>CAKNUP010000003.1:0-600000 GCA_931305995.1 Torulaspora indica | reverse complement strand
TCTCTGCCGCATGTTAAACTCCACGTATTTGCCCGGATAGCCCTTGAACGGAGCGTTCGGCGTCGCTTCCAGCATAAATCTCCCGTACTCCGGGTGGAAATGCACATTATGAGCCGCACAAAGCGCATAATCGTCCGTATTAAGCGCCGTCAGCACTTCATCATGCCTAACGTCCAGCGTGGCATTCTTGCCAAAGTCGTCAAACTCGATCATCATGTACTCAACTTCGTCCCCCCAGTACAGCGGATCCCCATCTCTTTTCGACGCCGCTTTAAAAACATACAACAACTGCTCAATCCCATCGTCCCTAACATCCTCGTTATGTTTCCTCGACTCCAAGTACTCCAAGGGAGTCCCCAGCATCAGCAGTCCCATCTTGCAAAATTTCACAATCGGCAAAACCTCGGTCCCAAACCCACTTCAAGCGCCGCAATCAACTCAATTGATCCAATCACGTACAAACTCGATCTCCAACCATCACCAAACACCCTACCGTTATATAAACCCTTCACCATTGCTACTTTCTAGGCGAAACCGTCTGCAGCACCTGCCAGGCGATGCGTCCAGCAAGTGTGGCGTGTCAAGTGATGCCCATTACTAAGCAGTAGATCTTAAAGTTGCAAAGAGCAGCTCTCAAGAGCTCTGTTGGACGATTGCGGATGCTCGCGGACGCTCTGGCGGCCGCCCTGACGGCCGCCCTGGCGGCGGCGTCATGGCGAGTCGGCGAAGCCGTCTCGCCAGGGCGATCGCCTGGGCGACAAGACGCCGGGGAGTAGTGCTATCGCAAGTAGATGCGTAAGCTGTATCGCAAGATCGTAAGTGTAATCTTGAACCGCTCTTCTCGAAGGAGCGTACTGCCAGCCGTCGCGGCGCGGATCAGCACTACAAGTTGGCTTGGTCCGCTTTCTGGACGAGCTGGCACCGGAAAAGACTTCCGTTAGACTGTGGAGGCTCTATTACGGCCTCCTGGGCGTACTGCGATCCATCTCGAACGCTTATTGTCCCGATACAGCGCTACTTCGTCTTCGCTTAAATTCTTGCTTGATTTTTAAAGAAACTTCCTAAAGAAGAACTACCCAAGATTCGAATAGTTGGGTAGGTATCGAGGTAGAGGGTCTTCCAGTGGTCTAGAGATGAACTTTCTGTGGAAGAGCAAGTCTAGCAGCTCGAAATCTCCAGTGGCGAATAGCAAACAAAATGGCAGTTCCGGGTTCTTTCCAGAGGACGAAATAGTGAACTTTGAGCAGCCCAAGAGGTCTTCGGCGAGTCCGTACAGTCTAAAAGAGTTTCCTCGTATCGTGGAGCGTCAGTTTGGCGAGAGTCTGGGGAATAGAACGAGACTTTTGCGGGAATTGACGAATAATGAGACATTGGAGCTCGGTCCGCCAGATATGGTGCATGTGACGCTGTTTGATAACTTCTACAAGGAGGAGATTGGGGAGTATTTTTATATTACTGGTGTGGATATGTCGAGCGAGTCAATGCCGCTTGCGTTTTTGAAGATGCTCAAGTTTGACCAGAGCGAGAGGCAGCTGGCGAATGAAAGCCAGGTTTCGACGTACTGTTGCGTTAATATCTTCAGTCGACTTGACGTAAGGATAAGATACGAATCGGAGAAAAACTATCAGGTCAGCGCCGTGGATTGCCGCACCGGGACGGGCATCGTTCAGGTGAACGATGAAATTTGGGAGGAGACGTTTGTTAGTTGCTGTTTGCGAAGCGTTATCACGAATGTTGATCCAGTAAGAAAGCTGCCCGGGCTTGTGGAGTATCCCTTGGCTGTCGCTCACGGTGGAGTAACTAGTTGCCTAAGGGTTATTAAGACGCTGTGCAAATTCTTACCGCGGTTCTTGGAATGCGGGTGGGATTCGTCGAGAAGCGTGCATCCTACTATTCTACACAACTATCTGACAGAGACCCTATTGACGTTCCTGTCTGTGGCGCCAGGGTTGGCGAACCAGACGATCGAAATACTCGAAGCACTGGAAGAGACAGATCCGGCAAATAAACTTTACTACTCGACTGTTATAATCGCTGTTATGGAGCAAAGCGGTGAGCGGGATCTGGATATGGTTTCGAGGATGAATGAGCTTATTGAGTCTCTTTTATCGCAACTTGATGCGTCAGCACCGCGCGATAGCGATGCGCTCCTAGTCGTCAATTGTCTGTCAGAGATACTGAATCTGCAGGCGAAATTTTTGATTAGGAGAGGAGATCTTGAGTTAGCCACTTTTGTCGCGAAAACCTCTTGCGAGCTATCGTCAGACTCATTCGAATCATGGTTTTATCTCTCGAGATGCTATATTCTGCAAGGCGATTATGAACGAGCTCTCATCAGCATCAATTGCATGCCACACTTGCCTGAATTCAATAAACTGAAACGGACTTTATGTTATGAGCCCAGCTTGGTTGGATACTACAAGAGGCCATTGGGCAACAGCGTCCCTCGCTGTGACTTGAACTCGGTTGAAATGAACAATTTAAGCGCCACTTTGAAGATATCGAAGGATGAGAAACTTCGTGAGATTATATTTGGCAGAATAGCTATGCCCAACGAGTCCGAGCGGGGCAAGATTTCCGAGATCTGGCACCAAGCTTGTATGAATTTTGGTCCCGTTTACGGCCCGCACTCTCATAATCTGATAAACTTTGCTTCTCCGACAGAGGTTAAATCTGTGGCGGATCTCAGGCTACTCGCCCGAAGCACCATGGCGAAGCAGCTCAGCTGGTTTCGCGAGCGAGTGTATGAGCTGCTGATGGAGATCACAACCAAAACGGGCTGGAACGGCTTGTTGCAGCTAAGATCGAAGCTATTTGTGATGGAGAAAGAGTACGACGGCGACAGCGTGGCCAAGATAAGCGCTGGAGAGACAATACCAAGTGGGCTAAGAAAAAAGAGATTATGCGAGAGATGGCTGGATCAACTGTTCCTTGATCTGTACGAAGATCTACGCATCAGCACGTCATCTGAGGGTCGCGGCGACGTTATGTACAACGGTTTGGAATGGGAACTTCTGGGACTTATCCTGCTGAGAACGTGGCAATGGCAGGACGCCGTAACGTGTTTAACAACAAGCATCATGGCCCGCTTCGACATAGTGAGTTGCAGAAAACTACTCGAACTATACATGAGACGAATCGACAAGATTTCCTTCGACCCTGACACTATCCTAGAGCTCCTTACCCAAAAGATATCCTACGAATCTCGATTTTACGACAATTTCCAGATACTCAACTTGCAAATACTCTACAGACTAAGCGAAGACCTCGGAAGCGAGATAGTACGAAACAGAGTAAAGTCGCTGCGGTTTGCCGAGCGCGGTATCATAGCTCTGGTCGAATCCATGCTAGACTGCATAAGCGAAATGGGCTGCGACACAAGATAATCGATTTTCTAGGCGTGCCGGAGAAACACAGCGAGAGAAGTACAGTTTCACTGCCGGACAGGCCACCCAGCTGGACAGGCCACCCAGCTGGAGCAATCCAGGTAGACCAATGGCCTCTGGCACAGCGGATACGGTTTATCGCTTCGATATCAGTAGGACTCTTACCCTGCATGTTGGAAAATTTTCCATGTTGATTTTTCAACATTATGTACTAAGTAACGTGGTTTAAGCATGGAAGTGCACAGTGTGAAGGCATTGTATTACAGGGTTCTGGCGACTTGTGAGGACTTTGGGTTGCTGAAGAAGTTCCATATCGCTGGGAAATCAACAGTTGTATTTGGAGTGGTAATTTAGCAGGTTCCAAAGCTGTATTTCAGTGAGAAAAAGTTTCGAAAAGTGGGTCTGTCCAGAATAGCGGCGAAGGGTGGTGGCCCTTCGATTTGATTATACATTTTTGGGATGTCGGGTTCTTTTTGGAAGTTTGGTCAGGATTATTCAGCGGAATCCGCAATTTCGAAGCTCTTGAACAAAGCATTTATAAAAATTTCCGAGGAGAATCGATCAGAAGGGGAGGAAATTGCTAGGGTTACGAGTTTAGAGGCAGGAGATGCGAGTGAGGAAGATTTGAGTGAAAATCGAGGGAAAAGGGGACCGGAGGTGGGAGAAAGCGAGGAAGAAGAGCAAGTTTTAGATGATGAGGAAGAAGAGGAGGAGGACGATCACAGCAGCATTCTTGGGAGATCTGATGAGAATGGCGAGGATAATGAGTTCAGTCAGAACTCTCTGCCTACGAACGAGGCCGCATACGCTAACTATGCACCGAATCTGGACGTTTTGGATGAATTGCTGGATGATGAGGAACTTTACACTGAGCTGATGTGCTCGAATTTTAAGCTTCTGATATATCTAAAGTATCCAGAAGTGCTGGGGAAACTGATAGATTATGTGATTAACCAGAATATCGCGGAGGAAGGTCGCGATGGTTCGGTTCTTCCGGAAGAAACGGGCGATGAGCCCGTTATTCTTCAGGAGGTAGAGCAACCAAAGCAGAAGAAAACAGACGAAGAACATGAAGAGGAAGCCAGGAAAGATATCGACAACGTGTCGGAAGTATCAGAAGAGACTAGTCTGACATTACCACCGGAGTCTGAAGAGCAGATAGAATCAAGAAGGGCTTGTATGGCAGCTGAAATTCTCTCTGCTGACGTGTGGCCCATATCTTCGGCCATAATGGAGAATGCAGATTTACTTTCGAAGCTTTGGTCGATAATGGACCATTCGCCCCTAACTATTGTTGCTTCGACGTATTTCATGAAGATAAACGAACGGCTGCTTGATATGGACATTACCAGTATGATGGACTTCATCCTAAAGCAGGAAAACATCGTTGAGAGATTTTTGGCTCACATTGCGAACCCACCTTTGATGGATTTTCTTCTGAAAGTCATATCGACAGATAAGCCAGATTCTCCAACCGGCATAATCGATACGCTGAAAAAGCAGGATCTTATACCAAAGCTTTTGGATCATCTGAATCCAGAGTACAGCACAGCTGTTCAATCGGCAGCGGGAGATTTTCTGAAAGCATTCGTGACGATCAGTGCCAATTCGAACAACGAGCTAGCATCAGGTATCGGACCTAACGAGTTGACTCGGCAATTAGTCTCTGAAGAAATGATGGAAAAGCTCATTAAGATTATGCTCAAGGGCGGCACCTCATTGAGCAATGGTGTTGGAATAATAATAGAACTTATAAGGAAAAACAATTCGGATTACGATTTTGTGCAGGTAATGTACACAACGTTAGAAACTCACCCTCCAAGCGATAGAGATCCTATTTATTTAGGTCACTTGGTGAAATTATTCGCCAAGTATATGCCTCTTTTCAAGGATATTTTGGTCAAGACAACGCTACCCCCATTGGAAACACCTTTTGGCAGTATCGAACCGCTTGGTTTTGAAAGATTCAAGATATGTGAACTTGTCGCGGAATTGCTGCATTGCTCGAATATGACGCTTATAAACGAGCCAAATGGTGAAAGCACAGTACGTGAGCGTGATATTGCGAGAATTAAAGCACTACGATCCGAGAAAGTAGATGACTCTAGTTATAATATGGAGGAACATAACGATGAAGAATCAGAAACGAAGGGACTAGATGAACAAATAGTGACGAAGCTAGAAACTCTTCGGCTAGAAAGTGATGAAGGAGAGATAATTAACAGCGAAACAGCTACGGAAGAAAGCGATGATACGGCCCAGGGAGAAATTAATGATGTTGAGATTCACTCTGAAGAATCGTCCGATTCAGAAGTGACTGAAAAGTCACTTCGTGAGAATCCGATAGTGGGAGATCAGCTTAAAATTGCCCTACATGACACTGAAATCATATCTACCATCTTAGGAATGTTCTTCCGCTTTGCATGGAATAATTTCTTGCATAATGTCGTATTTGACATCGTTCAGCAGGTTTTCAATGGTCCACTGAAAACCGGTTATAACAGATTTTTGCTCGCAGATTTACTTGTCCAGGCTAACATTACAAAGCTTATAATGGATGGGGACAAGAAATGTGCCGATTACGAGAAGGAAACCGGTCTACGATTGGGCTATATGGGTCATTTGACTTTGATAGCTGAAGAAGTCGCCAAATTCTCCGCTTACGTCGAAGAGATGAAGGTGGTGTTCAGTGATCCTGCAATAAGCGAGAGTCTCAATGAATCCTCGTGGAAAGAATATACAGAAACCGTCTTGGCCGAAACGAGAGAGAAATACAACACAGTCTTGGGAGATTTTGCAGACGATGAAGAGGAGGAGGAAAATCTAGATGATTCTATCAATGAGCATGATACAGATGAAGAAGCAGTCATACAAGAAAGCTACGATGGTCAGCAAGGTGGTCTAAATGGCCTGAAATCTTATAGGAGTTTTCTAGAATCAGCTCATGAAGGTGATGACCCACAAAGCAATGATCTCGAGGGGTCCAGATATTACGAGTACATCAATGGCGATGGCACCAAATCGAGGCTACATTTAAATCCTTCTGTTGACTACGACGTATCAGAAGAGGGCGCTGAGCAGCTGTTGCCCAACGAAGACTGTACAGCCGATGACGACAACCAGTTCAGCAATTACATGTCACATCAGCTGGGTACGAATTTCACCAGAAGTACCCACTACAATGACGATGGATTCGCTGATGATCAAGAAGAGGAAGAGGAGGAAGAAGATCCAGAAGAAGAAGACGAGCCCTGGGCTGCGGCCTCTAGCGCTTTTTCTCTCAACGGAAAATCAAGGAGATCATTACCATCCAAGGCAGAAACCTACGATAAGAATGTTTTTGAACACCAGTTCGAGCTAGAAGGAGAAGATGACTACATGGACCCAAATGACGATGGCCAGTCATACGCCAAGCCCAACCACCCGCTATACAGCAATTTAATAACACCCACCGCGTCGCACAGGCCAGGCGAGGCACTGTACAATAAGGAAGATGTTGAGGATGACATCAGCGATGATAGCGATGCGGAACTAGAAGAGATGGGTAGCAATGGAGACCTCAAGAGTACCTCCAGTGAAGAAGACTCCGAGCATGGATATTCTCTCTGTAGGTCCACAAGCAAGGATAATCTTCCGTGGGACGAGAGCGAGCGAGACAGGCTTATGGAAGTGGTCAACTACAACAGACAACAAAATGCCGGTAAATGATCGCCGTCAAACCACTGCATTTAAACCTAATGAAATTCACGTGTAATCTCTGTTATATAAAATAATCTTCAACATTAGTTACAACCTCGAGCTTGAACGCGCAAGAACATTGGACTTGGATGAGCAACGTCAAAATGACTTCGAAGGCTGGCAAAGCATCAATGCCAAGAAAGGTTTCATCGCCATTTGGTTTCCTACCGCTGTACAACCTCTTTTCAGCGCTTTCCTGGGGATTTATACTGTACAATGTTGTTTCGGTGTTCCCCAAGGTTGGTCAACCGCAGTTCTACTCAGACACGAAGCAGATCGTCACCTATATCCAGTGTGGGGCCGTCATCGAGATTCTGAACTCAGCATTAGGCATTGTGAGATCTCCATTGCTAACCACTTTTGCTCAGGTCGCCTCCAGATTACTCATTGTGCTAGGTATCTTCCAAGCTCTTCCAAACAATGAGGCTGCTAAAACCGCTGTCTATGTCACATTACTCACAGCATGGTCCATTACGGAAGTGATCAGATATCTGTTCTACTTCTCTACGCTCTGCTTCAAGAACGGCCCTCCTGTTCCGTTAACGTTTCTGAGATACAATCTATTCCTGGGTCTGTACCCTCTAGGTGTCGCAAGCGAACTACTGATCATATACTCAGCACTACCGCTAGCAGAGGCGACCTACGGCGCTCCTTATAAGTGGACTTTAATCGCTGGCATGCTAGCCTACATTCCGGGATTCCCTATCCTATTTGGCCACATGCTAGCCCAAAGGAAGAAAGTGATGAAATCATTGAGCACCACAGGCTACGACAAGACTAAATAAGCGGCCACTTAACCGTTTACTACAGAAACTGAACTTTTTTCAACGTTGAGCAATTGTCTTGCTTCAAAATCGCCCAATGCTCTAAGAGATGTCTGAACGGTCCCTGGCATGGCGACCAAGACGCCAACTGGTCCTAGAGGGTCCAATTGAGTCCCCAAGCTCTACTTTACATAGCATCTTGAGCATCCGTAACGTGTGATGGCGATGCCCAATAGCTGAAAAATTGATAGATCTTGCTTGTAGTACTTGAAGACTATCTTGGCAGGAGTATAGCCTCAGGATGCTTCCGATGTTTCGTAGGACGGTGCCAATGATCTCGACAGCTTCTAGGCTCCTGACAACTCGCTCTTTGATTCAATCGAGTGCCATAGCGTTTTATACTACGGCTTCTGCTACTGAAAAGACTGTTGAAACCTCGAAAAAGCTGGATGTGGGACCTCTAAAGCTTTCCAATGAACTTTACGCCATCTTCAGAATCCACAACCGTCCGTACCTGGTCACCAAAGGCGACAAAGTGATCCTTCCTTTCAAACTAAAGCAGGCCGATGTAGGCGACACGCTTAACCTAACTGATGTGATAACGCTAGGATCTCGCAACTACAAGCTAGTGGATTATCCAATTGATCATTCCTTGTACACTTTGAAGGCTACAGTGCTGGAAAAGACCAAGAGAGCGTTCGAAGTCAGAGAGGTCACCAAGAGAAGAAACAGGAAGGTACGCCACGCCAAGAGTAAAGGAGACTTGACAGTAATAAGGATCGCCGAGCTGAAGGTGAATTGACTGCTCAGCGATCTTCTGTCTTCTGGTATAGTCTTGTAGATAAATAGTATAATAGCATGCTGATCTGAAAGCTTCGCCCTTTTGGATCAGATCACAATCAGACTTTGAGTATAAAAGACATCGATAGAAGCTTCTAGTGGGAGTCTCTGTTGGGATTGGATGCCATTTTTGAAGAAGATTACGGGGAGTAGTCACTCGCATTCGAGATCAGGGTCAGCTTCTTCGATCAAGACATGGTCTTTGGAATCGCCGTCAAGCTCGGATAAATACGGATCAAGAGCTTCTAAAGGGCCAAAGAAGGCGGCAACTTTCGATTACCGTAGTTCTGTGGCGAGTTCCGGATCCTATGGGAGCCCTAGTGGCTACACTCAACGGGTACCTGCAGTTCAGAGTGTCGAAATGGGATCACAGGGATCAGAGCTTACGGGATCATCGCAGATCTACGGGAAACATGTTACAGAGTCCACTGAGGGCGATTCACGGAAATCTTCAGGCGGCAGCGTGAATAGTCTTTCAGTTAATAAGCTAATTTTATCGTGGGACACAACGGATCCCGATGAATGGACAGTGCAACGAGTGTTATCGTGGTTGAAGTTTCATGAGTTTCCTGAATCCTGGATCAATTTCTTCAGGAAACAGCAATTGTCAGGTCACAACTTTATCAAGCTTCTGGCCTATGAGAACTTTGCGGTATATGAGAAATATCTGCCACAGTCAGGCAGTGCTTGCTACTCAAGCTTTCAGCACCTTCTGAAACAAACTATGAGCAAGAATGTCACGGATAACCACATTAGACAGAGAAGTTTAGGGAAATCTAAGGATTCTACAAGTTCGAATGAGTCTCTAAAGTCAAAACAAAAGAAGGTTCACAAACAAGAAGAGATTTTGAGCTCCAGATCGACTTCTGAATCTGCTCTGACAACAAAATCTCAGCCTTTGATTGAGGAACAAAAGATCACCAGCAGCGTGCCCTTACGACCTCATCCAAAGGCAACCAGTACGAGCGCCCTTTATAGAAGAAGTTTGATATCGCTCAGAGGCTCAACGTCAGGTAACTTACTCGAGGGTAAACCTTCTTCAAACATCAAATTGAATATACCCTCGAGGCCTAATTCGATTGTCGACACGAGTGAGGCCTCAGCAAAATCAGGTTCTCCTCCTAGTTCCCCCTATTATGCCGGCATCTTCAGAAGGCATCAAAAGAGCAGCTCATCGGAGTCGTCATTGTTGAATAATCCCTTTGCCTCAACATCTAACGGCAATCTGTCTGATGACTTTGAAAAGCACAATCTTAAGTCTGATGGGACCATTGACGACCAGTCGAAAATCAAGCCCAGCCTCCATGAAGCTAACCCATCAATTCCCTCTAGACAGTCTTCAAGCACAATGGAAGAGAAAAACACCTTATGGGGCAAGCTGAGGCGCAGAAGTCAATTGGTTGGCCTTAACAACTACCCTCAGACCCCTCAAATGCAAGTTGCGCAACCTAAAGCTTCAAGCCAAGTAAATACGGAAGTCGAGCCCGCTTTAACTTCTTCAGATGCAAGCGTTGGCACCTTGACTCCAGGTAATGCTGATTTCGTTTCTCAAGCAGAATCCTTAGGCATTCCTCGCCAGAATCGTGCTCGAAAGCTTGATGAGCACAACAGCTACAGTCCCAATTCGTTTCTTCTGGACAAGAAATACTATCCATGGAGAAATAAGAGCGCCCAGAATGATAATTATATCCTCATAACGAAGGACAATAAATCATTTATTCCTATGAACATTGATATGATCCAAACACTCGACCAACTCAAAGAATCAATAATACTCATGCTAGGCATAAATCACTGTGAAATAACACTACATTTGACAGATTTTGGATGCGAGATTGGTTCCGCACTACCAGATGATGTGCTAGAGAGGTTGCGTTCCTGCCTATTCTTGAACACAGCAGGCAAACTGTTCGTCAAAGATCAAGCCAAAGGAAGGTCTAGAGCTAGGGCAGCGACTTTGGACCGTGAGCCTAACCTAAGCCGCAGACAGTCTGAAAACCGAGCTTCCTTCCGAACCTTTTCAAATAACATGATAAATGCGAATGATGAAATATCAATCGTCAGCTCCTCCTCCGACATAACGTCATTTGATGACCTTATTTCGGGGCCTATCCGAAGATACCCTCAGACGCCCAATCATTATTTCGACACTGCTTCAAACAACGGTGGTGAAGAGTCCAATTACTGGAATTGCAAAGATGTGTGTCCTGAGCTGCCTCCCAGACCGTTGAGATCATCAAGTACAATACAAAGAGATAGATCCACTGGTCCTGACTTGCCCATGGAAAAAGTTAGGATGGGAACATTTGAAATTCTGCGAAAAGACGATGGAAACGAAATCGATTTCAGTAAACGCAGGGAATCGCCATATATTCAGCCAAAGCTGGCACCACGTAGGGAAGCTCCTAAACCTCCGTCAAATTCCTCACCTCAAAGATCTTCTTCGCCCTCTAATCAGCTGCAAATACCGCGAGTGCGCAGAGGTAGCACGAATAGACAAGCAATTGGCAACATTAAGCTATCCGTGAAGACAAATCTAACTGCGTCAAATGACGCAGTCAGCCCTTCAGCCGATTCAGTGGTCAATTCATACACTCCAGGATCCAGCCATGTCTTGGTCCCTCAACCGTACAAGGGTGCTAACGAGAGTTCCCGGAAATCAAAGTCAGACCAAGATCAGTTAATGAATCCCGTTTCAACTTTTATCAATAAGCAGCGGAGTAATAGATCCAATTCCGTTGCTTCTAATACAAGTTCCATCTTTACCATAAGATCCCAACCGCTTAAAAAAGGAAACTCAAAAAGAATAGTTTCCTCAGCATCTGCTGCTGATGTCTTTGAAGAGAACGACATCACCTTCATTGATGCTCCAGCGCTTTCAGAGTCTGAGGATAATAACAGCGTATCCTCTGACGAGATAATTTGGTCAAATCATGGTGCGAATAAACCAGAAGATGGGAACATAGAGAAACTGGAAAGGACTTCAAGCGCCGATACTGGTCATGCAGATAACATGACACTTTCTTTGAATGGAGGCGATATCAATGAGAAAGATGGCGTTGACAGAAGAATGACTTTACGCCCATCACCAGAAGTTGTCTACCAAAACTTGGAGAAGTTCTTTCCTCATGCCAACTTGGATAAACCTGTGCTTGAAGGCGTTACGCCTCCTGTGTCACCCAAATCAATGGAAAATAAAACGGTGTTGAAGACTTCTGAGTCAGACGAGTCAAAAATAGAAGATGCCACTGTCACCTCATCGCCTACAAGACGCCCTCTCCAGACACCCGATGTGGAGAACAGAGGTGGTCGTAAGGACGGCCTCCCAAAAAGAGCGAAAACTATAAGGACCATCGCTCACGAAGCAAGTGAAGCAAGGAAACAGTCAATGAAAGTTAGGAGGCAAAATACCAAGCTTTGGGGTACTCGAACAGTTGAAGTCACAGACAAACGTATGGTCTCGATTAACAAGACTAAAAATTCACAGGGCCAATACAAAGAATTTGCCTGGATTAAAGGTGAGATGATTGGAAAAGGATCATTTGGAGCTGTTTATTTATGCTTGAACGTCACTACTGGTGAAATGATGGCTGTAAAACAGGTAGAAGTTCCGGAGTACGGTTCTCAAAATGAAGCGATGTTGCACACTGTGGAGGCTTTGAGAGCAGAAGTCTCAACTCTCAAAAACTTAGATCATCTTAACATTGTCCAATATCTCGGTTTTGAAGTGAAAGACAACATCAACAGTCTCTTCCTGGAATACGTTGCAGGTGGTTCGGTGGGATCTTTGATCCGGATGTATGGCAGGTTTGATGAGCAAATGATTAAACATCTAACCACTCAGGTTTTAAGCGGTCTTTCTTATCTACATTCTCGTGGTATCTTGCATAGAGATATGAAAGCCGATAACTTACTGCTTGATCAAGAAGGAGTTTGCAAGATCAGCGATTTCGGTATTTCGAGAAAGTCACAAGATATTTACTCAAATTCAGAGATGACGATGAGAGGTACCGTGTTTTGGATGGCTCCTGAGATGGTGGACACAGCTCAAGGTTACAGTGCCAAGGTGGATATTTGGTCTGTCGGCTGCGTTGTATTAGAAATGTTTGCGGGAAAGCGGCCATGGTCCAACTTGGAGGTAGTTGCAGCAATGTTCAAGATTGGCAAGTCAAAATCGGCTCCACCCATCCCAGAGGATACCTTGCCTCTAATTTCTCAATTAGGGAAAGATTTTCTGGATGCCTGCTTCGAAGTTGACCCTGAAGCTAGACCCACAGCAGATCAATTGCTTCATCATCCATTTCTTCATCTTGATCAACCTTTTGACTTCAAATCGACGAAGCTTGCCAAGCTCATCAGGTCAAACGATAGAGTAAATTCAACAAAATTGAGGGTTGGCTCGCAAGATAAATGTCAATCACAAGTTTAAATTCAAGTCATACCGCATTTATAGATACATAACATTACATAATTTAGCATTAATTATCGCGAGCAATTCAGCGGGCATCCTGAACATTTTTATGCACCACCAGAACGTTGAATTTCTCATTAGCGCCACGTAACATGACCTTTTTAACTTCCTCGCTGAACGGAATCTCCCCTTCGAAGAAACTTTCAGCAATGATAACAGTGTTTTCCTCGAAATCGCTCAGCCGTTCCTCACAAATTCTCGTTTCAAGGACGGTATCAATAAAGGGCAGGGCAGTGGAGTCAGTCTGGATTTTTTGATTGCAGTTAATGCTTTCAATGTTCACAGCGCTATCATTTGCGCATCCTCTATCATCGAAAAGTTCATGGAGCTGACCGATGAACGCGCTATCCATACTGTTGATGTAAATGGTACCACGAGGAAGCACTCCCCCGGTTCTATTACGATGACACATCAAAAGCAGTAAATGGAGGGCCAAAAAGTCTGAGGAAGTCAAATTGGGCTTCGGCAAAAGCAAGTGAAAACTCCTCTCCTTCGATCGAGCAATGTACGCACGGTCTCCTCTATTGCTGACTAGCAGCGCAAAATTTGCTTTCAAAGATGAAGAAATGATATTGAAGAATCCTGATGAAAGATCATTTAATCCCAGAATGTGCGAATAGAATTGGGAAAAGTGCCCATAATGCTCCCTAGGAGGGATTTCTGTTCCGCTAATATCAGCGAATGCGCCTCGCAGAGGTAAAAGAATCAGGTCTGAAGGCTTCATCCTCATAGAAGCGATGTTTGCAGCTCCTTCCCTAATAGTAGAAAAGATCACGTCACTGGAGAATTGGATGTGGCTGAGACGGGCGAAAATGTCAAATATCTGTAAAATCGAATCCGTATTCACAGTAAAATCAGGGTCTTCATTATGCAGAGATGATGATTGCAGTAGATCAGCAGTTCTCTCCGTTAGTTGTCTCAAGTGAACTGCTCGCAATGGAATTTCTAGTTCGAAGCCCAACACGTCCTCCTCAATAACCGTCAATGCAGTTTCAGCATCATCATTATTACGTGACCACACGCGTGTAAGTCTTTTGACTTTGCTTAGGCTTGGTCTTGACGAAGAATTGCTTGGTTTCCTGCTGCCTTCCTTGTGTCGTACTGAAATCAAGTTGGAAGTCGTTTCAGGTTTCCCGATAACTAAGCTATTGATCAGCTCTAATGAGGATGAAATCGTTTCGATCGAATTCGTAATATTGATGACTTCTGTAATATGAAAGTTCTTAACATCTTGGAATGAGCTAAGGCTTGATATGGCTATCTTATCTTCATCAGCTGCAGATATCACGGAAGAAGGTGTTTCTGAGACATCTTTTTCATCGGTTTTCTTTGAGCGTATTTCATTTCTGTATGATTCTGGGAAGACCCATAGCGTCAAAGGAGTGGTGACAAAGGTGGAAACCAGCGCCATCAAGACAAACATTCCAAAAATCTTTCTTGTGATAATGCCAGCATTTAATCCCACAGTAAGCACAACAATTTCCACGATGCCCTTGCATGACAACAGAACGCCGACCGCAATTGACTCTCTGGGAAATAAACCATGAAGTCTGGCTGCGATCGAGCCGGATACTACCTTTGTACTTATGGCAATCCCGATGCTTGCAAAGACATAACCCCAGTCCTTTCCCTCGTTTAGTAAGGTCAAGTCGACGTTAAGACCTGCTACCGCGAAGTAGATTGGAATTAAAACAATGTTTGGTATGTCCTCCATTCTTTCTGCCAATTTTACAACATAGTTATTTTCCCTTGGAACGATCAGTCCAGCCATAAAGGCACCAAATATTGGATGTACACCAATGATATCGGTAAAATATGCGGAAATGAACACAATGAATAGAACACACATCGTAGCCACCGGCGAAGGTTTCGATCTTTCTAGTTCACGGGTCCTGATCAAACTCCAACGTAGTGTGTACTTGACAGGGTAGGCTATAAACAAGAACCAGCCGAACGTGCACAGCAGGATGTAAACCGTATTGACGGGATTCGACGACGCATTCGAAAGAATCACACTTAACGCAAGCATAATCCAGCCCAGAATATCATTAACAATGCCTCCACCAAGGACCACGATACCAGCACGCTCCTTGATTAGGTTCAACTCGTTGAGAATACGACAGAGAACAGGAAACGCCGTCACAGAAATGGAAACAGCGATATAGACCATAAACACCGTAAACTTGACGTGTCCAGGCAAGCCACGGCCGGGAACATACGTATTGTACAACGGCACTGCAAATAGACACCCAAACCCAAACGGCACGCACAGCGACGCCAAACCAATCGACATTGCCTTCTTCAAATGTTTCTTGATAAACCCGGTATCCACTTCCAGCCCGAGAAAGAACATAAACAGAATAATACCGATATTGGCTGTCAAATTCAGACCCACTATCGACGCCTGCGGGAACACAGTCGCCGTATAGTTCGGTATCTGTCCAAACACCGTCGGACCCAGTATAACACCCGCAATAACCTCAGAGATAACCTTTGGCTGGCGAATTCTCGAAAACGGGATATGAACCAGGTTACAAACCACCAAAATCAGACAAACCTGGAAAAGCCATAGTGTCACTGGCGACCGTGCTTCGTATACAAACGGATTTTGCCCCGCAATCACGCCTCCCACGGACGATGCCATAACCTGCCGATCCAGACCGGTAACCGCTACCTCTGACACAATACACAGCCCTCCTAGACCTCTATCTTCCCTCCTATCAGTGTTCTTGAACCCATCTCTACCATTAGGAGTGAAACTTTCTAGGGCGCGGCGCGACCACACGGTCTCGTGTATAATCAGAGACGCTCAAATCAGACGTTTTAGACCGTTCTAGCAGCCAGCCAGCTTCCTAGGACATCCAGAAGACCACACAAGCCCTATACCTGGTTAATCTCCCGTTTTCAGCTCGCGAATCCGATGATTAGTGCTGGAGAAACACTCGCGGTCACTTTCTGGGCGAGCAGAGCAGCTATTCTCACGGGAAAAGTCGGAAACAAGTGCTCCAGGCCATGACAGTTGCTTAGCCCGATAGCTAGGTGGCTCACCGGCGCTTAAAGCTTCGATTTCGCTTAAAAGTTGTCGTTTCTGTGCGAATAAGGATAGTAACTTCTAACGTGTACTGCGCGCGTCAATGGTTTATTTACCTTTGGTGAAGACCAAGATATAGGCCATCGAGAGCGGTTTGACGGCTTTATAAGGCGCTCGCTGACCATTGGAGACCATCTGGCTGGCACAGAAACGTTCCATGGAGTCGAACGCCGTTTTGAAGGAGATTCTGGCGTCTCTGAACAGGCAGCAGAGGATAGCGGTGGAATTCGATCATGCCAAGGCTCTGCAGGTGATTGCTGGTCCGGGAACAGGTAAGACCAAGGTATTGACTTCTAGGGTGGCGTATCTTCTTCTCCAGCATCGGATTAAACCGCAGGATATCATAGTGACGACTTTCACAAACAAGGCCGCCAAGGAGATGATCGAGAGATTGACGAAGATGCTGCAGGGATCCGGCATCAGGGTGTCGGATATCATGATTGGCACGTTCCACAGCGTTTGCTTGAAGATTTTGTCGCGATTTGGGCACAAGATAGGACTGCGAAAGGATTGGAGGATAGTAGACGAGAGCGAGGTGGACAAGATAATGCAGGAGATGATAGAAAAGATGCCGGACGGTATACGGGACCATGCTAATTCGATGGCAAGGAAGGTGAACCTGTGTCTCCCGAAGAAAGGTACGGACGAGTGGGCTGTACATCCAAAGGCTGTCAAGAAACACATCTCGCGGCTGAAAGCTTTTGCTGTTATACCGGAGGAGTATCAGAAAGATAACAATCACGATCAGGCGTTGGTGTATTTCTATGAGAAGTATCAAGCGGAGCTGAGCAAGCTTAATGCTTTAGATTTCGATGACCTGCTGATGTACGCGTTTCGTCTTTTGAGTACGGAGCGTTGCCTGCCGTACGTGCAGCACGTACTTGTGGATGAGTTTCAGGATACTAATGGCATACAAATGGATCTTATGTTTCTGTTCGCAAAAGGCAATCACCACCTCTCGCGGGGGATCACTGTGGTGGGAGATCCGGACCAAAGCATCTATGCATTTAGACACGCATTGGCGCAAAATTTCGAAGCTATGGCCAACAAGTGTCCGATTGAGTGCTCGAGAGTCATTTTGGTCGAAAATTATCGTTCCTCACAAAAGATCCTGGATACCAGCGAAACACTTATAAAGCAACAATCGCGAGGTCGCGCAGATAGATTGCCATTACGGGCGCAATTTGATTGTGAATTTGCGCCCGTGTACATCGATTTCCCAGCCGCGTTTTTGGAGGGGCCCTCGCTGATAAGAGAGATGCTTTACTTGAAGGCTCTACCGCATCTATTTACGTTTAACGATTTTGCTATCCTTGTTCGACAGCGACGGCAAATAAAGAGCATTGAAACGGCATTGATTGAACATGGCATACCATACAAGATAATTCGAGGCCATGCCTTCTGGGAGCTGAAAGAAGTGGTCTCCATGCTAAATCTCCTGAAGTGCGTTTTCTTTGATATTGAGCGCCACACGATATTATCGGTTTTGCAATATCCAGCAAGAGGGCTTGGAGCAGCTTCAGCGGCAAAGATTAAGGCAATACTTGATGATTATCAAGGATCTGCTTTTGAAGCCCTGAAGAAAATCTCCGATAATAGTTTGAAAATAAGCATACCAGCAAAGGCCATGCAAGTCGTGAAAGAGTTCATAGCCATGATCAGTTATTGTCAAGTATTGAGCAAGAATCCAAGCAGCACAACTTTGCATGATATTTTTGAGAAGCTTTACGAGGCATCAGGTATGCGGCATGAATATCTCTACAATGACGGTAAAAAGAAATCGGAGATACAAGGTGATGAGGATCCAAATTACTCAAATCCTCGACATAAAAATGTCATGATCTTAAAGGGCTATTTCACCAATGCCATGACTCCCACTGAAGCCTCAAGCGATGCCGAGACACCGCAAGAGGTTTCGAAGGTACGAAAGGATAATACTACTTCGCAACCTAGCTCAGTCAAAAACCATATTCGCGATTTTTTCCTCTCCTTAAGTTTATTCTCAACTGAGACTAGTGATTCTGGAATGGGTAAAAAAGATGAACAGGAAAAGAATGGATTTGTTACAATTTCTACAATTCATGGAGCCAAAGGTTTAGAATGGCCTGTGGTGTTTATACCAGGATGTGAAGAAGGTATAATACCATCAATCTTTGGAGACGAAAAAGTGCAAGAGAACGGCGAAGATGAAGACGAGGAGCAGGTCCAGGAAAACATTGCGGGCCCTGAAAACAGCAGAATCGAACAGCCCGCTAGCCCGCGCAAATCCCAGAGTTTCAACGGTGATAGTTCTTTAGATGAGGAAAGAAGAATGTTTTTTGTCGCTCAGACTCGAGCAAAGCACCTACTTTATCACTCCGCAGCAACTGGAGGTGCGCGCTCGGAGGGTAGCCCAAGCAGATTCTTGACCGCTGATTTGTTAGGTACAATGACTGACCATCAGGCGCTTTTTGATAGCGTGGAAATGATAAAGAGCTTCTACGCTAATCTTGGTCGAAAACCTCCCCTGGAAGATCATCAGTTCCAACTAAAACAGCTTGTGCAGGACTATGCCAAATTTATAGAAAACAGACGGGAAAGATTTGTCTGGAATGGCGATTTCGTTGTGAATATGTTCAAGTTTGACATAACCAAAAATGTTCAAGGCAGCTACTCCACGAGTTTCACTACCGCTGCTGCTCAATTGCAATACTCTAATGGCTGCTCTTCAGACAAATCTTCCAGCGTAGGAGCTACAAAAGGCAAGAGTGTTCATTCAAGCCCTAAAAAACCGAATTCGAATAGGAATACGGCGCCGAAGTCGCCTAAAAGGACTTATGCTCCTCCCCTGAAAGATAAAGGCGACATTCGTTTGATCTCTCCCACCAAAAACATCGCCCTAGTGTCGCCTACTGGTTCACCGGCAAAGAAACGCACTTACGCGCCAACCTACAAGCCATCTAGAAACACTCCAAATGCACTTGCTAGTAAACGCAAGCTTTTCGCGCCTACTCAAGAGAAAGTACAACTCAAAAGGGAGAAAAGTTTATCCTCAAGACATTCGTCGGATTCTGTTGATGGAATGACCGTTAGATCAGAAAAGAGCGTTTCCCCAGACGATAAATTTGGCACTACTATTTCTCCCAATTTAACAGAAGAGAATGGCAGCAAGGCCATGATGATTGAATCTTTCAGCAGACGGTCTGAAGTAGGTCGCAGATCTCAAAGGAGGCTATATGCCGCTCCAATAGATATTTCAGACCAAAATACGTCGAATAAAATCGATGTAAAAAAGGAAACTCCGAACAATTCTTACGTTAGCGGGGAAGACAGCCTTAACACTACAGCAGCGGAGCTTTTGCATAATCCTAATGATACCTCTATTGATACCAGACCCATCATTGCTAGTGCCAAAACGTTAGCGGATGCCGCAAGAAAGCCTAGCAGAGGCAGAGATACGGGTTCATCGAACAGAGTCAAGCTAGAGAACTCATCCAGCCAATGTGACATTTTCTCCCAGCTATCGAGAGCAAAGAAAAAGACAAAATTAAGCGACAGCGAAATCATTATCATTGACTAAACCTTGCATACTGTGGTAAGATATTAAACAAATCAATTTTTGGTAATAGATCCATAATAATATACAAAATATACAATTTTATACAATATTCGGATAAAGGTCAATTCTATTAGAGTTTAATGTATATTTTATTCTTGTAGAGAAGTGTTGAAATAACCGCAATTGTGATAGCGTAAACCATCAGTACCGTTAAAGCCATTTGGCTTGATGCGTCTATCGTCGAGATAGACATATTTGTGAAGCCAGTAAGCAGATTTGACACCAGAAATATGAACAGACCGTTAGTGTTGACAGCATCCAGAGTCTCTGGAACCTCTCGCTCTCTCTTGAAACCACCAAATAATTTGTGGATCAAGCAGTAGCAGAGTAGAAATCCCATGTTATAAGCCACAACCCACGAAACGTAAGGGAGATTCGCAAACCGCCGAGAAATGTAGTAGGGATCATAGGCCATAGTGACTTGTGCTATCGCAATTCCGACAAAAGCCCAGAAGAATAGCCCTCCTAATGGCGAGACCGTAGTTATCTTATCCCACACTCTCCGCTTCATACCATCAGCGGGATGGCAGAGGACGTCTACTGAAGGTTTGTACAGATTATTCCTGGTAGGCTCATCACCAAGAAGATAAAATCCTGCCGTTTGGCCCCAGAGAAATATCGAGCAGTAACCCCAGAACGAGAAAATTCCTTCTCTATTGGCATTCAAGATGCCGTTGCGAGGAGCCAGGATCAAATATTCCAGGATTCCCTCGCCTTTCGTTAAAATCAATTCATAAGTAAGTGAGATTATCATCGCGATAATGCAACGGGGAACTCTATCAGCTATAGGGTCCATCAGAACAAGGAATGGCGGCAGAAGCGCCAAAGTCATAAAGAAGTTCCAGTGAACTCCATATTCAGTGACATGTTCTTGATATTCGAGATTCTTAACGAAGTACAGCCTCAACAATCCCAATATTAAAAGTGCGGCGCCAGATCTCAAAGCACTAAGCATTCGCTTAACCACATTTGGTCTGGTAGAAGGGTCTGATTTCTGCTTTAAAAGCACTCTCGATGACACAAGGCCGTTACTGAACACAAAAGAGCCAACTCCAAGGTCCATAAGAGACGTTCCCCACGTCTCCACCTTGGCGAATCGACGTGGAAATATCTGGAAATCCACAGCTAGTATTGCCAGTGATGTAAGAACAAGCATATGACCACGATATGCGGAGATAAAAGGCTTTTTCGTTAACCGGAATCCCTCTGGCCGTTTAGCTCGACCTTTTGGTTCCTTCTTATGATCCCTCTTGCTGTTTCTAGATAGGAAAACCGTTGCTATGCAGGGTATAATGATCAGGATCTGTAGTAATGCGATATCACTTGAGTAAGTAGTGATTGAAAGGAGGAGACAGATCCAATTGAGGGCAAAGTCCGCGAATATATTGGCATTGGAGCAAACCGACAAAACATTCCAACAAAAATACGCCGTCAAAGCGACTGAGGTCACCAGATTTATCTCTGTAATCGATCCACCATTCAAGCCAGTAACAAAATCTTCTTTACGTTGTTTGAGCGACGTCATTGACCGTGTTCAAGCTGTCTAAGTGACTTAAGATACTTAAGTAAAGCGTTGCGCGAATCTCAAGTAGTGGTGCAAACTTCAACAGACAGTCGACATCGCTCAAATGACTATTAAATGCTATGTAGGTAATAACACATGTTGGGCAGGAAGATCGATTGAATCGCCAGTGGCTTTTTTTTTAGTCCGGCCTATAGAGGAGGAATTGCTTCTCTTGCGCGAGGCCCTTGTTGGAATCTGTGGACTTTTGGATTTCAATTCTTCTTTAGAATCTTTTCCTAACACCAATTCGATGCCGAAACTCTCCTTCGACCCTCGGGGACATATAATACACCAACTTATGTTGTTTAAGCACACTGTTTGTCTACTTGAGTTAGAGTTCGAGGTGCGTGCAAGTAGGTCAATTAAAAATGCAGGGGTCACAACTGGGATTGAATGCTCTTGTTTCACAAACTGAATTTTGCGTTTCAGAGAATTTCTCAAAATTTGGTTTGAACTATTGTTACCGTGCTCCAATTGTGCCGTAAATAGGTCGCGATATTGGTTCTTCCACAACGGATGATCGCGAGGTATACTGGGTAATTCTGGGAGATTGATCAACAGTAGGTCTGTTTTCTTGTTCAGGTACTCCACGAACTTTATCCCCATTGGTTCCATGATTTTCAAAATCTTGTTCAAATGCAATAGCTCAACTCCATGGAAGCCCGTGATGGCTACTTGCAAAGGCTGGCTGTCATCATGTAAGAGCGTTCGCGAAGGTAGGAGGGTGACATTCCTCGTCCTGAGGAACGGTTTTGACCACGAGTCCGGCGGCCTAATCAGGAGTTTGTAGCTCAAGCATCTTTCTATGAAAAACTCAGTGACCAAAGTCTGGTTAGATATTTCGCCAGGCTCGAGTAAATCTAACGGGAAATCACTTGGAATAACCAGATATTCCGATTCTGCCTGTAAAACCCCTCCATTCTGTTCTATCACTCTTTTCAGAATATCAGTTTGTTGCTGAGAAAACCTGTGCGAGATGTGAAAAGTAGCACCTTGGAAAATCGAAAAATCGGTACTTGGGCGTCTTTCTTGGATCACTGAGGGCGGTGAAAGCTTTGCGGCTCCCTGATTCAGCAAACGATTGGAATCCGATTTTGACATCGTCTTCTCCCATATCCTATCGCCCTCTACCTTGAATTTTTGAAAGAGATTCGATGATGTAGCTGCCCCTGTGGTGTTATGGTCGACTCCCGGAGTCGGTTTTGATAAATTGTCCCAACAATTGCATGACTCCAATCCAATCTCATCGAAGGCCAAATTTTCCGGGATCCTAGGGAGCAGATAATAGGGATCAAACTCCAAGGCCGCATTTCTTCTCTGGCAATCGAGAATCCATTTGTAATGAACGATGGGTATCTGCTGTTCGATTGCGGCCTCCACTCGGGCACCTTGCAGAGAATCTGTCACAAATAAAACAGTCTTGTGATCGTTTCTACTTTTACAGTCCTTCACAAAGAGTGTAGAGTTGCATTTGTAGCATTTAAGCGTATGGCAGATCTCTTCTAATCGCTCTTTCGAGAACGAGTCAATCCTGCCAATGAAAATGTAAAAGTTGTCCAGAGGTCCCGCGCTATAGCGAATTCTAAGTGTATTTAAAGCACTTGCCACTGGATCGACCACCCCTGGTTGCTCTCCAATGATATCATCACCAGCTAACCATCGCTCATAGAGCACATCGATTGCTCCCAAATCAATAAATACAATATCATGCCGATGTCGTACCGCAAATCGATATTTATTCGTCTCCTTAGTCTTACCTATCACAAGTACATTAACTTGTCGTGTCAGATCCTTCGAATAGCATCCACCCAGCTTTAAGATCTTCCTAGAGACACTTCTTGAGATTTCTTCGTCGTTAAACCCGGTTGGACAAAACGTGACATTGCGGAATGGTTTCATAAGCCAGCTCTGGAGCTCTTGGCTACACTGGAAGGTAATTCAGGCAACTACCAGGCAATTATCAGCCATCTACCTGGCCATTAATCATGTACCTTAGACCTTTCACTAGAGCTGCAAACAAACAATAAAAATCACGTGACTACAGCAATCATGAATTACCCGGTCTATCTTCTTCCACCCACACATTCGGATCAAAACATCACATGACTATGGGAACCATCGTTACCCGGCTCATTTCTCGCACCCACACATCTTGAAACCCACGTGCCTCATCTTCTTGTACGACAAAAATTTTTCTCCTTTAATCCGAATTCCAAAACTCCGTAGGCCCGGAGTTTTCGTGATCTGCGACAAAGTAAAAAAGGGGATTCGACCTAAGCGCCCAGGACAAGCGGGTGATGACAATATAAACAATGGGCTTGGTCGAGGTCTCCTTTCTTAATGGCTACCACATCTTAAGAGTAGCGCCGAGTATAATAGGCATGAATAGATTATCAATCGATTTGAGGACGTCGGAATTCTCAATTGCTTAGAATGACCAGTTATGAAGGTGAATCAGACAATGTTAGTGGGAATCACAAGGTCACGTGCCCAGAAGGTTGCAAAACAGAGGGTAATGGAGAGCGGTCAGGTCACGTGACAAAACGTAAATATGGGAATCCCGAGGCGCCTCCGGAGACTAAGCTGCTCTTGGTTACCAAGAATAAGACGGTACGCCATTCACAGGCGTGCGATCGTTGCCGGTTGAAGAAGGTGAAGTGTGATGGGTTGAAACCGCAGTGTTCGCAGTGTAAGAAGGCGAATTTTCGATGTACTACGAGTGATAGGTTAACCAGGCGGGGGTTTCCCAAGGGTTACACGGAGATGCTGGAAATGGAGGTCGTCCGGTTGCAGAAAGCGCTGGATGAGCTTCGCGGTGGCAGCGGTGAGGGGGAAGTTACGTTGGAAGAACCCAGAGAGGAGCCAAAGATACCGAAGAAACCCTTGAAGGCTGAATTTATGCAGAACGGCGAGACGGACAAGGTCATTACAGAGCCACAGTTTCCTTTCATAAACGATACGTTCCATTATTACGACAATTATGTTCAGGGTCAGAATTACCTGGGTCATCGCACTTGGGATCTTTTGCAAAAGAGTTTCGCTCCTGGCGATTCTGTTCACCGCAGCAGAGATATCAATGAGAAAGAAATGATAAAAAATACACATATGTTCATGATGACGAATCTCTTGCAGTTGCAACCACACTCATTTTGGCTACCTCGTTTCTTAGCTGCAAGATACGACGATAATTTACATAGACTGAAGGATGCAGTCTTGAGCCGAGTTCAGAATTTCAACAAATATCAAAATTCTTTAATCCCGCTGTTATACCCCTTTGATGAGTGGCAATGTTCTTTTGACCAGTTATTGAACCATGATAATTGTCCTGACCCGATTAATATTCTGGCACTGCTCTACATTGTGCAGATCAATTGGGTTTGCCTTGATGATGCTCTTTTGTTTAAAGTAACGAAGATGATATGTTCGTGTACCTCGTCGAGTCTCAAATCTCTTCAAACACTGCTGCTTGCGTGCTTTTACTTCATGGGCGATCAAAGTTCCACGAAAGATCGAACCAATGTGTTTGCATCTGAATTATTGCATATGGCATATGGTATGGTCCTGGATTTTGGGCTGTACATTAACTCGAATAAACTGATCCCAGTGGCGAAGACAGAAGCGATCAAAGACCACGATAGTCGAGTGGTCACTTTTTGGACATTTCAATTTTTAGACTCTTGGTGGTCTTTAATACAAGGGCTACCAAAATCGAATTTCTTAGTAGACGAATTCCATCCGCGCTCCATTTCAAGTCTGAATATTCCTACTTTGAAGCCCTTATCTCTACTATTGAATTTCACAACGAATTCATTGGATGGTTGTAATTTACTCCATACATTGTCTACTGGCAGTGGAAAAGGGAAATCGAAACTCATTTATGTGGCTGAGAGTTTCAGACAGTTATTGGTGCAGTGGAAACTATATCATCAACTACAGGACCACGAAGACGAATTCAACTCTGAGGAATTATATCGCCCTATTACCTTAACAAAGCCCGATGTCATCGAAATTCAATTAACGTTATTTTATTTGATAATCTCCTTACTTTCAGATAGAAAACCTGACAGCCGTAACTTTCCAAATGAGGCGCCATCGGTAACTTCCAACCTGGAGGACATCGCTTATGAGATTTTATCTCTTTATTTTTTATTATTAGTGGATCAATCAGAACCGGAATCAGAATTGCTCCCGCCCATGCAGTTCAGCCTTTTGCATATACTTCCTTGTTCAAATGGAGACCTGATTAATTCATGTTTATGGATACTGCATGAATGGGCGATGGCACCGCAAGGAGATAACGAACTGGAAGGTCAATTAAATTGGAAATATGACAAGTATCGGAAGTTTTTGATGCAGTGGTGCCAATTGTACTTTGCCGAAAATCCTGAAGATCCCATATTAGCCCAACTATCTCTAAGTTTCAAAATCCGGTTAAAGGAAGTAGCGCCTAATTTCAAGAAATGCATTAAAGAGGATTATATGCAAAAGGTCGATCAGTTCATCAATAAGACGTCGTCTTTTGTAGGTCGGTCGAATTTGTTGAGATCAAATTCGCACGCTGTAATGGATCAGTTCGACATGTTCTCACAGATTGATCTGCCAAGCAATATGTTGCACGATTTTAACTCCGTACCAATGCATGGTCAGAACTTTGAAAAGGTTAACCCTCCAGCTCAATTGACTCACAACGATAACAACAATATTATAGACATGTCAAACTACCGGTCGCAGATTTTAATCGAGCATGAGGAAACCGATGACGGTTATGCAGAAGACGACGACGAGGATGATGAGGAAGACGATCTCAAACCCTTAGAAATACCGTTCCCCACGAAGAGAGCAGGATCTCTATTCCATACAAAGCACAACTTACCTCCGTCACATCGGGCACCATCCAGCACTGGTGCTTCTCATAGGCGAAGGACTGTAGATCACATCATACTGGAAAATAGCGACTTCGGTTCTCAAACACAGCTACCTGCGATGAAAAAGCAGAACCGTGATGGTCTAAACGGAGTTAGTATGCGACATAATTTACATTCGCCGGATCTGATTGGTACCTATCAAAACTACTCGGTGCAGCCTCCAGCCCGAAAAGCCATGTCCACCAACAGCGGCGGCAGGAATATGTCAACCAGATTGCACGAAAATATCTTGCCGCCGCCTCCTTTACCGCATCATGAGACCCTTTTCGACCCTACAGTGAGGGTTGACAGTAACCATGGGACCAACACGGGCTCCACGCAATCAAGCCACACCCCACAGATTGTGGAGACGCCGCGGGCCTTTGTCGACATGCTGCTATTACAGCCTTCCGAGGCAAGAGCTGTCATAAAGTCAACGCCTCCCTGTAGTACCACTGTCGAGAGATAACGTAGCCAAGAACATTGAGCTAATCTTGTAGTAACTACACATCTTAGTCATATATCTGTATCTACAACGCGAAGCCATTAAGAACAGTCCAAGGGTTTTCGGACCTACAAGTACATCGAAGACGTCAAGGCCATGAGTATCAGGAAGAGGGTTAAAATTAACGTTCAATCTTCAGCTGAAGCGGATGCTGCTATCGATGCAAAGAAGCTGAACAGGGCTCAACTAAGTCTCTTTCGGGATGATGATGATGATGAGGATGACTTGAAGGATGTCCCGACGAGAGTGTTGAAGAAGAAAAAGGACCAGCAGTCCAGCGAGATCGCAGCTCCAGAAGACTCGCAGACCAACTACAATGATCTATTCAGCAAGAGTTCTAAACCGAGTTTCGAACGGGTCTTAAATCTGGAGGACATGGCCGAGGAAGATGACCAAGAGGTTACCGCCATTGCTGGTCAAGAGAAGACCAACATACGACATAACAGGAACCAGGATGACGAGAAGATTTACGTTTCCTTGCTGGACAAGGAGGACAAAATTGAGATTATGGACACCATGAAGCGACTAGGCGGAACTGACGAAGAGCAAGATGAGCTCGGAGAGCATGAATTTGACCTTCTAGACGACGGCAAGCTCCCGCTAAGCAGCAGGGAGCTTTTACTGAGCCGAAGCCGAAAGAAGCAGGCGATCGAAGAGGCCATAAGAATGCAGGACGAAGAAGGATCCGCTACCTGGGAAAAGCGAATGCTGAGCAAAGCTGGCCATGTCTCGATCGTCGAGCTACCAAGATTATACTCAACCGATGATGAAGCCGACACGGTCTCACAAGCCATAGCGTCGATCGCGTTACGCAAATCTCAGCTCGAAAAGCAGCTTAAAGCTCTGAAAGCTCAGAAAGCCGATCTACAACAACAGCAAGCTACGTTAACTCACAGATTGACTCAGTGGCCTCAGATAAAGAGCGAATGACCGCCTGAGTGACTCACTTTTAAACTGGTTTAATTATCGCTGAATTACTGGCGCCGTCGCGACAGAAAATTTTTCACTGCGCCAGGCCTATTATGATAAGAGAAATATAAATGTTGAATAAAAGTGGTCGAATTCGAGTTTAATTCTCCTAATGGCAGTTTATTCCTGGTGCTCTTTAAGTACAGTTAAGAGCGAGATCAATTTGTCGATCGTACCTGACAATAATAATCGATAACCTAACCTAATTCCTAATGTCAGCAATTCGTCATTTAGTATCGATTAAAGATCTGGAAGATAAAGAGTTTGTAACTCTAATCGAGAGAGCAGAATATTTCAAGAAAATATTCAAAAATAACGAGAGTGCGGAATTTCAAAAGAATCACTTGAAGCTTCTTGGGAAGACGATCGCCTTGATTTTCACCAAGAGATCTACTAGAACCAGAATCTCTACGGAAGGGGCAGCCACATTTTTTGGTGCTCATCCGATGTTCTTGGGAAAGGACGACATTCAATTGGGTGTAAATGAGTCGTTCTACGATACTACCAAGGTTGTGTCGTCGATGGTGTCGTGTGTCTTTGCTCGTGTGAATAGCCATAATGATATTCTGCAGTTGTGTGAACACTCCAAGGTGCCTATTATCAACTCGCTGTGTGATATGTATCATCCGCTGCAAGCTATTTGCGATATGCTAACCATCAAAGAGCATTTGGACTACACGAAAAACAAGCTAAAAGTCGCATGGATCGGAGATGCCAACAATGTCATCAATGATATGGCTATTGCGTGTCTGAAGCTGGGGATGGATGTGTCCGTTGCAACGCCGCCTGGTATCGAGCTGAACTCTGGCATTGCGCAAGCAGGGAAAGAAATCGCAGCAAGAAAAAACGTCAACTTCACATTAACTCACGACTCAGTCGAGGCCGCCAAGGGAGCGCACGTTCTAGTGACTGACACTTTCGTCTCTATGGGTGAAGAGTACGCCAAAGCTGCCAAACTGAAGCAATTTGAAGGTTTCCAGATCGACGGGGAATTGGCGAAGCACGCCGATCCTAACTACAAATTCATGCACTGCTTACCAAGACATAATGAAGAAGTCAGTGACGACGTTTTCTATGGCCAACATTCCATAGTGTTTGACGAGGCTGAGAACAGACTGTATGCTGCTATGGCCGCCATTGATGTATTTGTGAATAACAAGGGCAACTTCGACGATCTCAAATAATAAGCCACCGAGTAATTCAATCTTGTATCTGTGTGGTGACTGAGGTAGATACAGAAATATGTAATGATGGGAAATGTCAACTCAAAAATTAATCCTTACTTCGGCTTCAAATTCGGCGCAACAGTCAAAGTCCAGAGACCAAGTGTCTTCATTTGATCCGTTGAGTACCCTGACGCATAGTTCATTCGAATAGAATGCAGCTGTACCTGGTTGCAAAATCCCAATAGTGATGTGCGAAACTGCATTGCCCGCCTTCAGCTCGGGAACAATCTGCCCATTGCAGTCAATGACAGGATGTTCAGGAAGATCGGCGACGATGGCAACAATTTTTTCGTCCCAGCACAATTTTTTGATTTTGAACTTCACGATATCTGAGGTTGTTATGGAGGCCTTGTTCTCATATTTTTCCTCACAGGCTGGTATCATCTTCTGGTATCGGGAAGCAAAATTCTTCCAATTGCACTTCTGTTCTTCCGTGCCTTTCTTCCTTTGGCTAACATGGGATAGTGTTATGTGAAACTCCGGCTGAAATTTGTCTAGCTCAAATAGCTTTTCCATGCATGCTCTGCTCCTCTTTGAAAGATTTGAGCCCTCGAGAGCCTTTTGAATCTCGTCAATTATAGCTTGTCGCTCCTTTAGGTGAGCAGAATAGAAAGTCGCTTGCCGCTTCTTAGGATTCTCTTTACCCTTTATGTGCTTGATAATCGTCGGTTTGTAAGCAAGGCTTTTCGCAAAAGCCTTTTCGATCTCTTCCTCTGGTGGAATGCTAGGAACTAACTGGGGATAAGAATGGTTCAATTTGCGCAGAATTTCTCTGGCATTTTTTAATGAAGAATTGGCATGTGAGACCCGAAGAGGAATGACGAGGTCAAATTTGTTGTCGGGTGATTTGCTTTCCGCAACAGGCTGGAATCTGTTTATAAAGCCCTGCATGATACCAACAACTTTTTTCTCACCATAGACACTGGCTTTTATACTTTGATGGTTGTCGCCGCGGTCGAGGACTCTCTTTAATGTGAGTTCTCGAACATTTTGCAAGTCCTTATATGCAAAGAAAGACAAGCCAATCACTTTAATATTTGTGTCATACGGCAAATACTCTTCTTTCAAATCTGCAAGCCAAGTGAACAACTGTTGTCTCTCCCTATATTGATGATTATTTCGATCAACGATAACACACTTTATACCTGGCTTTGCCAGCAGCTCGAGAGAATTTTTCATCAGCATTGATTTATCCTTAGAAGTGATGTCGTCATTCTGCACCACGGCCCATGAATCTGGATAGAGGTTCTTCAAGGTGAGTGCAGTGGTTGTCTTACCACATCCAATGACGGCTATAGGAAAGATCAAAAATTTTGTGTTCTCATCAACTTTGTCGAAATCCACAGCATTCCGAAGCTCCAGTTCCTTAACTTTCTCATAGTTTAGAATCTCCATCGCGGACATTCCATAGTGTTGTAGAAACTTGTTTCTTAGTGAAATGATTCCAAATCCCTTCATATACCTTTCGCATAGCTCAGGATCATTGTCTAGAATGGGAATAACAAAGTCCAAGTACTGGTTAGTTATGAACTTATGCTTCTTGAACTTGAAGATTCGACATTTAGTAGTAATATAATCCTTCGTCACCTCTCTCCATTGTCTGTACATCAAATAAGGCTCTTCGAACTTGTATTTGAAGAAGAAATCCTGCCCGTCCTCTCGGGAGTGACACCTGATTACGAATCCCTCCACCTCCAAATCATTATAGCTGCCCCGTTCGGAGCATTCATCTAGGAACTTCTTTAAGCTCTCGATGTCTTTGATGGAAAAGTGTGCAGTCGGTTTGAACCCATACTTGACAGCAAATTCGGTCACTTTGTCCATTGGCCAAGTTGCGAACGTTCTCTGGTTCAAGTTTATACCATGCAGATACAGCCCTGCTTTATCCCCCTTGTACTCCAAAATGTGCTCTTCGAAGTTATCGTCACAGTACTCTGCTACTGCTGTTATATTCAAATCGTACAGTTGTCTGCCAAAGGTTTCTGGGTCCACGTCAGCTTTCTTCAGCTGCTGGAGAAGATACTCCCTGCCTGACTCTGCGTGGCTTCTATCGACGTCGTCCCTTGGCCCAGTCGAGTGTTTAGAGCAGACAACAATTGTCCCATCCGAGAGCGCCGAGATCAATATGATGCACCCGTTCGATTTCAAAGTCACATCGTAGGGTCCAACAGTATCGGCTTCAATCGCTTCCCATTTCGTTGAAACGACCTCTCCAATGTTAAAGAACTTATCGTAGCCTCTAGCAACGATCTCTGGCTTCTCTGGATCATCCAAGATGAACAGTCCTCGAGCATTGCACGGAAGCTGTATATTATTCTTCCCATAGTCCCATTCCTGAAACTTCCAGCTTACCACTTTCTTGCTACTACCAAAAATATCACACACCCTCTTTGTAGCCTTCCCTCTAGAGGTTAGTTGTGCTGCATTTTCCAATTCTCGCACTAATTCCCGTATATCTTCACTCGTAGGCCGCAAAGAACGCTCGTTTTCGCTCATCAATCAAAACCTGGGATTCTAAATGGATTCCAAAAGCTGTAGACCAGTCAAATCGACTTATAAAGCTCAAACTTATCGACTAAAGACGTTGAAATTAGCTTTAAGATCCATCTCATCGGTATAATCTTTTCAATCCTGGGGCTACCCGGAATCTTTAAATTCTATAGTTACCCGGAATCTTGAATTATAGCGAAGGGACCTTTATAAGCACTGATAGTGGTAGTTAACTAGTAGCATTGCAGCTGTTGAAGAGTGGTTCTGGGCCTTATCGAGGCATTGGGACGGTATGGTGGACTCCATTGATATTGATGAAGCTGACGTGCTTGTTTACAGCCAGGGACTTGAACGAGCAAGCCGAGTGACACTGCAAATTAACAAATCTTTGAAGAGTATTGCAAGGACTTCTGGTCATTCGAGTGATCTTTTTACTCCGATAGTTACACGAAACAACGTTTTGTCAACTTTGCAGAGGAATATCGAGAGCGTTTTGAATTCGGTCGCTTCTGTGAAGGATCTGGCTAACGAAGCGTCGAAACATGAAATGATACTGAGGAAAGGGTTCCGGGAGATGGGATTGAAGCATTATATTAAGGCAATTCATAAGCTGGATGACATGCTGGATGATATCAAGGCTGACAGCGGGAAAAGAGTTAATAGTTCGGAATTTACAGGTATTCGAACACATTTGGAGGAGATGATTAAGGACAGTGAAGTCAATCTGAAGGCGTATTTCGTATCGTTAGTGGGTTCGATGAAGCCCTTCGATCCTCAAATTAACATTAACAGGAAAATGCCGTTTCCTTACTATAGGGATAATCAGCTCGCAGAGATGGCGCTAATAATCGACTACTTTCACAATTCTGTGTCTACATCTGCCCCTATCGAGGACGTATTCATACAGGAGCGAAGTGAGATCATTCTCAAATGCATGGCGTTTCTGGAGCCTTTTGCCAAAAAGGTGCCAACCAACAGCAGCGCACCGTATGAGAAGGAAAGCAGCGGCATGCTGAGTTACAGTGAGGCTTTGCTAGGCTTTATAGCGAATGAAAAATCACTGGTAGATGACTTGTATTCGCAGGAACCGGGTCTTAAGACAAAGGTATTTTCAGGCATCATTATACCACTATTGTCAGCTTATATCAAGCTCATTGATGTTAACCTGGGATATGTACGCCAAAGCCTCGAAAATACAGGCATCCTGAGCTTTGAGCTGGCAAACAGTGTTCATAGTGTCAGAAGGTTGCTAAAAGGTGGTCCGTTGGACAATTATAGAGGTCTGCTGGAGTGTGCAAACAATGTCCACAGGGTTACCCAATCGCTATTCCGAGACGCTATCCAGCGAATTGACGTAAAGGTTAGTCAAATTTCGGCGATTCCCGCTGATAATGGTGTTACAGAAGCAACTGTTGATACCATGTCGAGATTGAGAAAGTTCAGTGAATACAAAACGGGTTGTCTGGGGGCTATGGAGAGTATGACAAGAGAGACATGGCTTCCATCTCCTTACAGGGAAAAAGAGTTTACTTACCAGGACAAACAGAATTTGAAAGAACCTTCTGCCTTGCTTTCATGCTTTTTGAGCGATTGTATTGATATACTTGTGGCGAGCTTAGAGAAAAGGGCACAAAGGATACTAGCCCCTAGTCTGGAGCCGGATATAAGTGGTAACAGTAGTAATAAGAAAATTCCTAAACCACGGATCGGATTCTTCATTATAATGAATATTACTTTGATAGAACAAATTGTCGAGAAATCACAATTAAACGAACTCCTAGGTTCGGACGGCCATGCTAGGATGGAAAAGTTGAAGAAAAAATACATTAACTACCTAATATCAGATTGGAGAGATCTCACCAGCAATTTGATGGATTCTGTCTTTGTCGACAGTGCAGGTAAAATCTCTTCAAAGGATAAAGATCAAATCAAAGAAAAATTCAAGAAGTTTAATGAGGGATTTGAAGAGCTGGTATCAAAGTATAAGCAGTACCGACTGTCAGATAGAGCTTTGAAGGCAACCTTGAGATCTGAAATCGTTGCGTTGGTAATGCCAATGTATGAGAGGTTTTACAGAAGGTACAAAGATTCTTTCAAGAATCCAAGGAAGCATATAAAATATCAACCAGACGAAATAACAGCGATATTAAATCAGTTGGGTAAGTGAATAAATGACGATTTTGAGGTCTCTCTAATCTGCTGGCAGTAAACCCTTAGATTACGATGTTTTCCTGGGGCGAGGTCTTTATTGATGAACAGAATTATCTTGAGGGAAGTTACGTTCTTACCAATTAAATTTGAAGTTTATAAAGTCCATATAATCAATTACAGAGTAAGATCAGCTGCCAGGTTGATCCGGCTTGCGGGGCGCGAGGTCTGCTAGTACCGCTTTATCGATAACACTAATAGTTTCTGTATATTTGATTGCTTCCAGATCTGATTTGTTGCAAAGCCCTCCCAAGGCTCTAAGCATCATACTGAAAAGGGCTTGTGGGGCGGCCTGAAGAAGATCCATTGCTTTGCCTCAAAGTGCTTACGCTGTCTTCACGTAGATCTCTAGTTGAGCCGTCATCTTGATGCAAAGCATTCTTGAAATCTTCAAATACATGATTAGAGTTAGCAACGATGGCAGAGTATCCGGGACTGATCACGGGAGATAGTGTGTTCTCAGTATCAGCTTGAAGGGGATGCCAACCGTTTGAATTCCGATCGTAGAGGGCTGTTATGTCCACTGAAGAATCTATAGGGGAGCTGGCATAATTGTTTATTGAATCTCTAGAATGGAAGGCAATGTTATCTGTACTGATATTGTGGCGAGTCTCAGTATGGTGAAGTAGTGGCTCCATGTTGTTGGCGCTTGCGAAAAGCAGTGCGCTATCAACGGAAGATCTGGCTGATCTCTCACATGAGGAGTCAGAGTATGCAGAAGTAGTCCTTGACAGCTGGTGCCCTCCATGATTATCGCAATTATTCGTTAGAAGGGCGCTCATGTCGTTGAACGATGTGTTTGAGTTTCGTACGGTTGAAGGCAACATGCCTGAGATGCTATTGCGCCTGTCTTTCTTCAGTTCCACGTTAAGATTCAAACCATTCGAAGCGGGTGATCTGAGCACGGCACTTGGTAAATTTGCAGAGGCTTGAGAAACGCCTTGAAAAATGAAACCCGAAGTAATATCGCCATCGTCATCGGTTCCGGTTAATTTTCTTCTACTGAACCCCGCTTCAATGCTGTTTCTCTGTGAACGATCGAGTGATTTGGTGGTTTCCGCTAATGTCTCCTCCGACCGGCTAAAAACTATCTTCGGTGGGTTCACGGCAGAGCGGCTTTTACGACGGTGTTCTGACTCGACACCATCGGCCTTCATTACTTCAACGTAGGAAGGCGGATGAAGTGGTAGTTCTTTGGTGATATTGGACGCTGGCATTTCGTTGAGGTCAAAATCGAACGCAGGAGGAGCATCAGACGGGTATAGTGGTCTCACATGAGGTGAAGTCACTGGAGACAAAGGAATTGCTTGAGGTGATGTTAGTTCCCTCTGTATTTGGTCAGGTTGATAGATGTTTGCCCGAAACGGGGGCGATGATAGCGTACCAGAGTCATCCGCTTTCGAATCACGACGTCGACGGGGTCTTGGACTCAAGTTTCTCGACTGAGAGCCGACCTTGAGATCTAAAGGATGAACTTCAGGTGAGAGCACAGGCGATTGCAGCACCTCTTTGGGAAAGAAAATGTTCGAATTGTGGTAAATACTGACGTTTGATGTGTTGCCAAATTGGGCATGAGCTGAAAGAGCTTGTTCATTGATGCTAATGTGGCTATCGTAACTTGGAAGGAGCGTGTTAGCGTGTGAACACAACCTATGTAAAACATGAATTGGGGAGTCAATACTAATCTCATAATGTTTCCGCTTTCCATCCACCATCCTCGAAAGACGTAAGCAAAGCTTTATCCAGTGATTAGCCTTAATATTTTCCAGACCCGTATCCGGATGTAATTGCTGATGATTGTTCAAGATGCTTGGTACGAAGACCTGGTACTCAAAGTTTTTGTTGACCAAATCACCCGTCGATTCATCGAGAAGTAAGTTGCCCATATTTTTCGCCTTTAAAGCACTGGTCTCAGATGTCCCTGGTAACCGAGGGCCGTCATGTTCAGCTAGTAAAAACTTTTTGGTAGGCTCCATCCTATGGACTTTCTTATTTTTGCAGTAGTATTCCATTGTTTCCGTTAAATAGATCCTTATCATGTGCAGTGTTACCTTGTCGAGAGGTGAAAAATGGAATGCTAAAGGCAAGAATGCATCCAGGATAATATCTTTTGAAGCGATTACAATGTCATAGTGCAGTTGATCTTCCCAATCACGCGAAATAGCGATCGGTTCAGTTTCTTCAATCGACGAATCTGATTGGGTACGGACTAAAGTGACAGGTAATCTGGCTGTTATATTTGACTTGAAAGCACCAAATCTTTCGATACTGACAAACAACTGGTATTCAACGTATCCAAAATCAGCCCGAACGGTTTCAGGATACGACGAGGGTATTGCTTGCTCAAATGTGTAGATATACTCTCCCGGTTGAAAGACAAAATTTTCGTTACCAGTCCCGCTGGAACAAACATTGTCGTTACCATTGTTAATGCTATGGATTTCTCCATTGGCAGTTGAAGAGACATTCTCACCCGTACTAACAAAATTCCCGCTTAGTATGTCGGAAATCAGTGACGTTGTGACAGAGGATGTGTGACTACGGTGGTCATCCGCCTTGGGAGCCGGTGAAGTCGCTCTTCGAAGTAAGGACATGGGAGATAAACTTCTCCCCGTATTTGACACAGCATCCGTAAGACTCCTAGCATCAGACGCATTAGCTGACGCCAAGGAAAGCGATGACAGACCATTCAGTGAAGAGATACTTTGATGCTTATTCCTGTTTAGCGCGCTCTGCGATAACGGCTTATACATGGAGGCACCACTTTCATGCAGTGCACACGCATGGTCGCTTGCATTACTTTTCCTCGCGACATGTCCGTTCGAAGCCCTATTATCTGCCTGGTAAAACGGCCAAGTATGATTGACAATGTCGTTAATCTCCACAAAATCCTGTCGCTTCGGAGGTATTCCTTCAGGCCACTCCGTTCTCGAATAGCCCTTAAACGACAAATTTATACTTTTCAACCTCGTAGGCTTCAGCACACGAACCACAAGCGAGCCACGCAGAATACTGGGAGGCTTATCGTTCGGCTGCGGCGACTCAAAACCCTGTATGAACACTACCGGTTCTGCCAATTGCAGAAAAACTTGAATAGATCCCGTTTGCGCAAGTGGCTCTGCGTCCCCCGACACATCCACATCCTTATCCACAGGAAAAACCGGCGAAAATACGCTATGAAGCTCGGGCATTTCTCCAAATCACCGTTCCAGCTTCCTAATCCCGCAATTCGCAATCACAATGACTTTCCACAACCCGTTACCGAGCGATCGCTACTGAACCTCCGCAATCTCGATATTCAGCTAGTTCAAGCACTCACAACACGCTAATCCTGCCAATTTGCATCCCCAGTCAAGCATTCTCTAATCTGTCCGTACCATTAACCATCTCTACGACATCTTCCATGTCGCTCTGTACGGAAATTGTAAAATCACGTGGCCATCAAGTACCTTGATACGGAGCACGTGTTTATCACTGCTCACTCTGTACGGACTCAGTGCACGTGCTTCTCACGTGCTCAATTTTCAGTAACTCTGTACGATTGCACGTGGTTCTCACGTGCCATGTACCTTTATACGGACCTCAGCGCACGTGATCACTCTTCCAGTGACTTTGTACGATTGCACGTGACTGTCACGTGCTCTTTCATTGAAGTAGCTCCAAAGTCTCCTTAAGGCGATTTAGCAGTGGCTCATTAGCGCTGGAGATCTCCTTCAGCAGCTCGTTGACCTTGACGAGGTCGTAGTAGTTCTCATAGATCGTGCTCTTGATCGAATTGTTCATCTCTGCCTCTTTCTTGAGCAGTTTGTTGTGTAGCCGGACCAGTTCTGCAAAATCGCACTCGGGAATCGGTCTGTCGTCTGCCGCAGTATCCTCGACGGGTTCCTGTTGTGGTTTTGATCTCTGGTCATCCTGTGGTTGTTCTTTGCCTTCGGCGCTTCCCGGTTGCTCCAGCTTGTAGTACTCCTTCAACAGCTGTCTCCGGTCTCGGTTGAGCCGGCTGAAACGCAGCGACTTCTTGTGGCTGATCTGCTGGGTCATTGGCGAAGCTGAGGCGGCTTCTGGAGCGCTTAGAGTGGGCTTTTGGTGTCTAGTTTGTGTTTTAAGAGTGCTAAGTAAGGTTTATCTCGGCCAGCCGCGAGGATCGTATATGGTAAAGAGGGCTTCAAGCCTAGAAACATAAGGTATATGGAACTTTGAGCCTCCATTGGGCTGGTTGCTGGGTAACAGGACGTGGTAGTGGGCTAATATCGGACGAGTGGCTCCAAGACGTGGTTTAAAGGCGATGTTTGACAAGAAGAAGCGACAACATGCGACTGCAGATCTTTCAGAGCAGGCTATGAACGATTCGGTGAGAGCAGCCCAGGTTATCTTTCAAAGACATACGGAATCGCAAGCTAGTCTTAATTCTGGGTCGACAGGGACTGTTAATGCGACGTCATCGCAGGCGAAAGCGAGAAAACCGGGCTATGGGGCAGTAAACTCGAGGCCGGGGCACCAGCGAGCTTTGAGAAGCGCTAGCAGTGTCCCTAGGAGTGCTCCCTCGCTGGCACCTTCGAGCAGCTCGAGTCACCAGCAGCCGAGTAGGCCTGTGTCGCCGTTGGCAAGCGGATCGGCACATGCAGCAGCGGCAATGGCCCATAGCAGAGACTCGGATCGGCAGCAGGAGGAGCTCTTGGCGCTGGCGTTCCCTCCGCAGGTACCGAAACGGGCTTTATCGTCAGGCAAGATCATTCAGGAATCAGCGACAAGTAATTTAGGTAGTGGCGAGATCATCGGCAGCCATGGAGGCACTCGAGAGAAACTGTCAATGAGTAAAAGTCAGCCTGCCGCGCTGTCTCCGTCAACAGCATCTCTTATACTGCGACAAACGGCTTCCCAAGCTTTATCTGCATCTCAATCGCAGTCGGAGGTACGACAGCCGCCCTTACAGCCAGCGAGTACTCCTAGTAGCGGTAACACGGTGCCGATCCTGGATCGGGAAAGGCTCAAGAAGGTTGAACTAAGGACGTTGACAGGCCGTATACCGCCGCCAGACATTTATTTTGAGACAAAGAGCGATGATGTTGAGCTGGAGCAGGAAAGCGCTGGGAGCGACAAGGATGCGGGAAGTTTCAGCCGTCAAATGTCGTCGTCATCCAACGTGTCGTCTTCCTCTGCATTGTCCATTGTGATGGGAGGTTCCTCGTACCTGGCGGATGAAGGAGACCTTGATCTAGAAGAGCAGGAGTTTCAGAGCGATACAGGCGAATACTCGGGGAGTGAAAACGAAAGCCCTGAGCGGTCGCAAATTCACTTACCAGAGCATGCATTTTCAGTTTCCAGTCTGCCCGTGGAATCGGAAGACAACAGCTCATCGGCCCCGGTTAGGACCAACGCTCCCTACAGCGTGCTGAATAGAATCGGCCACGGAAATGTCACATACCAAGGTACTCTTCCTGATCTTATACCGAACCATACAAGAAGGACAAGAATTGAGAGGTTTAAAACCAAACTCTTTGGCGCAAAGAGCAGATCTGACGAAGCCAACAACAATGAATCGTCTAAGACTAGCGTGACGGCGGACGAGGATGGGCGGCCCGTGGTAACCACAAACCACAACCTTCGCTTCAGGACAACGATGCGCACCCGTGGGCGCCATGCTTCAAACGATTTCGAACGGCGTGCTGAGCAGCCCGATGGGACTGTCACTGGCAACTATCACGCTAGTGCTCTGGTAGACTCCGACGAAGATGACACAGACTCAAATGAGGACCGCGAAGACGACAAGAGACGCAAACGGCGTGCTGCCCGGTTGAAAAGGCGACTCAAACATACCGCAGCACCCTATTCGCATCATCTGCACCATCATGACGCCCGTCACCACATGAGCCGCAAGGGCTTCAATGAGGACAAGCCCTGGAAGTCCCACAAGGACGTAGGATTCGTTACAGCCGCGGAGCGCAAGCGCTACGAAGGTATGTGGGTGAGCAACCGGTGCCTGTACCTCGAACTGCTGCCCTGGTGGTCCTCCGTCATTAGCGGACAAAGTGCGCCGCCCGTTAGACTACCAGAGGACGGCCTGATCCTCAACCTAGTGGTAAAGGACATCTGGGCTCGGTCTAACCTGCCCAACGACTTACTGCGACAAATCTACGAAAAAGTCGACACCAGAGGCGACGGTACGCTCGATAGAAAGTCCTTCATCGTGGGTATGTGGCTGGTCGACCAGTGCCTCTACGGCCGCAAGCTGCCCAACAAGATAAGTCAGGAAGTCTGGGACAGCGTCGACAGATACGTCGTCAGCGTCCTCAATTCAACCGCCATGAAGCACATGGGGAAGAGCAAGAAGAAGCTAATGAAACAAGAGATCAAGAACATCAAGAAGGACATCAAGAACGTCCATCTATGAGGGCTAGCTCTAATAAATGGTCCATTTTTAAGTCGCCTTTGTGAGTCTTAGACGGGATTTTTCGCCTCGGGCTGTCAGACCACCACATGATCGAGATATTTCATCCCTATCTAAGAGGTTTAAGATCTCGAGTTCAAGACTATGAACCTTATTCTCGACGTCTTGACTTGGTTTCGGTGCTGGGATTAGATTGCTACCAGTGGCTGTCGGGCTTGGCGAGAATAGGAGTGGTTTTGGGGAATTAAATTGAAAGACTGACTGTTGGATAGATTGCAAGTGAACGAGAATAGTGTTGCAGGATGTTTAGAGTGTTGGGAGCGCTCACTGGGAGAGGCAATACGGCTCCTGAAATGTCACAGGAGGAAAAAACGAAATTGATTTTGAAACAAGCTCACGATTTTGAGATTGCCTTGCAGGCTATGGATTATGTTCTTGATGATAGAGCACAAGAGGGATTGCAGCTTTTGCGGGAGAATGAACCTGAAGATGGATCTGATCAAACGATTAACGTGCTGGCTCGCGGTGTTATTGAATTTTTGGAGGCTACGTTGGGCTTTGAGGCGGAAGAGATGAAGAAGGCGTCAGCGACTTTGGCAAAAGCAGAACAGTTGTCGTTGAAGAGCAGACAGGATGCGCAAAAGATGAATTTGCATAGCAGCTCGCTGTATCCGTCGGGCACTGTTTACGCGGTTACCTACACTGAGTCTTGCTTATTGCATGCACTTTTGATGCTGTTCAGTGAGAGCATGATGGAGGCCGCTAAGGCTTTGCTAAAATTGCGTAAGGCTTACTCGATGCTGCAGGAAATTTTTGAAGCGATGAAGAAGGCTGAAAAGAGCAAGGGACTCGCTAGTGAGGAATTTAATGAGTCGCAAACGAGCCTCTCTTCGGGCGATTCTCCCTTTGCCTCTGCGGATATTCCCTATACACTCTCTGCAGAAGAGCAAGAAGATCATGATCTGTTGGAATATGCTGAGAAAGTACATCATATGAGAATGAAGCGGTTGTGTGGTGCCCACATCGGGAATTCACCCGCTATCAATAGATTAAGAGACGAGCTGGGCTTGGATGCAATGAGAAATCTACCTAAGGAGGAAATCAAAGAGTTTACTCACATTTTTGACGATTTGGATGTAACGGAGGCTACTATTGATGAATTTATCCATTCAGGCGTAAACTTGTGCTTTGGTATTCTACAAGTGGTTCTCTCCTTGATTCCTCCCGCTATTGGAGCTGTACTCTCCATAGTTGGTTTTCATGGTTCAAGGGAAGAGGGACTCAGGTTGGTTTGGAGAGCTACCAGGCAGAGAAATGTTCATGGTTGTATCGGATTATTGGGTTTGATGTTTTATTATGACGGTCCTTTTCAGTTTACCGACGATGATTTTGACATTCCAGCTGCGGGTTCCACTTCAGCTACGTTGAGCAAGAGTAAATCTCAGGGAAATCTATCTTCGCCTTCGCTGGGGCGGAAAACTAGATCATCCCGAAGCACCTCTGTTGTTTCACTCAGAAAGAAGGCTACAAACGATAGTTTGAGTTCTTTAAGGAGAAAAGAAACATCTGAAAGCACTACGTCCTTAGATAAACACAGTTCTTTGCAAGATGGTGATCTCGACGGACCAACTTTGCTGCATCCCGGGAAAATTCTTGTCGACGCACTATTAAAATCCAGGGCCTTATTCCCCAACAGTGCATTATGGCTACTGAACGAAGCAAGGATGTTATCGGCGCGTGGTCGACTGGAAGAAGCTGTGCAACTGCTCGACTCCATCGACGTACAGAGCATAGCAATGAGACAAGTGAAGTCTCTCTTAGTCTTTGATCGTGCCATTACTCTTTCTCATTTGCATAGATACGAAAGGGCTGCAGAAGATTTGTTGTCGTTGATCGATATCAGTGACTGGTCCCACGCTTTTTACACCTATTACGCCGGATGCTGTTACCTAGAGAACTGGAGAATGTGCCAGCTTGGTGTTCTGGAAAGTGACAAAGCTGAATTCTATAAGAGCAAAGCACTCGAATTGATCTTTGGTGCTCCAAGCTTATTGGGCAAAAAGACCTTCAAGTCCAAGAACTTGCCTCTGGACAGATTCATGCTCAGAAAAGTGGAGCAGTACAAAGCAATGCAGCAGAAGCTTGGCGTTTCCGATCCTTTGGACGCCATCGCAACTTCGCCCGTGCATGAAATTTCGTACTTTTACAATGGCTATAACAGAATGACGAAAGAAGGCTTGGAGCTCTCGAACAAGATGTTGATGGAGTACCACAACCCTGCCATCGATAGCAAAAATGCCGACCAAGAGCTTATCAAGGATTTCCTGGTAGCACTCAGCTTACGAAGATTGGGAGAAATCGAAGAGGGCTGCAAGCTGATGGATGAGAACCTATTGCCCAAATTTTTCTCCCTAGACAGAGGCAAGGTCAGGTACACGAAGAAGACCGAGGACCCATGGCTGTACCCTGCTGCCCTTTACGAGCGCGCCCTGTTCTCCTGGAAGCTTCACGGCATTGATGGCCTACCCGAAAGCAGAGAATGGCTGCTAAGGGCTCAAGGCTACGCCGATGATTACGAGCTGAGTACCCGTATCGGGATGAAAATTAAAGCTGCTCTTGATAGAGTCGAGCACTCTCTATGAATACAATAATGCGTTCACGTTGTCTGTTGGAGTTATTTGAGTTAGAAGGTTTCCTCATTCTATGTAGATAAAATGCAATTCCTCATGAATAGCTACTGCACTCGTCTTGAAGTAATCGTCAGCTCAGCGAGCCATCCTTCAGCATCATTCCATGGAATGCTGGCTACTTTATATAAGCCAGATGGCCAACATACTACTAGTAGAGCAGCCTACTAGCTCTTCTCTATTGATCTTCTTATAAGCTAGCTGTAGTTAAGGCGAGATGCTGCGTAATACATAGGCTTTGTTCGCTGTAGAACAGGCAAAGAAACAGGCTTAGAGGAGCTAGTCGATTGGTTAGCCAACTTTAAGCTATGGATTTGCTAGATAGCGAGGATAACTGCTCATTGTTAGGCGATGATGACTACGATGATGATGATTCCATCGATTTATATGAATCTCAAACAACAGCTACAGGCTCTATGGGAGATAACGTGTGTCACAAGCTGAGTAGTCTTGTCAGTGATGATTCAGGCTTTGAAATTGACGAAGAACAGCTCAACGAGGATGCTGAAGATGATTTGCTGTCGCACCATATGATGTCTAGTGACCGAGCTCCTGAAAGAAGCTCAAGTTCACTGAAATATGAATGTTTAACCACTCAGGATATCTTTGACAGGATGCTGGAAAAGGTTCACCATCTGCAGCCGATCTTCTCTTTACCTGCAGAGGATATTCTGCTGCTTATGCAACGCTATGACTGGAACGAAGAACGATTACTGGAAGAATGGACTGAAAAGATGGATACGTTACTTATAGAAGCAGGCCTAAGTGCACCAGAGCCGGGCGGTGGATCCAGTGATAAGGTGCGGGGCATTAAGCGTAAAACGAAGTTTGACTGCTTTATTTGCTGTGAGGATAAGCCAACAGAGACGTTTGCTTTGGAGTGTGGCCACGAATATTGCATTGAATGCTACCGACGCTACATCAGCGATCGGCTGAACCAAGGAAAAGTTATCACTTGTATGGATTGTCCGCTAGCTCTCAAGAATGAGGACATAGATGCTGTGATGGGGACGGCGTCAAGTGCTAGGCTGATGAACTCGTCTATCAAGAGCTTCATACAAAAACACAACCGCAACTACAAATGGTGTCCCTATGCTGACTGCAAGTGTATCATTCATCTGAACGATACGACGTATCTGCAAGAGTGCACTCGTTTACATCGCTCATGGTTCGTTACATGTAAGTTGTCTCACAGTTTCTGCTTTGGATGCGGATATGAGATTCATGCCCCAGCTGATTGCAGTGTTGCCAATGCCTGGGTTAAGAAAGCAAGAAAGGAATCGGAGAATTTGAACTGGGTCCTTTCTAATACCAAGGAATGTCCGAAGTGCTCTGTAAATATTGAAAAGAATGGAGGGTGTAACCACATGATTTGTTCCAGCTGTAAATACGAGTTCTGTTGGATATGTGGCGGAGACTGGGCCCCTCATGGCAGAAGCTTTTTCCAGTGTACGATGTACAAGAATGATGACGAGAAACAAAAGACATCTGTGGAGAACAGTAAACGCACATTGAAAAGATATACATTTTACTACAGAGTCTTTAATGAACATGAGGTATCCGCAAAGCTCGATTGGAAGCTTGGTCAGACAGTGGGCCAGAAAGTGAAAGTTTTGCAGGAGAAAATGGGCGTTTCATGGATTGAAGGTCAGTTTTTGGCGGATAGTTTGAAAATACTGAATGAAGGTCGTACGGTACTCAAATGGTCATTTGCAGCTGCATATTATTCGGATGTCTCTCATAATCTGACGAAGATATTTGTTGACAATCAAATTCTCCTCTCAAATGCTGTGGAGCACCTGTCTGAACTGCTTCAGATAAAAGATCAGGAGGCTATAATGAAACGCAAATCTGAATTTTATAATAAATCAGGTTATGTGCAAAACAGAACTAGAGCTCTCATAGAATGCGGGAGAGATCTCTTACGAAAGGGCATATGCAAACCCATTGATTGACGTTGTGTACTACTATTATTTATGGGTAAAGTTTAACGCACGGTTTTCTATGATGTTCAATGAAGGCATCAATTATCTGAATCTATCAGTCAAGAGTCTCTCTGGACCTACTTCTTCGTATTCTTGTTTGCCAACCCAAAGTTGATGGAAACTTCCCAAACTAGTCAGTATGCTGCCACCTAACCATGCTTGATACTGCCTTTCACGTAAATGACCAGTCGACAGTATCCTAAACTTGAGAGCAGGAAGCCTTTTATTCAGCTCGGACATGAGCCTATCGCTGAAGCCGGGGATTGAGGAAGTTCCTCCCGTCAGAACTATATTATGCGCCAAACTGGCACGCAAATCGACGTCAGTGGCCATGATAGACTCGTTCACAAGGTCGGCAACGCCAGGAATGTCCATTTTAGTTGAATTTGTCTCGATAGGTCTTTTTCCGTTCTCGTTTGTTGTCTCTGCCGTTGAGGACGCATCTTCCGCAGGTGCTCCATCTTCGGTGGGCGGCTTATCCGGCTTGCCATTGGGCTTGTTCCTCTTCAGTGGTACATAGTCATTGTGCCAGGTTTCTACGATCCCGTTCGGAGAAGTTGGCCAACCTTCCGGTAGATCTTCTGCATGTGGTGCGAATAACGGCTCGGCAAAGCCGAAACGTGTCTCATTGTCAAAAACTATCTCTTCTGTCCATGGCGCCTCGATAGATCTCTTGGACATTGATTCCAACTGCGATTTCATTTGCGGCAACGGATCTGGTGCCACCTGGCAGAGCGTTTCCTTGCACTCGTGTAAGAATCCTCGGCTATTGGCATAATCATATAACGAAGGGTGTACTTTGAAATCGAACGATCTTTTCTTGAATGTAGGTTTCCTCTGAGCTATTTCGAACAGAGGTACTAAGTCCTTTCCCTTCAGTGGTTTCTTTATCAACTCGTTGATGAATTTACCGGCTAAGAAATTCCTCATAGTACTCTTCGATAAGGTCATTCCATCGACCACTGGACTTACACTCGTACTGTCGTGACCTACATCCACGACAAGACAATTGGGCTTCCCAGACGCAAACGAAATGCACGTTGGACTGGAGGAAATGTAGCACGCTTCAAACTCCAGCGATTCTAACAGGATTTCAAGCGATTTAGTCTTATTCTCCAAAGTATTCCAAATAGGTTCAGTGAGCAAGGCAGGAATGCCAGAATTCGATTCTAGATACAACAAGCTTTTCAGAGCCCATGACCATTGTTCTTCAGCAGCATCCCAGTCTACCACAATGCTGTTTTCCACAATAGGCTTTATCTCGTAATCCGGCCTAGGTATGCAGAGAGATTGTTCAGCAAATATCCTCTTCTTACTCTGATCTTCTTCCTGTGAATTCTTCAAACCATAACATGATGGCAGTATTGCCTGTGGGCAATCTGAACCGGAATAGCCAATGTTGGTAGTAAAAGAGCCGGGATCGATAACCACTGCGGTAATCTCATCCCCACCATACACTTGTAGTCCTGGATTTGACATCTATACCCACCTTTTTGCACCTTTAATCCACTCGTCTTCCTTTACTTTCAGTCTTGAAGCTTAAGTAGTCTTTGAAGGAAGAACCTGTAATAAGCGAGGTACCAGATGAGCTTGCAGAATATTAAGAATAAGAGTTTATGTTCTCATATAAAGAGGATATTTACACCACGAATGCTTTATATCATAGAGTCCTTAGCTCGCAGTCTAGCACGTCGACGAGAGCTTCCACCTCCAGTTTGCGCCTTGCGTCCTTGATCCAGTCCTGGCATAGAACGTGAGGCCAACCTTGCAATGCCACAGCCTCTTCAACGGCCTTATCGAGTTTTGAGAGTCTTAGATTTTCATTGACTCTGCTGAAGACGCTGTCGAGGTCCTGATTAGTTGGTGAGGAACCCTCTTTGGTGAAGAGGAAGTAAGAGCACAGTTTAGCAAAAGTGTGGCCCAGGATACCGGCATTTGGTGGTAACAATGAGGCGGTCTTGAAATCTGCAGCAAGCAAGTTCCATCTGTTGTATAGCTGTTCATTTGTAAGAATCTCTGTTCCAGCTGTGAGATTATCTAATTCAGCGATCGCCACGTCGATGAGTGGAGGTGCTGAGTCCTTAGATTTGCAGCATGGCTTGGGCTTGCCCGGTAGAATGTCTGATAGAGACTTCAATTGCTTGAGTTGCGGCTCGATGTTTAATGCATGCGGTTCGGAAGATTGTAATTTTCCCCGTAGCTCTTCTAAGGTTAGCGTCAGCTGCGTGACGGCTTCTTTCTTCATCAGGATACGGTTCATTTTCTCGACAGACTCAAGCAGTTTGCCGACCCCGGTGTCGAGATCCTTTAGATGAGATAGTCTTCCGTTTCTTTCTTCGTCTAATTTTTCCTTGAGAATCTTGTTAAATTCTTCTACCTGTGTGATAGATAAGAGTGCAACCTCGTTAGCATGTTTTGCCAATAAAGTCTGTTCATTGGTTCTCAAATCTTCGGCCAGTTGTTTTGCGCTCCGCTCTTCCAGTTCGACTTTGTAGTTATTGAACTCCCTCCTGAACTTGGATATCAATTCTGTCTCATCATCCCTTAATTTCTGTTCATATTTCGCAGTCATCTCATTTAAAGCATCTGCAGTCTTTGCAGAGACGCCCTCACGAACGGCCGCCTCAAAATCCTTGTTGAACTCGACTACGGAATCTGTGAGTTTCTGATGAGCCTCAGTTATACCGCTCAATTGTTCTTTAGCAACTGCTAATTTTTGATCGTTGATCGCTTTTATGGTATTGTTGAGTTCCTTTATCAAATCGCCAAACTTTGGTGAGATCTCCACCTCTGAGCCGACGCTAATAGGATTCAGGTAGACTAGTACAGAATCGTTCCTGGTGGTCGAAGTAGCGTCACCACTGTCTTTGTTTTCAATGCTAGCTGGCACAATAGCTTTCAAACCGCTTTCGTCAGCGTTTTTCGCCTTCACGCCTTCGTTAGGTACAGAGCTCACCCTTCCTCCTAGCATTCCACCAAACTTGTTTCTCAACTCATCCAGAGTCAACGGATGAAACGACATGGTTGCATCCCGATACGACTCAAATGAATCGACCAATGTCTCGGCGAAGGGAACGTTCTCAACAAACAAATCGCCAAAATCATCGTTATACTGGGACAGCGCTACTCCTCCAGCGTAAAAAAGAGAGACAGCAATTGAGCTCCTTACCAGGAACCGACGAAGCGGATGAGATTTTGGCGCCGCCGTCCTCACGGTGCCAGTGTTTATAGACGCTAGGCTTCGCCTAGCCACCGCATGCTTCACCAGGGATGGCGACTTGGATTTCAACATATTCAAGTTCAGCTTTCTAAATTTGAAGGCTCAATCACTCTCTGATTCAACCACTACCCTTCTTGTCTCGCAGTCTAAACACCAGCGGCGGAAGAAGTGGTGTCCCGTCTGTGCCCGATGCAAATTTGGACCGCGACACCCTATTCTAACTCTAATTGGGTGGAAGTCACGTGCAAACGAACCCAGCTAGCTTAAACTCTCATCATCTGGCGATTCCATAGCTGCTGGCGGCTCGACTGTCCACGGCTCTGTGACTCGCCTTCAAGCGAGCTCATGCGCACGGTCAGCTTTTATCCCATTAAGCGCTGAGCCCTCAGCGGCTCCGTAAATAACACACGGAAAACAAACAGCTTCACCAACTAGCTCTACACGTCTGCTCATGAAATCTCTGCTCTGTAGCGCCATATCAGCATACAAAACGCACCTCTCAAGCTATTCCTGAGGTCTTGGCGGCGTAGCCGCCCAGACCCCCCCCCCCCCCCCCCCCCCACGAATCCCGTAGCGCCAAACCACGAATCCGCGATCTGGGAGTCTCCGTGCCTTGCCAAGCAGCGCTGCTCCTTGTGTACCCCTGAAACCGGTACCTTTCTCTGCCTTTTGTGTCTTGAAAGTGGTTGTTATTGTTGAAGTAGGTCGGCGGACCTCGCGAAGGTCGGCGGCTAACGCCACCCAGGATATAAAAGCGGCAGCGCAGACCGCCTGGGCCGTTACTGGTTCAAACTGGGACTGTCTCACGAGCTGGTTGTGGTGGCAGTTGTGTGGTGATCCATAGGAACAGAATTGATGTATCAGCGGCATTGGAGAGACCGGTGGCGAATTCGCCAGAGAGTGTCTAAGCGCCAGAGCGTGTCTAAGGAAGCTTCGAGTGAGTAGCAACTGTTACGCGATATTGAAGACGCTCGCTGGCTTTTCAGCTCTGGGATACTGTTCAGGACACTGTCTCGTACTGTTTTGCCGGTGACAGTGGTGATGTGACAGTGGTGGAGATGCCGGTAGCAGCTCAACTGGCGCTTGTTGGAGCATATTGGAGGATGCTGGCGGCTCTTGGAGGCCTGAGAAGTGATAGTGATTGAAGAGTTCGGTATCACGTGGAATACGTTTAGTGTCGATCAAAGGAGGAGTGCTTATTTAAGCCTCTTGATAGATCAATAGACAGCCTCTACAGTCTCTAATTCATCGGGAAGATCCGAGATCGAGTTATGTTGCAATTCAAGTTGGTCCTGCTGGGCGATTCTTCTGTTGGGAAGTCTTCGATCGTTTACCGGTTTGTTAAGGACTCGTTTGACGAGTTTCGTGAAAGCACTATTGGTGCAGCGTTTCTGTCTCAGACGATTAAGATTAGTGGGTCTGGTGAGCAGGCAGAAACCGTGATAAAATTTGAGATATGGGATACGGCTGGACAGGAACGGTACAAGTCACTGGCTCCGATGTACTATAGAAATGCGAACGCAGCATTGGTGGTTTATGACGTTACACAGCAGGACTCCCTGACGAAGGCACAGGCTTGGGTCAACGAGCTGAAAAATAAGGTAGGAGACGAGGATTTAGTTATTTGCCTAGTGGGGAACAAGATTGACCTGTGCGATGATGATGAGGACAAGCGAGCTGTGGAGTCGGTGGAAGCCAGAGATTATGCAGCAGAACAAGGTCTTTTATTCTACGAAGTGAGCGCCAAGACGGGATCGGGAGTCAGACAAATATTTGAGAGCATAGGAGGGAAATTGTATGAGACAAAGAAGGATGAATTTGCAGCTGCCAGGAATCGACAGATGGGTTCTTCAAACGGCCAGGTTAACGTGCAATTGCAAAGACCTTCGACCAACGATCCCACGTCATGCTGCTACTGATCAAGGCATCTAGTTTACCATATTAAATAAGTTGTCTTATCGGTAACCGAGATAAGAATTGCATGTTTACTACATAATCACGGTTGTAATGTGCCGATTGAAGCAGAGAACGTGAAAAACCGTTCAGTTCTTTAGAGTTTTCAAGATCAAATCTCCCGCTTTTTTGACACCCTCAGAGGTGCCTCTAATGTAAACAACGTCGTTCACTTTGTCCGATTTCTTTGGTACATTGATAATAGTACCTGAAGCCTCTCTAATCTTCTTAATGTTAGAACCACCTGGGCCAACGATTTTGTTGAATTTTTTGGTATCTGAACTCCAGATGTAGCCAACGGAGTTGGCTTGAGGAGCAAGAGCAACCCTTTCTTTAATCAATTGCACAGCTTTGTCAATTACAGATTGCTTTTTAGTAGCCTCATCATTACCGTCTTCCTTTTGCTCCTCGCTTTCACCTAGGATGGCGCTCAAATCAACCGGTTCGTAGCTCAGTCTCCAAGGAATTTCGCCGTCCTCGTTGGAGTAGTCATCTGAAGTAAGTTCTTCAACGGTAAATTTGATTTTCTCTTCCTCGGAACCACGAACTCTTTCGGTAGGAATGTTCAAGGCCTTACGTGAAATCTTGTTAGCCTTCTTTGCGCCGTTGCCGTGTCTTACGTTGATTGAGAGCTCAGTTCTTAAATTTTGGATAAAAGCACCACGCTCGGAAACGAATTCATGCAAGTTTGCAGGGACGGAGATCTCAACGTCAAAGTTGTCTTTGATGATCTCAGAAAATATTTTGGATTTAGCTTTCTCGACATTATCTGGTAATCCTTGCAAAGTCACTTTACCAGATTCGCCTTTATTTGGAACATTCAAGATGACATTGAACTCTGACTCTAGTTGACGGCGAACGACACCTCCAGGTCCAATTAAGGCACCCTGTCTCTCTGGAACGATGTCTAATTCGACTTTGATGCTGTTTTCACCGTCCTCCACAAGCTTTGTGATTTCCTTAATGACCATATCGACAAATTTCTTAGGACCTTCAACCTTAATCAATTGCGAATCGGAGTTTGCATTAGGGACATCGACTGTTTTGTTCCTGTATTCGTCACCGCCAGCCTTGGATATAATCTCTCTAAGTGTACGACCACCAGTGCCCACAATAGTCTTATGGTATTTGCGGTCAATATCCAACGTTTCTTTGACAAAATCAGAGGCTTCAGCAACAATATCCTTGACTTTCTTAGTGGCATCCTTAATGGCTTGGCGGGAACCAGTAATCTCAAGTTCGACTTCGCCCGATTCTTGCACTTGACTGTCAGAAGTCTTTTGTAGGAAATCCATTTCGACAGCGAATTCAGCCCTGATGTCGTTAATCATGTCACCGTTCTTACCGATTATACGTGGCACATGTTCCGCAGGAACTTTGATGACTGATTTATGGCCGTTTTCCATTTCAAAATCCAGCAAAGCTTCCAACTCTTGGTATGCCTTTGCGACACCACGCGATGGGCCTCTGATAGTGATAATATCTTCGTTTTTGGGGAAAATGATCCGGACGTTGTACTTATCTTGCAGACGATTACGGTAAGCACCTTGAGGACCAAGTAAATTGCGGTGATACTTCGGAGCGGCAATCAGTTCTTTCGTAATAATATCCGCCCATTTCTTGGCCTCAGCCGCAATGAATACCTTGGCATGTTCCACATTGTATTGTAAACCTGTCAGAGTTACGGAGACCGGTTTTCCGCTCTCGCTCTCAGATGGTACATCAATCTGAATATCGTATTTCTGACGCAATTGTTGGGTATTGGCACCCTTGGTCCCGATCAACCTGGACACAGCATTGGCAGGAATCTCAATGGTGTCTTTGAACTTTTGAGAGGGATTCTTGACAATGGAGTCAATAGCCTTGTTTGCTATGTTCACCGCTCTTTCATTCCCTTTTAATGTGAGCTCGTTTTCTGTTGGTGTATGCAATTTAATCTGGAGATGACCCTCTTCTTGGCTGACATCCTCAAGAATTAATTTCAAAGTTGCGCTCTTGTCGCTAAGCAGCGAATCTTGGGTCTCTGGCGCCAAGCTAAAAGTCTTGGTCTCCAAAGCGTCCTGCTTCTTACGGATATCATCCAAGGCTGAACTGACTTTCTTTAGAGTCTCAGCAATCTCCTCTGCTGATGGCTTGAAATCCTCATTGGAGCTCAAAGCGATTAACAAAATAGCATCATTGCCTGGATAGAAATCACCGAACTGAACGAACGCAGCCAATTCTTCTTGACCTATCAATGCATGCTTGATCTCCTTGTGGAAAAGTTCATAATCAATATCATCAATTACAGTTGTATCTAGCGGGCTAATTTGGTTAACCAAAGAAATCAGCTCCTTACGAGTAGCCTTAATTTCCTCCTTTTCGTCCGTTTTACCGCTGATGTGAATGTTGACGCAGTCCGATACGGCCAGCACCTGTGGAGATGGAAGAACGATTTTGATTGTCGGATGAGCTGCTTGTAAATTCTTCAAATAATCATATTTCTTAAAGAACAAAGCCAGATTCTTAGCATGAGCCAAATTTTTACCATGAGACTTAGAGATGTCCAAGGTATCGACAGCATAGGCCTTGGAAGAAGTTCTGGCAAATTCGATTGCTTCGCTAACCTTGGAACGAGCCCCCACAAATGAGACCTTTTCGTCGTTAGCCTGAGTTGGATATTGCACGATAACGTTGAACTTTTCCTTAATTCCTTTATCGTCTATCAAAAATTGGAATTTGGTTGGAATGGTTACTTGTTCGCTAGTAACATCGTTTGAGAGGCTAACCAAATAGTTCTTGATGGTTTTCTTTGCTTCCTTGGCCTCGTCTCTTGGGCCCTGAATAACAATCGTACCATTGTTTTTCAAGAACTGTACCTTCACATCATTCTTGAAGCCAACTGCGGATAGATCAACGAAAGGCAACAGTTTTTCGTCGTCAACAGTAAACTGGATTGTAGCATGCTTGTCTTCCTCCTTCACTATTTTCATAATTTTCGATTTTGCTAATTTGACGGAATCGATGTCGCCATGAATTGAAACATCAGCAAGGTAATCATCCAAATCTTCGTCATAAGATTCGGGATTATTCTCCTTAGCGACGTTGATCCTAACGTCGCAAGAATCCTGGATCTCGCGAATGTTCTTACCACCGGCGCCAATAATGGCAGCCTTGCAGTTCGAGGGCACTTGAATAACGTCAGTGATGGGCTTGGTCAACTTTCTGACTAGTTCTCTCCTGGCAGCGTACACGTTCTGAGGGACACCAGAGATCAGAAAAGTACGAGAACTCTTGGACAAAGTAGACTCGACAGAAACATTGTGGTTTTGCTTCACGGATTGAACAATGCGAGAGAACTCTGGCTTCCCAATTGACAATTGCGACTGCAAATCTAGACTGAAAGCCTCCTGAATGGTCTTGGAACGCATTGGTCTAGAACCCGAAGGCAAAGGCGACGGTGACGGAGACGGAGACGAAGAAATGGAAGGAGCTGCAACTGGCTTAACATTAGGACCCCAGTTAACCTTAGTATTGACCAAACCTGCGTTCGATCCCAAAGAAGGAAGATCTTTGAGCGAAGGCAAAGGTTTGGGCTGCGGCGTTTCTTCAGCAACTTGCTGAGAACCAACTTCCCTCTCCACGTTCAAGCCAGTAGCAGAACTGGAGTCGTTAGAAGTTGGAGGAGTCTCCAAATTCGTTTCGTTTTCAAAGGTTAGGGACATCAAGGCTGTACGTTGTTTCTAGGCAGTAAATAAACACAAAAAAGCGGCAAACCAAAGGGCAGGATCAGAAGACAGTGGAATTGAACTATATACTCGACAAATCAACAATACCGATTCGTTTAAAACCCGAGAAATAAATCAAACTAGTCCTTCCATGAGCTCTTCAACTTCTATACAGATCAGCAAGATCGTTCTTCCAGATTCGTACCAAATGCGTGAAAAATGTCAGTTAAAGAACGTGATATTAAGGCATAGATGGCTAGTATACAGAGTCAGATAGCGTAGGTTGGGCCGATCAGTTCAATGGTTCAACGTTGTCGGCGAAATCGCCGATGATGTTACCAGCTGGGTTGTAGCTACAGATGATGTAGCTGCCCCAGGCGTTGTTACATTGCTTGATACCGCATCCGACTTGAGTAGTGGATTTCCAGACGACCTGAGTGAAATGGCCGGTGGATGAAGAGAACGAAGGGTTCTTGTAGTCGTAGGACTTGATCTCGTTGTACCAGGCGTCGACGGAACCGGTCACGTCGTAGCCCAATGCTAGGTTTTCGCCGTAGGGACCGCCGGAGTGGGTCAAAGTGCCCGAGCAGTCGTACTTGTCGGCGTAATTTTGAGCGTAGGTAGCCAGTTCGCTCGACCACGAAAGCGAGGGTGTGTCCTTGTGCAGCGATCTCTTGCTGTTGTGGGCGTTCAAGATTGTCGAGGCGAAGTCGGGCAAAGCGGAAGACGATGGAGAGGACGAGGACGTCGATGAAGTGGTCGTGACAGCGTTTGACGTTGTACCTGGAGATATTGTTGTGGTGTCTCTCGTGGAAAGAGATGTTGCGACAGAAGTTGCCTGGGCAACCTGTGCGACAGCATTGACGCTCGTGGTTTGAGCTTGTTCGGGCACGTCGGTGGGAGCGCCGACTAAGGAGGAGTAACTGGTGTGTGTTTGACCGTTCTCAACGTATACGATACCTTGAACTGTAGCAGGAATACCTTCAGTCACGTGCTGGGTGACTGTGACGACTGCACCGTTAACTGCTACAGCTGCTGCGGCCAGTAACGATAATTGAGTGACTTTCATTGCGGATCAGTGATATATGAAGGACCGGACGGGTTAGTTTGGATTCGAATGAGTGACTGAATGCGAATCAGAAATTCCCGAGTGATTTGCTTTCGAGGAAGAGCATATGATCGTCTTCAACCAAAGATATTCAGAGGTTCTTATATACATCTTGAGGAGCTATCTCAAAGAAGCATTAGCCAGATCCCAGTCGGTAATGTGTCCGTAACATACCTGCGGCATGCGCAGTACATGCTTGTTTCGAATTGTTACACGACCGCGAAAACTAAGGGTACTTCCTCAAGAGTTCCATTTTTCGTAACGTTTGCCAATTGTAGTAAAACTATAAGAAGGTTGACCTATCGCCAAGGCTTCTCGGTTTCCAGACTTCGTGGGGTTTGTAGTTTGGCAGACGCATCGTTCCAGATCAATAATTTCGAGATTTTTCCTAATCGGGAAATATCCAGCAGATCTCGACTCGCGACGGGATGCGTCGCCAAAAAGCTCGAGAATGTCGATCCAAGCGAGCAGTGACAAGTAGTTCTAGAGGTCTAGTAGAGCTCTGGACCTTCGTCAATTGTAGCTGGACGTCTCGCTTGCAGGCCGGCCCGGACTTGCACTTGGACGACGGGAATGTTGGCTTTCAATGACGTCATTTACACGACGCGAGATCCCACGGTGGCTGGCATGGTCCCAGTGTCCTGCTTCTTCGACTGATTTCTTGATATTTAATGATTTTATTAACGATTCCTGGGTAGAGAGAAGCGATTGGCGTGACTTCATCACTTGGACATATTCATCAAAAAAATTAAATTTTCAACCAAATCATGGGCGTGTGGCGTAGTTGGTAGCGCGCTCCCTTAGCATGGGAGAGGTCTTCGGTTCGACTCCGGACTCGTCCATCTATTTTTTTAAAGCATATACACAAGAAGCTTTAAGGGGCGCTTATATTAACAATAACAATAATAGACCACAGAAGCACAAGAAAGAAGGCTATAACAGCTGCTGTTTCGACCTCAGTAGATGACGAAATCTGATCGAGAAGTTATCTATCTATATGCCAGAGATGATCGCCCGAAAGTTAAGTTGACGCGTGAAGAAGAGTTTACCGGAGTGAAGGATTTGGTGGAGTATTTCCATTCGATTCAAGATACTTTCTACGTTGAGTTTGAGACATCAGAGACCATCACTGAAAATTTGAAGTTACGTTGCACCTCGTATGGTGGCGACGAATTTGACGGATCGGTGCCTTTCTTTATATTAGAGTACGACGAGATTCTCGACACCTTTTACGTTTGGAAATCAGAGGGCCAGTGGCAGCTTAACAAGCTAATCTCCACGCTGTACACGGACCACTCGATCCAGGGATCACATAAGTTTGTGGAAAGAGTAAGGGAGAGTTTCTGCTTTAAGAAGCATCCTCGCAAGGAATTGATCGATTGTGTATTGGACAAATTAAACGTTGATTGGTCACAAATTGATATTGATCAGTTTTGGATACAGTTGGACAGTATTGTAAAGCTGAATGAAGACGCGGAGCTAAATGAGCTCTCGTTCAAAAGCTTAGTTTCAATGGCAGTACTGAAAACCAGAGTAGTAGAAAACAAGGCGCATCTCGAGCGCGCTATTAACCAGTATCATAAGTGCATGCGAACCAAAGATGTCCGAAATCAGAAATCCCCAGAGATCAAACCGGATGCATCACCAACTTCCTCCACTTCACCGAGCCCCACATACGCGCTTGACAACCAAGACGAGCAAGATGACCAAGTAGTCACCAATTTCAATCGTCATTTCAAATTAATGGCCGAGGATTACGAAACGTTTGATCTAAAGTCATGGGCTGCTTTTCCCCAAAGAACAAAAAGAGGGAAATCAACACGTAAATCGCAACCCAAAAATTGCATTTCAAAAGTTAAAAGCTAGAGTATCATAGAATATAGATAATTCACTTTTCTAGAATTTCTTACTTTGCGTTTAATGTTTAGTAGCTTCAAGTGGTCTTTCAGAAGCTGTACAATATTTGAAAAAATTCAAAATGCTACTGACATCATTTTAAGACCAAATTTGATGGAAACAATCAGGCATTGAAAGTAAGATCGTATTTACACGGCAATTGGAAACAGTAGACAGTTGAAGCGGTTAATCCTCGCTTTCAGTCGATTTAAATATGCTTTGTATGTCTTGAAGGTCATTTGGCACGAAGACCTTATACTATTGATCAGAAGAGCAGCTTAAACCGTTTAGCACTTCAGTACCTAATCAATTGGTGATTGCCAAGTAAGGATCAATCTCTAATTATCGCTGAAGGGTTATGTTGAAGCTGCAGATTGTATTGGAGCCGCCCAGTGTGCGGAATGGTCCGATTCCCTTTGGTTTTGCCTCTAGTACGGCAGATTCATCACAAGTTATGGCTACGGGTTCGCTTTATGGGTCCGGTGGACCAAGAAATGCTGATACGTCGCTACCATATCCTTCTAATTTCAGTGGTGCCAATACGACACTTTATCCAAGTCATTTTGCCCATACGAAAAGAAGAAAGTTTCTTCACTTTACAAGGTCGTCTAATACATTATTAGACCTATCGGCTGAAATTGCCCAAAAATGTGAGAAGATGTACCCGTCTTTGACTGAAGAGATTGAGATCCTGAGTCTCCAGGATAATAGTGGTTGTGACTTGGATCCTGATTTTTACGTTAAGGATGTGTTCAATATTGACAATACAGTGCGAGTGATCTTAAAGAACGAGCTGGATTTGGATGAATCGGCTCCAGTCTCGCTGTATAGGTCCCAGAAGAGAAAAAAGCTGAATAATGGACTTGGTCAATCGCAAATGCAACCACAGGCGCAGACCAACTCGGCACAATCGTTACCACCTGCTTCATCGTCGTCTGGTAACGGCGGCATCCTGCAAATTGCAAAGAAAAGGGCTCCAGGCTCTATTAAGAGGCATCCGATCAACTCCAACATGAGAATATCAACACCGCTCGCTCATCAAATCTACCCGCCGCCAAGTAACAATCGCGTGGCATCTAATAATTCCGACGAAGAGGATGTGGCTGAGAGGTCTTTCCTGCCTCCTCCAGCACAACCACAATCGCCACCGATCAGAATCAGTTCTGGTATAGAAAAATCCAAAAGGATAAGATCGGCAATGGACGAAGATACTGTCTCAAGATCGGAAACTGTGGATCCTGACAAAACCAAGCAGCAACGTCTGCTTTCGGGTACACCTGTCCGGCCGGCAATGACGCCCAATAGAGTCACTTTAACCGGTCAGCGAGTTGTTTCGGAACATATGAGCAACAACGACAGTCGAAACGGTTCGATCTTTGCGACCACCTCTGCTTTGAACAACAAAACAAATGGAACTAGTGGCACACGCATCGTTTCCGGAATGCTAAGCATACCAGAGCCAAGAATCGCCGAGATCGAGAAGGAGTTGAGGGAAGGACCTTCAAGCCCTGCGGCACTTTTACCAGCAGTGCCTGATCGTATACCAATGAAGGAACCATATCAAAAGATTGCCGATCAGGTATCCGAAGAGAACTCGTCAGATGAACAAGGCTCAGATGCGCATGGCAAGATTTCCACCCTACGTCAAACATCGATAGCAGACAATGGCTCCCCTGTGAAGGACAGTCCACATGGGGAGGATCACTTACGCAACGTACATCTAGCAGACCTTCCAGCATCCAGAAGTCCCTCTGTACCGGTGCAAAGAAAGACCTCTTTAGAGGCAAAAGTTGAAAATAAGTCTGCTGGCGCTCTGGCTCAAGGCACAGGTACTGATGAGCCATTGAGAAAGCTAAGCTTTTCCGAGGAAGAAGAGGAAGAAGAGGAGGAAGAAGAGGAGGAAGAAGAAGAGGAGGAGGAAGAGGAGGGAGAAGAGGAAAGGGAAGCAGAAGAGAAAGAAGAAGTGAGAAGGAGAGAGGAAAAAGAAGGCAGCCATATCAATGCAGAACAGGAAACAGCACAGCACAGAAATGCTAAACAGCCTAGTACCGAAGAAGAAGACGAGGAGGCTGAGAATACAGTCCTTATTACCAAAAACGATACAGAGGATAAGTCTGCTTCTAGTTCCAGTATTCAAAAGACCGAATTCTTGAAACTAATGGAGAACGAATCGAATGAGCTACCTTTGTGGTTACAGGACACGGTCTCTAGGTCAGCCTCGAAGTCTAAGCCATACACTACAGTTCTGCATAAAGATATCGATAATTCCAAACCGGATCCCAGAAATATTATGCCGAAGCATACACCACGCAATGCAGCTAAAAAAGCTGCTCAGCTTCTTTCTGGCAAACAAAATCGGAACTCTAACGGCGTCAATGCTCAGATGGGCACCGCTTCTTCTAGTAGCGATATAGAAACTGCCAGCTCGCTCGATGACGATTATAGTGACAGAATATCTATCAAGGAGAACAATGCGATAAAAACGCTTAATCTACATCCTCTGAAAGAAAGAGTGATATCAGGCCAAGAATCAGAATCCCCTGCTGCCGGAAATCAACAATCTTCACAGAATGCAGGTTTGAGTACTAACGGTGGCGTCGATCAGGCTCAACTGAAAGAAAACGGCACAGTATTTTCTCAGCCGCCTCCAGCCAGTGATGTAAACACCGAGGTGGCAACTAATCTTCCTAACGTGAGCAAAGACAAGCCAGAGACGAAATTGCCATCTAACAAACCTTTAAACGAGCCTGTTCCTGACAGCAAGAGCTTGAAGCTGCGTGATGAAAACCTGCGTGAGGAAAACAGAGCGGACAGAGGATCTACAAACACGCCCGATACCCGAACTCAAGAATCATCAGAAAAGGCACAACTTCCCAGCACATCAAGCGGTAAGCCAGAGAGCGTGCTGCCCAAAGAGGGTCAAGCTAAATTGACCAAAAAGCAAGAGGCAGAAATGAAACGCCGCGAGCGTGAGGCTGCTAGAGCTGCCAAGCTGGAGGCTGCTCAGAAGCTGAAAGCCGAAAAGGAGGCAATGAAAATAGCCAAACAGAAAGCTAGAGAGGAAGCCAAACTAGCCAGGGAGGCGGAAGCAGCAAAGAAGAAGCTTGAGCGAGAAAATAAGAAGAAAATGAAACTAGATGAGGCAAGAAGGAAAAAGCACGAAGCCGCACCAAGGAAGAACAATCAGATCAGTTCAAATATTAATGAACGAGAGAATGCAACAAAGCCTCAGAGTACTCCCGTGCAAGATGGAGCTGATCGGTTGAAGGAGCTAAAAGCGAAATTCACAAAGTCAAGAGCCTACGTGCCAGCGGGGTTAGTTCCCCAAAAGATTTCGCGGTCAAGTCAGGACTCTGAGTCTGATTCTACAGATAACGAAAGTTCTTCAGACGATTCTAGCTCATCAGATGAAGAAAACTCAGCGGCATCCAAGAAATCTCGGAGACTCATTGTCGATACGCCCAAGGGATCCCTAAGCTCAGTACCTTCTCAAAAACCAATTAAACATTTGCCTGGAGTTGAGAACGTACCACAGTCTACACAGCAAACAAACTCATCGAGCCAGGAAACACCTAATAAGGTTCCTGTGACGAGACTAATGGACATGTCTTCGCCAATTTCTGCGACACAGGAAAGCTCTGGGCGATCGAGTTTCTTGCAAGGTCTTCCTCAAAAAGTACGACCTTCTTTGAGTTCGTTGTCTGATCTAGTATCCAGAGGCGTACCTGATGTTAGAGAAAAGAGCGGGGCAGCCATGTCTCAAGTAAGTTCCCAGAGAGCTGCTGACAGTTCCAGCGACGATTCAAATGATGAGGACGACGATTCCGTTTCAGAATCGTCAGACTCAGATTCAGATACTGATAATTCGTCAACGGATGGTAGTAGTTTCATAAGCGCAAAATCTGCAAGCACTGCTCTAGGGAAGAAAAAGAGAGGTTCAGGTGGGTTTGCGTCTCTGCTCAAGGATTCAAAGAAAGCCTAAAATTGATGAATGTAAGCTTATATAAGAGACGCAGTATGTATTTTATTTTATTTTCTTTGATGTGAGCTAATGCTAGTGCTAGTTTGAGTGCCTGTGAGGTTAGCTTGCTCTGAAAGGTTTATCAATTTCTACACTTCAGCAAGCCTACCACGACCCCTGATAAAGTTAATTGCCTCTTGACGGTCGACTTCAACCACCGTAGATATTTTGTTTTGATATTTCACTTGAAAAAACTTGTCTGCTACCTGTAGCATATCAGTCCTGAATGTCGTGCAGATAAATTGGGCCTTGGATGATAACGTTTTTATTATATTTGCCACAGCAGCCCGGTACTGCTTGTCAAGAGCCGCATCTATCTCATCGAACAAATAAAATGGCGCTGGATCCACCATTTGGATGGCTAGGATCAAAGCTACGGCGCAGACAGTTTTCTGTCCACCCGAGAGCTGCTCAACATGAAGCTGTTCGTTCTTCTTGGAATTGAAGGAAACCGATATCGAAACACCTGTGTATATTGAGCTAGTTTGAGAATCGTCATCGCTTGCTTCTGTGCCAATTTCACGGTATGCGGAATCATCATCATTCGCAGAGTTCGATTCACGATGGATGACCAATTTAGCTTTACCTCTTGGAACTAGCTGCTCGAACACGGCGCTAAAATTTTCAGAGACCTTTTTGAATGTTGCATCGACTGCCGCGACCTTCTGCTGTTTTAACTTTACGATCAAATTTTGAATAGAAAGTTTAGACTCTTCAAGTTCCTTGGCGCGCTCATCTAAATCTGTTCTTTTATCATGGAACTTCTTGAAGTTTTCAAGAGCATTTTTATTGACATTTTTCAAACCCGACATATTCTCACTTACATCGTTCAACCGACTAAGAAGCTCTTCACTCGATAAACTGCTAAATCTATTCAGCGCGTCCTCAGCCAGCAGTCCAACCTCTCTAATTTTCTGTTGAAGCTCCTCACGCCTAGCAATGAGGGTCGTCTTTTTTACCATAGCCTTTTCGGCATCTTTTTGGAACGACTGCAGTTTCTTCAGTAATGCAGCTTGCTGGTTGTTGGCCTTCTCCAAGTGTCTTTGATTAGTTGATTTCTCTTCCCGGAGGGAGTCCAGCTCAGATTGCAGGCGCGCTATCTCGTTAGCGGTTTGTGCCTTTTCACTCTGTAGGCCGTTTTTCTCATGAATCAACACCTGCAAATCGTTCTTCAGTTCCTTAGTGATAGGATCCCCGCCTCGGCGTGTTTTAGCCTCCAAATCTGATCTTTGAGGTAGTAATTTGGCGTTCAATTCTGCTGACAACGAATCCCTTTCTGTTGTAATACCGTGCAATGCCTCAGTGGTTGTATTGAGTTTTGCTTGTATTTCCTGAAGGCTCGTCTCTAACGTCTGAAGTTCCATCTGCTTTTGCAGAGAGATTTGGTTTTCGAATGTTGAGGCCAAATCCTGACTATATGACTGTATTCTTTCTTGCGCAGTTTTAATGCTAATATTGACTTTTTCAAATTTAACCGCCAGCGATTGGAGGGTATCCTGTAGAAATAGCTTCTCACTTCTTTTGTTATTCAGTTTTGCACGGAAGCCTTCTATATTGGTCAGAATCGTCTCTTTCGTCTGGGTGACTTTCCTAAGCGAACCATTCAGCGCATCGATTTCTGCGTCAACCGAGTGAAGCTTTTCTCTGATCTGATCGAGCTCATTGCATGTTTGCTTGTGATGGGTCCTGCCGTTTTTGAGTTCTGCTAATGAATCTAACCTTGTCCTCTTATAATGATCATGATACCCACCCGTTAATAGGCCTCTCTTATCTGCCCTGTCACCATCCAAGGTTATGGCATCAAGTTTATAGCTTTTGGCAATTTTGGCCCCGGTTGCTATATCCCGAACGACAATGGTTTTACCAAACACATTCTTGACAGCACTTTCAAATCGAGGATCGAACCTTATCTTTTTAATCAGTGGCGTGCAAGAAGCCTGAGTGTTAGGAGGATAGTTTATATTTGGATCATTAGAAATTCTGTTCAGCGGCATGAAGGTTACTCTCCCGCCACGCATACGATAGAGCTCCTTCATAATGATCGACGCTGTTTCATCAGTGTCAACCACGATGTGAAAAAGTGAGTTGCCGCCGACTACTTCTGCACACATCTTGTATTTGTCACTAACCTTTATCAGCTCACCCAAAGTACCAAAGACAGAATCCTCAGGCAACTTCAGCTTATCTGCTATCTCTTTGACGCTGGCAATACCACTGGCAAGACTGCGTGCCATAGTTTCATTCACGTTCCTTTCGGAGTTCTTGACGGTATCCAGTAGCGTTTCCGAGATGGTTTGCAATTTTTGTTCCGATCTCCAGAGCTCTTTTCGCTCATCCAGCTTTTCGGCGTATCTAGCCTTACAATTTTTTAGCTCTCTATCGATGTCATCCAATTCCGCCAGTACTCCTGGCCCTCGTACCGAATCCTCCAGCTCATGAATTTCTTCATCGATGGTAGCTAACTTTTGAGTGGATATTTCACGTTCCTCAGAAATCTGGTTCCTTGATTGCTCTAATTTTTGAAGGTTTTGTTCTAAGTTATGCTGCTCTTCCTTGATCCATTGATTTCTCTCTTCCTTTGTCTTGAAATGGGCATATTTTCCTTTCATAAGCAGTAATTCCCTTTGTTTTTCCTGCAGCTCCGCTAGTTGCAGTTTGTAGACAACTTCACTTTTGCTGAGTTCTTCGAACCTTGGATTGATATTGGATAACTGAGCTTGTTTGGACTCAATGGCTTTATTTATGATATTCAGATTATTTTCATCCACGACGCTCTGCTCATCGTAACTATCGATTTGCCTCTTAAGATCTTTGATCTTCACGTTTAAACTTGCAAGCTCATTTGAAAGTTCATTATCCTTGACTTTAAGTTCTGTTAACTCGGCTGTTTCTTTAATTTTTATAGTGGATTCCAAATCTCCCAACTTCTTAGTAGTCGCCGCAACCATTTCTTCTCGCTTATCTAATTCTTTGATATATTCACGCGATGATTGCACAGTGTCACCATACTCATCATCCATCTTTTCGATTTGGTTAATGACATCATTAAGCTCACGGTCATACAATGTAAACTGGAAAACCTTCCGATTACGCTCCAAGCTATTGAATTTCTCCAGTTCTTTTTTCTCCTCTTCCATTTCGTCCAGTTTCTCATTCAATTCCTTCATCTCGCTTGCGATTTGAGCCCTCTTCTGCTCCGTTTGTTCCATTTTCTTCAAAGAGGCATGCAATTTCACCTCAAAAGACTTGGCACCAACCACATCTTCAAGTAATTGCAACCTCTCCTTGTCTTTGGCGTTAGTCAATGCGATTATACGACCCTGAGGTACAATGTTATACGGATTGCTCATCGAGAAGCCCGCACTCTCAAGCATTCGAACCACATCTCCCTTGGTAACGTTTCTATCATTCAGCTGATAATCATCTTTCTTCAACCCAACGGTTCTCCTTACTAAAATCTCATCATCTGGCCTAGCTGCCACGCCTGAAGGCAAGATGATTCGATGATCCGGATCATGGAACACTATCTCTACCGAAGCACTCATAACAGAGCCCGAACCTTGATGAATGAGACCTTGTCTTTCTTCCCTTTTCAAATTGGAGTAATCATCACTTAACACAAACCGAATAGCAGCAAAGAAGTTCGATTTACCTGACCCATTGGACCCTATTACAATATTATGGTGTGGCGAAAAATCATCGATGATCGTCTCGTTACGATAGGTCTTGAAACCCTTGATAACCACTCGTTTAATATGCATGAAAGGTTTGATTCGGTGTCAACAGGCTATCCCAGGACGTTTTGATGTTCTCATCGATGAAGACCACGTTAAAGATACGCGGCGCTGCTAGTTGACGCGTCGCGTCAACTAGCTCGATCTTGATAACTATAGACGATAAAGCCAATAAGCTAACCATCTCTAGACGAGATCGCCAATAAGCGGACTAGTTGACTTCAATAAGCTTGCTGGTCAGCAATTGACGCCAGGCAGCTTTACACACATCGCCTCTCGTTGAGGCCACGTGACCTAGAAGTCACCTTTACCACTAGGGATCGTCGTCTATTCTATGCCCAAACGTCCGTACGAGCTCAAGATCGCAGTAGCCTTTTGACGAAAGGCTACTGTTCGAGTATCTGCGTGATCGACATTGAATGGTAGCGCCGCGCCACCACCAACTTGCAAAAATTTTCCAAGACCACTTGCCTTGCCAACTTGCAAAAGCCACTTGACCAGTTAGAAGTAAAAAAGATGGTTGCTAAGAGATTCGAACTCTTGCATCTTACGATACCTGAGAATTCCAAGGTGCACAGTTTTGCTGCACACAAGAATCGAACCGACTCTTGAATCAGGCGCCTTAGACCGCTCGGCCAAACAACCATTCTGATGAGATTTTGGAAAAAAATGGACAACTATAAGGTAATATACCATCACGTGATATCTAATGCAAATGATACGACATGTCTATTATACAACAGTAACCTACGGTAATCTACTGGTTAAATACGTGAACGTAAAATCTATGAATTCGATTAGTGGTTGATATTGGCCCATTGTAGCACGTAGATTGCGGCAGACACAACAACGATACTAACGGGTAAACTCAACACGACATAACCCCAGAACAAAATGCTTGCCATTTCAGCTTCGAAAAACTCATTGATTTGGGTTATTTGAGTTAACTGAATGGCTGGAGGCGAGACCGTAAGCAGGAACCCAACGATGAGGAAGATGGGGTCATCCAAAATGCTAACGTTAATATATTTGACTGCCACAGCGATGATCGGCAGCAGGAAACAGGATGGTAAAATCATGCGACCAACAATGGAGCCAATGACCAACTTCTTATGCTTGTGTGTCTTTCTGAACGTATCATCCGAAGGGTAGAGGTTGGAGCCGAGAACAATGATGATCAAGGGAATCGACACGGAACCCAGCTGGGTGACGGCTTCGGAGAAAGTATTGTTGACAAACCCGTCCTTGTGGAAAAACTCGTGCTGTACAGGTGGAATCGAGGCTACTATCACGGAGACGATCATGGCCCAAAGAGGAGGATTCAAGTAACTTCTAAACCCGTTGATCACATAGACGGTCCTAGACCACATCTTGGAAAAGAAAGAACTGGAAGAAACGAGACCAGTGTCGATTTCTGAGTACATAGTCGAATCGGCTTCGTCCTCGCCAAATCTGCCAGTCTCCAAATGAGCGGCCACTTGCGATGGTGGCATGTTTTCATGATTCTCTCCCGACCAACGCAGCAAAACGTTGTATCCCCAACTCCATCTCAGCATCTGTCCAATCTGCTGAAATATCAGCAGGTACAGGATACCTCTAGAGGCCACATTGTCCCTGCTATCGTTAGGAATCTGGTCCCACGTCAATCCCGGCAGCGTATACGCCAAAGAAAGCGTCAGCGACACTGGCAACGAATTGCTGTTACCAAAAATCGAGTTTGCCACCACAAAATTCGTCTCATCAGTATCCAATTCTAAAACTTTTGCCATTATCCTCCCCGAAAGGTATGAGACACCGGTACTAACCGCATAGAAAAGCGGAATCACCGAGATCTCAAGTATCTTGGCCATCGACAACGACCTGGCAAGCTTGCTGAAGATCAAACATGGCGTAAACAGATCAACATTAATAGCTGAAATCACTTTCTGAGCACTCTTGGGAAGTAGTCCAACATATGCACTCCAGAAACCCACTACCGCGATAATAACAACTTGTAAAACTGATTCAAAGACCAGATAAGCCAAATGATTGAATGAAAATGTTTCAGCAACCTCAATCATAAAACAATATTACAATCGCTTATTACCTCTTTACAGCTGATTAGTGAGATGGAAAAAAAGAATCTATTATAGCACAAATGAAGATGATCTACTACTAGCTATCAAGATGTAGTGGCACATCATATCAGGAGAGATTGACAGGAACTATTGTATTATATATATGGTTTCCTTACTGCCAAGCCTGTCTCATTGCTGCACTGAGTATTTTTTTTTGCCTTCGCTATTACGAACAGATAAGAAGATTCAATTTACTTTTTCTGTGGCTGAGCTCAACGTGGGCGTCCGGGAACCGTGGTATCCGGACAAGTAAATTGATGGTAGCGCCGTGCGTACATAAGGGATACAAAATTAAGGGTTGTGCGTGATAGCGCCATGCGCTATTGAGATATAAAGTATCTACGTCATTCAATGATACCTTTATACTATCATTTGTGAATTGGTTAATCAGTAAAAATACACCCATACATATTTAGAAACCGCTATTGTATCAAGGTATCGCATATCTTGACGCTTCAATAAGCATCACTAATCATTCTGGTGGCGCCAATGCAGGACCCTAGAATTTATACTGAGTAAAACCAATAATTGAATAAATTGAACAAAAATAATTATCGATAGAAAAATTATGATATAATCTTTAAGTAAAGAATAGGTATTTGGTCGCGATATGTCCATATTACTGTAATAGACGTTGAGTTGATCTTAACACTATGAGCTGCTCTCAGTATAATACCTTTTATATCAATTATGAAGATCTTGCCCGTGCGTGCAGATCTGCTGGCCGCATATTGCCAAACACGGACACTATATCGCTATGGCAATACAATCTACAGGTCACCCGGATTCTCTTTCCGCTCTCGCGTTTTGGAGTTTCTTGGCCAGAGCCATGGTACCTGGGCCAGCCATATCTTGTCCGACATGCCCGGTCTCTCGGACTTATCTGCTCGGTAGCGCCGTGCGTCTGCAGTGCTAAGACTAGATAAAGATTGATAAAAACTATGTAAATCTCATCAAGATACATTCGATGTGGTACTTCATTTCTGCTTTTAAGAATTATAACTACACTTCACTTAACAGCCATTTTCTTGTGTGCGTTATGCTCTTGCCAATGACTTTAACTTTGCGGATACATAGCTCCACACATATTGTTCGATACTAAGCGCAGAAACTGTTGTCATTATATCTTCATATGCTGCCCATCCACATGTTGTACCAATCTAGATGTATGTCGCCTGCGAATTCGTTCTTGATCTCAGCATCATTATCCCAGTGTTAAAATTCTGCATATCATCGTAGGTGCTGACCGGTTCTAGACTGAATGACTCCATGAATAATGAGGGGATGCGTTAGTGAACACATCTACTAAGCTCCTGACGATGGCCCCGAACCTACTAGTTATCGGCCAATTCGTTCCCTGATCTCTCTTGTGCAAAGTTGACCCCTCCAAGTAACTTTCATTATACTGTGGCAGCGTGTCATTGAATACCCCCACGACATCTTCATTGACGCAAACCGCGGTTGTATTATCGTAAGTGATATCAGCTAAGATGGAGTAAATCCTATGTGCATCTGCCTTATCGAGATCACGCTACCACCATGCCCCGGTATAGTACTTATGCATAACTGCTAGGCCCATTGATGCAATTGTCAAAAACACTGACTTGCCACATTTGACTGGATCAACTTTTTCTTGTGACTGATCAAAGCAGTTTTCTAGCAGATCCCATATGTGCATGACACCGCCGACACCAGCACCATAACGTCCGATAGCTTTTGCTTCCTTAGCTTTACTTACTGTACCAAACATACGTACGGCAGTAAACAGGTAATTGGCCAAGATAGCCACCATGCCGTGTGCAAAAAACGAGGTGCAAACACCTATCAATAGCACTGTAACAATCTTAGTTGTGCTGATTCGCGACCCTAACATTTATATTGAGTAAAACCAACAATTGAAGAAATTGAACAAAAATAATTACCGACAGTAACATTATAATATAGTCTTTACGTGTAAAAACGGTATTTGGTCGTGATATGTCCATACTATTGTAATAATACGTTGACTTGATCTTGTTTCTTTAACACTATGAGCTACTTGACTGTTAAGTAGCTAGTTCTGAAGATCTTGGTCTGCTGGGCTATATAAAGTCGAGCCTGGTCAGATCTGCTGGCTGTAAAAAGTGGTATTGCTATAAGGAGTATGGTTGCCATAACGATATATGGTTTCCGTGGTACCCGGTTTCATCTTTTTCTTTGGCTCAACTAATGAGCCCTACTTTTTAGAAATGCAGCCAATTGATATACAGGGTCCCGTTCTGACGCACTTTTATAGCTATATAGCAGTGGAATTGAATGCGATAACCAAAGCAATAATGGGGCGTATAGTTAAGATTTTCTCGCTCTTGATGATAGTGACCCATGTCATCGCCTATAATTTTACGAGCCATGATAGACTGTTAACCGTGGGGAGACCGCCGAACAAGTTCGTTTACCCACCGAATGCAAATAAGACGGCCATGGAACTGTATTCAGATGAGTTTGCGGTCAATTGGCCTGAAATATACCGGATGGCAAGAAGTATAGTCGGTCAACGCAACGCGACCGACTCGGAAGCTGAACAGAAAAGAAGTGACGAAGTGGAGCAGGTAGTTGAACAGATCTTGGCAGCCCTGGGGATATACCCGAGCACAATGATAATGCCTGACCAAGGCACGTAAGAGAGATGTCGAATATGCAACGCTGGCTATTCCCGGCAGGATTTCTTCAACATAATAAGTCGTATAACGCTCGGTTTATCTTCACGATAGCATCTACAGCAGCTGGTCAAGGCGGCCTCTACGAAGACGCAGTGTAATGGTTACTCTTTCTGGACTACGTCTTACGATAACAATGGTAACAAAGTAGATGCTCTCGTGGCAGTATCAGCATGGACCACAGCCACGGCGACTATAGAAGATATAGAGAGCATGCTGGACGGCTGCATGCTGGACGACTCACTGAATAGCACGAGGGATCGTAGACTGTCCTCCTGGTGTATCAGGTTACACAATAATGGGACTTAATGGGCAGACGGGTATTTCTGCGGCCGGAACATTTGGGACATCCCTTGCGCTTCAGACAACAATTGGTAGATCTAGCTCAGTTATAGTCAGGGTCATAACAAGTAACTCAATATGTATTACTACTCGAAGAATGAATTAGGGAGATGGAAGAACGAAATTCTCACTCAACGCGCCAAATCACAATCGTCTACCTAGCAATGACATAAAACAAACGACAGCATAGTTGCCCAAAGAGGCTGCCGGGGACTAGCAGGCTGGTAGAAAGCACCCTCCAGTTCGCCCGGGACCAACATAATGCCAGGACCATGTCACTTGAAGGCGAGTCTTAGTTGGGCCCGCAAAATGTCCGATGACCAGGGAAATATCGGACACAGACGAGGTTTGTCCGAGAAACCGGGTATGTCGGACAAAAACTTGTTTGGTAGCGCCGCGTATCTGAATTTTAATGCTGTAAAGTGAGTTATCACATCTGAAGCCTGATTCTCCTATACTTTCAATGTGTCTAGAGTATCAATGAGAGTTTCTGGAAATCAAGCTGTTTCTTTATGACGGTGATAGCGATGTTGGTGATGCTGTAGGGTTTGATCATGTTTAACGCTGGTATGAAGGAGTTAGGATGGTAACTTTGTTGATCTTTTGAAATGGTTCATTGATGCTGGCCTATAATGCTGTATGTGCTTTATTTGGGTTTGTATTTGCTGCTATCGGTGGCGTTAGGTGAACGCTGTGATTTGAAGCGGTTTGAATCGCTGTCAGGAACACTCAAATATGATGCCACGTCTCTGAATCAGTACCAGAAAATCATAGCTCAATTGGATAGATGTACGACTGATCAAGATGGGGACGATATCCAGAAAAGCGTACTGCTTCGCCGGCTTTATTATCGTTCGGGAATTATCCAGCTTTCTCTTAACCAAGGACTGAACGCCATTGAATCGTTCGAGCACGTTGTGGATGGCGACGACTCTTTCAGCCAGCTGGCTGCCAGCAGGCTGAAAAAGTTGTATGTGGAATTTGGAATATGGGATAAAATTGATAGCTCTGATGGCACTCGTCGTACCTTTACGGATCTCGAGCGTTCAGTCCGGTCTAGATGGGAAACCAGTCATGACCACTCACGAATCGACGAAGATCTACAGAAATTGTTGGAAATATCTCCTTCTTGTCTCAAAACCAGATCGTTCCTTTTGGAGACGCTGTTTTACAGGTTGGCTGAAAGTTTAGATGTCACAATTGGCCATGAAATCATTAGAAATTATGAACGGTTGCTCGAGACTCATGGTTCTAGATATACTCTAGACAAGAGACTGCATATCCACCATTCATTGGCAATTATTCAAGCTTTCATATTGAACTCTGAGCCTACCCATTTAAGGAGATGCCTTGCTCTAGATATGGACTACGAGCCCTGCAGAAGACTGGCCCTTCTCAACAACAAACTCAGTAAGGTCAACCCACCTCGATCGGAGGTACTAGATTCGGAAGTCTACGCGTTCGGAAACAACGCTTTCGATTGGCACAAGCTAGCGCACTTCTACCTTAAAGACCACAAACCATGGATTAAAGTTACACGCCGTTACAAGAATAACTATGAGCTGATTATGGCGGAAGTTGCGAATGCAATCGAGCAATTACTGCCGCCTGGCGTTATTATAAGGAGACCCAGTACGACCGATTTTACTAAATTCATTAACATAGCTCTTTGTCAAGCTGTCTCGGAAAACCTTATCGACAGGATTTCGGCTCAACCGTTTTGCAAGCTTGCTATGAAGGAAATACTGCCAAAGGAAACAGTAGAACAGTTGCACAAACCAACCGAGAGAGATGATCTAGATGTCGAGCGCATCCTGACCGAAGCGTGGCACTCCTATCCACATTTGGCCATTTATATTATCCAGCTTATCCTCGATTCGCGAAAAGGCGCTTCTGGTGTAGTGGAGGAGAAGCTCTATCACTTTTTCCAGCATCAAGGCTTATACAAGTCTTCCAAAAGATTGATTCAAAACTTGTACCATAAGCTCGGTAGTATGATGAGAATCAGGAGACAGAAACAGCAGCAACGTCAAGGACAGCAGCAACGCCATCGGCAACGGTTCTATGATCAACAACAGCGACATCAACGCCAAGAGTATGCTGCACCGCCTAATGGACCTCGAACTGATCGAGATTATTATAAAATATTGGGGATACCGGAGAGTGCAAGTTCAAAACAAATTAGAAAAGCTTACCTAGACTTCACGAAGAAATACCACCCCGACAAGCAGGGACAACAACTATCTGAGCAGGAAGAGAACAAAATCCACGAGAAAATGTCGCTGATTAACGAAGCTTACGAGACACTTTATGATGACCGGAAGCGAAGAGAATACGATCAAGCGAGAAATGCTTTCAGAAACGGGCCAACGAATCCACATATTTCAAGACAAGGTGGTCCCAGAGGCAGTTCAAAATTTGGCAACAATTTTGCGATGAACTTCAAGCCCAATTTTAAATTCAATTTCGGTTAATCGATATAAAAAAAGCCGAATGGTAAACTAAGGAAATTATAGGATTGAACTAAAATTTTGGCTGCTTTTGAAGTCGGATAGAGGAGTGTCCATGTTAGATCTCAATCAGACAATCAAGTAGTCTGCTCTATATTTGAATCTTGGCTCAGCGCCTAGAGCCTCAGTCTTGACCGTTGCATTATCTCTTTCCGGGAATCCTTCGAAAGAATTTGCGTAGGTCGCAACGGAATGAGCAATCAATTGAGTGTTGACCAAGAAAGCATCCCAGGCTAGATTGTTAATATCGTCACAAAGGCTATGGTAGCACTTATCTAACACTTTACCGTTGTTCACGTTCTTCTTCTCAGCACCGGTAGCAATACCACCCGCTGGGATACCATTTTCAATGAATCCGACATAGTCAGATCTTCCGTCAAATGGTACCAAAGTGTACGTTAGATTCTTGGATTTATAGTAATCGATGTATAAGTTCTTCAATTCTTCTGAACCCTTTGGATCATCTTTGTTGTTGGCATCATAAATTTCGTATTCATAGTTTGGAGATGCCATCATATCATAATCCATGAAAACTCTGATCTTTAGGTTTTCATCTTTAGTCAAATTGTTTGCGTAGTAAGTTGAACCCAATAGGCCTTCTTCCTCAGCGGACCACCATGCGAAACGGACTTTATTGTTAATCTTGAAATGAGTCAATTGTTTGGCAACGTTCAAGAGAGAGATAGTTCCTGAACCGTCATCATTTAGACCGGGACCCTCTTCTACGGAATCCGAATGGGCACCCAAAGCGACTATGTTGTCTCCGTCACCGTGTTTAGTGTCAGCAATGATGTTTTTTGTCTTGATCCTCTTCACGTAGGAATCCATAGCAAATTCTAGAGAGTAGTGCTTGTTCAACAGGATACGTTCGATCAGTTTTTTACCCGTCTCATGGGTAACACCAATCGTTGAAACGCTATGCTTGGAAATTGCATTTAGAGTACCGTGTAAACCGCCTTCTGCCTTTGGATCATTATCGAAGATAACAACGGCGTTGTAACCGAACTGACCAGCGAGCTCAGATTTGTTGCCAAAAGGACATTGACCTCTCTCAATAAGAGCGATTTTCTTCTTTTGCTTCTCGAAAGGTGGTTTTGGAGTAACAGACTCAAAATCAGAAGCGTCACAACCAAGGTTAGGAATTTGAACCAGTTCACCAACAAATGGTTCCGCAGGTGGAGAAAGCGAAAATGCAGTGGTGTTGGGGAAAGTTTCACCCGTCTTTGCGTCTGAAAGGTTAAAAGACTCAATCTTGCCCGCCAAAGCATGGAAAGCTTGCACAGAAACGTCGTAGTAATCCTTCATATCATCAAATTGCTTCAAAATGTAGCGAATAGTCTTCCAATGGCCGGGAGAACCAATAACCCGGGTAGGGTGACCATAGTGTTTGGTAGATGCATTAGCAATTTTCAAGATATCCAAAGCGGTAGCATTCAAATCATCAATCGTAATCTTCTCCTGCAATTTCTCGCTTTCAACCATTGGTTTCAAAAAGTAAGGAATGTGAGGCTTGGGGAACCCTTCCGGCTCGATCAGCTCAGCATCTAGATCCTCTAACTCATCTTCTCCCCATAAAAACTCCCAAAACGATTGCTCATCGCCCTTAATTGGCACAAAAGCCTCTTGGAAAAACTCTGGTAAAACGAACGCTGAACCCACCTTGCTTAGCAGAACAGCCGCAGCAGCCACATTGGCCAACGAGATCTTCATTCTGGTGAACTGGGAGCTACTCTTGACCTTCTAAACTGCAACTAAACTCATCTCAATGCCTTCGAGCTTGCTCTTATATGGTCCCTAGCAACATCCCCTGAAAGCCGTTACCCGGCCGCGCCAGCGTAAAACGCAAAGTGTCAGCGTCGCAAATCTTTGACACCGAATGATATCACTTATTTTATAGATTATACAGGAGTACACACCTACACATCACGACCTACCGTACGACCTAGCGTACGACCTAGCGTACGACCCATAGGGTCGCACCGGAACCAGCTAGAACTTGTACTTGTCCGGGAAGTTCATCTTTCTGCGATGAGATCTCTTGATAATGCGGTTTCTCTTGTCGTCGAACATATCGAGCTCTGCCGGGTCCTCGATGCAGTACAGTTCCTCGACTTCGCGAGAGATGCTGCCGGACTTACGGCCCAGATCTCTGCGCTTGGCCTTCTTATGAGCGTCCAGCGACGACATCGTCGCAGGCCGGCGGCCGTTGGCCGCCGGCCGACGTCCCAGCACCTGCGCCATCTCCCACCGCGACACGTCCGCGTCCTCCTCTTCCGTTTCCGGCTTGGCCGGTCCCGAAAGACTCACATGCACAAACTCGCCCTCCTCGTGCGTGTGAACCCTACTGCTAGCGTTCTTGTCCCGGCTCTGACGTCTCCTGTTGAACAGTTTCATGAAAAACGACATCTTTGTCCTCTGAATATCCTAATTTCGGCCGCGATCGCTCCAGAAAGCTCTCGATCGTCTACTCCACTGCAATGCAGCCCTCAACACCAACTAGACCGCAACAGAGAGCCCAACAACACAATACCACTGGCCTTTTATATGTTTATCCTTTGTGGGCACGATAACCACGGGGGCCGAAACTCGCAAAGGCCCGAATGGAGCCACGTGACCTGGAAACCCAACGATTCAGGCCGATGAGCTCTTCAGATTGGGCTTTATAGAGGTTCTGGAGGGTCCTGGTGGGTCTGTTGTGCGGCGTGCGTGGTGTCCTGGTTGGCTGCCGCGTGTATGTCGCGTAGCTTGTCCATGGTGTCGAGAACGAACGGTCTGAGCTCGTTGACTTCGAGCAACGACAGGTTGTCGAGCTGTAAATGCGACTCGTTGAGGTGCCGGAGTCCCCTGAGCACCTTGAGTTGCCGGATCTCGCGCAGATCTTGGATCTTGCTGCGCAGATCGTGGACCGGGTCGTGGAAATCGTCCGGGGCGCGCTTGAAGAGCAGTTGTGCGAGCACGAGCCAGTTCCAGGGCATCGCGCTGAACCGGTCCGGGTGTGTCTTTTCGAACTGGATGCTGCGGTCTAGTGCCTGTAGGGTGAGCCATTGCGGAGCAATGATACTGCATTTGTTCTGCTGCTTGAGCAGCAGAGCAAGCCACAGCGCGACCTCTGAGGACCGCGTTGCGACCAGCCGGTTGATGCTCGTGTCGTCGGTGGTAATAAGAGTACATCTAATGGTCTGGGAAACGTTCTTGGCGCCCGAACGGGCAGGCTGCCGCGTCGTGATCCGGGGGAAGATCTTTATCGGCTCGTTCTCGACTATGAACTGGATTTCTTCCGGGGAAAAAGTGCATTGCAGGTGGTCTGGAAGTGACATGCGAATTCAGGTAGTTCTAGCTCGCTAGCGGCTCTTCATTGGGCCATTCTAGACCTCTTTTACCTTGCAAATCGTGTTTGAAAAGTCTGCAAGCACTACACGCGTAGCAGGTGAAAAAAGACCAGTATAAGACTACAAGAGCTGAGCTGGAAGGCCGTCTGGAGCCATGTGGAGGCAGCTAGTGGGAGGCGGGTTCCGGTACGATCAGCCCAATGCCGCGGCCAAGAAACTTATACTGTCGGTGCTGAACTCTACGGCGACGAAACGCGAGGCGAAGGATTACTTGGAGAAATATGCTAGCGATTCGCCGAAAATTAACCATTGTTTGATGTTGATCCGACACCTGCAGAATGCGGACACCAGGGTGCTGTCAGGGCTCTCGGGAGCAGTGAAGAAGCTGCAAATGCTGGGACTAAGACCAATCTTTATCATACCACCTTCGAGTCACGTGACCCAGGATGTTGAGACTTTGGATAGTTTACTGACTAGGTCCCGGTTGCGTCCAATTCACCTTCAGAGTGCGCTGTTCAAGGCCCCTGATGGCTCCTACACGTCGCTGTTGTCTTCGCAGTCGCGGGTTTTCGATAGCGATGCTTTGAACTTGATTCCTGTTATACAGCCGAATGTGATCGAAGAGTCCACGGCGAGCGTGAAATGCACGGATAATGTGGTAGAGTTTGTGAAGAATATGCTGCCCAGGGGTGGGTCGCCGTATATTGATAAGTTCTTTATTCTGAACACCGTTGGCGGGATACCGTCTGATGAAAGGCGGAACAATGCGCATGTGTTCATAAACTTGTCGCAAGAGTATAGACAACTGGCTGCGGAGCTCGAGGAAAAGGTGGCGGCGGTCTCCAAGAGAGAGCCGGATTCGGAAGGTCTGCTGGATAGACTTGCCCTGCATTTTAAGGAAGACGAATTGAACTCTTTGCAAAAGAGATACGAGGAGCATCTCGAAGACTTGAAACTTATGGAAGTGGTACTTTCAAGGCTTTCTAATAAGTCTACTGGATTGATCACCACCATTGGTGCAGCTTCGTTGACTTCGGATCGGAAGAACCCATTGCTTTATAACTTACTCACCGATAGATCGCTGATATCGTCATCATTACCGCGGTTCAAGAACAATCCCAGCTACAGTGAAGATGACCATTGCTGGTATGAAATGTCGAATGAATCACAGGAGAGCGACGGCGTTTGGTCCAAGGAAAAGAATCAGGAAGACGCTGTACTTGTCACTACCGTATTCAAGAAGGGCGTCTATATCAAAACGTTTTGTTACGATACTCTGACACAATTTAATAGCGTTGGCCTGCCGAATAAATTTCACAAAAAAAGTGAACCTGGTGACCATCACTGCGATGAGACATTGAAGGTGAATGTCACCAAGCTTAAACAAATATTGGATCAGAGTTTTGGTCGCTCACTCGATCTGGAACATTATTTGAACCGTATCAATGGCCGCATTGCATCTATAATTGTGATCGGTGACTACGAGGGGATTGCTATTTTAACTCATGAGGGGCCACAGGACAATTCTTTTGTGTATCTCGACAAATTTGCCGTCTTGCCACACTTGAAAGGCTCACTGGGCATATCGGATATCATATTCAATTTGATGTTCAAATACTTCCCTAAGGAACTACTGTGGAGAAGCAGGAGTGATAATGTAGTCAACAAGTGGTACTTTCAAAGAAGCGTCGGAGTCCTTGATCTCTCCATCGATCTGTCCAATGGCAATAGAAAGAAAAGTCAATTTAAGCTGTTCTATCATGGAGATCCTGGCGCAAATGAGGATCCTTTCCAAAATAAAGACAGGCTGATAGAATATGCAACTTACATCCGTGATATAAGTCCTAGTTGGGTTAAGTAAAAGTTGGCAATCGCTTAAAAATTCTTACATATTTATCCTGTTGAACAACGGCACTCAACTACTGACCGAATTGCTCCCTAATGAATGCCCATTCCTGGTTCCAAGTTTTTCTTCTGTAGTTCCGCCGTATATTTGGAACATTGTGTCTAGCGGATGTATCAACTTCTCTGTCATACCATTCGTTTACGTATCCCACATTGTCTACCTGAAATGGTGTCCTCCTAACACCGACACCAATCCAATGGGCCTTGTAAAAACCCTCATAGCTGCTGCATAGAACGCTTGTCCGGGATAGCTCGCAGAGGTCTGCGGCGTTCAGCGAATATATGCTTGCTGCGACACTATATTCTTCAATCATCGGCTCCATTGTGTATGAACTGTTGAATAGAATAGATTTGGAGGATAAGGAGACCTTCATGCCCATTTTAAACATATTCATGAACGGATTATTAGTGTACGTCGATTGCTCTTCCTCTGTAATATCCCTCGCAGCTTTCTTATGCGTATCTCCAAGGAGCGCCAAGACTTCTTCCTGTGAGGTCTGAGAAGCTAAACTGGATACTGAAGAAAGAGGCGCAACGGTAACTGGAATCTGACATAGATAGAACAGATAAATCATGAATGGTGTATTCTCACACATCGCCTCAGCCTGCAAGAGTCCAGCGTCACATAACATGAAATTGCAAATCAAAGATTCGAGTTGATCAGAGAAATTCACGTTAGATCCCGCTTGAGATGTTCGATTTAATAGCGTGGAACAATCATTTCTGAGGCAAATAGTGTTTAGATTTTTATTGTGTCGCATAGAGTTCAATCTGGCCAATTGGGCATAAATATAGTACATGTAGTAACTGATTGTTGGGTTGTCACCTTTAGCTGACCAATCTTGTGGCGCCGTATTGATGTCCGTGAAATCCTGCCATAGATAATCATCCGTGGAACTAACAGCCAAGTCAATGCAGCCCACGTTCATCAAAAAGAAATCCAGTCCAATGTTGTTACCTTTTTCATTTTCAAATAATGGATCAAATATCAAATCCAGGTAGTCTTGAAAGTCCTCGACCCTATTGAGGCGGAAAAGTTTCGTGAAAACCCTCGATAATCGAACATTCCAGCGAATATTATGAGAAACTAACTTCCATTTGATAATCCAGCTTGAGAATCTTTCCCACCAGCAACCTTCATTAGGATGATAAAACTGGAAATCGACGGATATTTGAGCAAGTTGATATTTTGATTTCTCCAAAGTGTGAACACAATAAAGGATGAAGATTTCAGCCAAATACTCCCCATCCAGATAGTTGTCAAATCCCAAGAAAATTTTGGCCAGCAAATAGAAACGTAACTCCTTACCCTTTAGCACTTTTTCAGCGTCTGCTGAAGGAATCAAATGTGAAGTTATCAGATAAACGTTTCTATACCATTCCAAAAACTCATCGTCTATAACCTTGAGCCCTATGGCCATAGGGTCACCGGAACCCGAACCATATTCGAAAACTTGAGCGAGCGTTAAATTCTCACCTCTGAAGGTCTTATGCACCACGCGGTTGGGCTCCACGTTCAGTTTTTCCCAAATAAATTCACTAAGCTGACGTTGCGTCGCACAACCGCTCAATAAATAGTCTCGATCAACCTTTCTCGAATTGTAAAAGTCTCGTAGAGGAACTCTCTTGTTTTCTAAAATTTCCGCCTTGCAGTTCAAATGCTGGAAAAGATCAAACTTATTCACCAGGTACTTGATCCGTTTTTGGGCGACCCCAGATAACGGTGAGCACCGTGCAATTTCTGCCAAAGACAAAAAATCGCTCCTGAATTCTTGAAACTTTGGAATATTACTAAAATCAAGTTCAGCCACTCGAGGAGGATATTTTCGCTTATGCGTTTCGAACTTTTCCTTGAAATGATCCAATTCGAAGAATTCCCCAGTGTAATGTACTCTACCCAGCCGCCTGGGAGCTCCAAGTTCTTCTTGCCGCACGTACTGATCTTCCGTGGGCGATGGGAAATAGTATCCCGGCTTAACCTGGCGATCAATTTGCTCATCATCGGAACTATCAGGTTGATTTTCATTAAGTCGCCTGTCCTTGTTAAACTTCCAAAACTTTGGCAAAGGTTTTGGGTAAAGAAACATCTTATCAAGGTCGTATTTGATGTTTGACTCCGCATTTTGCGTGGACGCCAATATATACTTGGCTCTTATCTCAGTAAAAGCTTCAAACGACTTTTCTCCATCGATTTCATCACTCAAATATAAATTAGAGCAATCACTCGGCGTTGGTTGGCTTGAGTGACTTCCATGTTTTGCGTAGTCTTCCATTATCATGCTATGCTTTTCCTCTAGTTCTTCAGGATCAAGATACATAGGGGAGCCCAACAGCATTTGCTTATCAAAGCTCGTTGACAGTGGCGTCATATCCAGATCATCAATGGACAATTCCTCAGGTTTATACGGGATCTTCAACCTGTTCTTCTCGATCGCCTCTTTCAAGGCGCTGTTAGCTGACTTGTGATGAACCTCTTCATAGTTGTCAAACAGCAATGATGGTCTCCGTTCACCTATCGTCATCACCACAGTAATATTCACTTGTTCTCGACTTCTAGGTAGAATTCTGTTCATACGAGCAAGAACTTTGACGACTTCGGCTTCCCTTTAACCAGGGTCCACTAGCATAACAAACCCACAAAACGTACCAAACTAAGATACTGTATTATCATGCTGATCTGGATAAGATGAACCGCTAGTCGAGCAGCTCAATAGTCCTGCTGTAGATGTCTCAATCAATCCAAGACGTGGCTGCTATCCAGTCAAACTGGGTTTGGTAACTTGCTTAGATCTTTTTTTCAACTTTCGGAGCTCGTATGGCGCAGTGGTAGCGCAGCAGATTGCAAATCTGTTGGTCCCCAGTTCGAACCTGGGTGCGAGCTTCATTTTTTACCTCACGAAAAAAAGATGTCAAACTAAGAGCTATATTCGAATACTAATCGTCGAGAACAGATGCCGATGGTTTCTGGATTGTTTAATAGCCTAATTTTGCCCAATATTTGGCACTAATTGGCAGTTTTAATGTGAAAAAAAATGGCCGTATATAGTGATTTGACAAATTCCACCTTAGGCGCAGTGAGTTGGACGACTTAACAGACTCACAAGCGATAAGTGTCAAGGTTCTAAGGGTTTTTATGGTCGATAATTGTTTGATTACCTTCTTAGGTTTTCATTGTGGAATTGGAACATCATGGCTGGCTGTAAGTGATTTTTTGAAGCTTACTATAACGTTTCTGTTCATCTACTAACGAGTGTATTACCGTTTTATTGTTGAAAAATAGACCGATTAGTGGATATTGCTAAACCATTCCTTCCTATCCTACCAGAAGTAGAGATTTCTTACGAGAAAGTGCCTTTTGATGATAAAATTGTTTACACGATCTGTTCTGGTTTGATCTACCTGTTCGGTCAGTTCCCGTTGGCTGGGATTTCGAAGGATGAAGTGCGAGTTCAAGATCCTCTTTATTTCCTGCGTGGTGTTTTTGGCGCTGAGCCAAGAACTCTATTGGAATTTGGTTTGTTTCCGATCATTTCGAGTGGGTTGATTTTACAATTGCTTGCTGGTTTGAAGTTTATTTCGGTGAATTTCAAGTTGCAGCAGGATCGGGAGTTATTCCAGAGTTTGACTAAATTGTTTGCTCTTTTGCAGTACTTTGTGTTGGCTAACATATTTATCTTTTCGGGGTACTATGGTGAGAACTTGAGTATCGTGCAAATTGGGCTTCTTAACTTGCAGCTAGTCGGTGCAGGGTTTGTTGCTATTCTTGTGTCTGAAATTGTCGACAAAGGTTTTGGTTTTGCGTCGGGTACTATGACTATCAACACCATTGTCATCGCAACTAACCTTATCGCGGACACTTTTGGTGTTTCTCAAGTCACCGTGGACGCCGAGGGTCACAAGGAGGCTCAAGGCTCGGTTATCAATCTGCTTCAAGGCATGAGGTCGAAACACAAGACCTTCGTTGGTGGTCTGGTCTCCGCATTCAACAGAGACTACCTACCTAACCTGAGTATGACATTGCTCGTACTTGGTATCGGTGCAGTAGTTTGCTATTTGCAAAGTTTCCGTCTGGAACTCCCAATTAGATCCACCAAGGCTCGTGGGATGAACAATGTTTATCCAATTCGCTTGTTGCACATCGGCGGTTTATCAGTCACCTTCTCGTATGTTTTGCTAACTATCATCCACTTGATCGCCTTCGTTCTGATCCAGTTAGTTGCCAAAAACGACCCAAACAGCATCATCTGCAAAATTTTGGGACACTATGAGACGGTAAACAACTTACTATACGTTCCAAGCTTCCCGCTGTCACTTTTGACTCCACCAAGATCCTTCTTCAGTGGTTTATTCCAACAACCTTTGACCTTCGTTGTATACAGCGGCTTCATGCTCATAACTGGTATCTGGTTTGCCGACCAATGGCAAGCAATGTCTGGTACTTCTGCCCGTGACATCGCTGCCCAATTCAAGGAGCAGGGCATCACATTGACTGGTCGCAGAGAACAAAGTGTTGCCAAAGAATTGGAAAAAGTCGTTCCAGTTGCTTCTACCACAGGTGCAACACTGCTGGCTCTAGTCACCATTGTGGGTGAATGCTTGGGCTTAAAAGGCAAGGCCGCTGGTATGGTAGTCGGTGTGGCAACTGGATTCTCTTTGCTGGAATTGATCTCTCTAGACTACCAACAAAGTGGTGGCCAGAGCGCTTTGGCACAAGTCCTTGGCGCTCCCGGCCGCTTTTAAGCTCTTGCCATCAGACATTAAATGACTTTTACTCATTTTGTAATCTAGTTCAGTGCATTCAAGCTAAGTAAATAGTTAAACGCCGCTTTGCGCCCATTCTCACGCTGATTTGTCTTTCTCCAAACCAATGACCTTGACTGGTCGTACTGACTGTACAGCTACTTATTTACACGTCTAAGTTCTCAACCTCTCTCAGTATAGCATGTGGGATCGGACGCATCGCTCTGGAGCCTTCCGTTTTGAATATACTCTCTCAACTTAGTGAAATAAAGCTTCGAGTCGAGGCTACCTTTACTAAAACCTTTGAATTGATGTTTAAGCTCAGGCACATTATGGCTCACCAAAGGCTTCAAGTCGATATTGTAGTTCTTAGGAGTCACAAATGTACGTACTTTACGCCATTGAATCGTATAACCACCGTATCTGGTATGTTTACCGATACCTGACGATCGAGTACCCTTATACATCGTCTTGTTACCTTGCTTCGTCGTCAGAGCTGTACGTTTGGTACCAGTTTTGGAAGAACCATAAAACAGTGTTCCATCTCTAAACTTTTTCCACGGTCTCGTCAGCAAACTTATTGGTGACTCTCTGAAAGAGTTCACAGCAGTAATCCTCATCTTGGAAGAGCAATATAACCGTTACCTGATACTATACTACTGACTACTGTCAATCATCGATCCAAGCTCATTGGTATAGTACTTTCATACTACGTAAAGACAAAAGTGAGTCTACGTTTGAAGTGATAATTAAAAGTGCCGCCCAGCGGAATCGAACGGAGCGACAGGATTTATTGAAGTGTCACAAAATGATTCTCTGACACTCTCGAATGTGTCGCCATTAGCAGAGTTCTCATGCTGACAAGAAATACCGGTAAAATGCAGGTTGTACCTGCTCGGTATAATATATCCTCATCCCCCGACTACTTTGTTAGGGCAGTGGGTAATCTGTAGCACTACACTGGATTCTCAATAATTCTACATAACCGGAAGGGCCGAACTTAGGACCGACGATGATCGATTTAACTCGAAAATAGAATCTTTTGATCGGAGAAATTAGCTATAAAAAGACTTAAGCGTTCAAGGCATCGTTTCTCTCGATATTTTCATGATTATTACTTTAGTTGTTTCTGCGTCACAATTTCTCCCAAACTAAAGCGAGAAAAAGATCTATTATGTGACAGACGTCTCGATTTACAGCACTGACGCTGAATAAAAATTGTATTAAAGGAAGAATAAACATATCTCAGTCGATATATTGAAGCAAGAGGGCCCTTGATTTTGATTTAGGCATATTAATTTCACTGATAAGAGCTAAGCTGTTTGCATATAACAAAAACTTTACTGTTTGGTCAAGACGACTAGCGAGTACTCAATATAATAAAATAAAATTAACAAGGCCAGGCTATGCGCCCAGAAGGGACCCAGCAGGCACTACTAGAGAGGCAAGTAAGCGATGATCCAACCTTAACGGCTGAAGTAGACGGTCTCAAAGAGTTGGAAACATTTTTGCATCTCGAAGACAAAGACACTGTCATGCACTCAATTTTTGATTCACCAGGGCCTTCCTCCGATGTCATCGATCTTTTAGATATCGCTGATGATTCTTCAATTATCAGGGAGCTCGGTAGACAGGCCGATCTTTGCCCAAACCAGGACAGAGGTTGTCACTACACGGCGACCGCGGGTACAACGCTGGACGACGAAGCAATATTGACCAGCGATTTTGAGAACTTCTCATCACCACCAACCTCCACAAGGGGAAGAAAGCTCAGCTTCGACACGCCTCCACAGAGAGCGGCTCAAACGGTTGTCGATTTTGATTTTCTTCAAACAAATCAAACCAACACGCCTTTCTCTGTTTCCAGCACTGGCGCCTTAGAAATGGACGCACAGCGCGCGGACGACGACAGCTTGCTCGGCGAAACTTGGCATGAACCGGCGACACAAAAGAATAATAATAATAATTTATACTGTAATAAGCCAAATTTCAAGGTTGGGAAACCGAAGTGGTATTATCGTCCAGCTCCGTTGCAAAGCTTCGTTTCTGCCAATAGCATGGATATCAATTACTTATTTCATTGCGAAGATATTCAGCCGATCAATAATGTCATGCCATCGTTACATTCTGTTGGTTCAAACCCGGAGACTTTTTATGACAACGCACCAAGGAAAATTTTAGAGCGTCGCCATCAATCATTTCCAAACAATAGACCGTCAAGAAACCTACCAGAGCAAATTCCGGTTCATACGTCAAAACCGTCCACTGGTCGACCTCGAAAAGAGAAACGGATCAAATGCCTGAAGAGGGATTCCACGGTGACATTAGAACAAAAGCTTGATTATTTCAGGTTAGTAATGGAGGATGCAAGGAATAATGGCATTCCGGGAATTTTCCTAAGAGATCATGCAGCGAGTGAACTGTCGCTGGAAAAGGAGGAACATTGTGCTCTTGAACTTGTGCTTCCAAATTTCCACTTAATTGCCAAGCACCTCGACACAATGACTTTAACTAGGAAGAATAGTTTCCGAACAATCTGGAGAGTCACTAGAGAACAATTTGATAACAAAGTGTGCCTGAACTTCTATCTGTCAGACGAGGTAAGACCTGTGGCGAAGGATGACATTGAAATCAGCGTCTTTGTGCTCATAGTGCCTGGTCACTCAACAAAATATTTGGTTACTAGTTGCCAATACTTGGAGCTGGTAAACTTCGTTCTCGGGAAGAATTACAACCATTTGATCAACGATAATTTAGCAGAGACAACAGTTGGTTCGGATGGCAAAATGATATCCACACAAAAACATCACGCATCCAGAGTCAGATCTCACGTTAAAAAGTTCTTGCGACGTCATGTTGTAAAGGACTTGAGAAAATACACGGATCTTGACCGCAGCGATGTCAGAGAATTCGAATACAGAATGGCTTTGCACAATTTGGTTCTTCAATGTTATCAAAAGAAGCCGTTCGAAAGTAAAGTTTCAATTGCCTTGATGGAATTGGAGAATGTGGAGAAAGCACTGCTCAAACAGGCTGAGTTTTTCACATTCAAGAAAGTTTAATAGACACTTCCAAACAGTCGCATTTGTTCGATTGTTCCATTCAATGCTTATAAAAGGATGATGATTGATTGATGGATGCTTGCAAAATATATTTATGCTCCTGAGTGCACTTTCTGCATTCATATCAGTTACCTATATGTAATATTCTTTTAATAGTGATTCAATGACCAAAGTCTTACTTTGCCTTGTTCGTTACCGACAGCTAGCATCTCACCATGAGGAGAAAATGAGACAGCTGTGACTTTTCCCAAAGGTGTGCCGCTGGTAGGCCAATTTGAAAACACACTGCAGGTAGGTAAGTGAACCAAACGAAGCGCATCTTTTAGGGCTCTGGATGCCATGCATAATATCTGACCATCTGGAGAAAATGTCAGTGAAGAAATCGTTGTAGTTAACTGATCTAGTGCGGCAATCGGCTTTGGATTATTAGAGAAGCTTTTCCTATCATAGATGTTAACGTAACCGCTTTCACTTCCTATAGCGAGCCATCTATTGGCTCTCACGCCACCATTTCTTGTCGTTAATATGTTGTCAGAGTTGGTGCCCCCACCAACCTGAATCTTAGTGACTCCTACGCCGCCTTCATCTTTCCATTTGCGATGAACTTTCCCGTTGTCGTTTAAATTAAACTCCCAAATTTCCGAGTAAGTATTAGCTGCTATCAAAATCGTTTGAAACTTATCCTTCGATATGGGCTTATAATCAATGCAGAAGTCGGCCAAGACACCATTGATTTTGCAACCGGTCATCCATACCCCAGTTTCGCCATTTAACACATTGATCCAACCGTTATTTCCTTGCAGAAGAATGATGCCGTGAGTTTGGTTAGTGTTGAAATTGTGGAAATGTGCCACTTTGAACTTCTCAAAAGATCTTTGGGTGTCTTCGTGACCATACATTCTTGAAAACTTGTCGATTTTGGCCACAGCGCCTAAAGAAGATGAATGCGTCAAAGCGTTTGACAGATCCCATGAATGCATATAACGTCTTCTACCCCCAGAGAAAATTCTCTGCACATCTGGTTTATCTTTGGAAGCACCCAGTGGTGATGCATAAAAACAACATGTTTGAACTGGTGTGCCCCTTAGATGAACGCTTGTAACTAGATGGTTGGTCTTTCCATCAATATGATAAATTCGCAGCGTTCGGTCGTAACCACCGGTTAGAAGTAAAGGTTTATAAGGATGGAATGACAGCGCCTGTATTGATGAATGTGACGGGTGCGAAACGTTTGCATCTTTCAATCGTACGATATCCAGCGTCTTTGGCGGGAGAAGCTTGTGCTGGGAAACATCTTTATATTCATAAAGGGTCCCAAGAATCTTGGAAAGCGCATTCATATCACCATCAACCGCCTGATCGTCTTCCTCGCCGGACTCATCACCGCCAAACTCCTCATCGGAGACGTCATCGACCCAACTAGGCCTTGGATATATTTTTTCAAATTGTGCTCTGAGCCTCCGAATGTAATCTCTACCACTAATCTGCGACTCCTCATAAGATTTCCTCAATTTCTTACTTCTATTTGACGTTACAATGGAAACAGAAACGCCTTCATCATCGGAATCTTGCCACGCATCTTCGCCATTCTCCATCGATTCAACACTACTTTCCTCAGACGACTCACTTTCATCCATATCAACATCCTCATCCACTTTTGCTTCACCTTCGTCCACAAAGAACAGCTGATCGTCTTGAACATGGTCTAAATTTGCATTATCACCCTCGTCCTCGTCCTCCGAACCGGAACGATACTCATCCGCATAAGTCTCCGCGATTTCATCTTCCTGCTCATTCAAAAGAAACTCTAGATCAAAATTCTTGATATTCTCCTGGAAATCCGATGTATCACCAAACACAATCTTTGCCAGCAACTGTTCCTCCTCATCAGGCGACGGAATCTCACGATTTATGGTGCCAAGCGGCGCCGTTTTCACAGCCGTAGTCATTGATACTGTTCTATCGAACTACAAGAACCAAAATAGGTGATATAGGAGCGAATTGGGTCCAGCAAAACCCTCCAAAAAGTGGCATCTCTCGTAATTAGCTGAGTTGAGATGCGATGAGCTTGAAAATTTTCAACCTTTTACGGAAATAGGTGTGGTGTACAGGTGTGTTGAAAAATTCCAACTAGCAGACCTACTAGAACTTGAAGAGAGCTTAAAGAACAGGTTAAATCGAGGTCAATCGTATGGCAACCGTGGGTTATCAGTAGCTTCGTAGGCGTCTTTGGCCAGCCTCTGCCATGTTGCGTGCATTTCCGACCTTTTTCCTGTAGTAATGCCTTTTAAAACGTTTAAAAGCGGGTTGCGTCAGTTCTTCTGTCTACGGAATAGTGCCGTATCAGTCGTGATAAAGTTTGGTTATCTTGAATGTAGTTGATAGGTGAGATAGATAAACTGCTTCCTATTGAGTGGCAGAGGGGCAATTTGACTCTGGTTTTTAAGTGTCAGATTGAGGGTTGCTCATCTAGGTGTGGCTTCACTTGTCAAGATAATGATATAAGCTGACATCAAACAGCGGTGCTGCCTTGTTCAGAATTAAGAATCAAAGAACTACACAATGGAGTCTTCTAGCAATCCAGAGTTGGTTCATAAATGGAGCCATGGCTACTCCATTATATCAATCATTTCCTTCCCAAAGAGAAATCTACTGTTTGCAGGTACACAGGACTCAAAGATACTGGCCTTCACTCTATACACATATGAATTGGTAAAGACGATACAGTTGGGTGATGATCAGGAAATCAACACTCGTTCGAGCGTTCTGTGTCTTGAGAGGTCCAATGATGAAAACTACCTGTTCTCAGCAGGTGCGGATTCCCTTGTCAGAGTATGGTCTCTGTACGACATTGGTGGAACGGTTCAAGTCAGAGAAGTTGCCACGGTTTATTCCGTCACAGATATAGGTGACATTTTCTCTATCACATATCTGGATTCGATACAAACGCTTGTGTTTGGTTGCCAAAATGCTAGCATGTTGTACCTGGCCAACATCTTTGATAAGCTTTTAGCTGAGGAAGAGAATGAACCGTGCGATTTGAACAGGTTACCGCATAGAAGGTACGACAAATTCTTTGACTCTTTAGGACCAACAGGTCAACCAAGCCCAAAACAAGTGGCATCGGATAAATTTCATGAGAAAGCGTTACAGAACGGGTCTTGTAATCGAATTCTGGAGATACCGTCTGAGAATATCATCAACTATGCACATAACGGTTTCATCTACAGCATCTCCAAGCTCTGCCTCAGTTGCAGCAGTTTATTGCGCAACGATAACACCAGCGAGTTTGAGCATAATCATACACATGAGTTTGAACGCAAAAAGAGCCTATGTCCCAACTATTCGGATATATCAGAATGCATCATCACGGGTGGAGGAGACGGTATTAGTAGGGTATGGTGCTTAACAAGAAACGCCAATGGGTTTGTCTCTGTCAGTTCTCTAGGCACCGTGCTGGACAGCGAAGAAACTGTGCTCGCTCAGGCAACTGATTTCCCCTTCCTCTATTGTGGCCTTTCTGAAGGTATTATCAAGATTTGGGACTTAACTACAAAACAATTAGTGTCAACCTTGCATACCCCAGATAAATCAGATATCATATCAATATCAGTTTACAAGAATCACGTATTTGCCATTAACGAAGCAGGAATAACTTTATTCCATGATAAAGAAGTGATTCATTGGAATGAACACCAAGATAAAATGCTGAGCTCCGATCTGTTTGAGAGACGCATTGGGCCAAACGAAATGCAATTAAGTTTCCTAGTTGGCGGTAATGATGGTACGTTGCGTTTATGGAATCTGTCGGAGGTTTTAAAGAACTCGCTAACAGAGATCGAGAATCAGGCTTCCGAATTGGGCCGTCGTAAATCTATCGCCTTCGCCCGCGGCAGCTCTCTCAAGCCTGATAGTGAGCATATGCTGGCAACCCTGCGGGACTTGATAGGCATGCAGTCTGTATCACAGGCTCCCAGCACAGTGGAGCAGCTGGAATCTAGACGTTGTGCCGCCTACTTGAAGAAGCTTTTCTCCAAATTTGGCGCTAAAGAAGTACAACTGTTTCCTCTAGAATCTGGCCATAATCCAGTAGTGTTCGCATCTTTCCTTGGGAATGGCAAGAACAAACAAAAGATTCTGTGGTATGGCCATTATGATGTTATTCCAGCGGCTGATCGTAACAGATGGAATTCCGACCCATTCACTCTAACTTGCGAGAACGGCTACCTGAGAGGACGTGGGGTTAGCGACAACAAGGGTCCTCTGGTTGCTGCGATTCATTCTGTTGCGACGCTCCTGAAGGCTGGAGAATTGCGCAACGATGTTATCTTCATCGTTGAAGGAAGCGAAGAAATAGGTTCGCCCGGTCTCGAAACGGTATGCGATCAAGTCAGGGAACAGATTGATGGAAAGGTTGACTGGATCTTCGTAAGTAACTCAACGTGGGTTGATGAAGAGCACCCTTGTCTGAATTACGGCTTGAGGGGTGTCATAAATGCCAAGATTAAAGTCTGGAGCGACCAGCCCGATCGGCATTCGGGTGTGAATGGTGGTTTACGCAGAGAACCTACAGCCGATTTATTCAACATTATCTCCAAACTACAGGATGATCAGGGAAGGATTCAAATTCCAAATTTCTACGAACCGTTGAAGGACATCAGTGCATATGATCGCCGCAGGTTCAAAGAGATCGTCGATATTGTGCAATTCGAGAATAGCGTAGAGGTCGATGATCTCATCAAGAACTGGGCCAAGCCCTCGCTGTCGGTTACCACAATGACGATGAGTGGGCCTGGAAACGTTACGGTTATTCCACAATCGGCAACTGTCGGTTTATCAATACGGCTTGTACCGGAGCAAAGCGTCAGTGAGGTGAAGAAAACATTGACACAATACATACAGAAATGCTTCCAAGAGCTCTCCACTCCCAATTACTTACAAATTTCGATAGAAAACTGTGCCGAGGCCTGGCTAGGTGACCCAACTAACGATGCATACCAGGTATTCAAGGAAGAAATGACAAAAACCTGGGAAATGGAGCCTCTCTTCGTCAAAGAAGGAGGTTCCGTGCCCTGCGTAAGAGCTCTAGAGCGCATATTCAATGCGCCAGCAATTCAGATCCCATGCGGTCAATCTACCGACAATGGGCATCTAGATAACGAGAATTTAAGAATCAAGAACTGGACAAACCTGGCAGAGATTATTTCAAACGTTTTCAGAAGACTTTGAAGCTTCAAACGACCTATTTGTATGTATTGTATTAGTTCATTCACTATATAGATCGTTAAAGCGTCTCTGTCATCAAGGGCTTTACAAGATACAGGGATCTTTAGGACAGAACATACAGAATACAAGTTCAGGTTGCTATCTAGAGTATCTGACGGTCTGGTCTTATGTCAAATATTTCGTCAGATGAAGAGGCTGTCTACAACAGCGTTCCTCCGGATATTGTACAAGCTGCTTTACCCTTTCTTTCACCCGAGGACATCAGGAATCTTTCGCTCACCAATAGGTACTTCTACAAATTGCTGAATTACAAATCGTCAGAGACTTTATGGCACGATCTTTTCTGTAAGGTTTACGGGACTTCCTATAGTGACGATGAGCCTTTTGGAGAGGAGATTATGCTACAGAACTTCAGCTCGCTGAGCTGGCAAGAGCGGTTTAAGCTGCGTTCGGAGGAGGCTAAACTTTATACCTGGGGTTGTCTCAAGCATGCAAGATTGGGATTTACGGCTACTTCCAACCCTCATATACCTGAATCGGATCTCAACGGTGTTGGAAGAAGACTTAGATATGGCGTGAACACTCCGGAACTAGTCCCTTGGTTCTCATCGGATGAGAGTAGATTAAACGGGGACAGTTCTATAGTTCAGTTATCTGGCGGTGGGTTTTCTTTCCAAATTCTAACTCGATCAGGGAAGCTTTATACCACCGGCTCAACTTTCTCAGGTGGTAATTCTGGTCCGGGACCAGCTGAGGGACAACATGATTTTAATCCCTTTCGTGAAGCGGTTCACAATATTGAAGCTTCTTTTCCTCGCACCAGAGACATCATCAGGTTGGGTCCCAGTCCCACTGGCCTTCCGGGAAGTTTCCCAGGAAGATCAACGCAACATCATGGTCCAACTCCGACCCTAGGCCCTCATCCGAATACATACCAGGAGCTAGAGGAAATGGACCGGAATTCCGCTCAGACGGTGCCAAACAATGAGCATATAAGGAGGGTTTTCCCTCGTAATGCCTTTGAAATGTTCACTTCAGATTCCAACTCCTTCAAAGTCGACAAAGAGAGGCTGGATTCTATCAAGTTTGTGGCAGTCTCATCTGGTAGAAGTCATTTCATCGCTATGGATACCAAGCGTGATCTGTACTCCTGGGACTCGCCTGACTCCGACTATGGTGTCAAACTAGCGTTCGACGGGCTGCCACCTAGAGAAACCAATCCAATATGGAAGATTGCCTCAGGCTGGGACTTGAATTGCATACACGTACATCAAGTTGGATTGGTCATCTGGAATAAACGTGAAGCGCTTAAGAAGGGTGAGCTGTGCTCAAGAGTTGACTATTCAATTATTCCTCAGACAGGTGAAATTAGTGGTCCTCGTAAAGTAATCGATTTTGCATGTTTCCAAGGGGACTGCGTGTTTTACATTACACACGACGGAGACAACCTCTGGAAATACTCCCATGGCGTTGTCCAGCAAGTTCAGCTCCCAATCGTGGGAAGGCTTGTAAGGATAACTGTTTGTTACAGTCTTCTGGTGCTTTTTACTGACAACGAATGCTACACGGTTAAAATTGAGAACGGCCATGTAGACAACGAAACGCTTACTGAGTTGAAACTCGATGATCCTGATGATCGAGTAATTTCATTAGCTACTGGAGATTATCATAATATTGCACTAACTCGCAAAGGTCAGATTTACTCTTGGGGGTTAGAAAGCCAGCTCTGTGGTTGCCTGGGCCTGGGACCTCCAGAGCACGTAGTAGAGCACCAAAATAGAGGAAGATGGGATAGCATAAGGAATATGAGGGTTATGAAACCGACGAAAATTTGTCTCGATCGAGAATATGTATGTGTGGCTGTCTGCGCTGGCGGTTGGCAGTCCGGTGCTCTGATAATAAAGAGGTAGCAAAGCAATAGCTTATTCTTATGTACGCACAGTAATGCTTTCAATGATTCCCATTTCAAATCAAACCCAAGTTCTTCGCATGGAAGGCTGCATGTTCCGGGACAAAAGTGCTTACAAAGTAGTATGAATGATCGAAACCATCAACCAGCTTCAGGTCAATCTTACCTTCCCAAGAGGTACCTTTGGAGGCCTCTAACAGAAGCTCAGGCTTTAGATTGCTTTCGAGAAATGGGTCTTTGGTTCCTTGATGAATTAAAATCGTGTCATTTCCCAGATTGCGGGCTTTCTTTACCAGTTCAGATGGATCGTACTCTTTCCAAGCTTCCTCATCTGCCCCTAGATATCCTCTAAACGCTTTCTTACCCCAAGGAACTTTAGAAGGGTTGACTATGGGAGCAAACGCAGAGCAGGACTTGTAGTGGTTCGCATCGTAATTCTTTAAGAACCCAGCTAAAGCACCAAACCCACCCATCGAATGACCAGTTATGGCCACGTTATCGACGAAATCTAGACGAGAGCCATTGGCAAAGTACTCGTTCAGTGATGATGGCAGCTCCTTGTGAATGTAATCATACATTTGGTAGCGCTTGTCATAGGGCTTCTGAGTGGCATTCACGTAGAACCCTGCGCCAATGCCAAAATCCCAGTAACCCTCTGGATCGCTTGGCACATCTTGACCACGAGGAGATGTATCAGGAAATACCACTGTGAATCCATACTTGTCAGCTTGGAAGGGCCAATAAGCCTTCTCAGAGGCATTCTGAGGGGTACAAGTTAGGCCAGAAAGGTAGTATACAGCAGGGATCAGCTTCTTATCGGTCTGGGAATAGTATTGCTTGGGCAGATAAACGTTGACATCCATCATTGTACCAATCACTTCTGAGAAATGGGACAGCTTCAAGAGCCTTCCTCCACACACAGCAACTTCTTGGTTTACCTTGAAAGTCATATTACCGTTAGCTAGCGATCTCCTGGCAGGTTCTCGGTCCTATTGGATTCAGTAGAGATAACTTCTGTCGCTCTGTAGTGTGATTAGATTACTCTTGCTCACTTCAAGGTATTTCGCTCTGTGCTAAGACCCAGGTGCTGGTCACCAGCTCTTGCACTAACCGAGAAAGACCTCCAAAGCATTCCAAATGGCCGTAATCAAGCAGCAGTAATTGCCAATGTCCCCGATAAGCTCAAGTGGTTAGGTTATTTAGTTGATTAGCTGTATACTACAATGAAAAAAACTATTCGTAGCGTGGCCTACACTGATGTTCTTACGCTTGTTCTGTGTCTTTCGCATCTGGATTCTGAGGTTCCTCTGCTAGAGAATCTGGTTCTTTAGAGTCCTGTGTCGTTTGAAGTTCCTGAGGTTCTTGTGCAGCGGGCGCCGAGGACTCTTGGTTAGTTGTTTCCCGTTGTGGCTCTTCCTCTTCTTCGTCAACAGTTGCAAAATCAATCGGGTCAAATTTCATACGCAATCTGTCCCTCAAGTTGGCTTCTTGCGGTGTTGGGTTTCTCAAAGTGACGTTGATCTGGTCGACGTTGTGTTCCCTCACTAGCGGTTTTATCACGTCATTGACCCGCCTACGTCTCAGTTCAATTCTGGAGCGTAGTGGCTTATAGTAAGCGATGCCCTTCTCGTCGTTCAGAACTAAAGCCAATTCACCGAAATCGCCCGCATGTCCCTGTCGTGGTATCTGCTTCATGTCAAAGTCCCGCAATCTCTTGAACTTGTAGATCTTGCCCTCGTTCTCGTCGTCTTGTAACTTGTCATCAATCTGCTTTTCCATGTTCTTCGATAGGACATCTGAGTGCTTGGGGTCTGTGGCATACATCGAGATCCACTCGTCTTCCTCCAGCTCCACCGGACGGAAAATGGCCGTTGAAAGCGCAAGTTTCTGCTTCTCACTGGGATGCAATGCGGCACTTCCTACCAGCTTCAACGTAAAGTAGCTTTGGTCCATAGAAGCTGTGTCGGGCAGCAGATTCCACGTCTTCACCGCATGCATTTTCTTCTTGACTGGATGTTGTAACTGTGACAGATCTTTTGTCATGGCGTCGAACCCACTTTCGACCCTTTCAACTATCTGTGGAGCGCTTAATAACTCTTCACTCTCATCTAACTGCGAAGCTGGCCTCTTCTTCTTTTCGTCTCCATGTCCATGAGACGTAACGGCGGTGGAAATGTACTCAGTACGCCGTAAGAACGTCACCTTGGACATATCTGTCTTTGGAATCCTATCAGCACCGGGTGCTCTCAGCAGGACTCTGTCCTGCTGAGCCAGTTTAACTCCATCAAGTTCGTATAGATATCTGGTGTCCATGTTATTAAGCAGTCCCGGAACTTGCATCAAATCCAAAGGCATCCCCAGGTCATTATTCAGCTTTATCAATGGTGTTACAGAAGTCTTGCTGTACAACGAGGTGATCAATTCAGCTGAGTCCGGCTCTTCCCCGTCGTTCACTTTGTACTTTAGTAGCTTGGGTGGCAGAAGCGGTGGTGGCAGATTATTTTGATATTTGATCTTGGCAATATATTCCTGCTTCTTAGACATATTGAAATCCCACAGCTGCAATATCTATCTTCCTCTTGATGATGTTCTTATAGTGAATTTTTCACTTCAATAAGCTTCGCTCATCTTGAAGTATTTCACTATAGACAGTACTTAACTATATAAGAGGTCTCAGCCTCTAAGATGCCGTCAGCCCATCGCTAGCTGGCATCGCGGTTCTATTTACTTGGACACAATGTTTGCTTCTTGAAGCTTGTCAATAGGTTCATTTCTCATCATCTTCCACAGGTATGATCTTTTCAGATGTCTCGACCTGTGGTTTGCCATTGTCTGCCGGAGTCAGTTTACTTTGGGACTTGACAAGCACGGTGCCGTTGTCGTAGTATGTCTTGGACTTTTTCACTTCGTTTTGGCCCTCTGGCGTGTAAGTGTAGGTCACATACTCGGAAGTTCCAATGACTCTCTTGTCCTTGTCGTCTGAACGGCGCTCGGTGTCGACCATAAAGTCCTCTGGGGTCGTAGGAATGAGCTGTTTGCGCGCTGCAGCCTGCTTCTCCTTCTTCTCGCGAATTAGCTGGTTCATGTGGCTCCGCCACGTCAAATACCCTGTGTACTCCGGGAAGAACAGTCCGAACTTGTGGCCACGGTCGTTTTCGACCTTTTCCTTGGTCAAAACATATTGCAACTGGTCTTTCTGGTCAGCGAATCTTTTGCTAACCTCTTTCTCCGGGAAAAGACATCTCCACCAGCCCTTGGTGTTCCACACTGAGAGCCCTCCGACCTGATTGCACTCCGTGAACTGCAGCTCGGTCGGAGTTCTGTAGTTGAAAAGCCCAGTGACGCCCTGGGCCACGATTTCCTCAGAGGTAAACGGGTCGTCCATCAAATATTTGATCCTTCTCGGATTACCGTAGCCTCCTGGTAGCCCAAAAGCGTCCAGCAGAGACCCGACCGCGTCGGATGCGCTCATCGCAAAGTTCTCCCACACATCCCGCTCCTTGTGGTTCTGCAAGCCGGATATGTCACGTAGAAACTTGTCGGGCTCCTCCAGGGCATGATTCCACAGTGAGGACGAGTCCTTCCATATCGAAGACATCGAATCGGAAATTGATCCCACTTTGTCCGCCACAGGACCACCCAGTTCGTCCTCCAAGATTCTCTCGTTAACCTTATCAGTATTCTTATCGTCAGAGCCACCAAACAAGCCCATTCTGCACCTAATCGTCTCTATAAGTAGTGGTTATAAGGTACCCATCAGGCCCTTAGGTCCTTATATGCTTGGAAGAGTCACATGATAGCTACAAACTCTATGGCATACACAGGATCAGTTGGCTGGCGGTTCATCTTCTCCCCCATGGTCGCTTTGTTCCTCCTCAGAATTCTTGTCATCGCCCGGCAAGTCTGGCACCCGGTTCATCTCTTCGATCTCCTTCAATTGTTCTTCTACCGCGGGATCCTCGACTTCTTCCTCTGCGGAATCCTGCTCCTCTTCGTCGCCTTCTTCATCCGCCTTCTTCTCCTGGAACGGAAGGGTTTGTTGCCCTTCCGGCCTTGTCATGTATCTAACCTTGTTCTCCTTGACCAGCGTCCTGAGGTTCTTGGTCCTTGGCACAACATCTTCGAGAAACTGGTAGTTCTCCTTCCTCGCGACACACTCGGACATGTGCTGGTAGCTTAGCCGCACGCTCTTGGAACCACTCGACTTGCTTGACAGGTACGACAGCTGGATCATTTCTTCTGTGAGCGACTGCACAAATAGTTCTGCCGCGAAAGCAACAGCCATGAAGGCGTTTCCCGCAGTCAATATGTAGTCAGGATCGCTTTTCGCGATCTTCTTGACCTTGGAGATCGGTAGTCGCGGTTGGGTTCGTTTTAGTTGTTCCATAACTCTTGCGTACTCACTGCACGGCTCTTCCATTGCAATTGCCTTATCTTCCGGAACCATATCTGGCTCATCCACTTGCATTTTATCTTCTACTGTTTCTGCAACGTTCCCAGCCATTTCAATGATCACAGATACCTCTGTAGCTCTTTTATCAATGATCCAACGTTGTTCCACGCAACTCTTCGCCAGAGTGTCCAAAATCGTTCGTTCTTTCGGGGAATTGGCTCAAATCAGTCCGAAGATGCTTACCGACTCTTCAACGGAACTCCAATGCTGCTCTCGAGGGCTCCTTAGCCTGTAAATCGACCTTTTTATGTATGTCGTTTTTCCAGCAAGCTTAAAGGTCGTCGCTCTAAGGAGCCATCGAGTTTAACAGCCTTTAAGATCGAACTCTTTGAGCTTATAAGGCATACTGAGACTATTTGAAGGACTGAATCTTGGTTACTGCTGAGCTATTGTGTTACTGGTCGCGCAGGAAGCTTCCTGTGGAAAGATGTCTGGTTCTTCTGCTGCACAGAGGAGTTCATCCAAGAGACAGAATAATGGTGACGACAGCGGTGTGGGATCGATCCAGATCAAGAGACATGACTCGGAGAAGAGTTGTATCGACTACGGGAGATTGCAATTCAATGGAATTTCAGCTGGAGAACTTTGTGATCGTTTGAAATTGCACCTTTCAACTCCGTTGCCTGCGTGTGATCAAATGTTTCCGTGGCTACACAGTTATTCTTCTTCGGCACCGCCTAGCTTTCCGAATGCAGTTTCTATTATACGCTCACAGCCGATGTGTGAGGGCTGGATTCAAAATTCTGGTATTCTGCGCTGCTCGATGGATCCTCACGACTTCCTGATGAGCTGGAGTGCTGACGCTCAGTCGTTCCACCACTCGGATAGAGACGCAGCTGAGGTCATCTTGAAGAATGTGGTAAGGGAAGAACTCTCGAAGCTGAATGAGTCGGTAGTAGAGCAAGATTTGAATGATGTGGTTCGGTTATGTTCTCAGTATGGAGTTTTGCCCTTTTTGATGACAGATGCACTCACTAGGGAGACCTACGCTCTGAAAAGAAGACCCCAGGTTTCAAATAGTCGCGATGTGGCTGTTGTGCATGCGCCGAAGCAGCCTGGCTCTTTCAGAAGATTTGATATTCAGCCATCGAAGATGGTGGAAATGTCACCAGTCATAGTCGTGTACTGTTTTGTCGCGCAAGATTGCCATAATTTCCCGAAGCATCCATGTCATAGGTGTCTCCAGCTGGCCAAAGTCTTGAACGTTGCTTTGAAGTTGATTCGAAGGAATTATCCCACTGCACAGTTGGCTGACACAGAGATCAGAATTTTACAGTATTCCTCAATTGAAGAGATCCCAAAATCCCTAATAGGTACAGTGCCGATGAAGACTTCAACTTTGGAGAAACATACTCCAGAGCAACTTGTATCGCATTTCGATGTCGTATCTTTCAACAACTGGGACAGAGATCTTCTCTACCGCGAGAAGCTAGAAATGTCAAAAATGTCTTCAGCCTCGCATGTTGGCAGCTCCGTGTGGTGCGGGAACTCTACTGACTACCAGGTTTACAAGCTGCTACAAAAACGCCAAAAGACCAATAGCATGACCACCCGTGGCCAACCATCTTCATCCTTCGAGAGTAGCTCGATTGTGAAGTTGGAAAATTTAAAATTCAATCCTGATAAGCTGGATCTTATCGACTCGAAATTCTTTGATATGCCTGAACCAGACAGGAAATGGAGCTTGATGATAAGATGTGTAGAAGGTGTAGGCCTGCCATCGCTAGAAAAGTTGTGGGAATGTTTTTTAATCGCCTCCAAAAGCGATAGCACAAATCCAGCAGAAATTAGCTTTCCCAGCTCCGGTACTATAACACTCGGTTCCCTTAATATCAATCTGGTAAAAATCATTCTGAACACCTGCTACATCATCCATCGAGTGTCTATGCTGAAAAATAGCGAAATTTTAATGTATTGTTCGGACGGTTACACAGAGACTGCCTTTCTATTAGTGTCATACTTGATATTTTTTTGGGATTTGTCCCTGGAGGAAACTTTAATAAGATTGCATTGTGAATATCAGCGACCATTCTTTTTGTTCCATATGGATTTACAGGTATTGGGACATTTGCAAACTTTGTTGAGGACTTTCAGTCCTCAGAGAAAAGAGAACCTTCCCTACTACCAAACAAGTGCCGATAATGGTTTCAAACCTCTTGACATAACATCAGAGATGTTCAGCAAAATCTTCCTTTTCAGAATACCGACAGGTTCTGATTTTTCTAACCTTAAAGGACCCCTGCCGTCCCGGATTCTGCCTCACATGTATCTGGGATCTCTAGAACACGCTCATTCTCCTGATTTACTGAAAAAACTTGGCATCAACTATATCGTTTCCGTTGGCGAACACCTTTCCTGGGCAGAGAGCTCTAATTCCAGAAGTAGGGCATCATCTTCACCAATACTAGCATCAGCATCGGCATCAAGAGTGGGGAATAGATATCAAGCACGTCCGCGTGGATATACGGTTGAAACTCAAACTAAAGGCAGCCTGAACGATCATAACGACAGCTCATTCGACATTTTCGAAAAAGACGATTTTAAGATTTTGAGAATTATGAATTTAGGCGATAATGGCAAAGATACGCTCACTCATCAGCTGGAACATGTTCTATCCTTTATTGATGATTGCCATAAATCAAACGGCAAAGTTTTGGTGCACTGCATGGTCGGGGTATCGAGATCGGCGACAGTTTGCATAGCGGAATGCATGAAGCGTTTAAGATGTGACGTTTTGAGGGCTTACTTGTTTGTGAGAGTAAGGCGGCTGAATGTCATTATTCAGCCTAATCTGATGTTCATGTATGAGCTGCTGAAATGGCAGGAACAACAATTGCACCAAAGAGAGATTGATTGGCATATTCTCTGTAGGTCGATAGCGGAGCTGAACACAAACTATATCTGATATCCAGCCTATCCTTTTATGTAACTGATTAGCATAGAATTTACGTACATGAGATTTTCGTCCTCAGTCTAATACAGCATACTTTAAGAGATGATTTGGGATTGCATCGTAAAGATTCTTCTCCTTCAACCATTTCTTGGACGACATTCTTTCCGCATATTTGTGACCGGAATCACACAATATAGTTACCACATTAGCACCCTCAGGTAACTTTTCTGCAACTTTGCATGCGGCTATGACATTGAGAGCAGAGGTACCGCCCACATAAATTCCTTCTTCATCGAGCAATCTGTAAATCATGACGATTGATTCTTCGTCAGGGACGAACACAGCCTCATCGATCAGTTCAACGGATGCTTCCAAGTTTTTGGTGATTCGGCCTTGGCCGATGCCTTCAGTGAATGAAGAGCCTTTGCGATCGAGAGTTCCATTCGTGATATACGAATAGATCACAGAACCCGGAGGATCTGCAGCAACCAGTTTACATTTCCCATTGGTAGCTTCCTTCAAATAGCGTCCCACACCTGTCAAGGTGCCTCCCGTACCGGTAGAACAGGTGAACGCATCGCATGACAGGCCATTCTGCTTCAATTGCTCGTAAATTTCAGGTCCCGTAGTGTAATAATGTGCTTTCCAATTTGCAGGATTGTCGAATTGATCAGTCCAGACAGCGTTGGGCAGGCTTGCGGCATGATCTCTAGCCCTATTGTTGAAGTTTAGCGGATCTTTAATAGGACACACAGGAACAGGATGCACTTCAGCTCCAAGAAATTTCAATAGATTAATCTTAGAGGCAGACTGGGTGTTTGGCATGTAGAAAACAGACTTGTAGCCACGAGCTCTTGCCAAATGGGCCAGCCCAATGGCTGTATTACCGGCAGAGCCCTCAACAATAGTCGGATTAGGCTTGTTAGGGTCGATTTGGCCGAGTCGTTCGGCTTCTTTTATCAAATATAGGGCAGCTCGATCCTTCACTGATCCACCTGGATTTTGCAACTCTGATTTCCCCCAAATGTTTCTTCCCAGCTGTTCTGACAGCTTAGTCAATTTAATAAGTGGAGTGTTACCGATGGCATCAGCCAGGCCATTGAAAGCAATTACCGGGTTCTTCAACAGAGGCATCCTGAAGTCACAGCTCTTACTTCGAGTTCCAATAAGCTTCCTATTTGGATCTTTAAGCAAGAGATGTAATTAGCCAATGACTCGCGAGCTTACGAAAAGCACTATAATACTCGATCAACAACGTTGGTGATTTATATACAGGCAGTAAATAATCTGAATATTCAAGAAGCCGGTGCGATATCCCTGACTGGCCTCTGACTCACGAATGCGTAGCCACCGTTTTTCTTGCCCTTCTTAGCAGACGATAAGACGGGCTGCTGGACCTGCTCCAGCAGCACATCTACTAGGCCCGTCTCTATGGTATCGTCCCACTCTGCTCCCTGGTGTTCTTTCAGAAGCCGTCTTACAGCGAGAATCTCCGATCTCAGCTGCTCCACGGTCTTGCCCACGAGCATTTTCTTCATATTCTTCAAGGTGAGAGCGCTGTAGGGTTTCTGACAGCTCTCGTCATGCATTGCGTTCTTCACCAGCAGCCACAGCTTCATGTTTCCCCTGTTAAAGTTGCCCTCCGCATCCACCACCGGCGTATTCACCAGCTCCAGCACCGACTGCTTCGCCTTGTCGCCCAGCCTGGGCTCCAGACGCAGCACTCTCGTGTACCCACCGTTTCTGCCCACATATCCGGCAGCTATCTCATTAACCAGTTTCTCCATCAGCTTAGAATTGTCCCCAGCCAAAAACAGTCTCGATTGGATCTCCGAGCGCAGTGGAGACAACGGATTCTCCCTAACTTTCTTCGCCCACGTAATAACCCTCTCGGCAAGCCTACTGGCCTCCTTACACTTTTCATGTGTCGACACAATGCTCCCATGTTGCAGCAACTGCGTAACCATATTCTTCAAAAGCGCATCCCGGTGCGCCTTTGTACGCGACAGCTTACGAGCCAGTCCAACAGTCATCCCACCTGGCACAGAATCCGACCCAAAACCACACCGTAGCCTTGCCAATGGCCTTACAACTAGTGCTCAAACCACTACTGAAATTTCACTGCTCATCTCAGATGTGCTAACCACTGTACAAAGCACAACGTATCGAGTGATAAATGCGATCTCTACACGTCACGTGACAACCTTTGTCGCCCTCTTCTCTTTAAATTCTCAAAAGAATAATATATAATATATTGAAGATACCCGCCGCCGGGTCCATTTAATGATGCTCCTGCATCGTGGCCCGGCGGGCATAAATATTATCACAGATAGAATTTATTTATTTAATTAATATAATATGTAGTTCGAAGCCAACGCGCACTTTGTCACGTGCATCGGCTATGTGTATCACTGAATAGGTGGAACTGGCTACGATCGATTGACTCTTGAGTCAACGGTTGCTGCCCCGCTCTTGGAATGAGACTGTGCTGTATGTTCCTATATACCAAGCATCTTTCTAGATCCAAACTCCAACTGACATCTTTGGTCTTTAAACCATACATCAGCGGCTACCTGTGCAGCACGTGATTCTAACACGTAACTGATTTTACGTAAGTAATGATTTATTCTTGGTATTCGTCCTCAGTGATGTGCTTGTTCACGAGTAACCGGGGCGTGGTCACGTGATTCAGTACTCAGAATCTGAAGTCGTTGTTGACGGCTCTGTTTGAGTAATCACCTGATCAGTTACCCGTTAATGATTTATTTATTTCAACAAGATGCGATCATCGTTCATGTTAGCCGCTAGGAGTACATATAGAAAATGCAGCAGGCCGACAGTAATGATGAATGGTAATTCAACCGTAGAATGCTCTCTACTTCAAAGCAATCTCGTAAACTGGAACATCATAAATAGTGATACTCGAAACTACACACTCTCCAGGGTGAGTGGCGCTAGTTAGATTATCCCGTTACCCGGCTACGCACGTGATAAACAAACTTTGCCGACGTCATTATATACGACGTATATAAGCATAACTTAAACACCTTCAAAGAGCCAAGACCATGTATATGACCTCCAATGGTGTTCTCTGGTGCTACGTGCGGTTTACCAGCGTATTTAGCTCTCTTTGGGCTTTAAATGCTGTCTTTACGGCCATTTTAGCCTTGTTCTTATAAGAGATGGCCTACAAGGGCTTGAAAAAGTCCTTAAGCTTGTAGCTCAGAAAGGCGAAAGAAAGAGCTGGAATCAGTCAATTGGCGTCGTGATGGTGTTGGATCCCTCAAAATATCAGGATAGGAGAACCTGGAAGATGACCCCAGCGATGATCAGGGCAAGACAGCCGTTTTTCAAAGGTAATATGATAGGATTGGGCCTGCTGGTCGCTGTTACTGGTGGTGTGTATGCGTACACTTACAACTTTTTGCATAGGGATAACGATTTTGCTGATGTGCCCATCCCACCTATCGATGAGAAGGAGCTGGCGCAGCTGAAGAAGGAGTACGAGGTGCTCAAGGCGAACAGAGAGAAGTAGAGAGGCTTGGAGATTTGTAGCGGTTTATGTAGGCGTGTAAATAGGCAGGAATGCGCTGATTCTGATGCGAAGCGGATCTTGTACTGTCTTGTCGCGTAGCAGGTTCTTGCAAGAGGTAAAGAACAACTGTTACTTGTAGAAGGTTGAGCAGAGATAAAGGAGCTAGGAGAGATGCAGTTTACGCTGGAAGACCAGGTGGTGTTGATTAGTGGCGGGTCGCAAGGTTTGGGTAAGCAGTTCGCTGCCAAATACTACCGGGAGACCGTCAATTCGAAGATACTGCTAGTCAGCAGAGGCGCAGAGAAGCTGAGCTCTGCCGTGGAGGAGATCACAGGCGGTAAAGTGGAGCCCAAGCAGCTGGGTTTTGATGTCGAATGGTCTGAAAAGGATAGAATTGGTTACATTCCTTGCGACCTGTCGGACCGCAAGGACGTGGCTCGTCTGTTCGAAGTGCTAGCGGCGAAGAAAATCCAATTGAGCCAAGTGCTGGCGTGTGCTGGTGGTTCTACGCCGAAACTGTTCAAGGATCTTACCGACGTGGAGCTTGAAGCTGGTGTGAAGATGAACTACCTGACGGCGCTTTTCCTGAGCCACAAAGTGGCCCAACTGTTCCCCAAGTGCCATCTCGTGCTCTTCTCAAGCGAGACAAGCTTCTTCCCCTTCATCGGGTATGCTCAGTACGCCCCTCTCAAGGGATCTATCAAGTCGCTCACGTCGATCCTGAGACAGGAAATGCCAGAGATGCGGATCTCGTGCGTCTACCCCGGCAACTTCGACAGCGAGGGCTACGCTGTCGAGGAGACCACAAAGCCCTCCATAACCAAGGAGATAGAGGGCGCCTCAGCGCTGATTTCCTGCGAAGAGTGCTGCAACCGGATTGTTCGCTGGCTGCACCGAGGCTACGACGACATCACTGTCGATTTCATCGGCTGGGTCCTCATGAGCACAGATATGGGACTCAACAAGCACCACAACCGGTCGTTTCTGTGGTTCGCTCAGTTACTTATCGGCACTTTTGCCAACTTCCTAATCGTCCCAATTTACATGCTAATTTGCTCGAGTAACATCAAGAAATGGCACAAGAACCAACACAAAGGTCTATTGAAGGAATCAGACGCACCAGACGAGACCCAGTAGGCCAGACGACTGAGTAATTGGGTCTTCACTGTTCATCATGTGATGGTTGTAGAAGCTCTTTTTTTATCAAGGCGATGAGATGGAAATACTTAGTGAAAATTTGACTAATGAACTTGAAAGTTGATGAAATAAGCCCTACAATAGCTCAAGAGTCCCGTCGTCATGTCGGCTTATACCTGTAATACATGCGAGCTGCAATTTTCCAGTAGTCAGGCTCAAAGAGAGCACATGAAGTCGGACTGGCATCGTTATAATCTGAAGAGACGGGTTGCTCACTTATCGCCCATTACTGAGGAATTGTTCAATGCGAAGGTTCAAGCAGTGTCTAGTCAAAAGGCAGAAACTGAGAGCTCCGAGAGCAAGAAGCAGATGACCAAGAAAGAGACCAGAAGAAGGGAGAAGGAGGCTCTTTTGGAGAAAAAGAGAGCGTTATTGAAACTAGCTGAGCAGAATGCCTTGAAAAAGATGAGGGAACAAGCAGTGCCGCAGGAGGAAGAGGAACCGAAGGTCGAGGAGCCGAATTTAGCCGAGAATTTGACTGAAGAGGAGCTGGCGGAGAAATTGATGCAACAAAAGATCGACAACAAGGTGGATATACCGTTGAATGAATGCTTCTTTTGCACCAAGAGTAGACAGTCCAAGACGGTGGAAGAGAATCTGGACCACATGTTCAAGAATCACGGCTTCTACATACCGGAACAAAAGTATTTGACCGACCGAGACGGGTTGCTCGAATATATATCTGAGAAAATCGGCCTGGGAAATGTCTGCATTGTGTGTAACTTTCAGGGCAGGACACTGGAAGCCGTGAAAGCCCATATGTTGGCCAAGAGACACTGCAGGATCCCTTACGAGGAAGAAGACGAAAAACTTGAAGTGTCGCAGTTCTACGACTTTTCGAGCACTTACAAGCAGGACCAAAAAATCGACACAGCTGAGACTGACGAGCAAGATTGGGAAGATATTGGAAGCGATGACGAAGAACCCAGCGACGATGAAGATCTTCCACAGGATTACATCTATCACGACGGCGTAGAGTTACATCTTCCAACCGGCATCAAAGTCGGCCACAGGTCACTGCAGCGTTATTACAGGCAAAACTTACGGCCCGAGATTGAATTGACCGAGGGACAGGGTACGCTGGTCGCAGCAGAGACCAGATCATTCCTTACATCTTTTGACAGAAAACAAGTTCAAGTTCAGCAACGGGTCTGGCAGACGGAGGTCAAAGACAAGAAGAGACACGATAAAAGAGCTGCTAAATTCATCAATAATCAACCTCATTATAGAGACCAATTGCTACAGTAAGTTATCTTATCCATCTATTTTGTATATTAGTACTTAAATCTTATATTTTCGCGTCTGAATCCTGATATATATAGAGGTTAAGAAGTTGGAGCATCTTTAAAGCCTTGAAGGACAGCTAGTGAGCCAAATGGCGAAGCGAATTTTTGCATTGCTGGTCTTCCAATTGGTTGCCATTTCACTCTTTTGTGCTGGCTTTTTCCCCCAGAAGAAAGTACTTAAAGGTGATGCTAAATTCCTAATTGAACCTGATCTGCAAAGCAAGACGAAACCAGTGTTTAGCAAATTTGTCTTGGTTGTGATCGATGCACTTAGAAGTGATTTTGTTTTTGAAGAATCGAAGTCTCACTTCTTTCATCTCCATTCTTTGCTCGAGCAAGGCAACGCTTGGGGCTTTACAGCTTTCTCTAATCCTCCAACTGTTACACTGCCGAGACTGAAAGGTATTACCACTGGATCAACACCTAATTTCCTGGATGCCATTTTGAACGTTGCTGAAGGAGATTCTTCATCTAATTTGAATGAGCAAGACTCTTGGGTTAAGCAATTTGTCAATTATAACAAGAAGATTAGGTTCTTTGGAGATGATACATGGCTTAAATTGTTCCCTCTCGAGTTCTTTGATGAGTATGAAGGTACCAATTCTTTCTTTGTTAGTGATTTCGAGCAAGTCGACCATAACGTCACCAGACATGTACCGGAACAGTTGATCAATCAGGAAGACTGGGATGTTCTGATATTACATTACTTGGGTTTAGATCACATTGGCCACAAAGGTGGGTCGGATTCACAATTCATGCCTGCGAAGCACCACGAAATGGATGGCATAATTAAAAAGATTTACGAAAATTCCGACGATGACACACTGATTTGTGTCATGGGTGACCATGGAATGAATGACAATGGTAACCACGGAGGCTCTTCATCCGGAGAAACTTCCGCGGCTATGGTCCTGATGTCTAAGAAGCTGCAAAATTATGAAGTCCCCGCGCAACAAAAGGTTGCTCGCCTGCCCATTAAGGACACATCTACAAATCCCACGTACCAATATTTGACGTCGATACAGCAGGTGGATTTGGTGCCGACTCTGGCAACGCTTTTCAATTTTCCAATACCTAAAAACAGCGTAGGTGTGATAATTCGCGAAACACTGCAGCTTTTAGATGATAAACTGGCTACTGTTAAAGTAAAGGAGAACTTTCGGCAGCTGCAGTCCGTGAAAAGGAGCCATAAGAATGCAGATGAAGGCTTCGAGGATATTGATGCCGCTTTTCAAAAAATGAGAGATATTCAAAGCGAATTGATGAGGTCTGCTACGGACTACAATTACGGTTTTTTGTACATAGGCCTTCTGATTCTTCTGGTCTCTACCATGGCCACGATGGCGGCAGGTCTGCAGCAGATGAGGCTGGAAATGCCTTTTTTCATCATTCTAACCATTTCGCTGATTGTAGGATTTTCGAGTTTCGGCAGTAGTTTTGTTGAAGAAGAGCATCAAATATGGTGGTGGATCGCTACGGGAGGAGTCCTGCTATCCAGTCTGTACATTCCCGATAAGAAATTTACCCACTTGATAATACTGATCTGCCTAAGAATCATACGAGGTTGGAATAACAGCGGTCAAAAACATTTCTATGAAAACACCATTTTTGAGATTTTAAAACGTAACCCAATCCACCAGTGGTACCTGAATTTCTTCACTATTTTCAGTTTGGGCCTCCTTCAGAGCGACTTCCTCTCCTTTCTGCCCACTATGTTGATTAGCACGCTTTGCTTCGTCTACAAGGTTAGTTGGGCTATAGTCAACCGGGAAACAGTACCTGACTGGATGTATCAAATTGCATTAAAAGGCTGCTCTATCATCACGCGCAGTACAACTGATGACGTCTTTGAAGAATCGCTAATACCAGTAGCTCGGCTCTTCTTCAAATGCCTCCTGGGAAGCATTGTAGTTAACATGGCTATTGCCAAATTGACATCCAAGAAAGGCGCCCTAAACTCAATCTCTACGCCTCTCACGATGTTATTGCTTTTCCAGTCACCATCATCTAACATCCCAATTTTCCTAGCGTACAATGCCCTGAGGAGGTCTCTAACAAAACTTCTAGTCGAGGACTACGGCTCCAGCTCCTTCGTCACATCAATAACTTCCCTGGTGCTGCAATATTTCACATTTTTCCATTTTGGCGGCACCAACTCCATTGCCACCGTGGATCTCTCCAACGCCTACCATGGCGTATCACAAGACTACAACATCTACCTTGTCGGATTTATGATGTGCCTTTCCAACTTCGTGCCATCGGTCTACTGGTCCATTTTCACCTGGAAAATCCTCTACAGTGGAAACCACAAGTGGAATCACTTCTCACACAACAAACTGACATTTTCGATGTTCAATTGCGTCTCAGGCTGCGCTCTCCTGCTGGCGTGTCTGGTTCTAAGGTTCCATCTCTTCATATGGAGCGTTTTCAGTCCAAAACTATGCTACTATGCCGCCTGGAACATCTTCATGAACCTCGTTATTGGCTGGATACTCGAGATACCGCTTTTACTGATGAATTGATAGAATCGCAAGCCCTACTGGCCCTCTCAAGGCAGTCTTCTGTGCTAATCCAGTATTTCTCCCAACGTCCTTAGTGATGCCTCTTATTCAAGACTATTTTTCACTCTGAGTTCTATCGAAATGGGTCTAAATCACATCAAATACAACTGTTGATCAACTACTCGCCACCTAGGTGCAACTTGGCCTGAATATCGCAGATGTTTCGTCTCATTCCAAGACGTTTTTTCAGTGCTGGACTTTTCCTGCAACAAGAATCCTCAAGAGTGGTCAAATCGTCCTGTCCAGCCGGGACCGTGCTGAATCTGAACGTTAAGAAGTCGGGCAAGGATCCAATCGCACTAGAAGATCACGAATACCCAGCATGGCTTTGGGAAGTCCTGGATAAAGAGGCTCAGGCGAGAAAACTAGCTGAAGACCCGCTGAAACTCAGGAAAAAGCAGATTCGAAAGGCCAACCGGGCACGCATCAAGCAGAACAACTTCCTACAGCAACTGTGAACGCCAGTAAGGCCCTGTAAATACATCTAGCACCGTCTATAGTATCGATGATTCAAGAGTATCACCTCGGACGTAGGCATTAGTCTATAAGCATAGGCCTTCTCTAAGTACTAGATGAGAGGTAAGTTTAAGTGTAATAGACGCCAATTGTGCCTTGTTAGAACGTTCCAGACTGTGTTGTTAGCTTTTAATTCATGAAGGCGGATTTCCATCGCATCTTTGGGGGAAATTTCAATACCAGCAATGTGTCAGAGAGATTTTTCGTTACAGCTAAAGATGGTTCAAGAGCAGTAGTTATTGAGGATTCTATGGTGAGATGGTGCGATACGAGTGATCAGGATTATAGTTTCATGCCGTTTTTGTCTAAATTCGACGGGATCAAGCATGTAGTGGTCTCAAAGGACGCGGAATATGTGTGTCTGTATGGCGACGCCGAGTTCAGAGTCATTGAGATTCCTTGGGGCTACAAAGATGTGTCAGATATGGCTAGAGCGTTCCAGAAATGCTCTCATAAGCTGGAGAGAGACGATTCAAGGTATAAACAGATTCTTTTCCATCCGTTGGCTGTTCAGCAAGACACTTTGGTTATTTTGAAAGACGACGACTCAATTAGTGTAGCAAACTGGAAAGATTTCACGGGCGCCAAGGATGTGGTTCTAAATCTTTCGAACGGTGCGTATAGTCTCGAGTCGTACGTTAGCGATATTGAGAATATTACGTTTGGGGTGGATGGTATTACGCTTTATGCGCTGAGCACTAGCGAAGGCGCAGATATCTACGCCTTCTATCCTTGTTTACCTGCAGTGATTGATATGCCAGAGAGCCTGCTAGACGAGCTGATGTACAAATCTTTGATCCAGTATGAAGAACTGACCGCTGAAATGAAGTCCGAGGTGAAGGAAAACACGATAAGACAGCTGCAGTTCATTTCAAAACTTCGCAAGTCTCGAAATAATGTGAAGTTACTTGAAGTTCATTCTGATCTGCGCCAAGTTCGAGCTCAAGGTCCTTTTACTATGGCGCCATTCCCAGATAAAATATACGGCAGCAACGGTCGTATGATCTGTGGCATGCCGATCGATCAAAATAAACAACTCCTCATAATGGCCTTAGACGATGGTAACGTCGCAATTTTCTTCCAAGACCTAGAACCCACAATGAATTGGGCCTTTGCGGGATACAGCTTTAACAACTCTCTAGTGCTCGTTGAATTGATAACACTAGAAGCCAGCAACATCAAGGAAATTATCGTTGAGAAAATGTTACCTGGATGGTTTTTTGTTTTGGCTGACAAAGGTGTGGTTTCAGTAGACACATCCAAGTGGTCCACAGTCCTTGCGAAATGTCTTGACGAATCAGACCTGCGCCCGATCGGTGAACTGGATATAAAGAGTGAAACGACTTTCACCCAGTACGATAGCACGCCACAATCCCTAGCTCTCTGGTCGTCTAATGCAGAGCAATGTATTGTAACAGTAACGGCAACTAATGTATCAACTAAAGCAGTAACCACAAGGGACGAAGAATCCAAAGAAATCAAAGAGCCATCAAATGAGAACATCCAAAAGAACACTTACGAAGCTCCATATTCCCAACGGATCGATGAAATAATGCTGTTGAGTCGAAGATTGCAAAAGGAGTTAGCAAAACCACCAGGAAAGATCATCGACCCACGAGACAGGCAGGTACCGCTTGATAATGAGTCGAATGAGAAACAACTCGAGCTTCTGACAGAGCTTTCCAAAGAGTTGTTTCAAAAGATCGCCCTAGGTCAAAGTCTGGGTGCGGCACTGCACAACAGGCTGCTGGAGCAGCAATCGGACCTGGCCCACCAGCTGAAGACCAGTGCAGAACTGATTCAGAGGCGAGACGATATCCAGGACGCACTTGGTTGCCAAACAACTCGACTTGGCCAGCTTGAAGCCCGCCACGCAAAGCTCAGATCCCGCTTGCACGAGCTGAAAGACAGCTTGAATGAGGTTAAGGAATCAAACAAGTTCAAAGAGATGGCAATTAACAAGAAAGAGTTGGAGTGGTTCAGGGAGATCAGGGCCCAGGTCCTCATGTTTAACCAGAACGTTCGCAACTACCAAAAACAGCAGGAACAGCTTGCATTTCTAAGGAAAGAACTGACCCGTATCAGCGCCATAGGTGCCGATAACGGCTCACGAGCTCGCGAAGAGTGGCAAGAGCTCCGCCGCATGCTACAGGAGGACACCGAAATTCTACAAAAATGCAGCCATGAACTGAATGTCGCCTCACGCCAAGTGCCAGCTAACCCCTAAGCCGCACCCACTGTACCTATTTACCTATAATAAAGTCATTACTAACATTTCAAAAATCAGTGACCCGTCCGTTGAACGAATAGTCCCCGTGTCTGAGCGGATCCTGCTTGGGACCACCGATCTCGCCAGTCTCCGGGTTCTTATCCCCCTCAAACTCAGGCAACGTCTTCGAAAACTCTGGTGAGAAAGATCCAATGTCGTTTTTCGTCAGCATTGGCGAGTTCAAGCTTTCCTTCGTGGCGTCTCCCTCGATCTCCCGATTATAGGCATCGATAGCCTCCTGCGACTGGGCAATTTTCTGCAATCTTTCAAACTCTTCCTGGTCTTCCTTTGGCAGTTTTGGAGGACCGGGAGTCGCCTCTGTGTTGAAACTTCTTCCGCGAGCACAGCTCACCAGAAACCCACAACCGGCATTGGCAATTCCAAGACCACCGCTGGCAATTCCACACGTTCTAACCCTCGAAAGCATCGCAATTGGTCTTACTGACTGGTCTTTGATGCCTTGCTCATCTCATTGGCAGCTTAACCTTATTAAGCTTGCAACTTCACGTGAGCGTGACTGTGGCTTCGATGCTCATCGAGCTTGATAAGATGAGAGGACAGTCGGTTGGTATCTATCGAGGACTCTGGTGAGCTTGGCGACCTCATCTATAAGCTCAGGGAAGTCAATTGTACCGTACTGACGTGTGGTTGTATGTCTGGGAAAGTAGCGAAGACACTAGCAAGCATGACCGTGACGAGACCGCGAATTGTTCCGAATAAGTACTTTACTTCGAATGTTGCCAAGGATGTTTGGTCGTTGACGAATGAAGCAGCAGCTGCTGCTGCTAATAATGCCAATAACAGGGGCCGAGAGCTGATTAACCTGGGACAGGGCTTCTTTTCTTACTCGCCGCCTAGATTTGCGATTACTGAGGCTCAGAAGGCTGTGGATATACCGTTGGTGAATCAGTACTCTCCGACTCGGGGTCGGGCTTCGTTGATTCAGTCTTTGATCAAGCTGTATTCGCCTTTTTACAACACTGAGTTGGCACCGGAGAATGTTACGGTGACCACGGGCGCAAACGAGGGGATTTTGGCGAGTTTGATGGGGATTCTCAACCCGGGCGACGAGGTGATTGTTTTTGAGCCCTTCTTCGATCAGTATATCCCGAATATCGAGCTTTTGGGAGGCAAAGTGGTGTATGTGCCCATCAATCCGCCCGCGGGAATGAATGAGCGTGTGGTGAAGGGCACCGAATGGACTGTCGATTACGAGCAATTCGCTAACGCGATAACGGAAAGGACCAAGGCGGTCATTATCAACACGCCGCACAATCCAATCGGTAAGGTCTTTACTCGTGAAGAACTGACAACTATTGGTGACATCTGTGTCAAGAACAACGTGGTGATTATCTCCGATGAGGTCTACGAGCATCTCTATTTCACAGACTCCTTCACCAGGATTGCTACGTTGAGTCCCGAGATTGGTCAGTTGACTTTGTCGGTGGGCTCTGCCGGTAAATCCTTTGCAGCGACCGGCTGGAGAATCGGCTGGGTGGTCTCGTTGAACCCCGAGCTGCTCAACTACGTTGCCAAGGCACATACCAGGATTTGTTTCTCGTCACCATCACCATTGCAAGAGGCTGTCGCCAACTCCATCAACGATGCCCTGAAGATCAACTATTTCGAGCAAATGAGACAAGAATACACTCGCAAGTACGAGATTTTCACCAAAGTGTTCGACGAGTTGGGACTACCATATACAGTGCCAGAGGGTACCTATTTCATCCTGGTCGATTTTTCCAAGGTAAAGATCCCAGAAGACTATCCATACCCTGAGGAACTCGCCGACAAGGCAAAGGACTTCCGGATCTCGCATTGGCTGATCAACGAGCTGGGTGTCGTGGCCATCCCACCCACAGAATTCTACATCAAGGAACATGAGAAGGCTGCAGAGAATCTTCTCAGATTCGCGGTCTGCAAAGACGACCAATATTTGGAAAAGGCTGTGGAAAGACTGAGACTATTAAAGAACTACTTGTGATACGTTTAGATAGCTTGCTGGGTTGACTTTATATATTCTAACGTTTGCACGTGTCATGACTTGGTCTTGCAGCTCTAGTAGTGAGTTGAATTAACGGTTCTTATCAAGACTGTTCTTATAAGGTTGGCGTCGCTAAGTGACTCAGTACATCAATCATATATGGATGGTGTTATCTAATCGTCAGGTTTTCATTTGCTTCTGGATCTTTGGGTTGGTCAATAATGTGCTTTATGTTGTTATCCTATCGGCAGCAGCAGACATAGTTGGGCCTAGCCTGCCTAAATCGTTAGTGCTACTGTTGGACATCCTACCGGCGTTTATCATCAAGTTAGTGGCTCCATTTTTCATTCATAAACTGCGGTATGATAACAGGATACTTGGTCTGATTATATTCAGCTGCCTGGGGATGCTTTTGGTATCCTATGGCAGCTTACCAGTTTGCCTTGCAGGAATAGCGCTGGCATCGCTGTCTTCAGGGTTTGGGGAAGTTACGTTCCTGCAGTTGACTCACTACTACCAGGAAGTATCGCTAAATGGATGGTCGTCAGGAACCGGCGGTGCTGGTTTATTTGGAAGCGGTATCTACATGCTATTTACGTCGTTACTGAAAATTCCCGTCACTGTATCATTACTGTCCTTCAGTGTGTTACCGCTAGGATTTTTGTTATACTATAGACTAGATGCTGGCCAAGAGCAAGTGAGTGACAGTGCGGTACCGTTTCTCGATAATGATCCCGAAGAAATCAACGCTCTTACTCTGGCACCACCGACGAGTGTCTCGGCAGTGGTGAAGCAGGATCTTTTGGTTGACCTCAGAGCCAATATGTATGATACTTGTCAAAAGCTGAAAGGGCTAATCGAACCCTTCATGCTTCCGCTCACCACGGTGTATCTGTTCGAATACATGATCAATCAAGCAGTCGCTCCGACGCTTCTCTTCCCGCTGGATCAAAAGCACGTACCGTTCTTCTTCCGGAAGTATAGGGACATTTATGTCACCTATGGGACACTGTATCAGCTCGGTGTCTTCATCTCCCGTTCAACAGCGCATTTACTGAGGATGAAGAGACTCTATTTGCTCTCATCTCTGCAATCTCTAAATTTTGTGCTAGTGGTGCTGCAGTCATGGTATTATATCGTCCCATCGCCATGGCCCATCATGTTTTTGGTATTTTATGAGGGCTTCTTAGGAGGAGCAGCATACGTTAACACATTTCTGAATATTCTTGAACAGGTTGACGACAAAAACAGAGAGTTCGCTCTGGGGGCAGTATCTATTGCGGACTCTTTTGGGGTGCTGGTTGCTGCACTTATTGGTTTAAGACTTGAGCCGTTTCTTTGCGGCCATCAAATCGCACATGGTAGGCCGTGGTGTAGCATGGAGTAATGTCAGCTGGGAATACCAAATATTTTAGCGGCGATTTGGTCTATATACTCCTTCTTGTTCCCTCTAGTAAATCCTCTATAACCTTTTGGTTCTGATCGTTGCTTTGAATCGAATTCAGAACTCCAAAGCATTGAAGCAAAGTAAGCTTGTCCTGTTGGGTGACGCCGTTTTCTTCCTCTTCATTGAAAATGTACATCTGAAAGCTCTTACTTGCTCCTTCGTTACTATCAATGAAATTCTGATAGTAAGGTAGTACTATGCAATCACGGAAACTTCGCAGAAGCAGGTAATCCACAGATAGAGGATGCTGCGTTGGGCTCTCTTGAAAAGCTCTATCCTGCCAGTACTTTGGGCTTGCTTGAAAACTTCTCTCTAAGGGTATGAAAACCGCCATAACATCATAATAAACCTGTTCATAGAAAATATGCCATATCACTCCAAGCCTCTTAAGAGATGTGTTCATAATGTCCTCATTGGCATAATTAAAAACAATTTGGTTCTCCAGGATGTATAACGAAGAGGTTAAAAACTCTTCGACCTCGCTCAGAAAAATGCCATTTGGTGATGAAGCCTTACTCTCCGTCTTCAAAGTGATATAAAAATCGAGTAATCTGTTCAAATCTTCAACTTTGGCCGGAAGTTGCCATATCCTTCTGAATTTAAATAGTTCGGTGGTAATGGTGCAGTGGACAGTCCAGATATTCTCTTCTAGAAGATGTAATTCTTGGGCGTGAAAGTTCTTGTAATTAGCCTCCAGGGCCGACAGGTTCTTCAAAAAATCATGCAAGAACATCAGGTTCGCTGTAAACGAGTTCTCATCCTGTATTGGCAAAAGCTGTTTATCGTACTGGCCTCCTTGGTTGAGGGAATGGAATGAATATGCAGATTTGGGATCGCCAGAACTGTTGTGAATGAACTGAGAGGATGCTTTATGCCTGGCATAGGAAGAATGCAAAATTTTGCTCAGAGGTGTCGGTGTAACGGATTCTAATTCTTCATCATGGGCCATCGTCCTACGTTGCCGGTGCTTGAATAGCTTTCTTGCTATATCGGAGAGCGAACTCGTCTTGTTTGGAATCTTTGTACTAAGCAGAGATCCTGATACGCTTGAACTACTCCTATTGGTGCTCGTTCGAAAAATTCTGGAGTTTCGATCACCAAGGGACTGGTTGTCCTTACCTTTTCCCAGAAACGTAGGTCTCATTTTACCCTTGGTACTTGAACTGCTTGTATTTATGCTCTCATTGGAGATATCATCCTCCGATCTCTGGAAGTCTCTCCTATGGGCTGAGCTGGCGATGGAATCGCAGCTCTTTCCAGCAGCTAGCGAATGGTCCTCAAGTGAAGCGTTAGACTTAAGGCTACGCTTAGATCGCCTTTGACCGCCACCATTGAAGATCGATTGAAATCCCACATGAGACCAGCTTGGTGGAAAAACGGCAGTTATCTTAGCAGAATCGATACCTTCATCGTCATCAGGATATGTTAAAGTTTGCGGAATAGTACTGGACGAGATACTGTAGAACCTTGCTCTTGTTCGGTTGGCGGAATCCTCACCATCTTCCTGTCTCGCAGGACTTAAAACTGCTGTAGCACTTCTCTTACGGTTCAACGGCCGCATTATGGCTTCATTGACAACCACAGGTCCTCCTTTGTTAGTCTTTATCTCACATAAGATGGTCCTGTGGTCTTAATAATTTCCTTAAGATCATGAAATATATGTATAAATGCTATGCTAGTATGCTTAATTGAAGGCTATCATTTGGGAGCTTTGCCCCATCGAATTCATTATGAGGATAGCGCAAAGAGCCAATAGAATCCATCTTTGAGCTTTCAGATTACTCTTTAACGAGATGCCCAGCAGTATGAGTGAAATATGTGCAGTAATGGACGCTCCGGAAAACGACAGAATCATAGTTGTCAGGACCACATTAGTTCCGATACAGAGAATAGTCTTGTATTCTATCAAGGGCATCAGTTGCTCTTCTGTTGAAAGTTGTTCTCTTTTTTCGTCAATGGCACTCGCATAATCTGCGGTAATGGCCTCGTTTTCGAGTAAATCGTTGTCATCATCCTTTAGAAGCTCCAATTCTTTGCTTGAGGGATGGCTTAAGAACTCGACTTGACCAGGTTTGTCGGTTAGTTTTTCCAGAAATGTAATTACTTCTGCAGCGTCTGGTCTTTCGGTTGCGTTTTTCGATAGTAGTAACAACATCAAATCGAATATTCTGTCATCTATGGTTTTCAAATGCATCTCCTTATGTTTTTTCATTAAGCAAGATTTGTCTAAAGTGAATCCCAAAATGCTATGCTTCAACTCGCCAATTTCCAACTGAGACTCGAAAGGTAGTTCCCCAAACACAATGAAATAGCAAATCATACCCAAGGAATACAGGTCCGACGCAAATGTGTACTCATTATAGTTTGTCGGTCTATGCTGGCTGGTGCCAGGTATAATGACCTCTGGAGCGGTGAACTCGAGAGTCCCCGTAGCTCCTGTTGCTGTTCTCGATTCACCATCCATTTGACATTCTCCGAGATCTCCGATGATTATAGTTGGAAAGTACTCCGCAATGGGACGTTCTTCGATATTTTCCTCAAGCAAAAGGCAATTGGATGGCTTCAAATCGCGATGAATGAGACCGATATCATGTAATTCCTGCAGACCAGTGGCCAAGTCTTTAATTATCGAAACTATCTGTTCTGTTGACAGACCCAGCGCTTCGTTGGGATGATTTCTTCGATATAAAAACTTCCTCTTTCTCTCTTTTGGCGACTGAAGGTCCTGTAACTTCTGGAAAACGTCTCTAAATATAAAATCCTCCAGATTACCACCGCTGCAGTATTCTTGAAGAATGAATATGCAGGGAATATTCTCAGCATCTAATTGTCGTCCGTCTAAGGTCCTAACTAACCCGCAAGCAGTATTCATTTCCAACCAAACATGATTGTAGGTGATGAGGTTAGCACTGCGATTCGTCAAAGAGCTCAAAGCTTTGACTTCGCGAATACATTTTTGAAACCAAGCCATGTCATTGCCAATCGGAATCTTTTTCACTGCAAATATTCCCAATTCGATATCGCCGATCTTGTGTACAACCTTATACACGGAGCCCCGGGCTCCGTTCCCCAGTAACGACAACGTCTTGAAGAACTTATGAAAGTAACCTGGAGTGAAAAGGTTATCGGGGAGGAAAAACTGGTGTTGAGGTGCGAGAGCCGGTCGTTCATTTTGCTCTAGCGAATAATGTCTGTGGCTGCTTTCCAGCAGTTTGAAGTACTTTCGAGAAAGGATACCCTTTGGTCTTAATCTTCTGCTAGTTCTTGGTTCTTTCAGGACCTTCAGCACTTTATTACTGCCGACAGAGCCATCCTTAACCTCTGTGACGTCTTCAACGCTCGGATTGACTTCGGTTCCGCACTGAGGACACACAAATGAAGCAATTGATGCTTTCGCCGCCTGTTTCCACGAAGAATCCACCTCACCCGTCTCTGTGTCCAATACTTTTTCGAAGAACTCCAGCGAACCATTCGACGGATAGACTATAACCAAAGACCTTGAAGTTGGATCATCCAATATCACTGAGCCCTCTTTATATGGCACGAGACTCATATTCAGCTCGAGAAACCAGCAAGCCCTGCTGCACTTGATTGTGATTTACAAGTAAGGTTTGTATGCTTGTAAATCAAATCCCTGATATTAAAGCCTCCAAGAGCCATCACGTGGATTTCGCCCAACGAGCAGTTAGAGCCCAGTTACTGGGATCCGCATCGTCCTATTGCGCTGTGCAATGTTTACGCATCGTTTTAGCATCCGTGTAGGCTTGTCTCTTTGGTTGTGTCCTTATCGAGAGTCGCTTTAGCATGTCTCCGTCTTGAAAAGCGTTCTTACTTGACTTGGGTGATCAAGATGATGATCGGCCTCTCATTGCCATCTGCTGAATTGATTGCAATGGCTCGGGATACTAGAACTTGACGCCTCTATGGCTAGGAATTGGCTTTTGATCTTTGCAAGGCATAGTGAAATTTTTCAGATGGATCTGCGATGAGGTAAATCACCTGGCAACGGCTTGGCAGAATGCTGGAAGGCTGGCTAGATTGGGCTGGCAACTGGAATGTTTGATCCTCTTGATCTGTATACCGCCAATGAGACGAAGGAACAGAGCCAAAGTGAGGAGGTAGTGGGAAATGATCAGGCAAACGATTGTGGTAGCGACGAAATCGATGTCGAAGATACTGAGGGAGAAAGGGAAGACCCTGGCTTTTTAGACGTTCTTGACTTGCCATCCGTCTACTTAGCTACCCCAGAGGTGTTGCTTTGCGTGCTGGGTTTGCTACAACCAGCCAATCAGGTCAACTTTAGCGATGTAAACTGTGATCATGAAGCCTCGGTATCGGTTATTTGCAAGGAGAAGGATATACCATTGGAGTTTCTTGAGGAAGCTGTCCGTTACTATTCTCAGCTTTGTCCAAACGCTGGCCTGGACAGCGCTTCAAAAATATGCTCTAGAATTCCACAGATGGCAGCGACGCATGGAACTTCATTGCTCCCTTACTATACCTCGATCTTGAAGTATTATGAGGATAGAGACCATCTTTTGCGAGACGAGATTATCAGACAGGCAAGCTTAAGAATTGCTGAGGGCTGCGGACGTAGCGCTCAGCCTTCAATGACCAGGCGGTTTACCTTCGATTCTCTAGAACGCTCTATTGAAATTCACGAGCCATCTCTCACAGCGGATAACCTCGGTTGGAAGACTTGGGGTTCTTCCCTCATCCTGTCTCAGAAACTGATTCATAGGCTCCATCAGGTGCAATTTAAATCTCCACTGAGGGTGCTTGAGCTAGGTTCCGGTACTGGCTTGGCCGGCGTCTCATGGCTAGCAAAATGGGTCGAGCTTTATGGTGAGGAAGGCATCGAAATGTTCCTGACAGACCTGCCTGCAATCATCTCCAACTTGCACAAAAACGCAGAGATTAACCGACTGGATAATATTACCACTGTGGCAGCGTTGGACTGGACAAACCCATCAAATTTCATCAAAATGCATTCTAGTAAAACTTTCGATGTCGTGATAGTTTCAGATCCGATATACTCCCCCGACCATCCGGAATTGGTGGTCAGCATAATTGACAGGTTCTTATCTGAGCACGGGACGTGCTTCTTGGAGATACCTGTCAGAGCTAGATATGCCGCTGAAAGAAGGCGATTGCGTCGATTACTCGAGGACCGAAAATTCACCATAATCTCGGAAGAGATGGACAAAGGTCTTGAAGACTGGGGAATGGTCGAATATCTGTTTCTAGAGATTAAACATAAGTAGAAATGAGGTACAATGCAGTTAACGCCAATAATGTGTATATGAGTATTACTTACTCTTCTTGGAGCACCTAGCTTCATGTGCCTGAAATTTCTCAACTGTATCAAACCCCCGCTTGCAGTGGCTACAGCTGTATTTCTTCTTATGGCATTTCATGTGTTTACTCAAGTTCGATGACTCGCTGAATCTTTTGCCGCATATCTTGCATTCTAGTGGCTTTTCTCCTGTGTGAGTTCTAATATGAATTTTCAATGAGCTGGAAACAGCGAATCTTTTCCCGCATATGTGACATTCGAAGGGTTTTTCTCCAGAATGAATTCTCATGTGTTGAGTCAGTGTATCTTCATTTGAGAAGCACTTTTCACATACTTGACATTTATGAGGTTTATAGCCTGAATGGACTTTTAGATGCCGTACCAATTTCTGGCGCTGAGCAAACTTACGGTTGCAGCCACGCCATAGACATTGATACTCCGATTTGCCTCTATCTAGGTGATCTTCGAGGTGTTTGGTTAAGGAAGCAGCGGAATCCAGTTCTGCCGTACAATCTCCCCATTTACACTGAAACTTCGGAACCTGCGAAGTTTCTTCGGGTTTAACGGAATGCGCTTGCAGAACTGATGGGTGGCAATCCTGTCCAGATGTCATTGGTTTCATGCATGAATCGGATGTTGTGACATTCAATCCGAAGTTTATTCCGTGATCCGAGTTAATGTGATTGATCAAAGAACAAGTGTCTTCGCCTTTGAAAGTACAGGGTATCCAATAACAGGAGGAATCTTCATCTGCGACGTGATCTCTGAGCATATGTCTTTGAAGATCAATTAAGCTTGAAAAGGATTCAGGACATTGATCCCATTTACAGTGGATAGCATTTTCATCTTTCTTGAATAACCAGTTGAATGCTATTGTAGGTTCCTGAGGCATGCGTCCACAGTCTTCGGTTTTAGGAATTGAAGCTTGATACGACACGTCACTTGTAATCGGACTCTCGGTTTTGGGAATAGTTGACCTTTCAAAGCTGTAATTCTTATTATCCAAAATTGAAGAAATATCGTGACCACTGAGACTATTGCTACCACTACCTTGATTGATGTCCTTTGGCTGGCAATCTGCAGTGCAATTTTGTAGCTGTACTCGATGGTGATGATGATTATGGCTATTGTCATTTGATGCGAATGATGGTTCACATTTTATTGTGGACTCGAGAAGGTTGATCCCTTGATTTCCCTCGTTTTCAGATACGTAGTGATGATGATGATGATGATGATTATAATGATTCATATGATTGGTAAATGGAACTTCATATAAAGATGATATGTTGCACAAATCGTCCAGTATTTGCAAGTCAAGTTGTGAGTTGATGAGATGGGATGGATACTTCTTAGCAGTTAGCGGAGGAGGATTCGATGCCGAGCCTGGACCACACTGATAAGCTTCTCCATTGTTTAGAAGCCCCAATTCGCTATTCACCGATTGAGTCGACGACAATGTGGTATTTGAGTTTTCCCTCGGCAAAGGTGCGCGGGTTCCACCATGATCATGAGGATGTCGAGTGTGGCAGTACTGGCAATGTTTGTCTTTGACATTGGCGTCTAGGTTTTCAGGAGAGGAAGAGTCCCCATGCTTATGTTCGTGTCCCAAATTCAAGCACTCTTCGCAAAATTTTTCGAAAATATTCTCATCATCATTTTCATCATCGTCAAAGTCCAATTCATTGGGCTTCAAGATTTTATCGCCGGATGTTTTATCATTATCAATGACCAAGTGATCCAAGTTGGGAGTTGCTAGAGAGTCAATGCTATTTTTTGAAGCAGGCCTTCGATTTTTCTTGTACCGCCTGAGATCATCTCGATTGATGGCTTTCGGTATAACATCAACAACTGCTGAATTGGTCTCAGTTTTTGCGTCATGCGTCGCATTGCAGCAGATCTCCAGGATTTTCGGCGGGCAGTGACAGTTCTCTTCTCCAGCGCCCTGCGAGAACTTCCGCTTGCTACTTGGGAGCAGCAGGGCTTGATCGTTGTACAAAGAGCCAATCGACGATTTGGGCTGCAGAAAGTCTTGCTTGCCATTTACGCCAATATTGTTCGCATCGCTTGTCGTCCAACCAGGCGGTTTCCCGCCCTGGTGATAATTGACAAACTGAAAAAACTGGCAATCTGAATTCTCGTTATCGTCGTTCAGACACTTCTCACCCAACTGGCTATCACCCTGTGGCAATACCCCAGATTTCGCAATTCCCTTCGATAGCAGCGATCTATCCGCTGGCGCATCGCCAGCAGGGAGCGGCGTTCGGTGAACATGACCGTGTATCAGCGTCATGTTATCGTAATTGTGAATGTGGCCATGTACGACTCCCTCATCACTAAGCCCATCTTTCTTGGCATCGGCGCCGTCCGTCATACAGCTTGTAGGCATCTTTGGGTCTGATAGCCTTCACTCTTGCCAGTCCGCGACTCTATCGATGAAATGTGGACTGAAAAATTGGATCTCTTATTCAAAACTCAACACGCCGCCACAGCAGCACCATCTCCACGTCAGCTGGGCGGTTGGTCCCCAGTAGCATTCTCGCATTTTGTCTTGATTTTTCAAACACCTTCAGGGTTACAACTTGTGAAAAGTCACACGACAACTGGCGCTTTCTCTCTACATAATGCTCCAAGTTCCACTCACCACGCCGGATAACCAGGATGCCATAGTCAGGTGGCCGGATATTGAGGTAGGATCCGATGTCACGTGACCGACGGGTATTGGCGGTAACCGCTAGCAATATCAAGCGGCCTCCTGGCGGGTTTCAAACCCGGTCGGTAGGGCCTGTTCGCTTTGTCCACTGAGATGGTCTTGCTCGTCTGGTACAAATGGTCTTAGAGTGACATCGTCTGCAACCCCAGCCTGTGGGAGTTTTCGAGATACTCGCCGCTCTTTGCTCCTGCCAACCGCCAGAACCACCCCACTTCCTCTTCCTTCCCCTCCATCCGTCGCAATCATTGTTTGCCACCCGGTGGCGTTAGCCGCCCAGCCCAAAAAAACTCTCACAGCTCAACCGCTGGCCTCCCGCACCACCACCAATCACCGCGGCACCACCATCACTCCCACTATACCGCTCACCACCACCATAACGCCCTCCTGGCGTCCTGAAAGTGGTGTTTAGAAGCGATCAAGACGTTTCAAGCTGTGTTTTCTTATCTAGCGCGATCTGAAGCCCTAACCGCGAGCCCTAACCTCCTGGTCGCGATTAGGCAGTAAGGATGGGATACTTAAGATAGTGGATTGAGACCCCGTGGAGTGGTTTGGAGGTCGTAAGGTCAAGACTGGGCTGGTAAGAGTGAGCTGCAATGACATCCGGTATTAGTAGTGTTTGTGTTTACTGTGGTTCTAGCTTTGGGAGCGATTCGAAATACTCGGAACAGGCTAAGGCTTTGGGAGAGCTGCTGTACAAGTTGAAATGGAGATTGGTGTATGGTGGTGGTAGTACTGGTTTGATGGGGACGATTGCGAGCTCTGCTATGGGGCCTGGTTGCGACGGTAAGGTGTTAGGGATCATTCCGAGTGCTTTGGTAGCGAAGGAGAGGGAGTCTGGTGACGATGCGGACGTGAATGCGAAGCTTAGGGAGTCAGTTGATAATCATAAGGGTTCTACGCCGATTTCAAGCAAGTATGGAGAGACGTGTGTGGTGCCAGACATGCATACGAGAAAGAGGAAGATGGCGGAGGAGAGCGACGCGTTTGTTGCGATGCCTGGGGGTTACGGTACGTTAGAGGAGATTATGGAGTGTATTACGTGGTCGCAGCTGGGGATTCATGGTAAACCGATAGTTTTGTTCAACATCGACGGGTTCTACGACCGTCTGCTGGAATTTATTGGGCATTCGATCAAGGAGGGGTTTATTAGCAGGAAAAACGGCCTTATCATCGAGGTGGCGACGACTCCGAGAGAAGTGATCGACAAGATCGCGCATTACACGGTTCCCGACGGAAGATTCAACCTGGACTGGGAGGACGAAGGCCGGAACCACGGCTAGAGGGCTGCACGAAAACGTTGGACTGGCTGCTTTGATCATGGCTGAGCTGCGCCAGCACCTGGCGCAGTAGGATAACCGCTAACCTGTATAACAAGATAGAGTATTTCAGCGTACGTACTAGTGTTTTTCAGTATAGCGAGTTATTGAAAAATTGCAGGCATCGCAGACTTTAGAATCTTCAAGATAACTATGCTCAGTTAGCGACCGTTTGATACTCTGTGATGTCGAAATTGGGGTCCAAGGCCAAGGGCTCGAAGCCTGGGTATACGAACCCGGCGTTTAGGATGATGGGAATACCAACGTTGAGGCTGCCATCGAGAAACTGGATGATCTTTTGGTCGGTGGTAACGGTGTCAATCTCTGGTATAGCATACGATAAATACAAGCAAAAGCAGATTAGGAACCATTACAAAGATGTGATTGAGCCTCTGTCGTCCGGGAACTTGGATGTTAACAAGAAACCGAGAAAGATCACCGTCTTTATAGCACCTCCACCAAGCGACTATTTGGATACATCTTTGAAAGTGTGGAAAAGATACGTTAAACCTATCCTGTACTATGCAGGTCTCGATTATGAGGTCATTGAGGAAGAGAAGCAGGGAGTTATACGCACTGAAGTTGCGAATAGGATCAGAGAGTTGAGAAGACAATTAAGAGAAGCCCAGAACAGTAGCCAAGAGAAAGACGAGCTGGCCGTTGTGCAAGCTGGAGACGATGAGTTTAACGCAGAACTTGCCAAGAAATTTAAAAGCGATTTTGATTACAGAGATGTCATGGGCATATTTTATAACGCACCAAAGCCTACCGTAGTTTACGAGGACGCGCTGAATCCCGACCCGTCCTTGGCCGGCGGCGTCATTTGCCTAGGCAGAGGAGCTTACAAGGAGTATATTACTGGGCTACATGAAGGTCTATTGGGCCCGTTGGATCCGCCAGAGGCTCCAACAGACCTGCCAGAGAACCAGAAGGCCGAGCAGGACAGTGAGCCAGACGGGCAAGCAGCCGATGGTGAAACCAACGATGTATTAAAGAGCACAGAGGAGTCGGCCAACGGCGACAAAAGTGAAGAAAATGAAGAGGACAAGAAAACGGACAAGCATCCTGTGCTGAAGCCTTTTATCAGTCCAAACGAGTACTCCGAGGTCGAATTTCCCGTGGAGCTAAGTGCGGATTCTTGCATCAGAGACCCTTCCACGCAGGCTCCTTTCCTGTTTCACCAGGCAGTTCTCATGATTCCAATTCCAAACTTGATCGGCTTCCTGAATATTCCAGAGAGAATATACCGGTTTTACCAGAAAAGGCACTACGCCCAAGCGGTAAGTTCGGCTGTCGCAGATATGGTTGAGCAGAAAGGCATTAGGCCTTTTGAGTATCCGCAAGATCTGGCACTCGGCGAAGAGGAAGAAGACGACTGGCCAAAGAGTTGGATCAGAGAGGGAGAGAAAAGAAAGAGCGAATGGACCAGAGAACTCAAGGCTGATCCCAAGGTCATCGAGTACATTAGGGTTTACAATAAGCCAAAATCAGACTCACAAAGCGACTAATCATCACTTGTACATAGTAGCGGTCAAGGCATTTTGTTTAGGTCGCGTAATTCAATTTTTATCGCCAAATTCAAACCTTGTAAAAAGGGCATAAAATGTCGAAATAGTGGTGATCAAGGGCCATCAACCATTTCGACGACGATTGACACCTGTAAAAGCTATTCAGGACGTTAATTAGGCTATATTTGAGCCTGTCTACGGTAGAATAGTGTTAGTAGTCTTAAAGTCATAGTCGCTTGTAACGATTTAAGGCCATCGGTGGTTACTTGTAAGGACCTTATCTTTATAAGCTACTCACCCGATTGATTGTGCCAGTTGTTGCCTTGCCAATCTAGTTATGTCTGATTCTGATTCAGCGGAACCATCAGCTATTAAGCAAATAATAGATGAGCTCAACGCAACGCTGGAAGCTGAAGAGCTGAATCCGCAGGTCAATGAGCAACTGGAGAAGTGTATACTTAACTTGAGTTCCATCAATGTGCTGAAAGTGGACCCGAAACGATTGCTAGCCAATATTAAGCGGCTGCTTGTCGCTTCCAGCGGTGATTCGAAACTAGACTATGATCTGCTGTTAGAATTGTTGAGCAAATTGATAGCGATAAGCTCTTTTGAAGATATCCTGGCAATCTTCTCGGTTGAAGATCTTGCTACATCGTTGAATAGTGGGGTTCCCGACCTGGTGAAGGCGGCAAATCAGGTAATTTCGAGGTCTTATCCCAAGGGTCTTTTTGCTAATTCAAAGATAGTTGATATATTGCTGGACCTATACTTTGATGAATCTCAAGAAATCTCGGTCGTCAATAGCATTGAAAGGTCAATCTCAAACTTGTGTTCGGATGATCTAATCAGAAGGCGGCTTATGATTAACAATTACCCCAGACTGATGGCTGTTAGGAAAAAGTTTAAACCGACGTCTATGGCCAGATTGCTGGAAATTCTAAGCAGTCTCTGCTGCTACATAGATCACACCGAATTCAGTGAAAAGCTTTTTGTTATAAGACCGGAGGAAATATTACAGTCGCTAGAGGTGGATATTGTGTTGTTTATTCACATCCTGGTTTACTATACAAAAATACTGGGAGAGGTTGATGTCATACAAGTCGGTCGTCCATCACATAATTGGCTTCTTAGATATGTTCGAAGTGTTGTGCCAACTTATGGTCAAATTTTTGCACAACTCGAAGAGTACCCAGACGTGAAATTCTTTGCAAGGTCATATCTGTTCAATTTCTTTCGGAAACTCTCTTATCTCGAAGATGGCTCTATTTTTAAGGAACTGGACGACACTAACATTCATTTATCGCCCTCAAGCGCTTATTTAACAGACTTTTTGTCGTTCGTGAACCCAGCATACCTGTTTGAGTATCACCGGGCATTGATAACGAGGTTTTCAGAATTGACACCTTCCAAGCTGGGAGTAATTAGGAACCTTGTGGCCGATCCAGCTTGCTTTGCAATGCTTAAGGATCACATCACCGCTGAATCCATTTTAGCAATGCCATACATGGAACAGATGGTTTTGCTTCAACGACTTTCTCAGTTTCCTCATTGCTCGAAGTACCTTCTTCACGAATTACCCAAGGTTATGTCGAATCTAATATCTGCTGACGACAGAAACATAACGGAGTCTGAAACGGTTGCGTTGCGTCGCGAAGCCATCGAAAACCTCTTGAAATGTGAAGATTCGATTTGGCACATCTCTTTGAAAAACGAACTGATCAAAATTCAGGGCGGCAGACCAAGGACCGAGCTCCAAGCCGATATTGCATCTTCCTACATCTAGTTTGCGGCTCGTGAACTAAAAACTGTGTCTATAATGTACTCTGTGCTCTAATTATACATGATCAAGGCCTAGAAAATAACCGCAACATAACACATTTGAATCACAAATATAAAGAACCCGCAGAGACAATGTCCCTATGAATTAAGTTCAGAACTGTTTCCATCTTTTCCTTCAAAGCGGCGTTCCCAATAGTGTTTGCCACATCAACCAATTCCTTTACAAGCTCTTCTAATCTTTTGAACATCCTGATCAGAGAACCTTCATAGACGTCCGTCATTTTACAGATCTGAGTGAAGCTGGCACCTTTGCACCATTCATATACCACTTCCATAAGCTCATGTCTGAAGCTTTCAACGTAATCCTTCTCAACGACCTCAATCTTAGAGTCCTTCATTATTTTAGCGATTTTAGCTGCAGCCTCTCTCATGGCTTTTAATGGCTCTGCTAGTTCTGGCTTGAGTCGTGGAGCTTCTTTACAACGTTCTTGGAAAGCAAAGCAGGAAAGCAGGGCAGCAGCCTGATGTGCTGTCAACTCATTAAAATTACCATTAAATATCAGTTCCGTTAGCAGTAATTCGTCACCAGAGGAAATCTCACATGCTACTCTTCCCTTCAATTCAATGATGTCACTTTGAGTACAGAAACCGAGACGACGAAGGACTCTCTTACGGCGACGTAGATCATCAAGCTGAATAACAGCTTGTGACTCACTAATCTTATGCTTCAGCTCTTTGCACTCATCTTCTAGAGCACGCTTCTTCCTGAAATTTTCATACAATTCTTTCAATCTAACAGATTGGGCTAGAGGATTGGAATATAGTTTGCTTTCTAAAACTTCAATTTTCCGCAAGAGCTCTGCGAAATCTTCATCCTCGATTTTCATGTTTTTTACAGGATCAATAAGTGGTATACCGTCAGGAAATCTCCGTGAGACCTCCTGAAGTGATTTACCGACTACTTCTTTCTGGCCACTTGCCTTTATATCTTTTGGCATGAAAAGTCTCAGGTTTCCAATTCGGCGAATGGAATCCAGAGTAACTGGAATGATGGCACAAATGCTTTTTTCACCTTCATGAGCAGGACGTATACCCTCAGGAAAATTAGGATTAAATGGCTTAATCAAATTTATAGGCGAATCCACGAACATCGTATTAACCACAACATTAACAATGTAAGATTCATGGTCTGTATACTCAGCGGTCGGATTGCGTTTGTTCATCCTCTTAGCAAAATCCACTACCACAGCCCAACCATAGTTATCTTTATTGTCAATTGCGATCTCTACCATCCGTCCTGGTTGCAGGAAACTCAAGATATTCGCAGGATGGGTAATGATGTGGCGAACATCTTGGTTGTAGCCATCAAGAGTTTGCCTAACTTCGTAATAATCTCTAACACTATCTTCGTCTTCAATTTCGATGCCGTCAGCCATTTTCTGAAGCTCCAGAAGTTTCTTTTCCATCCTTGGTACTGAGATCACATTTTGGAACTGATAAAACGAATTCTCAAGCATGAATTCGGGTGATATACCCTCAACACGCATCAGGTTTAAAATCATATTGTAACCCAAATGGAAAGCCGAATCCAATCGGTCTGCCTGCCCTTTAACCATTCCTTTGGCTACCTGTGGTTCCATTTTCTCATCGATCATCATGATGACGATACCACGATCATCCAGACCACGACGACCAGCACGACCAGACATCTGAATGTATTCACCACCTGAAACCCAACGGAACTGCTGACCATCCCACTTCCTTACGGATGTGAAAACCACAGTCTTGGCCGGCATATTTAGACCAATAGAGAAGGTTTCAGTCGCAAACAACACCTTCAAAAAACCTTCCTGGAATAAAATTTCGATAACTTCCTTTAAGATAGGCAGTAGACCCGAGTGATGAATACCGATACCCCGCCTCAAGAGTGGTAAAATATGTTTAATCTGCGGCAACTCTCTATCAACCTCCGGTAGCAATGCGATTGCATTATTAAAGATCTTAGTCAGAGCATCCTTCTCTTCATCAGAGTTGAAATCCAGTTTGGACATCTTTAACGCAAGCTCTTCGCAATCACGCTTACTGAACGAGAACACAATAACTGGATTATACTTTCTCTTCCAGATCATCTTGACAATTTTGTAAATATCACCTTTTGCATCACCCTTTGCTGCACCTCCCTTGTATGTCTGGCCCTTTTTACCTTTGGCATCAACCGAATTAGGGTCATCCCCAGACTGGTTGCTAATCGAGGTCATTGCCTTTTGGAAATTCTCTTCTCTGAATGTGCTCTTTTCGTCAACAACCAGATATATTCCTTCACCATGTGCTGGGAACAAGTAGTGCTGAAGCGGCGTAGGACGGAAATCGGTGTAGACAATGTGGCATGGCTGTACATGGATCTTACAAATCCACTCAGCAAACTCCATAGCGTTAGGAATCGTGGCAGACAAGAAAACGTAATGAACCTTGTCTGGCAGCAGAATAATCGTCTCCTCCCACACAACACCACGCTCCTTGTCTCTCATGTAATGCACTTCATCGAACACCACCCAGGCAACCTCTCTCATCACCTCACTACCTCTATACAACATGCTCCTCAGAATTTCCGTCGTCATGACCAAACACCCGGCATCCGGGTTGATTGTGATATCACCTGTCATAAGCCCCACATCTCCAAATTCCGCTAGCAGCTCTCTGTACTTTTGGTTCGACAATGCCTTGATAGGCGACGTATAGATAACTCTCTGCTTCTCCCTCAACGATTGCGCTATCGCGTATTCGGCAACTACAGTCTTACCAGCCGACGTATGGGCAGAAACCAACACTGACTCTCCTCTATCAATACACGAAATTGCCGTATCCTGAAAAGGATCAAGTGTAAACGGATACGTACGCGCCTCGTTCTTCCTTCTATGTTCTCCGATCGGTTTATAGTCAAAATTCGGCGGCAGAGCGACCTGATGGCGCACTTGATGCGACAATTTAACCTTCCCATCGCTCTCCACCTGTGTAGTGGCCGCATTCATCAGTCCTGCCGAGGCATCGACCTCTCTAGATGCTTCCTGCTCAAAAGCATCAGTAACCACTGGTACAACCGTTGATTTCTTCTTTTCGTCCACCAATTTGCTCTCTTGCCTTTTCCTCTTACTGCCACGCTCCTCTGACACGCTACCATCCGTTCTAGCGTCCTCCAATGCATGTTTTCTGCCATTTTCTTCCGGTACAGAAGAGTTTTCCACTTCTTCAGCTGAAATTTCAGGGATTACCGCAGGCTGTTCATCAAAAACATCAAAGAGGTCATTTCCAGACATATTTCAACGCCAAACCAGATCAAATACCGGCTCTCTAAACCTCTAAATGCCTAACTTCACCAATCTATACCACCTGAAGAAGTTCAAGCTCATCGCGATGCCCTGGTGAAAAATCGTCATACAAAATACTATGCCAATCACCGAGCACGACTAAGACTAAATGATAGAATAACGCTAAATAGTCGACTAGAAGCCCTCAATTGATCGGCTGGAGGGTTGCCATTGTAGCGTGAATTTAGCTGGGTTGCCTGGAGTTTAAAAATCGGGATTTCGTGAAGATTCGAGGCTCAAAATGGTGTTCCATCGTTCGCGGTCGTATTCGCTCATAACGATGTCGGGATAGTCTGTTGTGGAGGAATTGCTTGGCTCAGTGGATGCTGAATGGCTGGTATTGCGTCCCTCGGGCAGCGGCTCGGTCCAGGTTATGTTTATCGTTGGATCCTGCGCGAAGTTGGCAGCGCCAGTGCCGTTCTGCAAGAAAAATAGCCCACTGGCGGTTCTCAGTGCATGCTCCGCCGCTAGACTGTTTCTGCGGTCGTAGACGGATCCGCTCATGGATTGGCCGGAGGCTGATTTGGTCGGAGAGTGATTGCTCTGCAGATTGTGAACGTAGCTGAAATCGATGCTTCTGCCTCTCATATGGTCATGTTTGGAGGTGGAAAATAGGTCGCCCGTTGCATCTGAGGCGATTGAATGGTTTATCACGGTGTCGGAAAGGTTGGAAAGGGACAGTTTTTTACCAATGCGTTTGAGTCTCTGGGATCTGGTGGGAGATGACTTGCTAGTTGACGATGCTGGCAAGAAGAAATTGCTTTGCGAATGCCGTCTTTGATCCGCCGCGGCATTCAGATACCTTTGCTGGCTCGCGGCACTTATCACCGAGATCATGGATTTGGTAGGAGAATGGCGCGTGCTGGTTCTGATTATCTCTTTCGATACATTTGCTCCGATCGCGGAGGATGACTCGTCGTGCTTGAGCCCATCTTCGATAATCTGCATCTCTTCATCCTCATGCTCGTTTAAATCTCTGAAATATTCCTCTAGCGCGCTTATTGTATCAAGGTCTTTCTGGTCGGCCTTGGTATTGAGTTTGGTTGGGTAGCTCTTGGAAGGGAAGCTAAAAGTTGATCCCGGTAGCTCGCCCTTCTGACCTGCCAAGTTCGGTGAGCTCAAGTCAAAAGCGGGCAGCAGCGCGTGGCGCTGAAGGTGATCAGCTCTCTCAAGAATCTTGTCCTTGTTCTCCCGCCACATATCCATTGTCACCAACTGGGGAAAGTCAAGATGCATGTTAAAATCTGTTGGACAGCCGCTGCTGTTACCACCATGAGCGCCATGAGTGGCGGCCGGTATTCGGGGGATCTCGCCCAAATCGTGGGCCTCCAGAACGTCTGGACTGGAATGCGCAGCATACTGCAAATCTTTGTAATGAGATTCCTGTGCAAACGGTTGCCTGCTTAAATTGGCGCTCTCAGATGGCGGAGGAGTCTCTGTGACCCTCAAACATGGCGGTAACAATGCACTGTTTATTCGCTCAATCGCGTTTCTCTCCAATTCTAATGCTGGATCCGGTAGGACGGTGCTGTGTTGCATATTCTGATCTGCAGACGGATCTGTAAATTTCTCCTGCTTATGTTGGCCTTCTGAAGATGACATAATAACATTCAATACACTCTTTGAGAGATCAGGTATCGTTGATAATCTAGTCACATAACGGCCATTGATATTTTTCTTGCTGCTTTCATCTCCAGTCGACTTCTTTCTGCCATCAGATGATGATTTCAATCTGCGTGAACGCAGTCTCGAAATAAGAGAACGGCGTCCACGAGGGCTTGAAGAGCTAGAAGATGACCTCAATCTGGACTTGATGCTGCTAGCCTTTCGGGATACACTACTTGCGGGAGATCCGTCCCTCGAGGAAAAGTACTCAAGCTTATGCTTCACTACCGAGGGAAATGAAATGTCATCTGCTGAATGGGAAGCAGCTGCATCTCCCGTGGTCCAAGGTTTAAAACCACATTGGCTTTGGATATTCTGAAAAATTTCCATGCTAGGCGTCAGAGTTTGGGACGAATTCTTCAGCGGTACAAATTTCCCGTGTTCGGTGGCAGATTCGCAGCCCAGCTTTGAAATATCGTCTATCGAGCTCGTCTCAGCTTCTGTTGTATTCGTTAGGGAAGCGATGGCCATTCCATTGACAAATAATGCAAACAATAACAGCGCATCTAAAGCAGTGATTAAATTCTGATGTAGATGTGTGTTTGGTAAGATTCTGTGCTTCCTGCCGTTGTCAAAGTGGCACACGGCCGCCCCCAGAGTTGTCAGTTCAATGCAGACGCAGCTCAATTGGCTGAGAGACAAAAAAGACGTCTTTCCTCTTTGCTTCGAATACATGACACAGAGAGCAAAGAAACCCAGGCCGTGGATCAGGTTCGAACACGCCATAACTATGAATGTTGCCTTCTCTTGACGATACATTACGACCAGCGCAATACATAAGGATCCGGCCGCCAGCGACAAAATCGAACCCAGATATTTTATCGACAATTGATCCAGTTGTGAAGACCCATTACTTCGACGCGCTGTTCCTTTCGGTTCTCCATCCATGGCGCCAGTTACGCTCTTGAAGTGAAAATTCGTAATTCTGCTAACCCAGCAAAACTAAACTTGCAAAATGGATTGAACCAGACAAACTGCGATCTCCAATCAAATCTAAGAATATATCCCTTCAATACCTTGAAGTTTTATCCTTCCAGTTGCCAACGGCGCCAAGAGGTCCTTTATTTACCTGTTTCCCTAAGTGGAAAAATCTCAAATTTCAGCATCAAAGTCCAAACACAGTCTAAAGAAGCTCTGGGAGAGGTCAATAACCTGATCTCTGGCCATACGATCGCATGCGGGATGTTCCACGGGTGTATGTAACTTTATCTCGTACGGAAAAGAACTATCTCAGATTGTTTAAAATACCTTCTGCCATCTTCATCAACTATGACAAGGCTGAGGTAATTCTTGACGTTGAAATAACTGCAGGTGACGTCCGGAGACAGGTCGTAGCCACCAAGGAATAATCTAATGGGTATTGTTTCACCTTTCACGGGACTACCGTCCATGATCTCGTATCGTATAGCTGTGGAATCAACCAAGTAATTCGACGGTTGCAGTCCCGAGGACTCTCTTGTTATCAGACTCAGTTCCATATGCTTGATCTTGAGTCTCGATAGCAGAAAGTAGATTCTTCCGACTATGACCTCTTTCAAGCTGTATTGCGATTTTGAGAACTCAAACTCGATGTGGAGACAGTTTTCTATGCCAATGTCCAACTTGACTGGTTTGGGTTCCTTCCGCAGAAGCCCGCTCTGAGGTTTTCCGTTTTTGTCCTTTTCCACAGCGTCCGTGCCAGCGGTTTCTTCGCTCGGTTGGGTGCCATTGCCTAAAATCGCAGCTGGCGGCTTGGAAACGTCATGGTAGAGGTAGACCCAAAACTTCTTCGCCTTTGAAATATCCGTGGTTTTCCTGGCCACAGTGACCTTTACATAGTACGATACGTCCACGTTCTTGCCCCTATATGACTCGTATCTCTTGCTCAAGTCCTTGAACATAAACGGGAAGCTCTGTGCATGCTGAAGCTCCCCTGGCGGACACAGATCGTAACTCAGACATATAAATTGTTCCACAGGCATCTTTTTCGCATCAGAAACGCTCGGAGAAAGTCTTTTCCCAGAACTCCCGCTCCCGCTACCGCCGCCATGGCTCTTGACCATATCAATTGACCCAATCACGGCTACTTTAATGCCCAAATGCTCGACCCTTTTTCCCTCTTTTACTCTCAGCGTCACCACACCACTCAGCGTCTCGCCATCTTCATACAGTGGCAATCGATCCTTGAGACCCTTAGACCCTGATCCAGCAGCATTGGCAATCTCAACATGTTTTCGGGATTCTTCCCCATCAAATAGCACTTCAATGTCAATCGGCGACTTAAAGAACAAACTCATCACTCACACACCGTATACCAACAACAAACAGCACCACAATGCCGCACCAAGGGCCTCTATGGTTACGCTAGCGGTCAAAGTCCTGGTTACTCAGTCTTAGAGGGCCTTCCAGCTATAAGGCCCTTCTGGACGTACCTAATGACACTACAAGCTAACTACCACTATAAAGAGCGTCGATGAAGGCTTTCCAGCCGTTAGGAGTCGCTAAACGGCCGCCAGACCGCCGACTAGTCTCTAGGATGATAGCCAGGCGCTGTGAGAGCCATCCTGGCGCTTCTTAGCGCGTTTCTGCGAGTCCTTTGGAGCTCTGAATGGGAGATCATGGGACCATGAAGATAAGTGGGAGTATGACGCTTGGAGACGACGTCCATGGTGTTGAAGAGGACCAGGATATCCATTTCCAGGAGCTGGCAGGATTTGATGAAGAGTTGGCTTCATTAAGATGCGTCACGTGACCAGGATATGGTAGTTTAAAGGTGGAAACCTACGGTGATGAGTGCTGTTAACTTGCAAGTGGTTTATCGAGGGGCAGCGAGCAGCAGGCAGGATGGATCTGCCGCCGTCGAGGCTGGATTCGCTCTATAAGGACTTTAGCAACTTGAAAGAGCTCAATCCCGAAGGCTACAGGGCGAATATCGACACTTGGAAGGCGTATCTGACGAAAAACTACCTAAAGGGCTCGAGCTCGTTGTTTCTAAATTGTGGTGCTGAACTGTTGAACAAGCTCAGAAGGGAGCCGCAGGGTGTACCGAGAAGTATAGACCTTGTTCTCGCTTCCCTGGTGGAAAGCAATTATTTAGTGACGATTGATGACTTTTACAATGGCATGATGTATCCGCAGGAGACTTCCAGTCTGATGAGATGGATTAGGTGGGGATCCTGGTCCAGGGGAAAAATCAGTTTCCGTAATAATCATAATGAGCACTATCTGAAAAATGTCAAATTGATCATCAAAGCAGTAATGGAGGAGAAATTTGAGCACATCAGGATTCAGCTTAGGAATAATATAGTCTCTGAAGCCAGCGGAGTTGCAGACCTTGTGTTTAGCAAGCAGGAATTTTACCGCAAATGTGGGTTCCATCGAATATTGGATGACGCCGAGGAGGAAAGAGAGGCGATGCTTTTCTATCTATCGCGATACAAGAAGATAATCGTGCAGGAGGGTGATATTATCAAAGTTATTGCACCCGAGGTGGAACATCTGCTTGCTCAGTTTGAAAGGAAAGTCACAGAGGATGATCGTAGAATTGCAAAATTGAACACAGCCCTAATGTACGTTGAATCGCAGATCAAAACGCTACGAACTCAAACTGCTGACTACGCTGCGCTGTTGGAGGATATGATCGCAAAACTAGTGCCCAGAGAAACTCAAAGAAAATGTCTGCAGGGCAAGAAACTAGTTGAGAAGAGCCTCAATCGTTTACTTGAGCAACAGACCAGCTTGATGACCGTGAAAACCCACATTAACCTGGCCGCTACGAATGCATTACTTTTTAGAGCTCTGGAGGACTCTAATAAAGTGCTCAAGTCCATCAACGACTCTATTGGATCAGTTGAGAGGATCGAAGAGCTACTTGATGAGATAAAGGAACAAGGCGAGAAAGCCGAAGAAGTGAACGACGCCCTTATTGCAAGGTCTCCAGACGCTGAAGATGAAGCTGAGCTGGACAGAGAACTAGAAGAAATGATAATGGAAGCGGAACAGACTCGCAAAGAGGAGACGGTTAGTGCTGTATCAGGCAAGGAGGAAAACGAGCCTCCAAGGGAAGCCAGTGAAAGTGAACGACTGGCCAAGAAATTGAGCAGTTTGCACATCGATTCGAAATCACCAGAACCGAGGGAAAAGAATCCAAATGCTGTTCAACGTGAGGTTATCGCGGAGCCGCAGTAAAGTCATATTAAATCTTGAATCCTTAACAAATAGATACCTTTTCCTATTTAGCCATCCATGCATTTATCGTCATCCTTTTTCTTTTCCAGTTTGATGTTATTCCCATTATATGCTAAACGATCATTATCTTCATCTTCCGCGTTAACGAACTGGTGGACATTAGGCGTAACGCATCTTGATGGTAAACTCAACTCAGAGAGGTTATGTTTGATGTGGAATTCAGATGCTGAATAGAGTGGGGAATCAATCCTGGACGAATGAGGTGAAGCGGTAACAGCTTCTTCACGTATTGTCGATGAGCTAGCAACAGAATCTGGTGGTTGATTATTCTCTGAAATTGTGTCTGGAAACCTCTGCGTCGGCTTACCTTGATTATCCGCTGCATCATTGTTTTCATCGCAATCAGCCGATTGGTACCTTTCATTTTGCTCGCGACCGCTAGCGGCCCACCACGAAGAGAGTCCGTTAAAGACCTTACCTAGCAGCCCCGGGCCCTTGGCCTCGGCAATGTTCAATCTGTTGTGAGTATTCTCCAATGGTTTCAAGATTAACGCAGATCTAGGTGACAGATCCAAAGCCTCTAGTGTCTTGAGCTCGTCTGACTCCGAGAACGTGACCCGTGGTATATTTCTATGGAAGGCGTAAGGGCAATCACCGTCGGTTCTGTTTGCATCGACCCATCGTCTAACGTCGTTCAACTTCACCTTGCTATCGAACTTTTTCATTATATTTTCACCATTTGTAAGCCTTATCAATAGCGTACAGTCACTTGTATGAAGTCTCTCGACGTTCTTGATGTTATCCTGCAGACGCGTTTGACCTCCTTGCGGATTCTCCGCTGAACTTTCGCGGCGAACCCGTCTTTCTGCCTTGTCAGCCTCCACAAGCTTCAAAATACGCTCCCTCTCTTCCTTAGATTGCTTCCTTTGCTTCAAAATCTCTTCCCGGTACTTTCTCTGGGTCGTCTCGGCCACCTGTTCTTTCAAATTCCTGCTCTTGGACACCTCCTCGGCATTCTTCCGCCCGGAAACTAATTCTTCAACGCCCAACGTCGCCACAAGCTTCCCCCAATGTCCCTCATCTCCCGACTTATCGTCTTCACCCTCAATGGTCGACAGAATCTGTCCATTTCTGATAAAGCAAACACTCGGGACCACCACAGAAGGGAAAATCTGCTCAAAATAACGGAACTGTTCAGTTCCTCGAACAATCTTAAGCCAAACTGCACATTCCGCCAACGTATCCTGCAAATCCGTCTTAAACCACGAGTTTAACCACACATCATCTCCATCCGAATTATATAGCGCCAAAATCTTCCCCTCCCGCATCGATTTCGCTACACCTTCCTCCACCGAGGACAACCACAGCTCCTCCAGCATATTCAGACCCTCAACGGCAACCAATTGGCTAGATTTATACCAAATACTGCTGGTCTTTAAGTATCTGGTCAAGTTGTAGATCAGGGCCTTTAATATAACTATCAACAAATCACGTGCATAGCCTTGTAACCTACTAAGACTATAAGAGATGGCCAAATTGCTGGAGAATAAGCCCTAAGAGGACTCCTTGGAGGTCAATTGGTGCCATTGGTTGAGTTAGACGAATGCTATGGATGATTCCAGTCTTCCTGCCATCAAAGACCTGGTTCTTGGCGAGACGATAGGGCAAGGTGCTTTCGCGTGTGTTAAAAATGCGTATCTGAAGGTAGATCCCAGTGTTGTTATTGCTGTCAAGTTTGTTCATATCCCAACTTGCAAGAAGTTTGGTTTAACTGAGAAAGATGTGGTTGGGGAGATCATATTGCACTCGAAATGCTGCAAACACGCCAATATCTTGCGTGTTATTGACTGCAACATCACCAGAGATCATTTGTGGATTGCCATGGAGATGGCAGACGGCGGCGACCTGTTTGACAAGATAGAGCCCGATGTTGGGGTGGATTACGAAGTGGCGCAGTTTTACTTCCAGCAGCTTGTCAACGCCATCACGTACCTACATTTGGAGTGTCATATCGCACACCGGGATATAAAGCCGGAAAATATCCTTCTGGACAAGAACGGGAACCTGAAGCTGGCGGATTTTGGCTTGGCTTCACGTTTCAAACGTAGAGATGGCACTCTTCGATTGTCAAGCGATCAGCGCGGATCTCCGCAGTATATGGCGCCAGAGGTTCTGATGGGCGTCCAGTATCATCCGGAGAAGACGGATGTGTGGTCTATTGGAGTTTTAGTCTTTGTGCTACTGACTGGAGAAGTTCCGTGGGAGCTGCCGATAGAAACAGATGAAAACTTCGAAGAGTTTGTTCGAAACGAGGGGAATATCACCGTGGGACGATGGGCCAGCATCGAACTTAGACACTTGAACCTGTTAAGAAAGATTTTACAGCCAGATCCGTCTCGAAGGGCGACTGTTCAGGATCTTCGGAAGCATCCTTGGTTTCTGAACCAGCTCAGTTTCGCAAACGAGGAAGGCCTATGCAGCAATCCTGCCCTCCTGGCTAAGAAATTGTTTTCCAATTTGAGAGTATCTTTGAGTGACGATGATTACATAAGGTTTACCCAGGATCCTCATACGGACTTTAGCCGCAACATCGATTTCCGAGCAACTCAGCCAGCTACCAGTGATTATGCTGCAATTCAGCACGATACATTGAATCTGGACGCTGTGGGATCCACACAAAAACCATACACACAGAATGCTACGGAAGGCTTCAGGACATCTCATAGCTCGCGGTGGACACGATTTATCAACACGGACATTGCAGCTTTGCAGTTTTGCGACAGGAATAATACCTCTTTCGCCTCACAGTTCAGGTTCAACCCTATAAGACTGACCAAGTTTTATTCCGCACAGGAAATGGAGGTTATACTCCCGTTGTTCGAACGAGCGCTAAGGTTCGCAAAGATAAACATCAAACCTGATCTCTACGCCGACTTTTTGGAGTTGAAGAGCTCGCTGGGATATGAGCGTGTATTTCCTCTAATCATAAATGTACGAACACAAGATGCTCGAGGCGCAAAGCTCAATGGAGTCATTATAATTAAGATCGTACGCGAAAATCTGAAAAGCATTAGCTTCGAAAGGAAAGCTGGGGATCCTTTAGATTGGAGGCGATTATTCAAAAGAGTAGCCCTATTTTGCAGGGAAGTCATCTTGGTTCCTGATTGATCTAATTTCTTATCGCTGATGCTGTGTTATGATATGATAGGGTGGCTTTGTGTAAATCAATCACGTACCTCTTTCTCGTGCTCCAGATTCATGAGAAAGTCTAGCAGCTCGATTCGGAGGTTTCTCTTCTCCTGAGGGGTCAAGTTAGAAACATCTTCTATAGTCAAAGCGCGCAATCTACTCACCAGTCGACGTGCCTTTTTGGAAGGGAAATGAATTCGGAGTGAAGCAGTGGCATCCTGTGACAGTACCTCCTCCATGCGCCGTAGATCTTCCTGTTTTTCAAGTTCATCCGGTATGGTTCCTGGCTGTGCCGTATTCGTAACAACATCCTCATGCGGTAAGTGCTTTGGTTGCGCGGCCATATCGTTATTAGGAGCTGGTTTCGCCAATTTTGAGAGATTGAAAATTGGGAAACGTATCTTTGACTCGAGGTTAGAATCTGTTTTCGTTGCAGTAACAGCTGGTTGTGTGTCAGGAAGCTCTGCAGATTGGCTGCCAGCAAGGGTTTGCTGTTCATGAGATGCCATTTTACTCTCCATGGCCTTGAGAAACTCATCGTCTTGATCCATCTCAACATCCGTGAAATCGTCACCATTACGTTGAGATGGGGCATTTCCTTTCCGATGCTTGAGATTTTGGCCGGAAGGTGTAGAATTTACGCTGTTCGAACAACTGACTGGTTTTGGAGCCTTGGATTTTGTTGATTCTTGTTTCTCTTTCTCTGACGTATGGTCCGTATCCAAAGAGATTACTGCCTTGTTTACAGAGTTTTGACTCTCCTCGATCCCTGTGATAGCTGCACCAGAATTTTGGATTCTGGACTCGCTTGAGTTCCCCAAGCTTTCACTGCTACCAGCATTGTCATTTTCCTGTTCCGATGCATTTAAAACGGTGGGCAGGCTTGTAAGGTCCGTTGGATTAGAAGATAAAAGGCTGTCAGGGCCAGCAGCTGACGATGGTAAGTCGGCTGAAGCCTTGGTATCGGCACCAATTTTCTGCGTCGCCGGAACCTGAACATCTGACTGATCTTTCGATATCTCTAAATGGCCATTTGGGCCTTGCACCACCGGCTTTTGTGATTCTTCAGGATCTTTCGAATGTCCTATGATCGATTCAGTAGGTTTTCCTACGTTGTCACCTGAATTAGCACCATTCAGTTCGACTGAATCTGCTTCCGTATGGGATACACCTTTTCGTAGTTTTTCCACAAGGTCATCACAGTGTTTCAGGTTTTCAAGGACAGATTGGCTAATGGGGTGCTGGATGAAGAAAGCAAATAAATCTAAAGTGTATGGTGTCATATCACTTGCCATTATTTTCAACATGCTGCTCATGAATGGAATAACAAGCTTATCTGAGTCGTCCAGCAGGATATTTATGAACCTCTTGAAGAGCTCTCGGCATTTGTCTTGTACTGATTTTTCAAAAGTTTGAGCTTTCATGATGAAGAAGACCAAAAATTGTGCTCCCCAAAAATCGAAGCATTCGATCTTCCTCAAATCGAGTAAGCTACTTGTCACTTCCAGAATAAAATCTACCCTCATGGTGTAGTAGGCCTTCTTTATGTATTCTTTCAGATCGGCATCTATAGGTTCGCACTCGTCAACCACACAGGCAATTGCTGCCGGGGACAGAAAATGAAGTTTCTGTGATCCCTTTATTTTAAACAGCTGTCCGACAGGAGTTGTCTGATGGGAGGCAATGCAAAGTTTAATGAATTCGCTCAACTTTAACCAGGAACCATGTTCGTAGAGCCTTTCGAGTATTTGATCTATCAAAGCTCTGCGATCGTCTGTAATATTGCCATCAGACTCCAGGTGGAATATGAATTCAAAAAATGATTTGCCTGCAGCGAACAATCCTTCAGGATTGTCATGGTTCAACGCCCATTTTGTAATAAAAAACTGTCCGTGATCACTGAAAGCTTGGAAATTCAACACGAACTTCGGTAGCGGGTCAACAGGCAGAATAGTTGACAACCAAGAGCCATATTCAGACAATAAAATATCTGCTAATCTGAAGTTACTGCCAATGACTTCCGTTATAAGGTCAGGAAACTGATGACGAACGAGATCAGGCAATAACTGCGTAAACACATTCTCACGCGAACAAAGCATATCTTTCAATTCTCTCTTAAAAAGATCCCTGGGATACTCGTTACTATAACTCAGATAAATTTTGACGAACCGAATAAATTCTTCATCGTTCCATTCACCTAATTGAAGCAACTTGAACAGATTCCCATTATGAACAAACTTAGAGCAAAACCGAAGAAGGTTCTCAATGGCTTCGGCGGAACGCACTGACTGGACGATCTTTAAAACGCTTTTATAATCATTAGGTGAAATCCCGGGCGCCAATATGACTGAGCCGATCCAATTGGAGATATATTGCCTACATGATGCATCTTCTATACCCGCAAAGATCTCATTAATGCGAAAATCAGAAAGTCTTCCTTTCAGTTTTTTGCTGAACTCCTTTAGCAATCTTAATTTAAAACCTGTTTGGTGCTCTGGTAAGTGATCGATAGTCTCCACAAGTGTTTTAAAGATCTTTCCATCCCTGATAATCAGATCTCCGAAAGGCCCCATCATAGCTGAAGAGAGACGAAGAAACATATCAGATGAGATAGAGGTTTTCCCTGCTGCCGATAGCTCGAAAGCTATTTCCAGGAAGCTCATAAAGTGCTTTTCATCTGCAAGTTCAGAGGGTAAATGCTCCACAAGACTAGCGAACAACTCATAGTTTGCAGACCAATCGGCTAGGTCTGATTTAATTGCGCCAAAAATGAGTTTCATCACTGATTCAAAACTACCTTGTAACAAACTTGTAGGAATGGGCTGAATATCGTTAAGCGCAACTCCTGATGTGGAAATAACTTTTATAACAGGCGTTCTTTTTCTTTCAAGTCTATGAGTCTTATCCTCTCTCTCCTTCGAGATTAACCTCAGAAGCAGCTTTATTGCCCTAGATCGAAACAGTATATTTCCGGACGTAAAAATATACCGGAAGTAAATAGGTGCAATAAGTTCATTCCAGAAAAATGGAAAAGTACTAGCTTTGTGTGACTTGGAAGTACCACATGTTGTGAAGATGAGGCCCGTTAGATAATACAGAAGACCTTCACAGACGTTGAGATCTGACACATAATTTGCCGTAAATTCGAAAGGTCTCTTGAGAATGCGAATTAAAGCAAAGTCATGAACCGAAAATTTGCCTTTAATATGCAACCAGGTGCAATAGATTACAATTCTCCAGGCTTTCAATGTTATCAACTTGATTGGCGAATCGCCGGATAAGAAACAGATATGATTCAGATTGAGCCATCCACGCGCATCTGAATCACTCAATTCGAGGAGAGTTCTTGTATTGTTGTACAGAAGTCCCATCATTGCTAGCCACAGATCCATAGCGAGCTTGTATTCCTTCTTGAACAAAATAAGATATTTTATCTGCTTTTGCACAAGTTCTTCTAAAGTCATAGTTTCATAGTTCACGTATCCGTCATTCAATAGTTTATCGCCAAGTTTTTTTGGTAAAATGTCCTTGGCCACTGATTCCCTGACGCATTTAACTATATCCTGTTGTCTAACGGAAGAATCGATGGACTTCTTAAGAAGCTCCAATAGGACTGATATTGCCGCCTGTAGAATTGTGATCGTAGAACTATCATCTTCGATCAGGGTCCTTATAAGAACTTCTTGTGGCAACCATATTGGAAGCAATTCCAGCATCACATTGGTGTGTTTCGAGATTAAACTTCTAAACAAGAAGAGTTTCTCACAAATCAAATTTGCACTTTGGATCTCCTTTGCATTTAGTACTGCATGTATCATGTTGGAAACCTCATCCTTATTCATGAAGTATGGCCCATATTTCTCATCAGCAAGAAAAGAAAACTGTGCACCTATTATGGCCTTATTGGAATTTGGGTGCAATAATGCGATTGATGATAGTTCAAAAACTTCTTTAAATCTATCCCTTAATGACGCATCCTTCGTTAAAGACCTGACAATACGATAATTAGAAAGAAGAGACCCGAAAAAGCGCAGAATTTGGATATAGAGCCTAGAAACGAATGGATCTTTTTTATCTTCGGTGCATAACAATTTCCTCTGTTCTGCATCTAGTTGCGGCAGGCATATTTTTACAATCGAGTTCAGACTACTAATAATCTGAGTTGTTCTTCTTTCCATTACCCCAGCAGCGTCATTTGCAGGCAAAATTGTAATTATAGTATTGAATGTTGCGTAAATCTCGAACCTCCGAGCAACTGATTTGCTATCAGTCCTAGCCAATATTTTTAAACCGCCATCCAGAATCTGCCTGAACTCTTTAACGTTGCTTGGGTCACGTAAATTGTGTACTTCACCGCTGGCCCAGAACTCTAAACAGCTGGGATCCTTAACTCTGCCCGAGTATTCTAACGCCTTTCCTCGACCAGCGAGTTTTGACGAAGATTCAAGCTTATCAGAAGTCAAGTCGCTAACACTCTTTTCTATCCCCATTCCATTTCTAAGGATCGATTTTGACGGCTTTGAAACTGGAGATACTCCGGGAGATGATCTTATAGTACGCTGAGTCGGTGAGGACTGCACTTGATCAGAAAATGCCACAGTTTTGGTCCCAGGTGATAGTCTAACATTTTCATTGTTAATGGTAAGTGCTGATGACGGTGCTGGTTCTGATTTGCTGGATAAAGGCCTGGGTTCTGCTGCTTTGCGAATCGGACTTGACTGTGCCAATTTTCGCCTCTTGGGAGTCGGTGAATCATCGAGCGATTCCCGATGCTCGCCATTCGCTGGTTGCGATGAGTAATTTTTCTCCTGCTGCCGCAAACCTCTAGGTTCCGACTGAGGTTCTGTTGGGGTCCGCTTGTTTAGGATCTGGCTTATCAGGTTATTGAAGGTATTCATCTTTCCTGCTCCACCTGTATCTCCAGTGGCCTGTTTTGACATCAGTCTCGTTGACTAGTGGTATCGCTGATACTGATCAATGGGCTGACAGATGAGGATCCCCTGTTTACCCGACAACGCCCGATAATACTGATTACTGGCGATGAACCCTACAATTTTCACCTCTTCGCAGGCGCCAAGTTTGGTGCTCTAAATCACCTGAAACGTCACCAAGCGCATTAGGACTATGAGGGCGTCTGTTAATCTGATGAAGTTCATTAAGAGAACTCTGTAACCCGCCAAGCTACGCCCACTTTGAAGCTCTGAAACGTCCTGTCGTCTGCATCAGACCTCTGGCTTCTTCGAAAGCCATTGCGAAAAGTTGGCTCGGCTCTTGCTTAGACCCACGCGTCTGCCATTCAGCCATTCAAGGTATGTATCTCCTGGTCTCGAAAAAGGGAGTCAGTGCGAGCAGTGCTAGATGTAGAGTAGCTCAAACGGCCGATCGACTGATTACCTTTCGGTGGCGGCAAAACTTATTGGACTCTTGTTCTCGCGATCGAATCTTTGAAACCCAAGCTTCGTATTTGTAGTCCTTCCCAGTGTTTCCATAGCCGCCAACATCATTACCCTTCAAGGTGGTTGGGAAAGGAGTCTGCTGAACAGACTGTCACCTGTAGTAGCCGCGCTTGTGTCTGTTAGCGATCACCTGCATCAGCGGCTGGTCCTCACTTCAGGCTCACGGCGTGAGCGCAGTCCTTGCTTGCGAATAACCAGAATGTCCTTACGTCCAGGTCATAGTAGCGCTCTTTGTTGCTTCAAGAAGTACGGTGTTGCAACAAGTCTCATGGCTCGGCGGCTATTTCTTATACACTCTCTGGAAGTCCGGGTAATGGTAAACAGGTTAATATACCGATCAGCTCATCTTTAACCTTATATATTGAGTAAACAAGAGGATACTAGACTAATCACAGAGAGGCTATCACTGCCAGGCCATGTCAGGAAATGATGCTGATGTTTATGTTACTGATTTGAAGCTGGTTCTTCTGGGGGAGTCCTCTGTTGGGAAGTCATCGATTGTTACAAGATACATTACAGGTAGTTTCCAAAAGACTAATGCAACTATAGGAGCTGCGTTTACGACGAAGACGTTGGAGTTCTCTGAAGCCGATGGAATAGCGAAAAGAGTGAATTTAGAGATCTGGGATACAGCGGGACAGGAAAGATATCGGTCTATGGCACCGATGTATTTCAGAAATACCGATATTGCATTGGTGGTGTTTGACGTTACAAAGCCAGAAAGCCTACGAAAGGCGCAGAGTTGGATTGATGAGCTTAATAATCACGTTGGGCAGGATCGCCGTGATGAAATTTTGATTAAGTTAGTTGGCAACAAGATGGATCTGAACCATCCTCCAGTCACAACCATCGGAGAACTACCGCTGTATTTAGTGAGCGCCAAGACCGGCGAAGGGATCAACGAACTCATTGAGGATCTGGTGAAACAGGTACCGATGTCGAAGTACAAGAAATTGGAGACATCTACAGAGAGGAAAAATGCCGTACACTTAGATCTACGTCGAAATGGCACGATAGGCTCTACATGTTGCTAAGTGAAGCAAGAGTGCTGTCGATTGATATAAGGCGCTAATTATAGTTCACCGGGAACTGGGTACTTTCCAACCCAAGCAGCGATTTCGTTAGACAAATTCTGGACTTGCTCAGATTCCTCACAAAGCTGTTTGAAATTAGCTAGTTTGGATCTGACGTCCTCGCACTCTGGGGATTCCTGAGATTTCAAGCCGATTGCCATCTTTACGGCGGTATCGATAAATTCTGCTACTTTGGCAAATTCTTCGGTTTTGAATCCTCTAGTAGTCATTGCAGGCGTACCGACTCTCAGACCGGATGGGAACAATGCTGATTTGTCACCAGGAATAGTGTTTTTGTTGGCTGCTATGTTAAGTTTCTCCAGAATGGTCTCCAAACGAGCACCGTCAATTCCGTGGTTAGACAAGTCGATCAAGATCAAATGGTTGTCGGTACCGCCGGAAACTAATTTGAAGCCGCGTTTTATCAATTCTTCACCAAAGACGCGAGCGTTGTCGACCACTTGCTGCTGATATTCTTTGAACTCAGGGGTCGACGCTTGTTTCAAAGCCACGGCCAACGCAGAGATGGTATGGTTGTGAGGACCGCCTTGATGACCTGGGAAAACTGAGAAATTAATCTTCTTCTCCAAATCGTACATAACAGTTTTACCCTTCTTTGTAACTTTCCTGACGCCCTTTCTGAAGAAGATCATAGCACCTCTAGGCCCTCTTAGCGACTTGTGTGTCGTGGTGGTGACAATATCAGAGTACTCAAATGGCGAAGGTGTCACTCCGGCAGCCACCAGACCTGAGATGTGCGCCATGTCACTCATTAGATAGGCGCCACAACCATCTGCAATCTGACGGAAGCGCTTGTAATCGAGAATTCTGGAGTAAGCGGAGGTTCCTGCCACGATCACCTTCGGTCTAAACAACTTGGAGGTCATGCTTAAAGTATCGTAGTCGATTAAACCAGTCGCTGGGTTGACATGGTATGGCATTGTTTGGAAATACTTCGACACGTACGAGATCTTCGTCCCCGAAGCCAATTGATAACCATGCGACAGGTGGCCTCCATGTGGTAAATCCAACCCCATCAAGCGGTCCCCGGTCTCCATAACGGCCGAGTACGTGTACAAGTTGGCTGGCGCTCCACTCAACGCCTGCACATTAACACCCCATTTCTCAGGGTCCAAACCGAAAACTTCCAAAGCCCTCTTCTGGCACAGCGATTCCGCCTGGTCAATGAACTGATTCCCACCGTAGTAACGCTCACCTGGGTATCCTTCGGAGTATTTGTTTTGCATTTCAGAGCCCAAAAGGTCCATGACGGACTTGGAAGTAAAGTTTTCCGAAGGAATCAAAGTGATCGAATGTTTCTGTCTTGAACGCTCGCCCTCTAGAATCTTGTACATCTCTGGATCCACATCTTCCACATGTTTGGACAGCAGCACCTGGTTCTTTGTGCCAAGAGCAGCTTTCAGCCTAGAAGTGCTCGATAAGAGTCTAACACTCGAAGCAACAGAACGACCGTTTAAGGCAGCAAACCTAGAAAGCATCTTGAAGCGATTGATCCACAAATAACCTTTCTCTTCTTCCAATTATAATCAGTTGTGCTCTTCGAGACTCTTTTTCTTGACAAATTCCAAGCATGTCATCGCTGAACAAGACCCTGAACAGGCCACGATGAACGTCTAAAGTCTAATGGCACCCGACAGGCTGCCATTGAATCGCTATAGCTCAACGTCCAACCAGACCCAAGCGGCATTCCCCCAGTTCTCATCTCTCTCCAGGAATGCTCGATATTTCACCGAAGAAAGACTTGGGACTCTAGTAAAAGGAGTACTTGGCGCCATTGCAAGCTGCTAGCTTCTGGCCACGATGAGCGACCGCTAACGGTGCTCAATTCATCCATTGAAGCCTTCGTTGCTCATCGCTAGTAGTGGTCGTCGGGCACGACTGTATTATACAATGTATCTAACAGTTCATGAGAACTAGCAGTAAAAGACGGCCATTGCGGAAGCTGAAGTAGTTCCTGGGGGCTCTGGGAGATCCGTGTGTTGGGAGGAATGAGCAAACTTTTGAAATTGGGGTCAATCACGTTGGTTTCGACTGCTTTGGCGACCTCTTACTACTTCTATGCTGTCGACCGGGACGGATACCACTACAATCGCTCGGTGTGGAAGAAAGTGAGCGATAGGACGCAAGGGCTTCTCGATAGGAAGCAGGATCTGGAGCGTAGTACCCCTCACACCACTGAGCTGCGCGAGGTGGTTCAAAGACCTATGTCCGAGACGTTCAAGGACCTGTGGAACGAGCAGATCAGAGAAATGGTCAAGTGGGTGTACTCCCTGGGCAATTGAACGGCCCTGTGAATCATCTATCTATGTAAATATATGTATATTCGTCGATTTAGCCTGGAAGTGAAAAATTGTACTGGATTTAACAGTACGTCTTATACTAATGGGTCGACAAAACGGTTGAGATGAGCATGGAATCTCAGGAAGGTGGAAGGCCAGACTCCCATATCGACTACGGCGATGCTATAGACTACTGGACTGCAGTGCCAGCGACTGTGGATGGTGTTTTAGGCGGATACGGCGAGGGAACGGTTGTTCCCACGATGGATGTGCTGGGATCAAACCATTTTCTGCGTAAACTGAAGTCAAGAATGGTGGTAGAGCCGGGATTCAGGAAGGTCGGTGCCGATATTGGTGCTGGCATCGGCCGTGTGACCAAGGATATGTTATCGAAGCATTGCGACGTGGTGGATCTGCTCGAGCCCGTCAAGCCGTTTGTCGAGCAGATGGAGACCGAATTGCAAGAGCTCAAGGCCCAGGGAAAGATCGGCGATATCTACGCGATCGGAATGCAGGACTGGGAGCCCCAGGAGGGCAAGTACTGGCTTATCTGGTGCCAGTGGTGCGTCGGGCATCTGCCCGACGCTGAACTGGTCAAGTTCTTTGAGAGATGCAAGACAGCATTGCAGCCAAACGGTACGATTATCGTGAAGGAAAACAACACACCCACCGACAACGACGACTTCGATCCGCAGGACTCCTCAGTGACACGCTCGGACGCCAAGTTCAAGCTCCTTTTCGAGAGAGCGGGCCTGAAGCTGATAGCCACAGACAGACAGAAAGGCCTACCAAAAGAACTCTATCCCGTGAGGATGTACGCCTTGAAGCCCAAAACGCCTTGAAGCCCAAAACGCCTTGAAGCCCAAAACGCTTTGAAGCCCATAACGCCTTGAAGCCCAACACTACATAGACAAGAAATGCATTTTCGATTTCAGATAGGAGCAAAAGACTAAAATTGATGGTAATTCTTATCTTCATTTTAAGTTCAATCAGTTGAACTATGCACAGAAATTTTCTATCATCATTAAAAGCTCGAAAAAGATGCAAAAAATTCGCCAAGAGCTGCCTGAAGTAGATTCCATCTAGTTACAAGCCATTGTAACTCGATTCAATCAACTACGGCTGCTACAGACCTCTAACAAGTTGAAAGTTCCAGCAGAAGTCTGTCTAAGAAGCCCATTTTATAGCTTTCGAGCTTGGCATTTTCATAGTGAAAAATCGTCCTGTACGGGTCGCGACAGTAAATCCTGTCAGGGCATAACGATTAATCACTGGTTATTGAGCTTTGCAATGAGGTCTTATAGGTCGCCTAGGTCCCTAGGATGAGCTTTAATCAGACCAGGGATTTTACTCGTAATTTTACTCGCGATTTCAGTGTTTAAAATAGTTATTTAGGCTTCGAGGAAGCGCTTTGGGTGGTAATGCGTCTTGTGCTTGTAGATTGTAGTTGAGAAGCGAGCAAGGGCCATTGGGATCATTTGAGCCAGATTAAGCATATGCTTGTGGGTTGCGGATGAGCTTCTGTACTGATGGCTCATCGGTTTAAATAAGCGTACCTTGTTTAGCATTAAACAAACTTCGTTGACAATCATATTTGCGAGCTGAGACGAGTAAAGAGGCGGTTTTCCTGGTCGTTGGCAGTCTAGATATAGTGATGAATCGATCGTCTGATCTGCCAGAGCAGACACAAACGCCAACGGGGAGTTTCGAGGTTTCCCAAGCCACTTCTGATCAAAACGACAATTGTACGGGACCGGTCGAGCCAAAATCGCTGGATTATATGTTGGAAAGTCCGGAGATCAAGAAAGTTATGGATTCTGACGTGGCTATAAACGCACTGCTGTCTAGATTGAAACAATCGCTTTTGACTTGCGAAGAGTTTACCAAGTTTATTCGCAAGAAACATGTCTACGAAGAGGAGCATGTGGAGGAACTAGCCAAGCAGTTCAAGCATTTCTTTGTGGATACGTCAGGGGGCTCCTCGCTGAAGAAGAAGATTCACGAAATTTTGGAGTTTGATGGGAAGCTTGCTCACGTCAAACGCAGCTATGTGTCAGCTTTGGGGAAGATGTATGAAGAATTGAGCGCATTACTATTTACTATGACAAAGATGAGGAAGTCCGTAAAGGAGAATAGCAGGCGACTCGAGAAAGAGGTCTCTGATGCGATTCATAGCGCTGAAAAGGCCCAAAGTCGTTACAACTCGTTATGTCAGGATTGGGACAAGTTGAGAATGGCAGATCCTACCAAGACAAAACTGACACTTAGAGGCTCCAAGACGACAAAAGAGCAGGAGGAAGATCTTTTGAGGAAGATCGATAATGCTGATATGGAGTACAAACAAAAGGTCGATCATTCTGATTCGCTAAGAAACGTTTTCATCACAAAGGAAAGGCCAAAGATTGTGTCCGAATTGAAGGATTTGATTCTTGAGATCGATACTGCCATGTCGATCCAGCTACAGAAATACACGATCTGGACTGAGAATTTGATTCTCAACAGCGGCGTGACAGTGACTCCTTTCGAAGCATCGAAATCGATGAAAGCCGTTGCATTATCTGTGACCAACGAAATCGATTTGTACAATTTCCTCAAACGATATAACAATTCTGGAAAAAATGGACTGTCGGTGAACAGGAATTTGATTCCTGTAAAGTACAAGAAGCATCCCTCTATGAGTAACGGTAGTGACAGCAAGAAGGCCGCACGCCCCACTTTTGCTGTAAACCCTGCCAAGAATTCTATTCCAAAGAGGATTATATCTACACACAACGATTCGCCTTTCTCTCCCTCGTCTTCAATCGGTGCTGTTAGCGCTGCTTCAACTTCATCTGGTCTCAAAGTTTCAAACGCTAATTTTAGAGGATCGTTTGATTCGTCTACCCAAAGGTCTAATATTGATTCACAACCCCATACGGCTGACGAACAGCGGCTACCCAGACCAAGTACTGACATGGCTGATGGCTCTCGGCTTAAAACTTTGGACCCAGGAAATACAAATAGAGTTCCTAGTCTGTCTACGACTGTTTCCATGGCCACAGCCGAATCTGACAGGCCTCTTTCGCATATACAAACAAACAACAGCATGCCGCCCGGTACTCAAAATAACTTCAAAACATTTGGCGTTCCGCTGGAAAGCTTGGTCGAGTTTGAGCAAGATATGGTTCCTGCAATAGTGCGACAATGCATCTATGTCGTTGACAAATATGGTTTGGATCTGGAAGGCATATACAGGAAATCCGCCAATGTCCTTGATGTTAGCAAGCTGAAAGAGGACATCGACAGAGATCCTTCGAATGTTGCCATGATTTCGCCACCTAAAAACTACAGTGAGTCCGATATATACCTGGTAGGATCTCTCCTCAAAGCCTTTTTTGCGGCTCTACCCAACTCGCTACTTCCAGCTGAAATCGCTCCCGATATTAAGACCTGCTTATCAATCCCAGATGAAAAGACAAGGAAGAATTACATGCATGGGCTGATCTATAAGCTGCCCGACGCACAATACTGGACATTAAGAGCTTTGCTGTTTCATTTGAAGCGCGTCGCAGAGCATGAGCCCAAAAATAGGATGAATTTGAAGGCCCTGAATATTATTTGGGGACCCACTATCATACCGCCTGATAATGAAGAGCCAAATAATGTCAATTTTCAAATTGGCGCAATGGAGGTTCTCCTCGATGTTGCAGATCAAGCGTTTGAAGCCGATTAGTTTCCTATCTGTTTTCTCAAGCGTTCGATATTAGTATTTCGAGCGTTTCCAATTCATAGAATGTTACACCTTCAATAAGTTAATATTTGTATAAACCCCTCCAGTGCGTTATTGAATTTTCCACAACTGTTCTTTCCAGGGCATCTTTGAATTCACCGATGCTAATTCCAAACATTTGCGATTCGACTTTGGCATAAATCGAATCGAACTTTAAACCCGACTGCTCTCCCTTTAATGACCTGACTATGCATGCTTTTATCATTTCCTGTTTCCAATGTGAGCTTAAACCCTCCGCATGTTGTATGATCTCTGCTGATCCTTCTTTTGAAGACTTACCTCTCGTCGTCATGGTAACACGAAGTTTGCCGTTTTTAATCTTCCTCTCATTAGGAATGAAGTTTTCATTCAATATTACTAAGTTATTCTGTGAGGTAAAGAAACCGATTCTGAGGAATGATTCTACTATCTCACTCAAAAGATCAATCGGGATGTTCGATCTAGCCGACATTTCCTCAAGGCTCATGGCATCATTATCATTGAAAAGCGTAAGGATACATGTTTGGTAGAGTGTGAGATCCAGAATCAGCTGGGTACCGTTCGTTAGCTGAATTTGCGTTTCAACTTCACAGTGCTGAAGAGAGTCAATCAATTGCAGTGTTTTGTGGAGCGCTTTGGCATCAGTGAGATCGTAAAACCTCTTAAAGTTAGTCCAGCAATGTCGCAATTCAGGCGGCAGTATTAGATCATCAACAAATGTCTCATGGATTACTGATGGAACACTTTTTCTTTCGAACACCAGTGGGTTAAGGAGTGGAGCGACTTGTGTTTGATCGAAATTGCGGGCGATCTGAGCAGATCTGAGAAGCTCAGCTATCAACGTCTGTAGACCATCATACTCGGGACTCGCGCCGTATTCTCTCTGGAATAAAGAGAGCAAGTGATACTCGAAAGAGCTGGGACACGTCAAAGTCTCAATGACGGAAATACCATGTACAATACATCTTCGGAACAAAGATCGAGAGTATATCGTTAGAAAGGAAGAGGGTAGTTTCATGATAAGCGGTAAATTGAGAGCCAGAGGTTCACTGTTCAAAGACTCTGGAGCTTCGCCGGCGGTTACTTGATTAGACTTGCGAATGGTTGACTCGCAAACTTTCAGATATCGCTCCATGATGCCGATTGTTCCTTTCAAGTTCTTTATTACTTCGTCGTACGCCAGCCTTTCCAGAAACTTCGATTGATTGGCGATTACCAGAAGCCGACAGGCATCTAGCAACTGTCTTTCGTTCGCATAAGGACCTTCAACACTTTTGAAAGTCATAGATATTACTGCTTTGAAAATGCTCCAGAGTTCATCCATCATAGATCGGGAAGCGTAAGACATCAATATAATGCCAAAGAGCTGTCGAGCTGGGGAGTCCGTACCGCTTGGTGGCACAATTTCAGTGTTATCTTTTATAAGTTCAAGTAGTCTGCGTGTTGTGTTTTTATTCATTATTGTGTGTCGTACGATGATGTCGTTGCTGTGTGTCACTAATGAAGCTGATATTGATCCAGTTACTAGTGCATTACGAACCAATATCTTCGTCAGGTTTTCACGATAATGCATATCAACGGGTACATGAAGCTCCTCGGCGGCATATGATTGCACACTTCGCAGGTAAAAGCTGCTCACTTGGAGGTCAGAAGCACGGTCAACTGGGATCTTGTACTTGAACATCAAAGATAAAGGCATCTCGCAGAGCAAATAATTTCTATCTAATGAGGTCCGAGAACGCTGTTCTGACAGGAAAGCCTCGAGAAAAGCACCAAAATCCTCGCCCAGCTTATCTTTTAGCAGGTTAATGAAGTATATCATAAAGTAATCGGATATCTGTAATTTTCTGGTAGTCTCCTTGGCCACAGAGGGATAATTCACCGTGATATACTGAAGACTGGGTAGAATTCTTGTAACAAAATGTCGACAATTGGCTAATGCATAGTCCCAGCTTTCCACCAAGTTCGCATATCGCTCTGGTGAGATATCTGCACTGTTCAGGTAGTTATCGACCAAAACTCCTATGCGATATTCCACCTTATGTCGCAGTGCTTCCCATATGAGATATAGTCTTTTAGATTCGTTTGCGACTTGGTTGAAATTTCCTGCTGGAAAGTTGATCTTTGAAAGGGGGAGGCTAGTCCTACATAGCTCTCCAATCGTCAGCTCTACATGTTCCTGAAATACCTGGAAATATCTCTCTTCTGCAGAAGCGTCTTTAACGCTCAAAGTCTTAAGGTCGAACAGCTCAAAAGCTCCTGCCAATGCCTTATCCACTTGCTCAGTAACAAATTGTCTCAAAGGATCATCCTCCAGCTGTTCATCTAGAAACATCATTGATCACCAACAATTGGTCAACTTGGTTATTGGAAGGTCCCAGTAGCAGCTGCTCAATTTTCACCGATGCAATACGTAGACAACAGCCTGTATGTCTGAACAGCAGACTATCAAAACCTGAACTGAATTCACTCTTTCCGAGCTGTCACCTAGTGGCATCATAAGAGACCCATCTTTGAATCTATCGTCAATTAACACAAGATGCGATGAAGGCGTATGCCGAGAAGACTTCTCGCTCATCTAAATACTGGATATGATCTTCATGTCCGTAAGATATAATAGTTTATCAAGAGATCCCTTTCTTTCTTCTAGTGCTTCTTTATATGCCAAGTAGAAGAAATTAAGACTCGAGATGCTTGGAAGCCATCGAATAGTCAGGGTTCAAACCAGAAAATTGGCTTTGATTGCGAACATCACATGCATCTTATTACCCCAGATTTAGCCACCGGGGCCGGGGCTTCATATTGCTTGTTTACCGTGTAAATGTTGGCCGTCTCTTGCTTTACGATACCGCATTGCTCAAGCTTTGCAAGACTGCTGGAAATGGCTGCCGTTTGATCGGTATTCAGTAGTCTGCATATGTCGCTGACACTGAGATTTTCGAAGTTGTTAAACAAGCTAATGATGCTTGCCATAGTGAGATTGGTCAGAATGTCTAGGCATTGACCGCTCGGCAGGCGAAACGGGGATTTCATGGTAATTGTGTGTAGACTGAATAGACCTTTTAAATTTTTCTTTTCCTTGGCGAATCTTTGAACTTCTTCATCCCACTGATTCTTCAATTGCAGTGAGGGCCAGATTGGAACGTCCTCGCTACAGCGATCATCAAATACTCTTGAATATACCTTTTCCGATATGTAAAGTCTGGCCAGCTTGATGCGGGAGCCTTGAACGGTTTGATCGGGTTTCGCTGATCTAAGAACGTCGTCAATCACTGCGAAATAAGATTCCACGTCCATCAAACTGTTTTCCCGCAAAGATTCGATCCAAAGACGCTGTGCGCAGTTCTTGTGGTTATAATACCTAGGAAATTTCGCATGAAGCATCAAGAGCTGAGGAATCAAGCTCTCTTTCAGATATCTCTGCAGAAACACTTGGGGATCTGGGGTGTATAACTCGACAAGCTTTGAAGCCGCTAATGCCCAGAGAAGCTGGGCGTCGTTTGCTCTCTCTTCAGAAGCTTTCCTGATCATATTATAGTTTCTTTTAAATGAAAGATCCAGGAAATTAATCAATGCAGTATGAAACCTTGGCACATCTTTTATGCTGTTAATAAATCTCGACACAGAAGGGAATTTATCAATCCAACGGTTAGCGTAATGTAAGAGCAATATTGAGCGAAGCAGTCGTTCAAAGTTGTCAGAGAAGTTTACTTTTCTGTGCTTGACGTGCTCATCTTGCAGCCCCAGGACCCAGCTCATGTCATTCCTTAAGGAGAATAAAGCATGTAGATCATCCTCGTTTAGCAATATCCCTTCCAAACTCTTCATTAGATGAGAGGGGTTCCCATTGAAAAGCAACTTGAGACCAGAGACATGGCCATCATGATAGCCAATTGACTCATAAAGTGCCGAAACTCTGACCCAAGCTTTGTAGGTATCGGAGAAATGATGTTCTGCAAGTAGATATTCCTGAAAACACTCAAGAGCTGCATTTGTCAGTTCCTCCAGGACTTGATGATCGAACGTGGACTCATGGACACCACTCATCTCGATAGCTGCAACAAAATCTCTGGCAGAGCGATAAATAAGATTTATCTGAGAGCTACAATCCTCGGACTCGAACACATAGGATTTGCATGCTAATTTGAAGCATTGCAATAGCTCCTGTTTCCCTTCAACCAGCGATCGCACCAAAAGGTGCTTCAGAAAGAACTCAAGCGACTTGCTAGAGGTAGTACCAATGCTTCTATCAATTTCTTTGATGTGATCGCGGATGCTATGAAACCTTAAGCCGTAATTGGCAAGCTTGGTAGCGATATCTTCCCATGCTTGTCGCTCAGCATTTCTCTCTTCGACCAGAGACTTACTATAACGCAGAAACTCTTCCCGCAGTACCGAATCAAACCAGTCAAGCCTCGAATCCAACGTCTTGGTTGATCTGCTGGTTATGAACCGAGCCAATCGGTGAACTTGCTGTCCCTCTCTTTCACAGTAGCAATTCTTGTCATACAGTAATCGGCGTAACCGCTCCCGGTATTCAGCCAATGCTCCACTCAAATCAAGCATCTAGTCGAGGCCAAGTGTCCGTTTTGCATACCAGTAGAAGCGACTCTGTAGAGCATCCTTGACTGTATGAAATAAAGACTTAACTTGCCAGGCCTAATAGACTAGAGACATCAAAAGCACCCGATATATGGCCATGAGTTTGAACGTTGATGAAGCCAAGAGGCTTGCTGATGAGTTTAAGAAGGAGGGTCATTTTGATAAGCTGAAGCAGAAGATTCTGTCTCAGGAACTGAACAACGGCGATGCTGAGACTCCGGTAGAGCAGATCATCAGACATAAAGTTGATTCAATCGTGAGAGGCATGGTTGCAGACGATGAGAACCTTGTATTTAAGAATAGAGGATCCACTAGCGCACTTATCGAGTCTCAGCTGTTTAAAGACAACTACAAGAAGCTTTCCGAAGGTACTGACGGCTTGAATCTCGACGAATACATCCAAGAACAACTCAATGATGGACTGCTGCGATCCCAAATCAAGGAGAAGCTGGAATCTCTGGCCGGCAATAATAAGCCGAATGAATAATCCGTTATGTATTTAAATAATGCAGCAGATCATCGCATCGACGACTCTTGAACTTTCTGCCAGCACGGTCGTTGCTTCTGTATTTGAACCGATCACCCAGTATCGTGTAGGACAGGGCGTCAGCGTCATTGACAGGAATCTCGAAATTGAATACGGTGCCCTTCTTGGGGATGATCTTGAGCTCGTCTATCAGTTTCCCGCGGGTCACCATAATGAAGTTCTTCTGACTATCCCATATCACAATTCCTTCTATTCCTATCAGATTTCTGTTCCGGCTGCTTGCAACCTTCAGGAGGGCACCATTGTAGTCGGCCATGGAGAGCTTCATCAAGGCTGCCTGGCCATTGATAGTCAACTTGGAAGAATCAGAGATTTTCGCTGGTATATTCAGAAGATCCCGCATGTATCCGACCCAGAGCTCTTCATGCATTGGTAGAAACGTTTTAAAATGCGGAAGCGCATTCCACAGCTCAGCTTCATAGTTCTTCAAGTACTCACTGAGGGTTTTCCTGTCTAACAGCTTCTTCTCATGAGCAATGCGAAGAGCTCTCTTGGCATTCGCCTTGTTCGTGTTGATGTAGTTCTTGAGCGCAGTCTTAGAGTTCGCATTGATCCTCTTGTAATCCCGATGTTTATGATCTTGTCCCACCTTGTCCAGCTTATCTGCTGATATCTTGAGTGATCTTTCACTTCGTTTCAGCCTGCTCGAGAGACCACCATCGGTCGGAAGCAGTAGTAACGTCTCCTGTAATCGATTCTCCTCGATAGGCTTCTCTGGATTCTTGAAGTTCCTGGTAAGAAGGTGCTCCTTGATGTACAGCTGAGATCTATCCATTGGTATAAACTGTGTCTCTTTCTGGTCGATGAACAGTGGTGAAGTTGAAGAATTTCCACTTTATAAGATGAACAACGTCGGAAGTACCTGTGGGAGCCACCAAGCTGCTGTTATCCACTAGTTGCGTCTTTGACTGACTGAGATAGACTTGTCAACAGTGGTGTATACGGTAGAACGTTTTGATTTCCAAGACTTGGAACTCTAATGAGTGTCGAGTTTCTTATATAAATCATTCGATTGCTCCAGAAACCATTGGATCGAGTTTGAATTAAGCCGTATTGATCAGAGAATCACGTTTAGGAGGTAAGTGGCTAGTACTGTGGGTTAGCGTTGCTTGGAGTAACGGTCGCTGCGAGATAGACAGATAGACAACCACGAAGGCAAATGCTTCTGGTTAGAACAAGTTTATTGCCGAGACTTCGACAGCAATGGTCTGTGAGACGTCGTGCTTTCAGCCAGCGGGCACCTTTTGACCTGGGAGATGGTGACGAGAAATACAGTGAGCTGAACCAGATGTACGTTGATATGTTCAATCCCCAGGCGGGAGATTCCTCAAGTAAGGGTTTGGAAGCCAGTGAGAAGCAGAAGATCTCTGATTTGGACGAGCTAAACAATGATATGAACTGTCTTTTAAATGTTGGCTATCACAAACTGACTGCCGATGAGCTCAGAGAGAAAGTCGAGCAAGCTGGCAAGTTTATACTACAGAGTTTGTCAAACAATCCTTACTTTAATTTGGCTGTGGAGAATTATGTGTTTGTGAATACGCCATTGAGTGCAACTCCAGGATCTTCCTTTGCAAATCAGCGACTTCTGTTTTACATCAACCGTGACAGCGTAGTGATTGGCAAGAACCAGACCCTTTGGAAGGAAGTGTATCTGAAGACGGTGCAGGAAAGAGGTTATGAAGTTTTGAGGAGGTTTTCCGGCGGTGGTACAGTCGTTCACGACTTGGGGAATGTGAACTATTCGTTCTTGACATCGAGAGAGGATTTCAGCAGAGAGTTCTTTAATAGACTGATAATATCAGGTATCCGAAGATCGGCGCCTGACGTAGCTTTGGATCTTAACCACAGAGGGGACATTGTTCTGGGAGATCGAAAGGTAAGCGGAAGCGCTTTTAAAATTGCCAAAGGCAAAGCATATCATCATGGTACTATGTTGATTCAATCCAAGCTTGACCATTTTCGCGGGTTATTGAAACCCGAATCGATTGATGGCGTTAGATGGAACTGTAATAGCGTTGATAGCGTAAGATCACAGGTCCAGAATGTCCCGTTAGGGTCTGTACAACAGTTTATTGATATGGTTGTCGAGGAGTTCAGGCGAGTTTTCAACAGTGGTAAAGCTGAAGAAATTCCGATCTTTTATTGTGATGAAGACATCACTGTTAATGGGCAGATACGTGAATATATGACTTTGTTGGAAAGCGACGAGTGGAAATACCGGAAAGGTCCAAAATTTGAAGTCCACTTGGAAAGCGGAAATCATTCAATGACTGTAGAACGAGGTATCATAATTGAAAGCTCGATACCCGCGCTGGTGGGTTCGAGTTTCCAAAGTTTTATTGATAAGACTTCAGATTTACAGGATGTTGACAAGAAACTGTTAACATAGATAATACAGATTATGCATGTAAATATAAAAAATATTACAAGACCAATTTCTTAGGTTATCTGCTTGCATTTAGTGACCTCATGCTCCTGTGGTAATCCGTACGAGAAATCTTCCACATACAGAATTCCCTTTCGATCCAAGACATATAACTTATGCCCATCTGCGCTGAACTTTAATGCAGCCGACTCGTGTGCTCGATAAGCATCGGCGACCATGTCTACGAGAACGATTCTTCTCTTTTCACTATCCATCATCGTTGGCGAAAACATAATGTAGACCGAGCCATTCCGGTTTAGAAACGCTATTGAATCGTTACGCGGCGATATCTCGCATTTGTGTATTTTTGATCCCAGTTCGTCCAGTCTTATAAGCATTGTCGGCTGTGCAACTCTTTGCACCCCATCAATATCTTGAATCTTGGTGTTAACCACAATCGGCGGAGCATTGAAAGCAGCAGAGGTCACGCACATTAAGCTAGGATTTCCTGGAAATAATTTAACGTCTGTTATACCTTCCGATTCCAATGAGCTATCAATGGATCTTAGGCTTTTCATTATTAGTCTCGGTTCATTGAACTTCCTTAATGATATTATCAAGAAGCGCGATTCAAAAGCTGTAGAGCATGACAAGTACAATCCATCGTCCGAGAACTGAAGAGTTTTTATGGGATCCCGGTACGGTAAAGTAATTGTACTTGGCGATAAAAACTCCGGTTCAGACGTGACTTTGTTTCGTTCAATCTTGTGAAAAACGATCAGAGCCTGCTCAGCGCCAGTATTTCTGTCACGGCCTGTTATCCCACATGCAATCACGTTTGAGCTCGAATTGATGTCAATGCAACGGATTGGGAAACTGGAACCATAGCTGTGTATCGGGAGACCTTGCTGGTTGAGATCGAAGACGCGGAACCTGTTCTTCGAACCAGAGATGATCAGAAAGTCGTTTGAAAGTTTGCAATGCAATTGATCCCACAAATCCTTTTGCAAAGGATTGTCGCCCTTGACCAGTAATACTGACCTGTCCGCGGGGTAAGCTAGATGGTCGAAATCTGGTCCATATTCACCAGTAGATTTACCGCAGAACAATAGAACGGGGTTTTTATCGGGCAATATGGAATATACTTCCCACTTATGTTCCGTGATGAGCACGAACTTAGTGCAATCGGGCGATATCGCCATGCTAATAAATAATTTTGATTTGGTCCTTAGAAATTTTGAATGTGTGCTGTATTGTGACCTCTTTCGATATATTGGGAAGCATTGTGCAAAATAGTACTCTTTCTCTTCATCAGTGCTGATAGGTCGTGTCAGGGCTTCAAAATTGTTCTTTACAGATGCACTAATTGAATTTTGTGATATTGGTATCGTACCCGTGTTTGAAGCATTGTCCAGGACTCGCATCTCTTCCAGGTCGTTCTCCAAGCCGCACTCGTTACCATCTCGTTGCCCGTTTCGCCGTCGACTCCGCGTAGAATCAGTTACATTCACAGGAAGCCCCGGCTGGCTCCCCAACTTGGAGGCTACCATATGAAACAAAGCCAACAAGCTTTTCTGATTTCCCGGTCCCGGGGAACCTTTCTGCGAGTTCTCCTCGCTCTTCTCGCCGGCCAAATCCTCATCCATTACGCTCTCACTCTCCAAATCATCACCAATCTGTTCTAGCTTCCTGTAGACATTCTGTATTTGCTGATACAGGTTTCTCAACTGTTTAACGGGCCCAATAATCGTAACATCTTTGCAATCACACGTAGGGCATCGTACTGCATCCTGTCCAGTTCGTAGAATCATATCATTGTAAAGACCATTGGAAAGACAGCAACCACACGACAACACTGAGCAATCATCAACTATCCCGTACTGTACCTTGCAAACATATTCTCGTGAAAACTCGTTAAGCTGACACGACTCTAGCGTCTTTGGCAGGAATAAATTTTGCTCCAATTCTTGCAGTACATTTAGTACCTTCATGCTGGAGTCGTTCAACCTCTAGGCTCCACGTTCAGCTGCTATTGTCTAAGAGTTTTGAGTCTTCGATGACTATCTCGGTTCTTGGCGAGCAGCGATAAGACTCCGAGACTGACGTACAACCAAGGAAGAAATAGGAGTACCACCAAAGAGCATCACAAGGCTTGGAATACAATGTAGAATGCTTATAAGTATGCTTTCTAGATCTAAAAGCTGTAATTCTAGTTTCCGACTTTCTCCGATACAGCTCTATATATCTCTTTTTAATTCTTTCAAATCTCACACTTCGACTCTCGGTAGCCAAGTTGGTTTAAGGCGCAAGACTGTAACTTCACACGATATCTTGAGATCGGGCGTTCGAATCGCCCCCGGGAGATATTTTTTTTAAAAGAATAAAATATGAAAGACAATGAGATCCAATCTCAGAGAGCTCATCTTTAATGTCGTGATAGATATTAGACGTCTATTCGGCACTTTGACAGGTTGATGGATTCTTCGAGCTTGTTTCTTGAAATTTGTGTTTTTTCCTAATTAGGCCAATTCGTAAACAAGAGTACTGGACCTGGACTCGAAACAAGTGAAAAATCGATTCATCAAACAGACTAGTGATCGGCTTTGGTGGCGATTGCTGATGATCTAGAGGAGTTTATCGCTTGAATCGAGGCTAGTTCCCGTTATTTGAGGAAACCCTGGGGTTTTTTGGTGCCAAAATGAGGAAAAGCGTGTATTTGGACAATACCATTGAATTCTTAAGAGGTAGGGTGTACCTTGGCGCTTACGACTATTCTCCGCAGGATACCGATGAGATTGTATTTTTCACGGTGGAAGATTCTATCTTTTATAACAGCTTTCACTTGGATTTTGGTCCGATGAATATTGGTCACCTGTACAGGTTTGCAGTGATCTTCCATGAGATATTGAATGATCCTGATAATGCTAATAAGGCGGTGATATTCTACTCGTCTACTTCCACGCGACAGCGGGCGAATTCTGCGTGTATGTTGTGCTGTTATATGGTGCTTGTTCAGGGCTGGACTCCGCACCAGGTGCTGCAGCCGCTAGCACAGGTAGATCCACCGTTCATGCCTTTTAGAGATGCAGGTTATTCGAATGCGGATTTTGAGATTACTATACAGGATGTTGTCTACGGGGTGTGGAGAGCTAAAGAGAGAAGGCTCATCGATTTGCACTCGTTCAATCTAGAGACATACGAACGTTATGAACATGTGGAAAACGGCGATTTGAACCTGCTGACACCGGATTTCATCGCGTTTGCATCGCCTCAGGAGGACTCAAGGCTGGTTGGTGGCAATACAGTGTCTTCTAAGTCCCATCTTAACCAGCCTTTCCGCAGCGTTTTGAAGTATTTTGTGAACAATAATGTACAGTTGGTGGTGAGACTGAATTCTCATCTCTACAATGCTAAGCACTTCGAGGACGTTGGAATTAAACACATTGATATGATCTTTGAGGATGGGACTTGTCCCGACCTGTCTATCGTTAAGAATTTCGTCGGTGCAGCAGAGACTATCATTAACAGAGGTGGCAAGATCGCCGTTCATTGCAAAGCAGGGCTTGGAAGAACGGGCTGCCTCATTGGCGCACATCTTATATACACCTACGGTTTCACCGCCAATGAGTGCATAGGATTCCTAAGGTTTATAAGGCCGGGGATGGTAGTGGGACCTCAACAACACTGGCTTTACTTGCATCAGAACGATTTTAGGGAATGGAAATACACAATGAAATTGTCATTGGTGCCGGATGATATTATTGGTGGTTTGTATCCGCTGATTTCAATCGAGAAATACCGTGCACAAAAGAAGAAGCTTAAAGACCATAAGAAGAGCCAGGGATCGGGGCAGGACGACAATGAAATGGTTGACTTGGCGATGACCCCGCCTAGCGTGAAGAAGAGCTCAAATAATTTCAGATCTCTTGCGGTTCCTCAAAACTCACCTGGACAACCAAGAAAAGGCCAAAACGGTAGTAACACCATCGAGGATCTCAACAATAAGATGACAAAGACCTCGGTAAATTCTACTGCATTCCCAGCGCGCTCTGAAGCTATGGTGGACAATAATTCGGACAATGAGATGCAGAGCGAAAATATAGAGATTAATACCAGTAAGAAGGTAGACCATAAAGCTAACGATTCACTGCTGAATGACTCAGCGGATAGCGGCGCTATTCTAAGGCAACTTCTTCCGAAAAACAGAAGAATTGCTTCTGGCAGAAGAATTACCAGTGCCAGCGGCGGTGTGAGGAAAATCAGCGGCACTTCCAAGAAATAATGATTATCGTCAAAGCTCCGTACTTTTCACCAATCGCCATTTGTAATTAATGTCTCATATATAGCATGGAATAAGTATCTTTCCTGACTTATGTCTTGTGCCGTTATAACTCGATGCCAACTTCCCACCGCTGTCAGTGGGCTGGCTCCACGCGATCTGCCATCTGTCGATGCTCTTGCCATATATGGTATTCTCTCTCGCGGCTTCCAGCAGCTTTGTGGCAATATTCTTATGCCTTTCCGTCCTGCAGACCCATATCCTCGAAATGCCAAGCAAAAACGTCGGCCTGACATGCTCTATGATGCTCTTGCTTTCGTAAACCATCCATCTTCCTCTACTGGGCTCCAGCACTTCCACAGTAACCACTCCAACAGCTCTATTGTCCTTCACATACACAAAAGCCTTCCCCTGCCCTCCAGGCAGGCTCCAAAAGTCATTCTCATCGTGTGGTGCGTTCAATTCATCATTAACAATGTTCATAATCTCAACTGTAGCCTTCACTTCCGGTGCTGACACCGGTCGTATCATGACTATCCTCTCGTTTTGACCTAATCCACTGCCACTCTTGGAAGATGACGGTGGTGTCAACATCACAGTTTCCCGATGAGACGTTACGTCGGTTCCCCAACTGCTTGACCACTTACGACCCTTGAGATGCATATCATGGTATACCTTGTGAGCTGAAGCATCATTAAGAGCAGAAGGCGAGTAAGTCATCTCGCATTGACAGCATTTGATCAGCGACGTCTTCTGCGGTCCTATATGCAACCGAGACTGTACCAATCTCCCTCCTTTCGCGCTAGCAGATTTCGACCGGATAGTTGACCTTGGTTTAGCAGCCATTGGAGTTCATTCAGCTCAATTTGGGCCAGTTTCAACGCTTCAAAGCTCTACCTTCCTTAGTACTAGTAGCTTTAACTTGACGCGTTACCGTTACGCGTCACTGCTCCAGGTGATAAAAGATGGTAGTATGGTTAAGATGCCTGTAAGGGCCAGATCTAGCTGCTCAGTACGAGATCCAACTCGATTTGGTGTAGGCTGGCTGTCTGGGATCCCTGGTGAGAGGCAGGCAGGTATGAAGATGAGCTTATCGGAGGGTTCTAGCTTGATGGATACTATAGAGGGTCGCTGAAGGGGTCTAGGCGCCACTCCCCGATGCAAGAAAGTGTGCTCAGTGAGAAAGAAGCACTAGTTTACGCCAATGTCGTCCAGTTTCGAGCCAAGAGACGATTTTTGTTACAGACAGTGGAACAGGCGTTGGACTCAATGTAGATGGGAATTGAGCTGACGGAACGTCTGGCAGATCACTGAATCCGTCAAACGCACCCCGAGACCTTTTATACATTGTGACCATCAAGGTGCCATTAGCTGTTAGACGCGAGATCTTTCAACATCGAGAGTTTAAGACAAGCAGGAAGGAAAGAATGAGTGAGTGAATGAGTGGAACCAAGCCAATTGCAGCATGCACTCGCACCACTCGCATTCGGGTGATTACATAGCTCATGGGGTTGATCCGTTGGAGGCCGTGACGGCTCAAGCGGTGAAGATGAAATTTCATACTTACTGTCTAACGGAACATATGCCGCGATTCGATGCCAAATATCTCTACCCTGAGGAATTGGACAGCAACCGTGAGGAGTCTGCAGCGATAGCTAAGTTGCAACAGGATTTCAAAAACTTCCTTGACCACGCTCAAAGGATAAAGAACCGGCCCAACCCGTCCAACACTAAGTTTCTGATTGGAGTTGAAGTTGAAAGTTGCGATTTAAACCATATTGAATATGCTAAAAGACTTGTCGAGGAAAACAGAGGTGTGATCCAATTCAGCGTAGGATCTGTGCACCATATCAATGAGATACCGATCGATTTTGATCAAAGCGAGTGGGACCGTGCTCTTGCCGCATCGGGGAACAATCTGAAGACGTTTTTACTTGCCTATTACGATTTACAGTATGAAATGCTGAGAAATTTGCAACCGCTTGTTGTCGGCCATTTTGATCTTTACAAGCTGTTTCTCCCACAGGATCTCAAAGTTGATCTCGAGACAGGGGCCTGCGAGAGTTCTGGCACCCCGGTAACAGGTATCTCTTTGATCAACCAGTGGAAAGAGGTTCAAGCAGCGGTTGTAAGGAACCTCCAGTATATTGAGAAATATGGTGGTGCTATCGAGATCAATACCTCGGCGCTACGTAAAAAGCTTCCTGAGCCGTATCCCGGTAAGGACGTCGGATTGCTCGTGAAAAGACATTGTGGCGGTAGATTTGTTCTCAGCGATGATGCACATGGGGTTGCACAGGTGGGTGTCTGTTATGATCAGGCTCTAAACTATATCGTTCATGAATTGAACTTGGAAAAGGTGTACTACTTGGCCGAAACAGCGAATTCAAGCGTTAGGCTGGAGGCAGTATTGATCGATCAGTTTAAGTCCGACGCCTTTTGGCGCTTGTACGGGACGCCGAAATGAGCGCTTGTTTATTATGCAGTAGCTGTTTATCGTTATTATAATACTATTTACCGGCTTGCGATTATTGTAAGCGGGTCAAAGATGGTATTGGAGATTGTTTAGTATGAACGGCCAAACATACAGTATTGGATGGCTGGACGGGAACACTTGATACATTTCTGACCTTCCTTCAATTCTGGTTGTTCGAATGGGATACACAAAGATTTGGCACCCATACTTGGAGATTTCTCATCCTGTTCGAGTTCTTCACCGTCGTCTTTCTTTGCAGAAGAATCTTTAATGTCTTCTTCACATTCCATGACACCACACCATGGGGATAAGATAACGTTTTTTCTGTTTAAGTTAGGAACGAAATCCTTCCAGTCCTCCACAATGACTCTGTGAGTATCAAAGGATTCCTTGGCCTTCAAGAACAGATCTTGCTGCATTTCCTCCAAGATTTCTGGTATGCGGGTCTCCAGTTCGCTTAGTTGAACGGTATATTTACGAGAATCGTTTCTGCGGACGACAACGACTTGATTCTTCTCGATATCCTTTGGACCCAGTTCGATACGGATTGGAATACCTTTCAATTCGTATTGGGAGAATTTCCAGCCTGGTGTGTAATTATCATTGTAGTCACCGAAAGCTCTAATGCCAGCTTTCTTCAAACGATCTTCAATAACCTTGGCTGATGCATGAATGTTGCTCCGTTCCGCGTCAGTAGTCTTCTTGGTGATACCCACAGGAATGACGACAGCCTGGTTTTGGGAAACTCTTGGTGGAATGACCAGACCTTTGTTGTCAGAGTGAATCATGACCATGACACCGATAACTCTAGTAGACAACCCCCAGGAGTTTTGATAGACGAATAGTTTAGGATGGTCGGAACCCAATGGGTTTTCTACGCAAACGTTGAACATCTTGGAGAAGTTTTGTCCTAGATGATGAGAAGTAGCACCCTGAATACCACGGCCGGTTTGTGGGATATAACCCTCACAAGTGGTTGTGAAATCACCACCGGCGAACTTCTCCTTCTCGGTCTTCTTACCCTTGACCACAGGAACAGCCAAAAGCTCTTCGTAGACACCGGCGTAAAAGTCCAAGATATCCAACACTTCCTGCTTAGCGTCCTCGACCGTTAGATGCGCTGTGTGACCTTCCTGCCATAGAAATTCTCTTGTTCTCAAAAATGGCTGAGGGTGTTTGAACTCCCATCTCACAACGGAATTCCACTGGTTCAACTTGAGAGGCAAATCTCTGTAGGATCTGATCCACTTTGCGTAGTAAGGGTACATAACGGTCTCGGAAGTTGGTCTAATGGCGATTGGCTCTTCCAAGTCAGAGCTACCTGCCTTGGTGACCCAAGCAACTTCCGGAGCAAAACCCTCGATGTGGTCCTTCTCTCTTTCCAGGACACGAGAGGAGACGAACATGGGAAAGTAAGCGTTCTGGACGCCCAAACCTTTGATCTTGCCGTCGAACCATTGCTGAATCTGTTCCCAGATCGCGTACGACGCAGGTCTGAGGATGTAGCATCCGGAAACGTCGTAATAGTCCAGCATCTCACCCTTGGTCAAAATCTGCTGGTACCATCCCGAAAAGTCGAGCGCCTTGTCCACAGTGATACCAATGAGTTTTGCGTCCTCCAGCGCCGCGGAGACCACTGGAACCTCCTTCTTCACCTCAGGCTTGGCCACTTGCTGCGAGAAATCCACAGTCTGTGGCTCAAACTGGCCCAGATACTTTGCCAACTCTCCCTTCTTCACAAACGTCTCGTTCAGCTGCAAAACAGCACTTGCATCGAGCTTCTCGAGCTCGCTATCGACCAGCAACCAAAACTGCGACTCAGCAGCGGCCAAATACCCCAAAGTAAACTGCTTCGCCGACTCACACTTGAAGAACGACTGGAACAACTCATCGCGCGCGAGCCTGGGATCCTTCAGCGACGTCGCCTGCGACAGCAACGCCGAAGGCGTTGCTGTAGATTGCAACGCCACCACGACAATCGGCACAGGAGCCGCACTCTTGGCCGTTTTCGGCTTAAACACCAGCGATTTCACCGCAACCGCACCATCCGTTTTTTCGCTCAAACAAAGCCCAGAGAACGCTTCTTCGACACCCATTTTCGCACAATCTCAGCCAATTCGCACTCGCAACCAAACTAACAGCCCCAGCAAGCTCTAAACCGACTGCTAACCAGCTACCAATCTCTTATATACCTGCTTATCAGATCTTCAACGACTCATCGCTGAAAAATTTCACGTCTGGTATGACTGAAAAATTAGTGAAAAAATGTCGATATAAAAGCGATGCCCAGCATATAAGAAGGCCAGTTTTTGAGCGATTGTGGGCCAATTGAGTCGCTAGGAGGCCGTTGAGCTGTGTGGTTGCGATGGTAATGGAGCTGTACGTTAACGAGAGTAGTGGTGTGGACGAAATCGGGGTTGTTGGGTCGAAGGAGAGGCCGTTTAAGAGTGCTGCGTTTGCGTTGTTTGCGTTTGGAGAGAAGGATGAGGAGCCTAAGTTGTTTGTGTATAAGAGCGAGGAGGGCGAGTACCAGGAAATTTCTGCGTCTGCGTTGAAAAAGGCCCGGAAGGGGAGCAGTGGACTGGCCAAGAAGGCGGTGAAGCAGCGGGAGAGGGAGCTGCAGGAGGCGGAGAACGCTGCCAGCAAGCTGGCAGCGTTGGAGATCAGGATTGAGGAGGATAGGTCGCTTCCCGAGGCGCGGAAGTGCAAGATTGGACAGTCTTACGGGCGTGTTGGGCAGAGAGTTAAGCTTTACGGGTGGATTCACCGGTTGCGTGCGAACAAGAAGGTTGTTTTCGTGGTGTTGAGGGACGGGAGCGGGTTTATCCAGTGTGTGATGAGTGGGGAACTGGCAGCGGCGCAGCAGACGGCGGAGTTGACGTTGGAGTCGACTGTGGCTCTGTATGGTACTGTTGCGAAGGTGCCAGAGGGGAAAAGCGCGCCCGGTGGGGTGGAGCTGGTGGTGGACTACTACGAGGTGGTTGGACTTGCTCCCTCCGGGGAGGAGGCGTTCACGAACAAGATCGCGGAGGGCGCGGATCCGTCGTTGTTGTTGGATCAGCGCCATTTGGCGCTCAGAGGTGAGACTATCTCTGCGGTTATGAAGGTGCGTGCGGCTCTGTTGAGGGCTGTGAGGCGAGTCTATGAGGAGGAGCACTTGGTTGAAGTGACGCCGCCATGTATGGTGCAAACGCAGGTCGAGGGTGGCTCAACGCTTTTCAAATTGGACTACTACGGTGAAGAGGCGTACTTGACACAGAGTTCGCAATTGTACCTGGAGACGTGTCTTGCAGCCCTGGGTGACGTCTACTGTGTCCAGGAATCGTTCCGTGCTGAGAAATCGCACACCAGAAGACATCTTTCCGAATACACGCACATCGAGGCAGAATTGTGTTTCTTGACCTTTGACGAGCTGTTGACACACATCGAGAAGCTACTGATCAACGCTGTCCAGTACGTGCTAGAAGACCCGGTCGCCGGTCCGCTGGTCAAGCAATTGAACCCTGATTTCCAGCCACCAAAGGGTCCTTTCATGAGACTGGAATACAAGGACGCCATCCAATGGTTGAACGACCACGATATCAAGAACGAACAGGGCGAGCCTTTCAAGTTCGGTGACGATATCGCAGAGGCCGCAGAGAGAAAGATGACCGATACCATCGGTGTGCCCATCCTGCTGATCAGATTCCCCGTCGAGATCAAGTCCTTCTACATGAAGCGGTGCCAGGACGACCCAAGAGTCACCGAGTCCGTCGACGTGCTCATGCCAACCGTCGGTGAGATTACCGGTGGTTCCATGAGAATCGAGAGCACCGAAGAATTGATGCAAGGCTTCAAGCGTGAGGGCATTGATCCAAAGGCCTACTACTGGTTCATCGATCAGAGGAAGTACGGTACTTGTCCGCACGGTGGCTACGGTTTGGGTACCGAACGTATCCTAGCATGGCTCTGTAACAGATTCACCGTCAGAGATTGCTCGTTGTACCCACGTTTTAGCGGCAGGTGCAAGCCTTGAAGCTGCAATCGCTCTACATATGAATAAACTACATATCTAACCACCTAATAGATCAAATTGAACTCTTCTTGGGTGACTCATACAGCCATTTTTTGTTAGCGTAGGATACTTATCAAAGATAGTGAAAAGTTCTTACTGTCGTCGACTACAAAAACTGTTAAAACAGCACAATTAGTCGAGCTTTTGGACCCATTTTGATCTCAAATTCATCAATTGACATGTCTGATAGCACCCAGAAGCTTTGGGGTGGTAGATTTACCGGTGAGACCGATCCATTAATGCATCTGTACAATGCGTCGCTGCCATATGACTACAAGATGTACAAGGCTGACATAGATGGTACCAAAGTTTACACTTCTGGCTTGCAAAAGTTGGGTTTAATCACTGAGGAAGAACTAGTAAAGATTCACAAGGGACTTGATGTGATTAAGAAGGAATGGGACGAAGACAAGTTCGTTCGTCATCCCAGCGATGAGGATATCCATACTGCCAATGAAAGACGTCTTGGTGAAATTATTGGACGTGATATTGCCGGCAAGGTGCACACGGGCAGATCTCGTAACGATCAATGTGTCACTGATTTGAGAATTTACTGTCGTGATTACTTGAACGATAAACTGTTCCCTGGCTTGAAAGGTCTGATCGATGTCATGATCAAACGTGGTGAGAAGGAGCTTGACTTCCTGATGCCGGGGTACACCCATTTGCAGAGGGCGCAGCCGATTAGATGGTCTCATTGGTTGAGCTCTTACGCTACATATTTCACCGAGGACTTTAAGAGATTGCGCCAGATACAGAGCAGACTGAACCAATCGCCTTTGGGTGCCGGTGCTCTGGCAGGACACCCATATGGTATCGACAGAGAATACCTGGCGCAAGGGCTCGGATTTGATGGTGTTATTGGTAACTCTTTAGTGGCTGTTTCTGACAGAGACTTTATCGTTGAGCTCATGTTCTGGGGGACGTTGTTCATGAACCACATCTCTCGTTTTGCGGAGGATTTGATCATTTACTCCACGGCGGAATTTGGTTTTATTAAGTTGAGCGATGCCTATTCGACGGGTTCTTCGTTGATGCCGCAGAAGAAGAATGCCGATTCGTTAGAATTGTTGAGAGGTAAGTCTGGAAGAGTATTTGGTGACTTGGCAGGTTTCTTGATGTCTTTGAAGGGTATCCCATCGACCTACGACAAAGATATGCAAGAGGACAAGGAAGCCCTATTTGACTGTCTATTAACGGTGGAACACTCGATTCTAATTGCCACTGGTGTCATTTCCACTTTAAGCGTTCAGAAGGAGAAGATGCAAGACGCTTTGACTATGGATATGCTGGCTACCGATCTAGCTGACTATCTTGTCAGAAAGGGTGTCCCATTCAGAGAAACACACCATATCTCCGGCGAATGTGTTGCCCTCGCTGAGAAACTGAACTTGAGTGGAATTGATAAGCTGACCCTGGAACAGTACCAAAAGATCGACTCCAGGTTTGGCGCCGATCTGTTCGAGACTTTCAACTTCGAGCAGAGCGTTGAAAGAAGAGACGCTACAGGCGGTACTGCCAAGTCAGCTGTGTTGAAGCAATTTGCTAACTTACAATCCCAAATTGACTCTATTTAAAGGTGGTCTCGCGGTCCTGTGGCAGATGACCATGGCCTGCCGTTGATAAACCTCGAGATAAATGGTATTCTAGACAATCGACTGTATTTTCCATAGTAGTAATCACACCGTAGCGATCCAAACGTTGTGATCCACAGCCAGCATCTCTGCATAAAGTTCCCGCTGTGAGTCATTATCAGCTTGTACACCGGCCTCAAGAGCTCCTCGTTTATATTCGAACCGTTGAGACTCAAGTACTTGTAATTAGAGGGCTGAGCGCCCAGCTTCAGTGCTCCAACGTGTATCGTGTAAACGTTCAGCCGGTGGTGTCTCTTGATACTCTGATGGACTCCCGTCATGAGTGCAGAAACCAGCAGCTCTGCTGGATGGTGTGAAACCGCCAAATTGAACGACAGTGACGGATTGTAGAGAATTACCTGTATTGCAGGGCCCTGTATGCGCCGCACAACCTCGAGCAAGACGCTGTAGTAAACCAGCACGTTCGCGTGCAACTCGGCCTCCAGCCGCCCCAGCGACACCTCGCCCGCCGGATAGTACGCCAGGTTCGGCATAAACAGTATCGACGCCAACTGGCACTGCACGTCGCCCGGTTTCTCCAGGAACTGAATAAACGACGCTAGGTCGCTCGCAGAGTGCGGATCAATGTGCCGCAGGAAATCATCCTCCTCCTGCCGCTCGCGGAACCCTCGAGCGTTAGTCGAGCACATAAACACCATAAACCCTCTACGGTACAGGTCCATTACCTGCGATCTCACGATCGGGTCCCGCATATCGCCAAACACCAACACACACTTGGCCTGCGACGCTGCCAACCGCGGCGGCACACTCCATAGCACGCTAGCCTGCCACAACAGCACCGCAGCACCAGCTGCTGCTCCCAGCCCAACTATCATCCTTTTCTCTTGTCCGCGAACAGACCCAAACAGCTCCTTCACATAACCAAACCTCCCAATCGACCCAGAATCGACCGTAACATCCTCAGCACCCTTCTCCTGGACCTCTCTCACCTTACTAGCCACCCGTTCAGCAACAGCGTACATCACTTGGCTGCCCTTCGAGAACAGCGAATGGCCCGCACTAAAGAGCCCATCCACGAAATCCTGGTCCCTGGAACTCATCCCGCCACTCAATTCGACCGCTTCAGCCCGCAACGGACGCCTCCAGACCTTCCAGAGGGTTTCTCTTAGTCATTAGTTAGTTACCCGAAAAGCCTTGTAGCTATAGCCACTACAGGTTGATGAATAACCACCACTAAGGAGCAGTATAGCCGGTAGGAGAGGAGTGTGTTTGAGCGATTAGAGCTAGCGAGGTCAATGGGAATCAATAATCCAATTCCCAGGAGCTTGAAGAGCGAAACAAGGTATGTTGGAGGTGTAGTTGGGAGTGGCCCCTATAATGGACGGTGACTAACGTGGGTTGGTGTGTTGTAGAAAGGCTGCTAAGGTGTTGGCGAGCTTTGTGAAGCCGAACCAGGTGTTTGGTGCTGACCAGGTGATTCCGCCCGATGTGCTGAGAAGTGCCAAGGGTTTGGCTATTATAACGGTGTTGAAGGCAGGGTTTCTGTTCTCTGGGAGGGCTGGATCGGGAGTGATCGTGGCTAGGTTGAAGGATGGGACGTGGTCGGCGCCCTCGGCGATTGCGATGGCTGGAGCGGGCGCTGGTGGCATGGTAGGCGTGGAATTGACCGATTTTGTGTTTATCTTGAACTCTGCTGCGGCAGTCAAGTCCTTCTCGGAGTTTGGAACGGTTACTCTGGGTGGTAACATTTCTGTGTCAGCTGGGCCGCTTGGGAGGAACGCAGAGGCGGCTGCGAGCGCCTCTGCTGGCGGTGTTTCTTCGGTATTTGCGTACTCGAAGAGTAAGGGCCTGTTTGCCGGTGTCTCCGTGGAGGGTTCTGTGATTGTGGAGAGGAGAGAGGCTAATAGGAAGTTTTACGGCGACAGTTGTACCGCTAAGATGATCTTGTCGGGCCGGATAAGACCGCCGCCCGCTGCGGACCCGCTGTTCCGCGTCCTGGAGTCCCGTGCGTTCAATTACAGATCTGCCATGCCAGCGGATGACTACGACGATTACTATGACGACATACCGGACTCGTTCGACTCTTCGGATGTCTCTTCGACCAGACCGACCACCAAATCAACGAGACAGAGAAGAAGCGGGTCTCGTAGCTATTTCGATGACGACTTCGACGACGACTACGGTAGCGAAGGCTATAGCGGGGGCCGCTGTGGACGCGAAAATTACGATGACGACTTCAGTGACCCTTCCGGTGCAAATGAGTACTACAGAAGTTATAGAAGACAGGGCGCTCGGTCTCCGCGCCATACCAATACCCGCTGGGAAGACGATGTTTTCGATCGGGACAACGATGTGAATGACCTGTCTAACAGGTTCTCGAAATCGAGAATCTCATCCAGCGCAACGGGCAACGTAGGGATGTCGAGACCAGTATCGGAAAAACCTGACTTCGGCTCGCTTTCATCATCTAACACTCCGAAGGCCGTTGCTCTGTACAGCTTCGCTGGAGAGGAATCTGGAGACCTTCCCTTCAGAAAGGGTGACGTTATCACCATTTTGAAGAAATCGGAATCTCAAGATGACTGGTGGACTGGTAGAGTAAATGGTAGAGAAGGTATTTTCCCTGCAAATTATGTCGAGCTCGTTTAATGCTTGCTGGAGGTACCTGGTTTATATTCTCGATTGTATAATCTGTAGTTTACGTAGCGACTGACGAGCAAAATACTGATAATATTTGCCAGCTTCGAAGTTGTACTGACTTTCTACTTCAGTTACAATTGCAAATTGACTAGCCAATATACATACTATGCAAAGTTTATACTAAAAAGTTCTGTTATCTGCCAAACCCAAGAAAATTTGCAGCTTCTTTAATTTGCTTCTGTAAAATACCTTCATGTTGGGTGTTGGTATTCATGAGAAGCATAAATTTGGTCAAGCTATCGATGTCGCCTCTCCAATAAACATCAAAGATATATTCAGTAATGCAGGAAAGGTTTTCACCTTTTGTTGCACTGGGATACTGTAGAAAATCAATACCTTTCCTAACTTGTCTCTTCAAATAATCCAAAATCTGAGCCCTCTGCTGCTCATTGTAAATATGCGCATTTGGATTCACCGGCAGCTGTTGCTGAAGGTAAGTGGGTGCAGCCTCTTTCATCGGATAATACAGCGGAGGACATAGCGGGAACGGTAGGACTTGGGCCTGTGGAAAGCTTGGTGGTTTAAATCCTACGTTAGAAGAAGTTGTGTTGTCATCATACCTCTTCCATGAGCATTTGACAACTGATCCGCCTATCAACCGGTTGTTCAACAATTCAAAGAGCCTCATAGCATCAGTCTTAGTCTTGCACTTGATATATCCCGAATACGTCAAAGTATTCCCATCAAAAGAAGTCATATGCAATTTATGAACTTTTATCCGCTCTTGAATACACATTTGGGTCAAAAATTCTTCATTGAGTATTGGGCTGACATCATCAATTTGAATGGTAGTCTTATAGCCCTTGTAACTGTACGTCTGGTGATTTCTTCCATCTCTGGCTACCGCTTTGGAAACATTGAGCCGCTTATTTCTAAAAGTCTTATCGTTAAAGTACTGAATTGCTTTCTGAATATCTGAACCTTTCTTATAGGTTACAAAAGCCCATAGAGAGTGGAATTTAGGAGCTTTGGATGAAAAAACAGACTTTACTGGTCCTATTTTACTGAAATATTCCAAGATTTCGTCATTTGTGCAATCAATTGGCAGATTCTTAACGAAAACCGCGTTTGGATGAGGAACTTGGGATCCGGAGTTATGCTCAACAATTTTTTCACAGCTTTCCGTCGTCAGTTCTTCCATTCGAAGAGTGATTGAATCCAATTTGGAGATCCTTCTTTCAAACTCAGGATATTTACGAAAATCCTTGTCAAAATGAATCCCACACAAAATCTTGTTACCAAAAAAATTCTGGCCATTATAATCCCTTATGACTTTCCTTGCTGCTTGATCATTATCAAAGTAAATAAACCCAATGTCTTTTCTCTTGTCCAATTTACAGGACAAGATTTTACCATACTTTTTGAAAGTGTCATAAAAGACCCGAGTTGTCAACTTGGGATCCTCCAACGGTAAGTTAGAGAAGAAAACGTTTGTACCGACATTTTTGCGGTAAAATGAATTCCTCAGTGATGGCATGATTCTAACTTCCTTTCCCTTTATGGGCCGATAATTAAACTCTTCTGTTGCCCTTTCCGCATCTGCTTTGTCTGCAAAGTTCAGGTATCCATAACCGAGGGAACTCTTGGTGACCGAGTCTAAACAAAGCTTCACTGATGTCAGCGATTTAAATTTCCCGAATATGTTTCTGAGCATATCTTCCGTCACCGTTGGATCCAGGTCGCCAATGAACAATGCCACCATTGACTTGCTTTCTAGAGTCGCGCTACTTTGCTCCTTAGCCCCTGGCGCCGCATCAACATTCGCAGTGTTACCATTTAATTTCACTACATCCGAGAATTCAGATTGCGACGACCTAGATGACACTGTACTTTGTTCTTCTTTATTGCGCTGATTTTCCTCAGTCGCTTCAGGCTCCGGTCCGACTTTCCCATTGCTCTTTTGCGATATTTCCTGCTTCTTCTCGATGTTTAGCGGAACATTATTCAAGACATTTACCTCTCGCGAAGTAAAAGGATTAATCATTTCACCAAGTACCTCACCTCTTTTTTTTGTCTTAATTCTATTTTCCCTGCTTTGCTTATTTTAACTGGAATTCTGCCACTGTACAACCAATAAATAAACAAGGCTTCCCTTCTTTAATAGACTGAATTAAAGACCACAACCTGTATCTTTAGTGTTTTCAGTTATCGCCTTTAAATGTTCTGTCTTTTTAATTTTGTGACACAATCCATAAGGCCGTAGGCGTCAGAAAAAAAAAAAGCTGCGACAGAAAATCGAAATGTGTCGTCGCAAATAAAACGCATGTAAAGTGAGCTTTCAGGACTCGCGATTTACTATGGCGTCTTCTGAGTATGGGTCTTCGTTAGCGCCCTAAATCTTTGCTGTTTAGGACCATGTTCTATGAGTACAGCGATCTTGGTCTGTGGTCCAGACACAATTTATGTTTAGGCTGAATTTGAACACTTCGAGGACATATGCTGTCGAATCCCAAAAATACAACGAATATTATAGTTCTGACTCACCTGTCGTATACATAGGTTGTCTATCTTATTTGCATGACTTGTCCATTAATGGATATTTTCACACTGTGGTCATTATATCCCTGCCGAAAAGACCTCTCTTCAACCAATCCATAAACAGTAGCACTCTGGTTCTCAGGGACACAGTTTGAGCGAAATAGACACCTCTCCACAAATACATAGCGATCAAGCCTCCGACGAAGGAGTAGCCAGGCAAATCGAACACTGCAGAGTTGCCCACGTAGGCCAAGGAGCCAAGATGGATATATTTGAAGGGTTTGCATGAGGACTCATCTAAGTCAGCTTCTATTAGTTGGTCTCTGCGGATGTGGTCGTCGGTTATTCTTGCCAGCTTTGTGAATTTCTTGCCGAGATAAGTACCTTGTTGGTGTGCCCTTTGAGCGGTTGCTGGTAAGGAAGTCAATCCAGATTCAATGTCTTTCAGTAGGTGGGTTATTTGTTCGAAATTTAAGCTTCCTTTATTCTCAGGATCGTATTTTGGCAGATTTTCATGTAAGGTCAAAAAGCCTTCCCTCGTTTGAGGGTGTCTCTTGGATAATTGTCTAGCTAAATCAGCTATTTCCTCATAGGTTAAGGACAGCTTTTTGATGTCATCAGTACCGAAAAGGTCGCAGGAGTTGTTAGCCAAGCGCAGGTTCTTCTGTATAATATATTTTCTGACATACTCTGCAGCGTGTGCCGCCAGGTCAGTTCTTAGCGTGGAACAATCACCGATTGCATAAACATCTTTAGCTTCATTGCCAAGCACCCTCAAATGAGAGTCGGTTTCTATAGCTCTCTTATTTCTTTGATTGGCGGAGAAAGCTGTCACAACTTGCTTGGCCAGAGGATTCTGTGCAACACCTGTAGACCATAGACAGAGTCCAAATGGTAGCTCTTTCCTCTCTATTTCCCCAGTATGCGGATTTTTCTGGTTGAAGATAACTTTATCCGGCAGAATTCTATCGACTCGAGCATTCGTTAGAAGGTCGATGCTCTCCTTTCTAAACCTCTCCATGGCATATTCAGAGATCTTCTCGTCGTAAGTGTTCAGAATGTTGGACCTCGACTGAATGATGTGAACTGAAACCTGCTGTCTCAAAATTTTTGGATACAATTTAGGCAAGTCCTCATTCAATAGATCGAAAACCTCTGCGGCAAACTCCACACCAGTCGGACCACCGCCACAAACAACAAAACTTAAAAGTTTCTTACGTTCCTCGTCGCTTGTGGTGGGCAGACACGCCAATTCCAAGTTATTCTTGATTTTTCTCTTGATGTCTAAGGCGTCTTCTGCACTTTTGAGACGGTCACAGTACTGCAGGCCCTCAACGCCGTGCGTGTTGGAAGTGGACCCCACCGCAACGACCAACTTATCGTAAGGAACATAAAATGATCTCTCTTCACCAGAGTGCGGTACAACCTGAGAAACTTTGACCAATTTATGCTCAAATTCTATCTTATCAGCTCTAGCCTCCAAATAGTGCCCGCTGACCGCACCAACAATCTTTCTGATGGAAGCCATCAAGCTCTTCACTTCCAGCGTACCTGTAGCCGCAGAGGGAAGCAAAGGCGTGAACAGGAAGTAATTCTGAGGCGAAATCACTGTCACATCGTAGTCTCCCTTGCGTAAATTCTTCAACAGACCGACTGAAGCCCAGCCGGAGCCCAAAATAACTAGCTTTGGTTTGTAGCTAATAGTCTGCTTGATTTCCGAGTCATAAGTATCCAAGCTCTCTTTCAAGATGGGCAAATTCTCAGGACCACCTACCTCTGGGTTGATCGCCAACGTGGGTACTTCGATAGTCTCTGGCACTTCGCATTCCCTGTAAGTAGTCGAATCATAAATAAAGAATATCACCAGTGCTGAACCACAAATAGTCACAATGGCACCAGTAGACACTATTGACCATTTGAGAAGCTTTCCAAATCCATGGCTGAAAAAAGCCGGTATTTCACTCTTGGTGACGCTCGAATTCTCTGGTGATGCTAACGCTTTTTCCTTCGCGTTTATCAGGTTCCTATTGATGCTAAATTCACGTCTATTATTGACTTTACTCACTCTAGTACTCAAGCATAACTTACTACTCGCCGAATATGGCTTTTGTGAAGCTATTCTAGCGAGAATTCTCGCATTAGGAAGTCTCAAGGACATCTGGACAACTAGAGCTCGATTCAGTCACTCCTGGGGAACTCTAAAAGATATCTATTCTCCTTACTCTATCATTTTATGTATTTTCAATCTACAATTATTACCACTTCACTCGATTTAATGAAAAATCATGACATCTGGGGCCGCTCATTATCAGCGCAAAAATGTCAGAAACTACCGCAATGGCAGATTCATCGAATTGAGAAGAGAATGAAAATGGCCAATTCAAGCCTGGCAGATTTGCTGTGGAAAAAGGTCCTACCCGGATTCGAACCGGGGTTGTTCGGATCAAAACCGAAAGTGATAACCACTACACTATAGAACCATAAGAATTCTGCGAAATCTAGGATCAAGAAAACATACTAGTATGATAGTGCAAGCCATCACTTTCGCTAAATGCTCGTCGACTGTAGGGGCACTTAGGCTATTTAGCTCAATGAGATCGAGTTACTTGTGAGAGACCTGAAGCTGTCAACTAGTTGCTTTGCAAAAAAAATGGACAAGTCCGGAGTCGAACCGAAGACCTCTCCCATGCTAAGGGAGCGCGCTACCAACTACGCCACATGCCCATGTTAATTTGATGGCAGAAAAGAATAGCACGAGACCCTAAGAGCCAAAGGAAGTCCCGTGACATTCTCTATAACAGAGCAGAATACGGCAAGATCCGCAATAACTACTTCATGTCACATAGAGGGCAATGTCTGACGAGGCTGCACTGTATGTTTATTGCTGTTTGATTGCTGAGGGAGGATCCGCCACTAACTAAAGACTTAGATCTACCGCTTTAAGTGATTTAGCTGACTGTGAGGAAGATGTGGAAAAGGCTGAGGAAGATATAGAGTTGTATCGATTGAAAAAACTTGCACCACTTTATGCCCGTAGAGATGAGATTATTCAGAGGATTCCCGGCTTTTGGCGTGTGGTTTTATCGCAACATGATGAATTTGCTGATCACATCAAAGCTTCCGACTTCAAATACGTAGACGCAATCAAAAGCATCATTGTTCATTGGAAAACGCTTCAGGACTACGAAATTGAGTTTAAATTTAACGCAATTGAAGGTGAACTGAAGGAGCAGACCATTAGGAAGCATTTTTTGCTGAAGGATGAGAAACTGACTAGCGAAGCGATCGACATCGGAGTTCCGGCCACAGCAGAGAGGAAAAGCTTTGTTGACTGGTTCAATTGGACTGGTGTCTCGAATACGAAGGAGTTTCCCGATGATGGCGAACTGGCAGCATTATTTAGTGAGGATATCTATCCCTACTGTGTAAAATACTACACTGAGGCTCAGCGTGACGTTGAAGACGAAGAAAGTGCTGACAGTTCCAGTGAAGGAGAACTCATGTTAGACTAGAGGCTCCCGAATTCGGCTAATCGCCACGGCGATATGGTTGGCCATCTTCATCAATTGACATGTGCAAATGTACAGGTATAGAGATTTATTAAAAGTTCATTAATCATCATTTCTTGTCCTTTTTCGATAATAAGCCTACCAAACTTGAGAATGAACCGGACTTGCCGCCAAGAGTGCTCTTATGAGAGTTTCGCTGCATATGGAGACTTGTAGTAGAGTTGTTGTCTGAACCAGCGGGTGTCATTCCAAATGAAAAATAACGATTAGCTGTCTGGCCTTTGCTCGAATTGCTTGATGTGGATGTATTGGGAGCATTATCGCTATTTTCATTATCAGGTAGAAAGTTCAGCGAGGTTGAGGAGCTATTGTTGCTTCTTCCCAGTCCCACAGAGGATCTTCGAATGTTGTTCGTGCTCGAGAGATACGGAGATGACCGATGGTGCACAATTTGAGGCCTTTCCAAATCGTGAGTACCAGACCCGCCATTAGAGCTCGCAGGGTAGAGAGGCGGCAAATCATCACCAATAATGTCGGACTTCATAGCCTTATCGTAGGATGGCACGCGGCTCAAGGTGCCGATTTCCCACTCCTTATTCAACGGCGATTGTGCCCCTTGCTGTACCGCTGGGTCTTCCGTAGGTGGTTGCGAGGAGTTTGGTGTCAGTAATAGGCAATTGGAGTCTCTCATTGAACCATTTGCGTCAGGGAAATCATTGGCTGCAATTGGCTGAGCCAGCAGGCCGTTACTAGCATCTGCCGAGCAAGTCTGTTCTATAGTAATTGCTGGAATTGATGACGTTGATCCATATTCTCTTTCAAGGCGTAACCTTCGCAAGTTCATTTGCAACTCACTAAAATTATGGTCATTGTCAAGCACTGAACCTTCGCGAAACTCCCCGGACGGCGTTTGGGCGCCAGACATTGGTGGAGTCTCCCCAATGCTAACGTCATTCCACAGCCTGTCATATATATGGTTTCCGTAGTTTGGAGGAGACATAAGCTTAGACATCGAGGCAGTAGCGGACACACTATTGCTCATTGAGGGTATCTCAAGCTCCGACGCTGATCTGGCAAATATAACTTCATCATCAGAATCATTTTCTTCCTTATGATTTCCCTTTTGATTATGAGCCAGCCCATTGATATCCGTAGTTGAGCTACCTGCGCTGCTAAAAGCTCCATCAGAAGATCTCACACCGAGAGCAACGAAGGGGGAAATGAAAAGCTGCACTGGCAAAGAAGCGCGGAGCTCAGAGACGTGCCCATCAGGATTAACGAGAGATATTACAAACTTCATTTTGTGTCTCACCTTGATGCTATTAAGCAGGGTACAGTCCTGGGTGCATTTTGACAAGCTTGCAGGTATGTGAAAAGTGGTATCCACTTCCCACCGATCTTGAAACTCGCAGTCTTCATTCAAATCACTGGTTCCGTTTTCGTCTTCATTCATGTGGTTCAGCGGATCCTTTATTCTCATCTTGTTAACCGTTCGCTCTTGGCTCGTGACGGCTCCAAACGTACCGCAATACTGATAGTGCTCGACCATTTGTATTTTGACTGGGCCCAATTTCAAGCCTTTCAGCAGTGGTATGATTAATATATGGATTGGCGTAGCGGAACCGATAGCAATCGCCTTCTCGGGGATTGAGATCGAATATTCGACCTTCTTCGGCCATGTGTTATCTACAGCAACGGTCTCGGACAGCTCCAAAGCATCAGGCGCTAGGGTGCGTACCACTCTTAAATGCTTTCTACAGATGAGATCTGTGTGGAACTTGTTCCTCTCAATCGTCGCCTCCAGCTTGTACACAACAGACGCATTAGGCAACCCCTCCACACTTTCAGGAATAGATCCCGGAAGAATAGCACTAAACGGAAACTCGTAATTACCCTTTACCAATGTATGATAGTGCGAGCTTGACTGTCCCGCCAAAGATATCAAAGAAGTAGTAGAAGATCTCGCCTTTCTTGGAAGGGAACTAATATTACCAGAAGATTTGCTTGCAATCGAAGTTTTCCTGCCATAGTTGTCATACAAATTCTGTAAGTAGTTCTCCACATTAAAGTTATCCCAAACATGCTCATAAATCCGTCTTTCATATTTCGTATATCGTTGCACCATGCCCTTGCTAGTCTTGTATTGGGTAGGAATGTTCAATCGAATCTTGCCATACAATCTCAGCGAAAGATTCTTGATCTGTATTGGTTCCTGTACTGACAGCACAATCGTTCCAGAAAGAAGTACAGAGGGGGCTTCACTTGTAGATCCTTTTAGCAAAATAACACCATGGTCAGTTCCTTTGATTCTAACATCATAAAGCAGCGGTTCTTTCGATTTGCTGCTACTGGGAAACATTTATATTGTTGTTCTTATATGCTGTGTTGTTCATGCAACGTAAATGCTAGTGAAACGGCTCTTTTTTGTATCTCTAACAACTATCTAACCAAATAATTTGCTGCTAGCTCAAGGATCTATTTAATGGCTCTCTAGGCCTAAGATCTCCAGGTATTTCTATAATAGTGAAGTTATCTAGTCCCTATTAATTAAGAAGGAGCTTGCGCCAGACCGAAAATTTAAATATTTAAGATAAATCAAGAAAATACTGAAAAGATGACCGTTAAGGCTGAAATAGTTCGATCAATCTCGTTGAAATAATCCGCCGAGCATGCATTTAGTGTAGATAAAATTTATAGTCAAGCCAACAGGAGCGAATACTGCGATAACAGCAGACAATCGCCGCCTCTTTCTGGATCGAGCACATAATTGTAGAGGTAACCGTCCGAGGTTATGACCCTTACGGGTAGCATCTTGACCAGGGAAGCTGACTTGACGGAGGATGATTCGTCGCTCAGCTCGAAGAGTTCAGGGTACTCGGAAGTGTCAACGTCGATGAGTTCGCCGAATGCAGTCATACTTTTCACTCCAGCGTTGTTCTCGATGGGGAGCTTGAGACTAGCAAAATGCCTGGATGGTTCGAGTAAAGAGGAGACTTTGATGGGCAAAAGTTGCTCTAAGGTCTTGGCAGCCTGTCTCGACAGTTTTTGCGAGGATTTTCTTATCATTCTAGCGACAGTTCTCCGAGAGGCGTCGACGTAAGGTTCCTTGGATCTCTCTAGGAGCACCATGTTGTTACTTTCAGCTTCTATCAGCGCAGCCTCCGTTTCCGGATCGGCTACCACGTCGTCGTTGCTTAGATCGGCATTTCTCGTCGCTGTCGAAACAACATCGGATCCGTTGTCCTCGATAACACTGTTATCGCTTTCGTGTGTCTCATGACCCTCAGTTATGATGTCATCCTTGCGAAGTTTGAAGATGTGAATCGTCTTGGTTGAACACGTCACTGCTAGAAACTGGTTATCAGAGCTGAAACACATGGAATGTATCCTTGTGGGATATGTACCTCGTCTAAATTGGTACATCTTCACCCCAGTTTCCACGTTAAAGACTCTTATTATGGTTCCCTTTTCCGAGGCAGTCGCCAATAGAGAGCCATCGAAGCTCAGCGCCAATGCCGCTATCTCGCCTTTGTGTGCTTCGATCACCATGGTAGGTTGTAGAGTCTTCAAATTGAATAAAATGACGTCCCCGTTTTTCATTATGCTATTGTGCTCGTTCTTTGCAGTTTGGGCTTTGTCCGGCACAGTGATTCCCCCTTTGGTCGTATTCAGCATACTATTCCCCGTTGGAGCCGAGCTACTGTCAGCTCTTTGACTGATTACAGACTGAATAACGTCGTCCGACAATTTGCTACCACCGGTGGTGACGTTGAGATTATTAGTCGTGACATTCTGCTTGATTTCCGAATTGATAACTTTCGGTGGCGACGGATACACGAGGTAACAGTTCTCTGTGGACGGCGACATCGCCACTATTCCTTGAGGGTTCGGATTCGTGTCAATTGTATGCAAAAGCCTCATGTTGCTTATATCATAAATGTAGATTTGCTCTTTCAAAAGGACAACCAATCTCAACCTGTTCATCTTCACAGACAGGATAGAAGTCGGGAATGTAACTTCACATATTATCGAGTGTTTCTTAGTGTTAATTATCCTCAACCTTCTGGGCGACATAGCTGGCTGATCTCCAATCCCCGCAATCGCTAGCAAAGAGGTTGAAAAGAGCATCTCCACCATACCATAGCCACCAGAATTCTCAGAGTAGAACTTTCCAAAGGGTTCACAATTGAATATCTTGAATCCTGATGATGTACCTATTGAGATGCATGTGCCATCCTGATTGAAGTTTATAAGGTTTACAACCGGTAAGGAATCTGGCATTCTCCACTCTGAGCACTTCTTCGAACAGCTTGAACGTTTGAAGTCGTTCCTTATATCTACTTCCCAGTCTTCTCTGAACCTAGCGATGTTGCTCATCGAACATCCTTAATATTTCTTACTAAACGATCGAGCCGCATCAGACTCGATCTTGTTGTTGCAAGCATGAGGATACTAATTCCAGCAAACGATTCTCAGGAGTTGGCGCAATCAGGAGACTGCAATTGCGTACTCTATTGCAAGAGTTCTGCTAGTTGGTATGTTCTCCTAATAAAATCATTGTACTTATACTGCTTATTTTCGCTAAAATCACATCTCAAGACGTCCCAGTGGCCGAGTGGTTAAGGCGATGCCCTGCTATTACTACTAGTAGCATTTAGGCATTGGGTTTTACCTGCGCAGGTTCGAATCCTGTCTGTGACGCCATATTTTTTTTTTCAATTTATGCTAACTTGTCTGTATATGGTGAATGGTTGAACGAACTACTAAAGAAGTGGATAGTCTGTCATCTATCGTTTCGTCGTTAATCGATTACAAATTATGCCTCATTATATATGCAACCGCAAACGCGGCTAGAAGATCTCTTGATACCATGGGTCAGGGACCATCAATATGTACCGCTCCATGGCCTCTCTAAATCTGTTCTTATACTGTTTTGGAGTGACAACAGTTGGCTTCTTGCTACTACTGCCGCCAACTAGGCCTTTTTCTTTAACCCAGTTCTCTAATTTCTTGTCCCAGGTAAAGGTTCGGATGAAATCGATTATACCAACGGTTAGTGTGTGTCCCTCATTGTCTATCCCTACAACTAGTGAGTAATCCATGACATTCATCTTGGCTAGAAATAAAGTATCATTCCATAAAGAAGCTCTCAAAAGCTTCTTGTCGTACTCTCTAACGTGAATTGGAGACTCGTAGATGTATTCGACCATGTTTTCATCTAGCAGAACCTCGTTTTCCTTCCCGGTTTGTTCGACGTGCCGATTTCGCATGGAGCCCTTCAAATCAAAAATTCGTGTGGTTTTTCTTTCATAGAACAGGTTCTCCATTATGATGACGTCCATTTTGTAGCTCTTAGAGCCGGATATTGAGCTTTTTACCTGTATCTGATAGAACCCAAAAATTTTAGCCAAAGCTGTGGGCAGCTCATGGAACATTGCCTGGGCCATGTATTCGAAGTAACTTGGAGTGAACTTTATGAAAGCGTCCAATTCCGAATGAGATAGTTCTTTGATGACAAACCGATCATCCAAAGTCTTGAGAAACCCACTCCCACTTTTACCGCCACTAGAATCCCATTTGACGCACCTTGAAAGACTTTGGATAAACTTATCATGGCAACCGCATATTCTTCTAAAGGCATCAAAATGCTCAGCAAAGAAAATTTTGCATGACATCACGGTGAGAGCGTCTTCGAATTGATATCTTAAGTGTACGGCCGTTGATTTTGTCATGATGGATTCCAATTTTCCGCCCAATCCATTCGCCGTTGACTGTAGCGGAATTTGTGAAGTTTGAGGTTCCATTGAAACGGGGACCTCGCTTGGAGCGTGAGAATTCGAAAAAGAATCCTTCGATGCGTTGAGTTCCTTCTCGATACCAACAGATTCTGATCCATTTGCACTAGCATCAGTGCTGAAGTCCGTCGGTGTTGCGCTCGTTGGATGCTGCATATTTTCCAAGTTTGCCATTTTCTGCTTATAGTCCGAAGTATTCAAACAGAATGCAATGAGAGAGCTGGGTTCATCTTCCCGAATGATTACGTCGTTGTCCACAAAGATGTGCTCTGTTGGCAGAGTTGGATAGTTAAGCGGCTTCCATAAAGAGGCGGATCTATCAGCCCAAAAATTGGCAAGTGCCTTCATCAGAAGTGACTTTTCAGGCTGGCTGTTAGACCCATCTTTGTTGGCCGTAGTGGATGTCGTGACCGGTGGTAACGGCTCACTTGCATTTATTTCCTTACCGTCAGTCGAAACAATAATGCTTGGAGTCTCGTGCTTCGAAACTTCATGATCTTCCTGTAGTACTTGTTCTCCCCACTGATGTATAGAGTCTTCCAACTGGTTTTCAAGTTTCTCTTGCATTTTGTGCTTATTAGAATCACCTGTAATCTTGTCGGTTGTCTGTTTGATCCTGGCGTCCTCATGTTTTCCAATATCATGTAAAGGTTCATCAACGGCGTCTTTCACGTTCTTGTATATCTCGACTATGGGAGTTGAGGTGTGAAGTCTCAATGCTTGGTACTTGTTTTTATTCAGCTGTGCTCTCTCTTTTTCCCTTTGAAGCTCAAATTCCTTGGACAATGCGTCGAAATGCATTTGATCAAAAAAGTTAGCCAGCTGCCCAACTTTCGTGCTAGTGTTGCGCCGCTTCCCAATGGATGATGAGTTATTTGTGGTGCTTACGCTTATCAGATTCGGAGCAACACCCTCATCGAACGATTTGTTGACAGGCACTGATGCGTTGGAATGTCGATCGCTAGTAACATTACTCGTTGCTGCGCTTTCCTCATCATCGCTTGCTTTCGCTAGGGAAGCCGCTGTATCAGCACCAGCTTTGTCTTGTAGTGTTGACTTGCCAGCGGCTGAAAACATTGCGTGCAACTCGTCCGCATCTTGTTCTGTGATCGGAGACTCATTTGAATATGGATAGGAGGCACTATCCAGTTTGTCAGTCTCTTTTTTTGCATCTATCTGCTGGCCGATATCCTCCTCAGGTTTAAAGTCCGAGAATAGTTTCTTTAGCTGACGAGAAGTAATACGGGTGATATCGGTCTCAGATGGTAAATATCGCTTACCGAAGTCAGTAAACTCAGAATCCCAAGTAACAGCCCTATCATGAAGCGTTTTGATGATGAAGTTCAAATGAATATGTTGATCACCTGCTTCTTCTCTGTATAATCTTTCAAGGTCCTGTACTAAATGAGCCTTCTCTTCACTTACCTTAGATTTCAGCTGCTCAATTGTTGACTGACCAGCTAGAAGTCTGTCTCCAGACATACTATCCAATTTCACACGTTTTAAGCGACTCGAAACGCTATCATAAAAAGCGTTTATCTTGTCCAAAATCTGGTAGTAAAGCTCAACTTTCATTCTGATATCTTTGTAGGGAGTCCATGTTATCTTCCGTGGCGGAGTCACAAGCTCGTGAACTTCTAAATCTGAATAGTCAATACGAACAACCAAACCATTAAACCCGAAATATTTGACATGGTCGGTGGCAAAATCATGAGTACACTTTCCGATCCCCGCCACACTTTCCTTCTTGCTCCAAAACATCAGTTCCAAATATTTGCCAAAAGAGTAATTCCACGTTTTCTCGCTGACCTGGAGAATCGGAGTTGTCATACCACATTTCTTGCAGTAGCTCCAAGTGACAATGATGTCTTTTAGGCGCGGGAGTCGTGCCTGAAATTTCTCGATGAGAACGTCTACCTTGCCTGAGCCATGAACATAACTTCTATAATGATCAATTAGTTCACCGCCACAACCTTGGCGGCATGGGTAGAACGCCGTCGCAACGACATTCTCAATGAACTGCCCTATTGATATGTCACTGTCCCAAAAGTAATCTATTGTGACAAGCTGAGGTCCGATGCAAGGAGTGGCCGTCTTTGTAGATACCATTGAATATAGCAACGTAATACATTGATGAGATCCTGTGCCTAGCATATTACGTGACTGCGCATAGGAAACTTCCCATTGCCTACTTTTCCGTTGAAATTGCAGCTCCAAGTCACTTAACTCCTTTTTATGAACAAAATCTACCAGATAGCTGCAATCCTTCTTCGTCAATGTCGAGACCAGAGACTGTGAACCAGCACCAAATATCTTAGCTGTTTCCTCATCTAACCCTAACTTCGGAGGTTCTTTCCGTTTTTCTATCAATTCCTGTTCCAGTTCTCGGGCCCTTTTAAGAAGAAATGGGGTGGGGAACTCAACTGAGGGCGAAGTTGTCAGAATTCTACTACTAAACTTTTCCATGAATTCACTGAAGTATCCGTCTAATTTCTCCTGTTGTATGCGCCTTTCTTCCAGATAGTGATTAGTAGACAGTTTGAGAAAGTTATCATTGAAGAGTGCACTTTCCAGTTTCAAAGAAAAAACGACGTAAACCATAAATTCAGAAACATCCTTGAGCTTCCGCAACGTCTGCTCGTCTTCACCTCTCAATAAGACGGTACCACCAAGCTCACGGTTGCAACCGCGAATGAAAGTGTAGGTTTTACTTATATTCTCGTAGATGAACGACTTGACCTCGAACCTTTCACAAGTGCCCATTTTTATATTTCCCGCAAGTTTATCAACAGAAATCGCAATATCAGCCCCTGTCAATTTGGCGATACGCTCAATAACCTGCGGCTTCAAATTGAATTGCACTACAACTCCTTCTTTGTTTAATAACTCCATTGCATATCCACTAACGTTTGCACCAACAAGTAAGACGCTTGGATCGAGAGACGTCAACCGCGCCACAAGCTTATCGAGATATTCTCTTTCTTGTGCCATGACCGTCTTAATGCTCAAAAACTGGTTCTCGTTTCTCTGGTATTCTAGCGGAAACATAATTAGCAGGATACGGGGGCTGTCCAAAATTCTTGGCATCGATTTGCAAGGTAAAGCCTTCGAGAAGACCACCCCATTTATATATTCAGATGACTCAAAATCACCTCCAGGAATTCTCTTGATTTTGACATAGTTTTGGCGGAAATCAAGAGTACCAGAATCTCTAGCGTTAAGTCTAACGGCCTGAATCTTGAGAAAGAATCTCTTCAGCAATTCTTTCCATTCATTTTTGCCATCAAGATCCTGATCGTTCAAAACCTGATCCAATAGTGCCTCCATATGCAAAGATGAAACTTCGCTCAGTTCATTCTTGCCTTCCGGCATTACAATGCTTGGACTTGAGACTCTTTTCCAGGAACCATTAAGGCCTATCTTACCTTTCGGTTTTTGTACTGAATTAGCTTCGCTTGATAAAGGTGCGAACGCTTTATCCTCGCTGACAATGGAAACCAGATTGGGCGTGCTATTGTTAAAAAGGCCCCAGCCATTATGGAACGAGTGCGACCTCGTGAGATTAGGTTTACTTTTGCTCTTGCGTCTAAAGCGCATCCTTTGCAGCGAAGCTTCGGCCCTTTGAAATGACTTAGTCGATGTTCGCATCGATCTAATTGGATTGCTAGACTGTACGCTATCGTTTAGCGCGGAATATATTGACATGGAACCTTCATCTTCTGATGCATCGTCGTCCTGCGACAAATTTGAAGTGCCCTCCTTAAAATCGATTTGCTGCTTTTGTGAAGGAGGTTCCCTTCGACCACTCGACACCGAGCCACGACGTGTACCTTTTCTATAATTGAACTCGAATTTATAGTTTTTGCTATCCACGTTGCCGATTATGTTGTTGACATTACCGGTAGTTGCTGCTTTTTCTAAAGCTGGACGGTTATTTCCAACGTAGTTGAATAATGATCTTCGCAGCGAGTGTCTACTTGGCTTACCATTCGATTTTTTAGGTGATGGGCGACCTGCATGATTATTATCAAAAGATGAGAGCATGTCGACGTCTTTTATGGTATATCTATCCCTCATGCCATGTCCGGAGCTCATAATATTATCATAATGCCACTGCTCACTTGGGGTGTTGTTGTCTGGGAAGGATATTTCCAGAGACTCTCCCTGCCTCGTCGCAGGTATGGCCATTTTTGGAGGTGGAGGTGGGGTGGAGACAAGAAGTCTGGAATCACCCTCTGCTGTTGTAATGACACTTTGAGCGTCCGTGTCATCGTCATATGAAGTATCATCTTGATTATGAAAACAGACTCCAGTATCGCCTGCAGCACATTCATGGTCGCTAGGACGTTGATTCGACTCCTTCCCCTGGGCAGCAAAGATGTACCGATCATCAGAATTGCGGTAATGGCTAGCTTGATCAACGGCAGACTCTTCATCACTTGAATCCTCGTAGTTGTTAGCATGCTCGTAACAGTTATTGCAAACTCTCATTGTCCCGTCGTAGCCAAATCTCTCGCCAGATACAGAAAACGTGCAGCTATTGCAAAATATCTGTCCGCAGATTCTGCAGTGATGTCTCCTCCGAAAAGTGTTGAAGCTCTTCCCGCATGTAAAACATTCCTTGGCACTGTCATCCTTCATCCAATATTCTTTAGAGATTACACTCTTGGTGTTCTTGTGATTCTTCTTTCGGTTGTGATAAAATCCAAACAAAAAGCTCCTAGACAGTGATGCTGTCATGGAGGAGGATCCACTTTTCATCGAGAGAGCATCTTCGTTATCACGATAATGCTGTCTCATGCTGTTTGGATTTCTGATAGGAATAGCCGTGACAGTGGATTTTGACTCATAAATACTAGAACGTTTAGCTCTCGCATTACCATCAAGTGAGAAGGTAAGAGATCTTCCTTGAGCCAATGAGCCGGACTCTCTGTGTAGAGTAGTCTTATTTGGCTCACGAGCGATAGCAGTCGCATCCTTGTTCTCGACTGGCTCCAACTGGCTTAATTCGTCAATATCGGTGGAACTCTCAGAGCGTACCTGCTCGATCGTAGCGTTGCTATTTGGACTGAACTGTTCACTATTTATATTTATCTTCAACGGTACCGAAAGATCACTCATCACAGGATTCGTGTCCACGTCCGTAGTAGTCTTCGGAATCAAGGCCTCTGTAGCCAAGAATTCTGGTTTATCGATAGCCCCCATCATACCATCAACGAATCCCAGTACCTAAAGCTTAACCACTCAATCATACGGTGGCAATTTAACGCAGTCCCTGCTATCTTCGAGTCTCTTTTACAGTGTCTAACTGTGTATGCCCATATGATCAACGCTTTACAAAGGGTCTATTAGATCAAGATATCACGTGGAAGCAGCTTATTTGAGCTTGCAAGCTATATAAGCCTAATTTACCTCCCAGGAGCCATTGTGACAGCTATTACCAGATCAACTGGCAGTTTCCAGGTCTCTGCCTTTACTGTGTCAGCTTATTACCTGTCGCGACAGTAACCACAGTGCTGACACAATAACAATATTAGTGAAAAGATCCATAAAATAGCAAAGTTCAGCTTTCAGCAGTGAGATCCGGCTTGGAAATGCTGATCTTGCTTGCTCTTGCCTTCTCTTGGATAGCGTTGGCTCAAGAACTGAGCTTCGCAGAGTTCCACAGGAATAATTTAAAGAAGAGCCTATCGATAAGGGAACACAGTGCCAGTAATTTATTATTGCCCTTCAACGGAACTCGTGCGCCTGGAAGCAAAGAATCCAAAGAAACGCAGGATTTTATTAGGAAGTATTTTCGAGATGTGCTGAATAATGATTGGCCTGTGGAGATAGATTCGTTCGAGGAAAACGGATTTAATTTCACGAACATGGTCTTCACACCGATTCATGGTGAATCCTATCTGGTGATTGCAGCTCATTATGATACCAAAATCGATCCGCCTGGTTTTACTGGGGCCATGGACAGTGGTGCGTCGTGCGCCATACTTCTCTATGTTGCAAAATTCATTGACCACATTTTGACAGTCGAGAGGAATCTGCTCGAACCGCTGCTGGGCAGCCAAGTTGGGCTCAAAATCGTTTTCTTCGACGGAGAAGAAGCCATTGACCAATGGGGACCAAACGACTCGATTTACGGCTCCAAACATCTGGCCAGGAAATGGGAGAAACTGGGCATTTTAAGCAGAATAGAACTATTCGTGCTCTTGGATCTGCTGGGAAGTAAGGAGCATCGGCCGGTTCATAGCTATTATCAGTCCTCTCATCGCCATTACACCGCTTTAAGCCAGATCGAAGATCTGATTACTGGAAATCAGGCCAAATGGCTAGATCCTGCAGAAAGTAAATATGTGGAACTAAACGATCCAATTATCGACGACGACCAAAGGCCGTTCTATGAAGCTGGCGTTCCTATCTTGCATCTAATACCGTTCCCATTTCCTTCAACCTGGCATACGCTTGATGACAACTTCGACAACTTGGACGAGGGAAGCGTTCAGAAGTGGGCTCTCATGATGAGCCAGTTTGTGTTCGATATCCTCCGGTACTAGCATGACTCACATATCTATAAGCATCTCTTCAATGTATACAGTACAACGCGTTCAATTGTACAGCTTTATTCTTCAGATAGGTCTTACTGACTGAGATAAAGACCAATATCATGCTGGTTAAAGCGTTGGTCGAGCAGTATTTGGACGCTACTGACAATGATTTGAGATATATGGTGTTGAGACAGGATCTTACGATCTGTGAACCGGTTCAGGATGTTGAGTTGCTGGTCCAGAAAGTACTGTTGCCTGTTTTACTGGAAGAAACGGATCCTGAGATAGTCGAGCTAGTATCCTCGCAAGTGTATCCGCAGATGGCTTTGAAGTGTATTGAGAAGATGAGAGAAGCAGGTACTGTCGAGGAATCGCAGTGGTTTAATGATCTGATCGTTGAGCCTCTGTTCGAGCGAATAGAAACCAAGAGGACCAGTTTTATCGTCCAGACAGTTCGAAATGTCCTGAAGGTAGTGGAGGAAACTGGCTTCAGGGCAGCTTCCCCGACGGAAAGATATATAAGGCAACTGATTGCACAGATGAAAGGCAAAAACGGTGAGAGAAGAAATACGGTTCTCTACTGGGATACTTTAGACCTTATGATCTCGGTATACTATGATCCCGTTACAAAGATGAGCTTTGAAGTGTTGAGTGACATCTTCGACATGTACGAAGATCGATCCGACAACAGTTCAAATACAGCGCTGATCAACAGTATCAAAGTGACCACCTCGGGCGCGGTCACTAAGCTTCTTGAGCGAGAAATCAGCGACAGCCTGCTTGAGGCTATTTCAAGCGTATGGTGGCAGTTCCATTCGGTGGCCGAACGCCTTTTCGAGCGCAGATTAATCCCTTCGTTGCATGCAAAAGCGTTTGAGCCGCTACTGCTTACTCTGCGGACGATCTACAACTTGCGGCCGTTGTATCATATTCCTAGCGTCGAGCACAACCGCCCCAATCTGAGCGATAAAACAATGGCAGAGCTTCAATCCGCGGTCACTAGCTTGTTGGATCGTGCTGCAGCAAGCGGCTCGAAGAAAGAGGCGCTATCATCAACGCAAAAAGTGCCCATTGTCGAAGACACCGAAATAGATGATGATCAGCAGGCATATCTGGACGAACTGCAAGCCGACGATGACCTGGAGTTTGAGGAGCTGGAAGACGATCCGTCAAGTTCCGCCGACGAATACAGCTACGAGCAAATCGCAGAAAAATGTTCCGCCATCCTGAAGTCTCTACACCAAGATTCTCACCAGTCAGCTTCACCCGGCAATCTTCTTCCAAATCTCGACAACGTCAAAGTAAGCGCTCTGTGCACCAAACAAGACATCGAAGACGTTTCCCGCACCGCTTGGGCCGTCCTCGAGACAGAAACTGCGCTACCAGCGCTACTACTCGCAGTCGACATCCTGGGCCAAATATTGCAGAACAATGTGGCCGAAATCGACTGCTCAAGAACCTGTGAAGCGCTTCTCCAGCACATGAAGCAGAACAAGTCCTTCCTACAAACGATAAAAGTCGGCAGCATGACTCAAACAATAGACGAAGGCACCACATTCAGGACCATGGTATATTCCACGGTGCTCCAAATCGTCACGACCCGCTCACTGGACTACCCAGTCGCCTGCAAAGTGCTCATGGAAGCTCTTTCGCGCGGTGTAAAAGACACTGAGGACAAGATCAAACAGCTCGCCATAGGGATCATCAAGGCTCTACTGCAAGCAAACTACGAAACCATCAGAGGCATTGATCCCGACTGGTACAACCTCGCCCTACTGCCAAGAGTAGCTGAAATCGCAACCAAGGTCTCCAAGAAGCTACAATCGCGCAGCGAGGGACGCCCGGACCGGGCACATCACCTTGCTGCCACCACAGAGGCTGCGATCGACGTCGTAGACAGCCTACAGTACCTCTTCGAGCGTCGGTATCCAGCTATCGCGTAACGTGATTGCAGCCGTTGGAAACGAGTCTGCAAGGGGTCTACTCGAAAGGATCCTAGACTACGGAGGGGGTACCTTGTAGCGTTATGGCTACTTCCTGGCACCGATTCACTGCTAGTTGGTGGTTCTTTGGTGACGAGGAGATCGACAGTCTATATAGGGATCAGTCCCAACAACTTGGCTTTTTGAAGTGGCATACTGGAACTACTTTACTATCATAAGTTGCCAAAAAATGTCAGCTACGCACCTTAACACTAGCAAGAATCGCCGGTCATATGCTCAGTCGACGGATTTTTTGAACTTGGAAGAACCACCAGCAGCTAAGGAAAGTCCCAGTGGGTCCCAGTTTTGCCTAGCAGATTTCAACGATGCCAACAAGATTTGTGCGGGAGATAGCAGCTACACACATAGTTACGAGCAGGACCTTAGGCAGGCCCGACTGCTGAATGAGAACGATACAGTGGCTAGACCGCCAATTGGCGAGCCCGTTAGACGCAGATCTACCAACTACCTCGATGCCTTGCGGGAAAAGGCAAGGAATCAGGCTCTGAAGCAGGACCACACGCCTTCGCAAGAAGAACTTCCCGTGTTCAAACCCTCTTACACGACTGGGAAGCAGGAATCTTCTCCAGAAGCTCAAGAGGGATACAGAGAGCCCTCAGAGCTGGGAGAGGAACCCAGACCACAGCTAGAAAAGAGGAAATCCTCTTTTGCGTATGAAGATTTCAAGAAGGATGTTTATGAGAGATTGAACATGTTTGACAAAGAATAGAGGGCCGATCGAACAAGACCAAAACAGCACTTTATTTATCTACTTGCAGTATAGCTAATCTGAATAATGCGGTACCCAGGGACTTCAGCTCCTACTCTGTGTCTCGTGAAGCAGCTATGGCTGTTGTTCTCTTTAACTCATCACTTTTTAAGTACATACTAGTTAAAGAAGGTTGAACAAAGAGGGCATAAGAAGGTGACCGGAGGCATGTGGAGATCATTGCTAGGTTGCCATGAAGCTGCAATACGAGCTGTGCCAGCGATCGCCAGGGTTTCAGTGAGATGCTACGCCAAGAAGATGAAGAAAGTTCCGCAGCTGAAACCGATACCGCTTGTCATACCCAACTACATATCAGTTAGTAAACTGGCCAATCTACTTAACTGCAGAATGGAAACACTTTTACGAGACCTGAAGAAGCTTGGGTTTTCAAACCTTTCACAAGGTTACATTCTTTCCAGAGAGTATGTCGAGTTGATTTTACAAGAGTACAACTATCGATTACCGGACTCATCGAAGGAGGTAACTCCTGACAATATTTATGATGCATTGAAGACACCGGCCAACCCCAGATTTTTGCAAAAGAGGCCGCCGGTGGTCACTATTATGGGACATGTTGATCATGGTAAGACAACAATCATAGATTACCTGAGGAAATCATCCGTTGTAGCTCAAGAGCACGGTGGAATTACACAGCATATTGGATCATTTCAAGTGATTACGCCAGTTTCGAAGAAGAAGATCACTTTCCTAGATACCCCGGGTCATCCAGTTTTCTTGAAGATGAGACAGAGAGGTGCGAATATCACGGATATCATAGTCCTAGTGGTTTCAATTGAAGATTCTGTCATGCCTCAGACCGTCGAGGCTATTAAACATGCCAAAAATTCTGGTAATGAGCTGATAGTAGCGATAACGAAGATCGATAGGATATCGCAGCCAAAGCAGCGTGAAAAGGCCATCGAGAAGGTTACTAATGACCTGATAGCGAACGACATAACAGTTGAAAAGGTTGGCGGCGATGTTCAGGTTATACCAATTAGTGCTAGAACTGGCGAGAACATGGACCTGCTGGAGGAAGCAATCATTTTGCTTGCCGACGTTATGGACATAAAGGCAGAGAATTCCTTGAAGACCATGGCAGAGGGCTGGATCCTGGAGAGTCGAGTCAGTAAAGCTGTTGGTAACGTCGCAACGGTCTTAGTTAAGAAGGGAGTCCTGCAGAAGGGCAAGATACTCGTTTGTGGAAATACCTACGGTAAAATCAAGAACATTCGAAACGAAGCGGGCGATCAGCTTTCAAATGCATTCCCTTCGGACGCGGTTGAAGTCCTGGGTTGGAAGCAGCTACCGGTAGCGGGAGACCAGGTTATAGAAGCCAAAAATGAAGCGACAGCGAAGAAATTCGTTTCCAAGAGATTAGCCTTGCTTGAGATTGAAAAGGAAGGATTGACCGTTGAAAAGTTGAATGAGCAGAGAGCATTGGAGGCGTCGAAGAAGGAACAAGAATCAGGCGCCGAAGATGGAGAACTGAGCGAAGATCAAGAGCCTCCCGGGCCGAAGAATATATGTTTCATAGTCAAAGCGGACGTTTCAGGGTCTGCTGAAGCTATTGTGGAAAGTATCGCACACCTAGGCAACGGTGAGGTTAAATGTAAGGTCATATCTTCCTCAGTTGGAATTCCGAATGAGAACGATCTACAGTTGGCCCAAATTACAAATGCCACTATCCTTTGCTTCAATCTGAATAATTTGCCAAACGAGGTGATCAACAATAAACTAGGGGTCGACATTAAACAATATAATGTCGTCTATAAGCTTATTGAGGGCGTCACTGAAATTCTAACAGATAACCTAACCCCAATTTTCGAGAAGAAGCAAATAGCTACAGTTGATATTCGAGAGATCTTTGAGTTTCAACTGAAGAAGAAAACGATTAAAATCGCGGGCTGTAGAGTCACTAATGGAAAACTCAATAGGAATTCCGTTGTCCAAATACAGCGTGGACCTGCGAAGGAGGTTATTTATGATGGCCCATTATCCAGCCTGAAGCAAGGAAAGGAGGATGTAATGGAGATAACAAAAGGTAACGAATGTGGTTTAACTTTTGATAAAAATTTCGAGGGCTATCAGGTCGGAGATAAGATAATGGTTTATGAAGAAGTGAAAGTTCCAAGGTACTTGTAGATAGCAGTGGTGCCATTTAGCCCACTTGAAAGGCGTATGGCTACCCTACGATAATATAAATTCTTTTTAATTTCCTGTATATAATGCATATGCTTCTGCCCTAACTGCTATCAGTTTCTTGATTCCCATTGCACTTTCACCACTTCTTCAACATACCCTACACCATTCTCGTCGAATTCAGGTATATAATTCTGCACATCGGAAAACACCAGAATGGTACCCCATTCCATACCATCGGTCAGCGACGCATCGCTTTCAAGATCTATGATCATCTTCGGCATGAGCTGCATCTCAAACACCCGTCTCGATGACGGGTTATAGGCAGGATTGGCCACAGTCTTCTCGAAATCAATCTTGGATTGCGCGTATAACAGTGGTTTTCCACCAAAGTCGTAACGTAAGACCTGCTGTGGGTTGTAACCAACAACTTCTTGGAATTTCTGGAAAACGTCATCGTCAAGAAATTTGGAAAGCTTTTCCGTCCTTGGATCTAGTTTTATCGGATCCTTGTCCAGGTTGGCTTCATCTTCTCCCGTCAAATCGAGAGCCTCCTTATCAATCTTCAAGTTCTTTGGTAATTTTAGATGGTCCGGTTTTTTGTTTTTGAACGATTCTTCTTCAACGTACAACAAAAAACTCTTGAACGCTTCCGCTTCATCGAACTTCTTGTCTGCCTTGGCATCGTGCAATTTCCTAGTAGCCTTCAAAGAAAGTTCATTAGAAGGCTTTTCTTCAGAAGCCTTTGCGGCGTTGAGAACGCTGCTAAACGGATTGGCGCCGCTTTCGCCGCTTTGGAATGGGTTAGAGCTGAAAGGATTTGAATCTTCACCATTCGAAAGGTCAAAGGGGTTAATTTTGAAATCTTTTTGGAAAGAAAGCTTTTCCATTTTCTCTGATAACTTCTCAGGAGCGCTCTTTTTAGTATTCTTCTTAACACCTCTAATACAGCGAACTGAATTGGCCTTTCTCTGGCACTTGGTGCATAAAAACACATACAAGACCCTATCATCATCTGCAGAAACATGTTCCATATTATCCACGCCATGAGACGCTTGAACACTTTGCACTTGGTCTGGGTCCAAAGGGCAAAACGCCTGAAGCAGTAGCTTCATATTATCTCTTGACTTGCATGCTCCACATTCTAAAAGATTATCACTTGGCAGTGATTCAGGATGCAACCAAACAGGTTTTCCACCGATAAATGAATCTTCTATGCAAATATCTTCATTTTCTTTGACTGGAGCGTCCACCAAGGCAATATAAACTGCAGATCCACTACCTGTACCGTAGTCTTCCTCAAATTCAGAAGCGGAAGCCGAAAAATCCTCTGATTGGGGCATTATCAAACAAGCAAACCAACGAACCCTGCCGACGATTATTGATCCTGCTGAATGTCTCTGACACCACTAAATGAGTCTCTTCATCGAGCTCATCGAGCTCATCGAGTTCATCGCCAGGATTTTTCAGTCAGAAGGCATGCTTTAAAATGCTCGATATACTCTACTCAGAATGCAAATCTCACATCCAATTCATAGCGCAAGTGGTTTAGTGGTAAAATCCATCGTTGCCATCGATGGGCCCCCGGTTCGATTCCGGGCTTGCGCAAATTTTTTGCTTTGCCAAGCTTTTTTTTTCAGAACGCTAATAAACTGAAAAATGCTGTAGCCATCTCTTTGATGAGTGGAATCAATTGCTCCAAAAGGGATCATTCAGAGCCTTGGTAGGTGTTTTAGGAACATGTCAGTCAGTATTGGTTCGCAGGTACGAAAGGTAGCTACATCCGTGGACCCCATTGTGACAGATTACGCTGTTGGATATTTTAACCACTTGTCAAGTATTACTTTTGATGCTGTACAGAGTAAAGTGATAGATCTAGCTTCTGAGGTTAGTTTTGTGTCATCCTTGCTGGTAGATGCTGGTGCTCCCAAGGAAAAAGTCGAAGAATTATCTAAGGATCTTTTGGAAAAGCTGACTATACAACTGAAAGAAAACCAGGCCAAATTGGAAGTTACTGGAGATACGTCTAAGCGGTTGTTGGATATCAATGTGTTGCAAACGCATAATAATAAGGCTAATATCAATACTTCGCTGAATATGTTGGGAGTGAACAACGATATTGAGCATGCAGGTAGGAAGATGGATACCAGGGTTGATTTAAAGAAATTGGCGAAAGCGGAGCAGAAGATCGCCAAGAAAGTGGCTAAGAGAAATAATAAGTTTGTGAAATATGAGGCATCGAAGCTGATCGACCAAAAGAAGGAAGAAGATTACGACTCGTTTTTCTTGAAGATTAACCCATTGGATTTTGGTTCGGCAGCTGGTAAGTCAAAGGACATCCACATCGATACGTTTGATCTATATGTCGGTGACGGTCAAAGAATTTTGTCCGATGCTCAATTGACCCTAAGTTTTGGGCGTCGTTACGGTTTGGTTGGTCAGAACGGTATTGGTAAATCTACGCTTCTAAGGGCTTTAGCCAGGAGAGAGTTGAATGTTCCAAAGCACATTTCTATCTTGCACGTTGAACAGGAACTGAGAGGTGATGAAAACACTGCATTGCAAAGTGTCTTGGATGCTGATGTTTGGAGAAAGCAGCTATTGGGTGAGGAGACGAAGATTAATGAAAGAATACAAGAAATAGAAAGGTTGAGAACGGAGTTCGAGGAGGAAAGTCTTGAAGTGAAGAAACTGGATAATGAGCGTGAAGATCTCGAAAATCACTTGAACCAGATTTCCGAAAAATTGGTGGACATGGAATCCGATAAGGCAGAGGCTAGAGCTGCATCGATCCTATTCGGTTTAGGTTTCAGTGCAGAGGCTCAAAAGAAGCCTACAAACTCCTTCTCCGGTGGTTGGAGAATGAGGCTTTCTCTAGCAAGGGCATTGTTCTGTCAACCAGATTTGCTACTGCTGGACGAACCTTCCAATATGTTGGACGTGCCCTCTATTGCTTATCTGTCAGAGTATTTGAAGACGTATCCAGCTACAGTATTGGTTGTTTCCCACGACCGTGCATTCTTGAATGAAGTGGCAACAGATATAATATATCAGCATAACGAAAGGCTTGATTACTACAGAGGACAAGATTTCGACACATTCTATGCTACAAAGGAGGAGAGGCGGAAAAATGCTCAAAGAGAATATGACAACCAAATGGCATACAGAAAGCACATGCAAGAATTCATCGATAAATACAGATACAACGCGGCAAAGTCACAAGAAGCTCAGTCTAGGATTAAGAAACTGGAGAAGCTACCTGTTTTGGAGCCCCCAGAGCAGGAAAAAAGCATCAATTTCAAGTTTCCAGATTGCGAAAAGCTATCACCGCCCATTATTCAACTACAGGATGTTTCATTCGGCTACAACGAAAATGATCTTTTGTTGAAAGATGTTAACCTTGATCTTCAAATGGACTCACGTATCGCATTGGTGGGTGCCAACGGTTGTGGTAAGACAACCTTACTGAAGGTGATGATGGAACAATTAAGACCTTTGAAAGGTTATGTCTCCAGAAACCCAAGGTTACGTATTGCATATTTCACCCAACACCATGTCGATTCTATGGACTTGAATACTTCTGCAGTAGACTGGATGTCCAAGACGTTCCCTGGTAAGTCAGATGAAGAGTACAGACGCCATCTCGGCTCCTTCGGCATCACCGGATCTCTAGGTCTACAAAAGATGCAACTGCTGTCGGGTGGGCAAAAATCTCGTGTCGCATTTGCCGCCTTGTGTTTGAACAATCCTCATGTTCTGATTTTGGATGAACCTTCCAATCATCTGGATACTAACGGTATCGACGCGCTTGTTGATGCATTGAAGAATTTTACAGGAGGTGTGCTGATGGTGTCGCACGATATCTCCGTCATTGACAGCGTATGCAATGAAATTTGGGTGTCCGAGAATGGTACTACGAGAAGGTTTGAAGGATCGATTCATGATTACAAGAAATATATCCTCGAGTCTGCAGACAATACAGGTGTTGTGAAAAGGCATTAGTATATGATCTAACTAAATTCTGTATACTTTACAATTTCGGATGGCTACTTAAGCAGCAGCTCCGCTTTACGCTTGCTCGTGACAGGATCCAACACTGATCTTAATTGAACCTCTACCTTGTCAAAGACGTAAATTTCCTTCAGTTTCCCAGTTTCGTTTTGCTTGAAAGAGAGCTTAAAATTTACCTCATCAAATTCTGCAGAGTTAGGATCACTCGTTAAATTTTCCAATCTTATTAGGCCCTCAACACCAAAGCGTGGGACCAATACAACGATACCATTGTTGAGAACCTTTATGACGTACCCTGTTTCCACTGTCTCATTGTTTCTCATCACTTGACCAACATAATATTCGATGCTAGCTCGACCAGCGAACTGGGCGTTTCTATGGCGCTTGTTGATGTTTCGACATATCATCTCCATCTTGTTTTTATCTCTATGCATCAAATCTAGTGGTTCGTAACCTATAGCAGCAGCGAGCTGTCTGTGCGCGACAACATCACAGAAACGTCTGATCGGAGATGTAAAATGTGTGTAAATATCCACGGCTAGACCATAGTGACGGAAATCGGCATATGAGTAAGCACCTGAGTAGAAATATTGGGCTGCCATCATACATCTAGTGGACATGATACGGACCAAGGTATTGAAATAAGGATCATTAGGATCTATGCAGCGATCTAACGAGTCTGCCAAAGCTTTAGAAGACTCTATTGAGATTGAAAGGCCCTTCCTAGTCTGCAACATTTCATTTAAAATCTCGAAGTTGGTTGCAGGAGGTGCTGCGTGTCTTCTTAGCATTGCAGTCTGCGGAAAAGATTCGTAGATTTTCCTGGCTACAGATATGTTCGCCAGAAGCATGAACTCTTCGACTAAGGAATTCGTTGCCAGCAGCTTCTTGATTTCAACTTCGTTAGGATCCGATGTTTCGCTGTCCATATGGACTTTGACCTCAGGGGACGCCAAATTCAAAGCCCCAGCATCTAGTCTTTTCTGTTTCAGTTTAATAGAAAGCTGAAGTAGCGCTCTCATACCTTCGGTTAATTCATCTTTCTGTGTCGGGTCGTCAATACGTAATTGAGCTTGTTCATAAGAGAATGCCTCCCTCGACTTAATTACTGATTTCGTAAAATCAACATTCACTATGTTTGCGTCGGGGTCAAGTTCCCATATGACCGAAAATGCGAATCTGTCAACGTATGGCTTCAAAGAACATAAATCGGTACCTAATAGCATTGGAAGCATATCAATACGCTTGTCAACAAGATAAACAGATGTACCCCTAGACGCACCTTCCGCGTCGAGTGCAGTGTTTGGCTTGACGAAATGAGTGACATCTGCAATGTGAACACCAACTTCCCAATTTCCATTTGAGAGCTTCTTTGCGTGCAATGCATCATCAATATCAACACATCCTGGAGGATCGATACTGCATATTAACTTATCTCTCAAGTCACGCCTTTTTGGAAGTAGAGGATCCTTGGCAATCATAGCAGGGTCATTTAGGTCGGCTGGCGCCTTCCAATCATGACCTTCAGCCGGCAAACATTCTAACACCTTCTTCGAGAATGGCCTATATTCGACATCATGTTCAAGAAGAAGCGCCTGAGTCTCTGCCTCTGCTGATTCGATATCACCCAAATCTCTAACAAAATGTCCCAGCGGATATTTATGCTCTGCTGGCCAGGAATCAATTGATATAACAATTCTCTTGCCCAACAACTCCTTGGCTCGCCTTGTCCGAATTCTGACCTTCGGTAAGCACTTGTCCATCAATATAACGAAAACGTTCTGGGATCCGCCGGTATGTGGATCAACAGAGTTGGGTGCGATCTGCCCGACATATTGCCTCCAGGATCTTCTCGGAATAGCAACCACTCTGGCTGTTGGTTGCACTTTGTTCAGCTTTTGCGCTGAAATAGCGCTTTCAGCGAGCAACTTACGTTGTTTATCAGAAATAACTGCACCGGCATCTTCGTCTCCATCTGCGTTGTCATTAACGTCGAAATGCTCGGAGTCCAATGCAATGGACGAGGGTGCTTTCCATTCTGATTTCGGAAGCAGTTCAACAACTACTTGATCTCCGTTAAACGCTCTGTTTAGGTTCTTTTGGCCGACAATGAGCACCGGCTTGGAAAATGTAGCTAAACTGACGGAACCCTCTAAGAAATTATATTCGGAAATCTGAATGTTACCTTGGTACAAGACCCCATTCTTGAGGCCACCCATGACTCTTGCAGTAGAATAGTACTCAGGAAAAGTGAACTCCGCCTTTGCCTCGACATCTTTGGCATTTTCCGAAGAGCTCTCAAAATTCGGAATAGAGTCCTTAATATCCTCCGCGTTGGGTAACATTTCGACATATTCATACAGACTCTTGGTCAGAAAGCTGTCCTTAGAAGCAGCCTCTCTATTCAAACGGTCATTTGACACAAGGATAACATGAATATTGTGTTCCTTCAAATGTTCTGCATACCACTGGCACGTTTTCCTTATAGCTCTATCATTTCTGTCATTAATGCTCTCATTAGCCAATCTTTCCACAAATGTACTTTCGCTGAACTCGTTATGGAACACGATAAACCTTTTCTTGACGTCGCTATCCCTACAGAGGGTCCGCAGTCTCGTGTACACTGGGTACGATTTATTCCTGACTTCATCGAGCACAATCTGCGGAACAATGACATCGTAAAAACAATCAGGGTTTTCTAATAGATCGATAGCCTGTAATACAATATTCGTATCTAGAACCACGTAATGCGGACCATTGGAGAGTGCCAAAGGTTCTTCTGAAAGAACAAACGAAGGCAATTCATTACTCGCATTCGGAGCCACCACATTGGGACAAATTTTGCACGCTCTAGACAAACATGGAATATCGTTTCTCAAATAATGTTCCCGAACAATCTTGGATGCTCCACCATTTCGAGATCTTACAAAAACCTTTTGTGTCACCGTTAGCCCCTCGGCCAAACGCTTCCTCCTATGACCTAAATCTGCCACAGACATTCCCGTTACTGAATAGACTCAATGGAAGCTAAAATGACTGCAATGCTCTCCATTTATACTCTCTTTAAGCTGTCTAGGTGACAACTTTTCACTTCCAAGATCAATGAGATGTTCGTCACTGATGATATAAATCTTATATATCCGGGTAACAGGCCTACTTTTAGTTTGGTAGCGCCGTTCGAGCCCTAAATTTTCGTGAAAAGTGAGCAAGTTTAGGGGTGGTTGTCACGTGGCAAAAATTCACACTTATTTCGTACCCAGTGATTTTAAACTGGTGCATCACCATACACGAAAATTTACTCTGTATTGACACCAAGGTGAGTCTGCCAGCTTTACAGGTTGAACTATCTGTAGCTTCTTGAAGGGAATCCTTTGGAGTACATGAAGTGGCCAGAGTTTCTGCGGATTAAACCTCTTTAGATATAAAGTCGTCGCAGTCTTCGTGATCGTAGTCTGAAACGTCTGGGAGAAATTCAGCGTAAGTAGTAGAGTCAAGGTTCACATCGAAGTCATCATCGTCTAGATGTCATCAGATGGGAAGCGCGACCATAAGAACCAAAACTCGGAAATCGATCTCTTAAAATTATCATGGTTGCTACGTTTTGGCCAGGCACTCACTTTGTTGCCTAGTTGAAAAATGACAATCGAATATCAGCTCAATGTGTCTGTTGAAAATGAGTAGGTAAATAAAAAGACACCAAGCTGGGCGGACAAGTTGAGAATACGGATGAAAATAGCAGCCACTCGTTATTCTTGTATATTCCGTTGGACAGCTCTTTGTCAGTTGAGACGACTGTAGAGCTCTCATATTTGAAGTCCAAATTCAAGATCAGCACTATTTGGGTCATTGATGCTCTGTGTCTTGGTGGTGCTGGGAGGCAGGACACCATTGAAACGGAGATTTAGGCTGCAATATCATCTTACTTTTGGCTGTGACGGAAAGGCTCAATTTTTTTGCGCGTTCGTGTCTGCGCCAGATCGACAATTTGTGACGTTTTGTTGAGCACATCAATGTACTCTAAAGTAATAAGCTCTTAAAATCATTTTAACTCGAGAAAGAAATCTCCATGACTTTTTGAATACGGCGGTGTTGCTTTGCCTTTGCGGATACACTCAGAGAGTTGTATCTGGTTCATTCCACCAGGCTTATCTCTCTGCATTTTACCGTTACCGTACCGTTTATAAAATTACAGTGAAGGGTCCTCCAGTGTGATGAGAACAACCTGTAAAAGCTTCTGTTAGTATGCTGGCTGTTTCGAGCGTCTTATTTTGTATATCTCTGTAGTTTAGCAACAGATAAAGTTTGGTGCAAACGACGAACCACCACTTAGATTAGCGAAATCGGACTGATAAAAACATGATCCAATTTCCGGTCCCATTTGATTACGAATCTTGATAGTGAAGGCAATTCGTGACAGGTAGATCTCAGATCACCACTTGCTTACCTGCTAATACCACTAGCTATAAACCATGCGAGGCTTTCTACTCATTTGAATAGAATAATAGCAGAGATTTCATCTCTCTGCTGTCCTGCAACTCGGGTATATCCATCGTAAAATCGGGAAATTTGTGTCGCAGTTTCTGTTCGAGATAGCTTACATCTTTCATTGTAATGGGGGTCATATGAAGTTGAAGATGATCTTTCAAGCCTGACTGTGACTGCAGCGTTCTTGAATTTTTGAATCGGCGTTCTTTTGTACTATGTGATTTAGCTCGAAAATTCGTCAGCTCTACACAACCAACATGCCTCTCTATAAAATCCTTGTGTCTCTTTAACAAATTCGCCATTGTCCTGTCAATCGCCTGTACTTCGTTAGCATAGCCGGAGTCGTCAGCTGGCGCAATCAGAACTCTGGATTGAACCAGGACAATTAGATGAAGATAAATGGTCAACTTGTGTAACGGGATCATTCTTTTAAATTGTTTAATTTGAATTATTTGTGGTATATACAGGATATATGTGTCAGTTTTATAATTTGTGACGCGGTAACTATCTGCCTAAATAGTAGTGCGCATGTCAATATAATCTAGCGTCTTTTGCAGCCGGGCATGAATTAAATGGCCAAGTACGAGATTGCAGAGACACATTCGCTTCCTCTGTTCAAATGCAGCCTTTCAGATCTTGGCGCCCGTGAATTAATTCCTCCATAAAGCTTACTTGTTAAGGCGGAAGTCAGCCCATAGAGAATGAATAAGACCGGAATGGCGCTTGCTGATCAAAGGAACTTGCGCTTGCTGATCAAAGGAACTTTTACTGGGCAAGCAAGACTAGAGAACGAGCGCTTTAATTATCAAGCAGCCAAGCAGGCTTACATAATTGACAAAAGTAGCCATCGGTTGGTGGCTGATCAGTCTAGTCCCCGCTTGGGCCCGCTTGGGCAGGATACGATCCGCGAGGGCCGTGCAGCATCGTAGAGCTGCTTTAGCAGGCTCAATTTACATTAACCGGCGTCGGACAGTTCTAGTAGTTTCCAGGCAGCTCGCTCATGCTTACCACAACATATTTGCGATAATGCAAGCTACTCTCACGGAATAGCGGAGCTACCTGTCTGAGTCCATTCCGAGCTGCCAAACGAGGTTGAAGATACTTTAGATGGTACTCGACTGATCCTCAGGTCCTTTTAAACAGTCGTCTCAGCCTGGTGCTTATATAGCTACAAGAGGTGTAACCCGGCCTAGTGCTCTTGCCACCTATAAGGAAGATACAAGGCATATAAGAGAGGAACAGTAGTAGTGAGCTAGTGCTCAGGCCAAGGGATCCAGTTTTCGGCCATGAGTGAGTTAGAATGTATGTTTTACGATTTATCTGTTGGTCAGCTTTTTTGGTGCTCTTACTAACCGGTCACTTATTCTGCTATAGTCAATATCAAGCATGCTGGTAAAGTTTACCCTATTAAGATAGCCACGGATGCTACAGCAGGCGTTTTGAAGGAGCAAGTTGAAGAATTGATTAAAGTTCCCATTTCACGTCAGAAATATATGGTTAAAGGCGGATTGAGTGATGATAAAGCAACAGAACTGAGTTCGATTATCAAGCCAGGTTCGACCATCATGGTTCTTGGGACTCCAGACGCAGATCTAGTATCTAAACCGAAACAGAAGAGTCAGTTTATCGAAGATCTGGCTCCGGAACAGCAATTGCAGCATTTGAATGAGTTGCCAATCGGATTCCAGAATATGGGTAACACTTGCTATCTGAATGCGACTTTGCAAGCGCTCTATAGGATCGAACCTTTGAGGGATCTGATTCTTAATTATAACCAGCAATCGGCGGGGAGTGCAGCCGATGAAGGACATAAAAAGATCATTATAGAGATGAAACGGTGTTTTGAGAATTTGAAGAACAAAAGTTACAAGGCGGTTATGCCCATGGTTCTCTTGACGGCGCTGAGGAAGTGCTATCCTCAATTTGCCGAGAGGGACCCACAAAGCGGTTTCTACAAGCAACAGGATGCGGAAGAGCTTTTCACACAGTTGTGCCAAACCATGGGTGTCATTTTCGGCGATAAGTTCACTGAGGCTTTCAGTATACATTTCAGAACGACCATCAAGGACACGGCTAATGAGAACGACGTCACGGTGAAAGAGGACGAATCTGACGTGAAATTACAATGTCATATCTCAGGATCAACGAATTTTTTAAAGAATGGATTAATGGAGTCGCTGCACGAGCAAATCGAAAAGAGATCTGCTATCACAGACGTGAATTCTGTATACAACGTGGATAAGCAGATCACGAAGCTACCCAAGTATTTGACTGTTCAGTTTGTTAGATTTTTCTGGAAAAGATCTGCAGGCAAGAAATCCAAGATCTTACGTAAAGTGGTATTCCCCTTCCAACTCGACGTTGCTGAAATGTTAACCCCGGAGTATGCAAAGGAAAAGATCCAGGTGCGTGAGGATTTTAGACAGATCGATAAGGAGAGGCAGGAGAAGGAACGCGAGCTGAAGAAGCGGAAAATTGATGACACCGACAGCGCTACTGTGATGGCTCCAAGAGAGAAATACGAAACTGAGATGGCCCTTGCTAAGAGTGAACAAGAACATTGGATCGAAGAGTTCAAGAAAAAGACACCCAAAGATCTACAACCTGGTGAAAATCCTTCGTGTTTGTACGAACTGATTGGAGTGATAACCCACCAGGGAGCAAACTCAGAATCTGGCCATTACCAGTCATTCATAAGGGACGAAATGGACGAAAACAAATGGTACAATTTCAACGACGACAAAGTCAGCGTGGTCGCCAAGGAGAAAATAGAGAGCTTAGCCGGCGGTGGTGAAAGCGATAGCGCCCTGATCTTGATCTACAAAGGATTTGGTCTTTGATCAGCTCTTGATTTTCGTTTATTGGTAGGAGAATATATACTATCTGAAGAAGCACCCAGCTTCCTGCTAACTAAACACAAGCTTCTTAAACTGCTCTATCTCCTCGTAACAGTTCAAGGGCTTGCCCTTATTCTCGAGCAGACACTTATGCAAAGCCTTTCTCGCATCAACCTCGACGTACTTAGCCCTCTGGGCATCGTCTCTCTCTTGGAACAGGCCCAATTTTTGGTTCAATTGCTCAATCTTTTCGTTCAACGCTGCGGACGATAGAGACGAACCCTCGTCAGAATCGCCCTTTAATAACGAGCTTTCCAATCTGTTTTCAAATTTTTTTAACGTATCCTCCTCTAACTCAGCGAGTCTATCAGACACTCTCTGTTCCACATACCTCTCAGCCAGCTGTCTTCTGCTGTAGTCGCTCTCCTTCGAAGACTCCAACTGAGCAAGCAACGCTTCCGAAAAATCGATTTGAGTCTGTGGCTGAAACACTTTCACTTCACCAGCCTTTGAAGGTTGAGAACCCATCCTGTCGCGATCACAATCACTCTACTGCTTCAATTCCAAGTTCTCTTTCCTACTCGGTGAAAACTATTATATAGCATCCGCGTTTGTCTGCCACATCTGATTGGGTCAAAAGGTGAACAACACAAGAACAATACAGAGATGAGCAATGAGCCCATACTGCACGCTCTACCCTCTTAGACAGCAAGACCAACATCTAAAAGACCAACTACGACCAACCACCCTACCTTTCTCGCCACCATCTAGCGTTTGCAAAACCCCTCCCACCCATCCATTTCCGACTCTCGGTAGCCAAGTTGGTTTAAGGCGCAAGACTGTAACTTCACACGATATCTTGAGATCGGGCGTTCGAATCGCCCCCGGGAGAAAAAAACTTAATTTTTATCACAGCACTTTTCACGAAACGCGAAAAAAGTGGCTTGGCATGCAAATTTTCGCGTTCTGCGGCTCATTCTGAGCCAAGCCTTTATGAGAAAGCTAGCCATTCCTAACAAAGAGAGCTGTTACAACTACAAGACATGTCGACGATAGCAGGAACTAAAATAGCCTGCGGTGTGCTCGACGATAAGCCTGGGGGGCTCGTCGAAACATCTGCAGCCCATGTGGCGGTAGCGGAAACTTGGTCTTGATATAAGAGTGTCTTGCCGGATGTTAGACGTTGTAGAAGTTCATTGATTGATCTTGGGTTTGTTTAGCTGTGCAAGATGCAGTCGAGAGCGCGAGTTGTGTTCTCTGTAATATGTGGGTTTCAGGCTGCAGCGATAGCTTTCCTGATTATTGCGTGTGTTACTGCGCCTGTGTTTAAAGAGATAGCACTTTCTAAGTACCAGGGAACGTCGTATGGGGTCTTTGGGTACTGCCAGGCAGACGGCTGTTCCAAGGCCGCTGCTACTTATGATCCTTTTGAAGTTGGGAGTCAGAATGGGGAGTGGTCGTTGGGGAAGGCTCCGAGGAAAAGGTTGGGGAGAATTCTTATTGCGACGCCGGTTGCTGCGGGATTGAGTGTTCTTTCGTTGGTTTCGACGTTGCTGGCGTTTGGTGTGGGAATGAGGCGTGATTCGACGTCTGGGATTCTGTTTACTTTGAATTTGGTTATGTCCGCGATGACTCTTGCGGCGTCGGGTTTGGCATGTGTTGTGGCATTCTTGTTGTTTTATCCGCATGTCACTTGGTGTTGCTGGCTGTTGATTCCAGCAGCAGTTTTGTCGTTGTTAGTCGTTCCTCTGGTGTTCATGGCACATTGGTCTGGCAGAAGAGCTGGCCGTAGCGAGAGTGACGACGATTTGACAGGGATTGTACAGCACGATGCTATCCTGGACAGTGAGTTCGACTCCCCAAGCAGGAAAGATGGTTCCTTTAGAGAAGTGAATAATACGACCGATTCTCTGTTGGAAAAACCGCTGATCTTGCCCTCGTACGACAATCTTCATAAGCAAGAATCGGTGGTCAGAGTCGATACGGACACTACGGCCTACTCGACCGCTGAGAAGGATCCATACGATTTACAAGTGGAGACAAAGTCCCAGAAGGCGTTCTCCGCCATCAATGGTCCCAGCACCCAGGTGCGTCCACCGGTATCACTATCGATGGCTTCGTCTGAGTACTCGAATAACTATCCTCAGAGCCAGCTTCAGAAGGAACCCCGCGACGTCTTGGAAGATATTATAAAAGATTCTCTGTCCCAGGACGAACTGACAGACAGTCATATGCGTTCTGTGAGCGATAACGGGTCGGACTTCACTTCGATCTCGCAGAGAGCGGCCCGTCAGCAACCGACAGGCCCCAGATCGTTCCCATCGCAACAACAGAACATGCCACCTTACGTGAGATCTGCTGGTCCGGATCCAACCGAGATGCTTCTTCAGAACAATCCAAACTTTCTGCAACCCAATGGTAGAAGGATGCAGCCTCCTATCTACAACCATCAACCAAACCATCCACGCCAGCAAAGGCATCCTAACGGCTACGGTGGATTTCAAAATAACGTGGCACCATCTGTGGCGCCTTCAACTTCGACACATTACAAGCCAGCGTACAAGAGGGTAGGCGCCAGGAATAATATGATGCCTCCTGCCTCATCGATGAACGGCAATAATCCGTATTCCTTTAGGTAGCATCGGAAGACACTTTACTCAATAACTATGTCTATAAATCGTTTCTGTATTTTATCATCACTGACCTCCACGGGATCCGCCTTCTCAGGCCTCGCAGCTAAGTCTTCAGGGTTCGTTACCGCTGGTGAAGTGCTATGTTGACCACCACTACTGCGTGGCTTTAACATTACAACGAAAAATAGAGCGATAACGCACAGCGACAGTAAAAGGATGATCCTGCATTTCTGGCTTCTTTTCTGGTAATGTGTTGCTCTGTCCAACTCTCGGTTGGCGCCCTTCAAGTGTATGACCGTGTTCTCAATGTTGTAATCGATCCTGTCGACTATTGTCCCCTGGTCTATGATCAAGTTCTGCATTTCCCTGAAGATTGTACTCACTTCTAGCACACCTTTCGCAAGTTGCGTAATCTCTTCGTCTCTTTCCTGCAAGAACCTCTGATTGGTCTGCTGCCTATTGTCCATTTGCCGCCGTAGAGTTTGTCTAGAGTATGCTTCGATATCCTGGCCATCCTTCGTGGCCGTTTCTTCCTCTTCAATCAGTAACTGCGACGAATCATCGCTCTTGGGGAAAATGGGCTTCAAATCATCCTTGTTCAAAAACTTCAGATAGTTATTCTGCAACACTCGAAACTTATTGCTCTCTGATTGGATCTCCTGAGCATATCTTTTCCTCATATTATCCAGTATAATCAGTTCACCGCGGTTTAACTGCTTGCCATCCATCATCTGACTATCAAATATATGTTGCAGCTTCTTAATAACATTGTAGCACCTCTGGAACAGCTGTATGATCTGATAGCTCAGATCTTCGATCTCCTTCTCATCGTGGGACTTGTCCTCAAACCCCGGAAGTGAGTTCTTCCTGTACAAACCGTTCAATTGCTTTATTAACCTCTCGATTTGGCCCAAATTCTCCACAATCTCCTCCGTCAGGTCAACAAATCTTGGAGGCAACACATCTGCCTTGGCTCCTGACATATCCACCATAGGGAACGCCTCTTCGTCTTCAACCTCATCTAGAAACGGGTTCGTCTTGCCATCATTGGGTCTTAGACTGAAACTAGCATTGTGGGGGAAAGTCCTCCTGTAGGAAAGAAACAGATTGGTCCTATCTCTGAACATCACCGATCTCCTTTGTCTTTTGACAGTGTTGGTCTCTGCTAAGCTCTTACAAGGTCTTCATGTCAAGCCCCTATGACTGTTGCTTGAAGCGACAAGGCATAAATCGTGAATCAGAGGCAATAGACGTGTCCCACTCCACCAGAGCAGTCTGAAACTGTCAGTCAATGAACTACAGTCGTTGAACGCAACCAGTTGCAAGATTTCCAAGGAACTTTGGGCAGCAATTTACGCGGATTTTGACACAGCAGGTCCACTCAAGCTCTCCAATGCATAGCTGAAGTCTCCAAGATCGGTTCCAGTTGCGATTCTACCTCTACTTGTTGATCTTTTGCGAGATCCAGAGGTCTAGTACCAGCTCTTTTGTCAAGCTTGAAAAGTCTTCAAAGATCAAGAATCTTGCAACTTCTAGCGAGAACAGTCCCAGGAAGGATCTTCAAGAGTGGCTTTTGACCAATTGAGAAGAGTTGCCCGTTGGTGATAGGTTAGGCTACCTGCTGCCAGTTTTAGAGACTTGGAGGAGCAGCCATGACTCTGATATCGAGGTCTGAGGTATCGGGTAGGAGCGTTTTTTACATCTTAAGCGGTGAGTTTGACAACAAGTATGGCCCAATTGTTCCTTGCCAATACCCTCGAGATATTCCGGGCTTTGGCTGCGTGCCGGGAGATCAAGACGGTGATAGTGTTTCGTCGCTGGGAAGCTTGCTGATTCCTACTAACGCCGAGCATGGAACGCTTACTGCGCCAGATAGCAATGTTTTCACGTTGTTTTTGAATCAGCGCACGAGACGCTACCAGTTACTGCCGTCGTTCGGTATGGTAACTATGGAAACGGACGTCAAGGACCCTGTGAGACTTAATTTTATAAATGTGGTCCAAACAGTGAGAGATGAAAACAACTCGAGAGGAGCGAAAATACGGTCTATTGCCGTGGGAACAACGTTGAGGAATGTTGAGGTTTTAAAACCTTTTCTAACCGAGGCTCTGGCGCATATAATGCATGCGAGCGACGTGAATGGAATAAAAGAGGTACTGATGAATTGCTTTCAGGCTCTTAATGGATTAGATCTCTATGGCGTCGAAACTAGCCTCTACAAGAATTCCATTCAGCAAACATTATGCTCGGTACGAAAAAAGAGTTTGCTGCAGAGCCTACTTAGCGATGATACGCAGCTTGGTAGAGATATGCTCAAGATACTCGGTCTTGGCTCTGGCGATAAATTTGGAAACAAGATCGAGCTTAAGAAAGGGAAGTTATTACTGCATTTCAGAGGCACTTCGCTTCAAAGCCCATTTGAAAACTTGATCCAGAAACCCATTGAGATGAGTCTTTTCGGTTGCACACCATCGCACATTATAAGTGGCAATCTACTGGTCTTTCGCTTCTTGCAGAAACTTATACCGGCACTTGGAAAGTTGTCCTCAAGCGATTATTCGTTTAGGATAATTGTCAACTCGCATAATTTGCCCAAGGAGCAAATCTGTCAATTCGTGGTCACTTTGTCTCAACTTATGGGATGCTTTGTCAAGGGTGAAGATGTCCAATACTATGATGACGCCAATGTGCTTGTTCTACCGTACGCAGAAGTTTCCATGATAAAGAGCATAAAAGAATTTTTTGCAACGTGCGATATTGCACACCTATTCAGCATCATCGGTACGGCCAATCCAATCTTCCGTCATCACAATTACTTGTGGGATTACTACTATGATATTGATGAAGACACATTGCAGGCCTCGAGCAACGACGTCAATAACCAGACCAGTATGTGGGACAACAATCTTTTGAAGAAACTTTTGCCAAAGAGTAGCAACGACGAAGCTTCTTTGCATACTGTCGATTCTGACAGAATGGGCTTAATGGCTGCATTTGTGGGTCTCATCAATAATATCAAGCCCCATGAGGAGGATATCCTATCTTCTCTGAGAAAAATCAACGTACTACAAATTCAGAGCCAACTGAGAGAGTTTAAGATTAACGACACCAACTTGTGCTCAAGATACGTGACTGGATTCAGGGATTTCGTCAAGTTCAATCATTTATTCACACAAGAATCATTGACTGTCATACGACAATTTTCAAGTTTGGACCATATCATGTCGAATCTCTACGATACTGCCCAGTCTTTGATGAAAAGGCAAGAATTGCTTTCGCAGTTGTTAGATCTGTTGAAAGAAGTCATTTGCTTCATAGGAAAGAGCGAGGGAAATTTGACCGTCTTTTTGAATATTGCGCTTGATTACTCACCATTTCAATCGCTGTCTGAGGGAAGTCTCATGGTCAGAGATTTTTCAGCTACGAACTTGCGTCATGAGATAGCAGAGGCCCTCAAAACGAACAAATCGTGGATCTCTCTTATCGACAATGGCAATAGGAGGGGCATTTTCGAGACCTTCGCCAAAGGGCAAGCTTTGAATTTACTGTCGATGACTCTGTTGTTGAACTCGGATATTCACAAACGTAAAGTAACGAAATCTACAAACCTTGACGAAGCCTTTGCCGACTCATTATCCATCTCTAGCTCCAGTAGCGGAAATAGCAATGTGGAGACAAGAAGGCCAAGATCAATCAGCATGAAATGGATAAAAAGACTTCACCTTCACAAAAGTAGCGAGAGCTTCGTTGAAGGATCAACTACTTCATTGTTAGATACGTCGTCTGTTTCATCGTCGCCTGGGAGACTAACTCCCTCCAAGAGCAGCAATACAGGGCCTATGTCATCAGTCTCCTCTATATCGTCGTCGTCTTCGCGGAAGGCCAATTATAAAGACCTTCGCCAAAAGACTGAAAACATCAAGAGATTGGCTACAGAAATCTTATTCAGGATCAAGAGTCACCCAATAGGTAGTTTCTTGATCAATGAAGAGATGAGCTCATTCTGTCAAACACTATTTCAAGTTTCAGAAGTCGAGTTTATTTCAAGCCCATAGATACAGGCCTGATAGAGAAGGAAGCATAATTATTTAATTTGGTCTGTGATTTTTTGTATTGATAGTGGTTGTGCTACGCTTGTACTATGCATATTTTTTCTTTAATGATGTGACTACCTTTCCATCAAATCCTTTACCAGCCCACTTAGCTGGCTTGGAACATCCATGGTCGCCAATCTGACTTCCATAAAATCTATACCCTTTCTGTGCTTAGCGTGTCTTGATTTTAGTTCAGATAGCTTATTCAACAATTGAGAGCGAGTTTCAAGAATCGAATTCCTTGAGAACTTACCATCAAAGTCACCAAATACTTCCAGTAATTTGGTCCACTTCCAGGAAGCAATGTCATTATATGCTCTTGTCGGACCTTCTATAACCCTTTCAATAGTATAACCATTGTTATTCCATAGGAAAATTTCCATGGGCAGTTGGTGGCGCACAATTGTGGATAACTCTTGAGCTGTCATTTGAGCCGCACCATCGCCCTCCAAGAGAATTAATCTCGGTTGGTAACCAGGTTCAATCTTTTCATAATCCAGAATGTGAAGATTTGGATAGTCTTTCATACCTTTGGCGACACCAAGAGCCGCAGGTAAAGCCATTCCAATGGAGAGATATATGCTCTGGGCGATGTATTTAACCTGGCTTGGCAGCTTAAAGTCGCGAATAGCGAATTGGAAGGAACCTGTATCAGAGATTAAAACGTCACCGGGATTTAAAGATTGGGGTAAATGTTTCTGCAGATATACTTGAGTGATGTCACTAGTTTCGTCGTTGCCAAAACCTTTCTCGTCAAGTTTTAAATCATCAGGATTATATGGCGTGAATTTTGAATCATATTTAAGAGACAATTTTGGCAGTTCAATCTTTTCACTCAATAATTTAAAGATATCAACAAAATTAACATTTCTGTAGATTTCTTCTTTTTCGCTTAGATTGTCATAAAATCTCACATAAGCGGGATGTAATTCAACCACTTTTGCATCTGACTTGTATGGATACGAATAACCTCCGTAGTTAATTTCATTTTTCTCTACGCCAAAATGTAGAACTAAATCACAGGACAAGAACTTGTCAATCACAGAAGCGACATGACCACCCTTTCCACTGTAGAGCCCCATATAAAGGGGACTGCTTTCATCAATAACAGATTTACCCATAACAGTGCCAAAACCAACAATCCCAGTACGATTCATAAAATCATTCAATTCCTTGGTCAAATCATACCGATCACAGAAAACGTCTCCAACTATTGCCGGTGTTGAACTTCGATACAACAAATCCAGGATCTTATTTGTCAATTTTCGCGCTTCACCGGGAGGAGTCTTTGTCACAGAGTCTTGTATACCAATAGTGGGCCTTTCAACTAGATTTTTGGAACTGACTAATTGATCCACAAAAGTAGTTGGCACAAAGATATAACCGGGTTTCGAGTATTTATAGATATCCTCGATCACTTTATCGACTTTATCACAGGCAGTACTTAAATCATCCAAATATTCCACTGAACATGCAATTTTATCCTTCACCATCTCGGAATAAATACGGTAATCGGGACCAACAAAGTTAGAATCATTAAGCCGGGGCACAAGATGGTGAACATTACGCTGTCTCATCTCTGGATTCACGCTTGCAGTTTCGTAATCGACAATTCCCACAATATGTAAAACCTTTACGTCCTCCGAACAAGAACCGGCCAACCCGCTGATGGCTCCAAGCTCTCCCACACCATACGTGGTGATAACGGTACCGATCCCACCAGTATATCTTGAATAACCATCTGCTGCGTAAGCCGCATTCAGCTCATTACAGCATCCAACCCATTCTACCGTACCGTTATTTGTGTCCCGCAACGAATCATCGTACATATGTTCCAAAAGCCTCAAATTATAGTCTCCAGGAACACCAAAAATCGACTTCACACCAACTGACAGCAGCCTCTTGAATATATAAAGACCAAACGGGATCTGAGCCGCCAAGCTACCAGCCCCAAACGCGTTTTGCGTCCCATGAACTAAATCGTGAGTAACAGGTGTCATAACTACCTACCAATGCCTTTGGACCAGCAAAGTCAGTGGTTGCTCACACAGGAAGTACTTGAAACGGTCTCACAAGCGATATCCTCCCGTGTATTTATACCTTTATAATTTTGTACCACGGCGGCTAAACGCCTTCGGTTAGACACGGCAATCTCGGCCCGAGGTACCCTTAAAAATCGGCCGCGATTAGCCGAATCTCCGCGTCCAACCGCGATTAACCGATGAGGCTTGCCGAGAACCCCATTTTTTTTAAAAGTGGCACAACTTTGAGTCCTTCAACAGGTTCTATATTAATGAGAGGGCTTATAAGAACCCACATAGTTCGGTTTCTCTAGTTTAGTCTACTATTCACGTTCATGTCATTCTTGTCACGGTCATTTCGCCATTTTAGCTTCTTCAGGATCCCTGGTACTTCTTATATTCAGCCATTCGACAACTGTAAGGCTTGGCTGGCCCAGCGATCAGCTTGATGTTTGTTAGCTGTTTGATAGTAAAATGACTTCTCTTGAGATGTGCTGTATATTTTTCGCAGAAGGTGATATTAATTGCTGGGATGAAATTTTAGCGATGAGATGGCCAAGGGTTGAATAGTTCATCAGCAATTGCTCAGTCTGTAGAGGTTCTGTCTAGTAACGAGAGTATAGTGAATTGATAATGGATTCAAGAACTATTGGTATCCTGGGTGGTGGCCAGTTGGGCCGTATGATTGTGGAGGCTGCGAACCGATTGAATGTGAAAACTGTGGTTTTGGATGCACCAGGATCGCCAGCTAAGCAAATTAACAGTGTTGGAGAACATGTTGATGGGTCCTTTACGAACCCGGATGATATTGAAAAGATTGCAGGGAAATGTGATGTGCTTACTGTGGAGATTGAACATGTAGATGTGGCTACGTTGAAGAAAATGCAGAAGAAATTTCCTGATTTAAAGATTTATCCATCTCCAGAGACTATTGAATTGATACAGGACAAGTTCTTGCAGAAAGAGCATTTGATTAAGAATAAGATTGCTGTGACGGAAAGCGTGTCAATCGACACGCCAAGCGTCAATACGCTCACGGCAGTGGGTGAAAAATTTGGATATCCGTTCATGTTGAAATCTAAGACTTTGGCGTATGACGGGAGAGGTAACTTTATCGTGAGGGGCGCAAAGGCTATCCCTGAAGCGCTAGAGTTCTTGAAGGACCGTCCTTTGTACGCAGAAAAATGGGCACCTTTCAAGAAGGAACTGGCAGTTATGATTGTGCGCTCCATTGACGGCCGCGTTTTTTCGTATCCAACCGTGGAAACGGTTCACAAGGATAACATCTGCTTCGTGTGCTATGCGCCTGCAAGGGTGCCAGATTCTATTCAGTTGAAAGCCAAGCTGCTTGCTGAAAATGCTGTGAGAGCTTTCCCCGGCTGCGGTATCTTCGGTGTTGAGATGTTTTACCTAGAGAACGGCGAGCTGTTGATCAACGAGATTGCTCCAAGGCCTCACAACTCTGGTCACTACACTATTGATGCCTGCGTGACCTCGCAGTTCGAAGCTCACGTAAGGGCCGTTCTGGATCTACCAATGCCTAAGAACTTCACATCTATGGCAACTTCTAACACGAACGCCATCATGCTCAACATCCTTGGTGACGAGAAGGAGAAGAACAGAGAATTGCAGATTTGCAAGCGTGCCTTGGAGACTCCAGGTGCATCTGTCTATCTCTACGGGAAGGAGTCCAGGCCAAAGAGAAAGCTGGGTCACGTCAACGTCGTTACGTCCTCTATGGAAGAATGTGAAAGAAGGATGTCTTATGTTGTCGGCAAGATTAAAGACTTGCCAAAACTCTCAATCGGCTCGAAGCTAAACCACGAATCGGAAAAGGTTCCGCTGGTTGGCGTTATAATGGGCTCGGATTCGGATTTACCTGTTATGTCGGCAGCTTGCGATGTATTGAAACAGTTCGAAGTGCCATTCGAGGTAACCATCGTATCAGCTCACAGAACCCCTCATAGAATGAGCAAGTATGCCATTGAGGCTTCTCAGCGTGGTATCAAAGCCATTATTGCTGGTGCTGGTGGCGCGGCCCATCTGCCTGGTATGGTGGCAGCAATGACTCCATTGCCAGTCATCGGAGTTCCCGTGAAAGGTTCTTGTTTGGACGGTGTCGACTCTCTTCATTCCATTGTTCAAATGCCTAGAGGCGTGCCAGTGGCAACCGTCGCTATAAACAATAGTACAAACGCAGCGCTACTAGCTATCCGGCTCATTGGTGCGTTCGATGCCTCGTTGCATCATAAGATGCAGCATTTCTTGTTGAGACAGGAAACAGATGTTCTCGAGAAGGCCGCTAAGCTTGAGAACGAAGGCTACAAGAAGTATCTTGATTCTAAGTAGGTGAATCTGAAAGATAGCCACGGACTTCAGTTCTTAACATATGTATTGGTATATACCCAACTTTTTTCACTAATACTGATAAGCTCATCTTAGCTACTAGCAAAGTACTACAACCTTTATGAAGGATCAAATCTACATGGTCACTCAAAATATGGTCAAAAGATTGAGTGGTCTGCAGAAAGAAGTGCTTCATCTCTACAGAGCATGTCTGAGGGTTGCCCATACGAAACCAAAGGCAAATCAAGCCCACTTTGTTCAGTTCACTCGTCAGGAATTCGGCAAGTACAAGGATCTACCTAAGAAAGACTTCACGACCATTGAACATCTGCTGAGGGTTGGTCGCAAGAGAATGGAATCCTATTCAAGACCCGAACTGAAAGACATCCATTGAGACCGTAGTATATCAACGCATGGTAACCAGTTCAAGGATGAATACGATGGAAACTGAGAGAATGTCACTTTTACACATCAATTGCATGCCTATGCTACATGGAATATATCTCTATAATGCCCAAATATGAAGGCCACTATATAATTCCGCTCCTTCATGTCAGTAATGTCCTTATCACCTGAATAGTCGCGAATCAATCCTGGGGCAAAGACAAGAGATAAGTTATGCAAAGTCATCAAATTAGATTCATTGTAGCTTGTAACTTTTTCAACATGTTTGGCTAAGTATTGCAGCAGGTCCAGATGTTCTTTAGGAAGGTTGTCCAGAATTTTGGTGATGATGTTTAGTGCTGCCGCATACTGAGGGTCTTTGGAATCTGAGCCACTTGAAGTTTTGAGGGGAACATTTACCATCAATCGATTTTCTCTCACCACGTTAATCAAGGGCTCGTAAATTTGAAAAGTGAGCACTGGATTTGGTAATCTTCTCAGATACCGCTTTAGAACACTAGCAACAGCATGTACGTCTTCGTTCAGTAAATTTAAAAGCTCATTACTTGGACTTGTTTCGCACTCTGTAAATGCTCTCTCAATTTCCTCTATGAGTAATTGGGAACCTGACTTTCGGTAAATTCCTTCTGATGCCAAAAGATCATCATCGTTTTCTATATGTTGAACGCAGGTCTTGATTATGATCGGAATTGGTGACTGTTCGTAATTGCATCTGGCTACAAGGCTAGACCCATACAATATGCTTCCCTCTAAGCGCGATGGTGATGATTGCATACTAACCTCGGAGCGCGAATTGTTACTTATGGGAACCAATTTCATATCACTAAATTCGTTTGGATTTTGTAGAACTGGTCCTGAAATCTCTAATCTGCTACTAGCAGCATTTCCGGTACCTGGGAAGCTAGAAGAAGATGAGACAGAGGTGTCTGCCGCCAAGCCATTGGATGTGGCGATGCCTTGATGTTGCTGTGATTGTGCCTGCCATGGCTGCTGCCTGGCCCCCGAGAATATCTTCCAAAATCTAGGTTTAGTAGCTGGTCTTGCAACGCTAGCGGTTTCAGTGAGCTTTGCCGGTACCGGCGACCCATCTTGTGATCTCAAAACTTCATGGCTGCGCTGGATGGGATTCAATGATTCGGTCGACGCATATTTACTTTTCTCATCTATCAATCGTTCCACTTCGTAACAAAGTTTGTCTTTTGAGGATTGCAACTTGTCAATTTCATTCATCAGATGCGTCCTTTTCGATTCAAGCTCATTTACCTCTGACTTCAGTTTTCTCAGGAGTAGCTCAGTCTCTGCAAGCTCCTTTGTGAATGTGGATTCATTCTCGGTTTCAGTTTGCTTCAATTCTCCACTTTCAATATCCGATCTAATCGGCCCCTCAGTTACAGTCTCGTTATTTGCTTGCCGGCTTAGTGTCCTACGATGCGATATTGATCCCGAGTTACTGAGCCTTCCGAACACGGACGAGTTTTCTAGAGGAGGTGTTCTGAACATGGAAACATTCGTCACGACACTGCTGGCACTCGCATTGCTGTGAACCCTTCTGTGATCGAGTGCCTCAGCGATGCTTCTTTTCCCAATTTTGTTACCAGGGCGTTGCTCGGAGTGTAGAGTGCTATCGCTTCTACCTCTTGGCGTAGTTCGATGCCTGAAGAATACTGCCGAGGCTGGCGAAATGCCATTTTCGTCAAGAGTTGAGACTCCCCATCCTGAATGTGTATCTGACTCAACCCTTGGAGATGTATTTGCTATTGAACCAGAGCTTCTAGGTGGTGATAAAGCGTCTCCGGAGCGGTTAGAAGGCGAAGTCGATCTAGGATCCAAGATCCCCGTGGTTTTGGATTTCAGGCTAAGGACGAGGTTTTTCGACTTGCGCGATAACGATCTACCAATTGTTTTACCACTTCTACCCTCGGCCGCGTTAGTTTCCTGAGTACCATTGCCGCCTGCAAGCGGCGGCATCAATGTGCTATCCGAAGGGCCTGTATTTTTCGATGCTGACGCTACTGCTTCAGTTGACTTCACGGGAGAAGGAGACGAAGGAGGGGAAGGAAGGCTATTTGTTGTTGGAGTGTTTTCTTGAAATCCTAAGGTCAAGGTATCCTCCTCGTTCTTAGAGGCTGTTACCACCAACTCGGGCGAAGGCAAAGTTATTGCAAGACCATGAGCGCTCTCATTTAACGCTTCATCGGATGAAGTAAGGATGGGAGTAATCTGAGTATTAGTGTTTACAGACTCAGGCTTACCTTGAAGACCCGCGAGGGAGGCCTCGACAGTCTCAGCTAAGTCGGCCGGTGGCGAATCAGACTCCAGAACCATACCTTGTCTATACGACATTGGTGATTTGCTAATTGAATCTGCTGCTCTGTGATTCCTCAAAGGTGTCTTGTCCAGCAAAAGTTTGGGTTCCTGAACAACTCTCAAATCATTCTCGTCGTTCTCCAAAGTGGAGTTCAATATGTCATCGATCGAAACATTTCTGGAGTGTTTAGACTCCCTTGGCTCTTGTTCCTCTTCATTTTTCTTTCCGCCATCGCTTTCATTCAAGTACTGAGAAATCACACTCCCGCTATTCGACTTAATCATGCTCTTTGGAGGTGATTGCGAGAACTGGCCTTGTCCCTTGGCCGGCGACAGAGGTCTCCGTGACGATTTTTCCGGGATTACAAGCGGAATAGTATGATCAGCCGTGGGCACCTCAGGTAGATCCTTCTTGAGCCTCCGTTTTTTCTCCTCGTAGTATTTCCTCTTCGCCAGCAGCTTCTCATGGCAATGTATACAGAATAACCCGCGTTTGGTCTTGGCGTACCTGAGATCCTTGATGTTGTCGCCGCATTTACAGCACTTGAAACACTCCGAACAGTACGCCTCGTTCGACGACGACAATATAATGGCCAAATCGTCTATCTTTTTCCCACAACTCTTGCAACAGTCAGAACAATCGAAACATATCAGCGTTCCAGTACCCAGTACAAGGAAATCGCTATGGCAGCTCAAAGCCTTTTCACACCGATAACAGGAAAAACAATGAGTGTGCCACCTATCATCACCCAGCTCATAGGCATGACCAGAAGTAATAAGTTTCTTACATCTAACACACGTTGGACAAACGTTCCCACTTTCAGCGTCGCCATTATCTGTATCCAGCATGCCGGAAGACATCCCAAGCAAATCAACTACAGCCTGGGCTGATGATTTAGTACTCAAGACCGAGTCTCGATAGGGATACTACTAGTACCTACCTACTGTAACATATACAGATCTCGTCGACGCGTAAATAACGATGAACGAGCAAGAATGTTTGTCTCAAAGAGATTCCTCAGCAAGTTGAAACATCAAAGCCCTTAATAGGCCTCAAGCGACCCAAGAGTGCCAGCAGCAGTGGTCAGTATGATCAACTATAGTGTCTTAGAAGCCTTGTCTCAGCCTGGAATCGTTAATACCTTTATGAAATCCGGGTAACCCCCAAGGTTACTAGGCCAGCTGGAAGTGAAAAATTGGGCTAAGACGATGAGTTAAGCAACTAAAGCTGGTTGGGTAGGTCGCTAGAGTCCTGCGTTTGCCCTTCCCATGTCTTCCAAAGGTACGTCGAGCGTATCGTCTCAGTTTTTGTCCGAAATCATCGGGAAACCGGTGAACGTTAAACTACACTCCGGGATGCTGTACAACGGCAGACTGGAATCGATCGATGGGTTCATGAATGTGGCGCTTTCCAGCGCCACGGAACACTACGAGAGCGGACAGAACGGTCTGTTGAAGACCTACAACAGCGACGTGTTCCTGAGAGGCACGCAAGTGATGTATATTAGCGAGGTTTAGCTGTTTAACACGAAGAAAAACTATACCGGATCTTTCATGAATATCTGTAATAGAATGTATATATACCAATGCCTAGTGCTCGGCACCACCCTTGTGGTGTCTCAGATGGAAGTAGTATTCCAGGGAGTAGCCCATTACCAGGATACTCAAGGCCAGGTGCCACAATGGCTTGCCAGAGGCGTTGTCGCCGTCGAAGTACTTGGCCTTGTATCTGCCGATGAACCCGGTGGGCTTCACGGCAGCCGCGTTGCCCTGTGGGAGAGATTTGTAGAACTGGACAACGTTGCTGATTCTCTTGGCGTTTGGAGCAGCTCCTAGGTTCTTTGGGGAAACGACCTTTGGTGGGATCAAAGTGGACAGGGCGCGTTTGGCAATCATCTTGGATATGTGGAGCAATTCCCAGCGATACAGCTTTCCACTACAAGTTGTCCTCTCTTGAAGATTGCATCTTCAATGTATCTCAGGGTCAAAGTTTGATGAACTTGACTAGCTAAAGCGTTTCGTGCAGAGTGATTCGTTCAAACAAGCACGATGATTGGCTGTTAAAGCCAAGATTCATAGAAGCAGCTCGATGAACTGTGATACTGGGATCAATTTGATGCCTGGTTGTGGAAGCTCAACATCTCTTCGTTGCTGAGAAATTTCACTCTTGTCTTACCCGCTTGTTCGCCTCTTTGTAGCTCGATCTTGTTGATGGCGCGCCAGTCGGCCCAAGTCGTATGCCTGACGTGCGAAAAATCGATGTGATCGGTCTGTTTCGCCGGCAAGGTCGGTAAGTCTTGCAGAATGGAGTCTGCTACCTCAAAGGCACCCATCATTGTCGAGGCGATCACGCCGGTGCTGCCCGTTCTTATCCAGCCGGACGCATACAGGCCTGAAAAGGTAGCGCCGTGCGAGTCTAGCACACGGCCAGCGGCATTGGCGAGGTGTCCCTTCTCGAACTGGATACCGAGCTTTTGGAATTCTGCTAGTGGTGTACCAGCGTAGCCCAGCGACGTTATAAGCAGGTCGAGGTCGTATGTAAGTTGCTGGTCTTTCAATGGGTAAACTTTATTGTCTTCTGTGATCCTGTTTTTGCACAGGGTTAAGGAAGTTATGCGCCCAGAGCCATCGTGATTGATTTTGATCGGCGTCTTGAGATAGTCTAGCTCCCACGTCTTCGGGGAACCCTCAACTGACGGCGGAGGTGCGAATTTCTTGTAGTTTTTCTTGGTTCTTTGGTCAAAGGGCTTTAAATACTCAGAACACATTTCCACTCTTCTTTTAAACGCTCGATCTTTGATGGTTGCAAGGTCATAGCTGTCCTCTCTGAAATATTGCGGGTCTATTTTCCCGTGAATCCCGTACTTTTCCAGTTCCCATAGTTCTCTTAGTTCCTTGTTCGTAAACTTGGAGTGGTCGAAATCACGCCTCGCTATGAGTTTGACGTGCTCGACCGGGGCCTGCCGCAAACATCTGAGGGCGATGGGCGAGATATCCGTTCCGTCCCAAAGTTCCTCGACACGGTTACTGATTAGCGCTCGGGTCAGATCCAACGCAACGTTACCGTTACCTATTATCCCCACATTTTTCACCCTGGACCAGTCAAAATTCACAAATCTCGGGTCGTTTGCATACTCTGGATGACCGTTATACCAATTGACAAACTCTCGGCTACTAAACACACCTGTAGTATCATTTTCCCCTGGAATACCCAGCTTTTTATCTCCAGTGCAGCCGTAGCTCAGAACCACGGCGTCCTGCTTATCGATCAGCTCCGATAACGTAACTTGCTCGCCCACTGTGACTCCACCAATAAACTCAAACAGATGTTTCTGTCCCGGTTTCGAAAACTCCTCGGCGGACTCTGTAAAGGTATCCTCACAATTCTTCACCTCAGGATGATCTGGAGCAACACCATATCGGCTCAGCCCAAATGGCACGGGCAATTTTTCCCACATAGTGACATGCAACGGGATCTCACTTCTAGTCAGCAACCTGTATGCCGTGTAGAAACCTGACGGTCCGGAGCCCACAATTGATATCCGCCTACGTCCAGCATTTGTCGACGCATGCCGGAGGAACTGCAATATCATCCTCCCAAGCCAATCTGACTCTCTTTCCTATGCTTGTCTGCCTGCTTTTCCAGCTCCTGTAAGGTCTTATTTGAAGGCTTCAAAGACAAGACTGAACCTAGACCAAAACAGGGTATCAAGAGCTGGCGAGCGGTTAGGTCGTGGTGGTGGCTCGATGAGAACCATGGTGATCTAAGCTTTGAAGTGGTAGGCGATTGACTCCACGTGATGCTGTGATGGTTAAGCTTCAAGGACCTGAAAGTTCAGGCTAGTCTACTATCGATTGAGGTGGTGCAGTTGATCCTGTCAAGATCTCCAGCAATGAATTACAACAAGTTTCTACTGTTCGGGGACTCCATAACGGAGTTTGCCTTTAATTCCAGGATGGAGGAGGGCAAGCCGGACCAATTTGTGCTTGGTGCGGCACTATGCAACGCCTACACCAGGAGAATGGACATTGTGCAGCGTGGTTTCTCCGGATTCAACTCCCGATGGGGGTTGAAAATCCTGCCTGGTATCCTGGAGAGCGAGCATGGGATTGCTGTTGCGACAATAGCTTTTGGATCGAACGACCTGTGTCTGGGAGGTCATCAAAAGGTGCCTGAAGAGGAATTTGTCTATAATACCAAGAAGATGATCTCTCTATTGAAGGCTAAAGGTATCAAACCAATCCTGGTTGGACCAGCGCTTATCGATCAAGAAAGATTCGAGGCACCAAGACTGGAAGAGGTTCAAAAGGGCTACGTTCGTACGCCAGAGAGATTTAAACTGTACTCGGAGCTGTTGCACAAGGTTGCAGATCAAGAAAATGTCCCCATGGTTGACTTAAACGTCGCGTTCCAGCGAGAAGGCGGTGACAATTGGCGACAATTGCTGTCCGATGGTCTTCACTACTCCGGAAGTGGATACAAGATCTTTTTCGATGAGCTAATGGCAACCATAAGGGAATTCTATCCTGAGTACGCACCTGAGAACGTGCCACGCAAGCTGCCAGAATGGCGAGATGTCCTCGCAGATGGCTCCAATGTTCGTTAAACTGTTCACGTTTTCCGCTTCTGGTAGCCTGAACAATAGACACCGGCAAGAGCATTACTAGACAAACTACATAGAAAAGTCTATAAACTATACCAGAAAGAAGCCAGTGATAGACGGTGAAGAATGGATGCCGCAGCTCCTGTTGATCCCTCGTCTGTGGGAAACTCTCCCGAAGTCTCCAGCGTTCCGAATGGCGGAACAGAACCAGAAACCTTGCGAGGCAAGTTCTCCGGTTTGGTCGCCAATGCTATGGAGAATAATCCGTATTTCGCTGCTGGCGGTGGTCTGATGATCTTAGGGACAGGTCTGGCTGTTGCCAGGTCAGGTATCATCAAGGCAAGCAGCCTGATCTACAGACAAATGATAGTGGATTTGGAAATACAATCAAAAGATAAATCGTACGCCTGGTTCTTGCAGTGGATGTCGAAGCATCCTCACAGGATCTCGAAACATCTATCTGTACGGACTAGCTATGTACAGCACGATAATGGGTCAGTGACAACCAAGTTTGCGCTGGTTCCAGGTCCCGGTAACCATTGGATAAGATACAAAGGCGCTTTTATTAGGATTACCAGGGAACGTTCGGCCAAGATGATTGATCTGACCAATGGATCGCCGTTCGAGATCGTCACGCTAACGACTCTGTACCGAGATAGGTTTCTCTTTGACGAGATTCTGAACGAGGCAAAGAATATAGCATTGAAAAGCGCCGAGGGTAAGACGGTCATATACACTTCCTTCGGCCCTGAATGGAGGAAATTCGGTCAACCGAAGGCCAAGAGACTACTACCCTCCGTGATCCTGGACCAAGGCATTAAAGAAGACATTCTGTCGGATGTGCACGATTTCATGCGGAACGGAAAATGGTATTCAGACAGAGGTATCCCATACAGAAGAGGCTACTTACTATACGGTCCACCCGGGTCTGGTAAGACAAGCTTCATCCAGGCCCTAGCGGGTGAGCTGGATTACAATATCTGCATTCTCAACCTGTCGGAGGGCAATCTGACCGACGACAGGTTGAACCACTTAATGAACAACATGCCAGAGAGAAGTATTTTGCTTCTGGAAGACATAGACGCTGCGTTCAATCAAAGAACGCGGTCCGGCGAGACGGGTTTCAAATCAAACGTGACCTTCAGCGGTCTTCTGAACGCTCTCGACGGTGTAACGTCCTCAGAAGAGACCATAACCTTCATGACCACCAACCATCCAGAGAAACTGGACCCAGCAATCATGAGACCGGGCAGAATCGACTACAAAGTCTTTGTCGGAAACGCCACGCCCTACCAGGTCGAAAAGATGTTCATCAAGTTCTACCCAGGCGAAGAGACGCTATGCAAAAAATTCGTCCAAGCCGCAGCCAACTTAAACGTACAAATCAGCACGGCACAGCTCCAAGGACTATTCGTCATGAATAAAGACAGACCCCACGACGCCCTAGAGATGATAGATACGTTAAAACACTCCAGTCACGTGATCTGACCTTAATCGATCATACTCTCCAAAGCCGTTTCGATGTGCGATTCGTTGATCTCGCGCACTCCGTCCGACTGCGCTTCTCGCTGCGCCTTCTTCAGCACTTTCCTCAACAGCTCCTGGAATAAGCATCCCAACAGCAGTTCCTCCGCTTCGTTCGGTTCTCCCTCTTCCGCACAACACTTTCTCAGCTCTGTGACCACATAATCCTGTATATAATGCCGGACCATGCTACAAGTTCGCTGGTCTTGGGCTTTCTGCTGCTTAAAGCTTACTTCTCAGCTTATAGCCTGGCCATGCCTGCATGTTCAAATGAGTAACCGGGTAATAGCTCTGATCCAACTCGGTGCGCCATTCGAGTAATGGGTATGCGAACCTACTTATTAGAGAATGTGAGTAATTATGAGTTATCACTATTTTCAATTGGGTAGTTCTGAGTATCTTCGTAGGTCACGATTTAGGATGTGTTACTTTGTACGAGATTTAGCGAAGCATCTAGCATTGACACTAAGGTATGCCCACAGGTGTATCTGTAGCCTGGGGACAAGATCCCTCAAAGATACGTCAATAACGAGGTCCGTCTCGAGTACTCAATGATGAAAATAAGGGAAATAGCAGGTAACTCGTTTTTCGTATGTTATGATACCCAGTGGACAAGCCTGGCCACGTGATAGATTTGCCATGCTCGAAGATGAATGGGCCGTAATTCTCGACCGATAAAGAAGGATCCAAGGCTACCGCCTCACACTGATCTTTGTATGCTGGTCTTGAAACTTAAAGATTTTGTGTCACGTGATATATGGTGAAGTTCGTGTCACGTGACATTATAGTCAATGCATTTTGCGTCGGCGGCTAAAGTATACAATAGTGTGGTTGATGAACAGTTGAGCTTGTGAGATAGCGGTAGTGAGGTTGAGATCAGAATGCAGCAGAGTTGGAGAAGAGGCTACGATGAGATGGTGCCAGCCAGGACGATCGAGGATTCGCTAAAGGAGCTGGAAGGGTTTATCACGTCGATCCATTCTGGTAAGGCAATACCGGTTGATGATTTGTGTAGTCCAGGGGAGCTGTTTACGAGCAGAGATGGTAATTACACTACGAGAGCACCGCCAAGAAACCACTACTTTGTCAGCGAGCTTCCCGAGTTCCAGTCTTTGGTTTCGAGTTCTGGTGTAACGTACCATATAAACCGGGTCTCGATGGCGGTGAAGCAGAAAAATGGAGATAATGGACGCAAGTCGTGCGGGAAGAAGAGCTCTGCTATCATTCCGCCGTGGATTGATGTCCCGGAACATTCACGGTTCTTTGTGATAAAGTCGTCGTGCCTGGAGCACGTCAAGAAATCGTTCTACAACGGTATATGGTCTTCGACGCATTTTGGTAACAAAAGATTGTCAGAAGCGTACGCAAGCTTGGCAGTCGGCGCGAAGATCTTTCTGTTCTTCTCGGTAAATGGCTCCGGACGTTTCTGTGGGGTCGCTGAGATGACCTCTGACCTGGAGTCCGGTCTAGATACCAGCATATGGGGTGACACTAAGAAATACGGAGCGGCCTTCAAAGTGAGGTGGATAATAGTTCGTGATGTGCAGAATCGGCTGTTGAAGAGGTTTCTGATCCCGGACAACGAGATGAAGCCGGTAACAAACTCAAGAGACACACAAGAGATCCCTGCTGCAATCTGCAAATCAATCTTGAAGCTCTTCAAATACGATCAGAGTAACGTGCAGTCCTTTTTGGATCAGGACTATAGCTAGCGGCGTTGTTTGTTCATCTTAGTGAACAAAAAGTTATAGTGAAAGGGCTCCTCGCTGGTTGATCGCTCTTTGTAATTTGATACTGCGCCAAGCATATAGATTGGTTATTCAGATAATAAATGATGTTGAGGTGCTCTTTCGGTAAGCTGCCTGGAAGACGTTCCTTCTCTGTTCTCTCATCCTTGAAGACTGCACGTAGCACGGGGAAGAGCTCACAGGAAGATGCCAAGTATGAACCTCTTTCTGAAGCTCAGGAAGCTTATCTAGATCGTGCGATCCGGGTGGATCAAGCTGGAGAACTCGGGGCCAACTATATCTATGCGGGCCAGTACTTTGTTCTGGCAACCAAGTACCCCCATCTAAAGCCAGTGCTGCAGCACATGTGGGATCAAGAGGTTCATCATCATAAGACATTCAATGAACTGCAGACCAGAAACAGAGTGAGGCCCTCCTTAATCACTCCTCTGTGGAAACTAGGAGCGTTCTTCATGGGTGCAGGCACTGCAATGATATCGCCGCAAGCAGCCATGGCTTGTACAGAGGCCGTTGAGACAGTCATTGGTGGCCATTATAATGAGCAACTACGCTGCTTGACTAATCAGTACGAACTGAACAAGTCAGACAAGACTTCGGGCACGCCTCAGGAACTGAAAGATCTGACAAACACCATTAGGCAGTTTCGAGACGATGAGCTCGAGCATTTGGATACAGCAATCCAACACGACTCGAAGAAAGCTGTTCCATATATGCTACTCACGGAAGGTATAAAGGGGATATGTAAAGTTGCTATCTGGACTGCCGAAAGAATTTAATCATCACCGTATGTTTCCGGATATCGCTCGTAGATGCATTCACCTAGGACGAGTTGGCTGGTGATTTGCAGCCTTTTATGGCATTCAGATCAGTCCGTCGTACAGATTTAACGAATTGATTATCGAAGGATCCACCCTCGAACCTTCCCTGAAGTCCTCCAGGGTAATATATCCATCCTCATTCTTGTCCATTGTGCTGAATATCTTTTTGACCCTCAATTCAGGTGTAGCTTCATCGTCGCTTAGCTTCACCATCGATCCCATCATCTTAAATATGCTCGTAACTATCGTCAGCATCTCATCAAAGGTTATATAACCATCGTGGTTCAAATCGTACAGTTGAAACGTCCACACTAGTTTCTCCTCCAGCGTTCCTCTTGATGCTGTGCTCAAGACGGTGATGAACTCTTTGAAGTCGACAAAACCATTGTTATCCTTGTCAAATACGCTGAATACGTGGTTAGCAAACTCCTCTGGCGCACCAAACGGGAAGAACTGCTTATATATCTTGACGAAATCCTCTCTGGTAAGCTGTCCACTCGGGCAATCCCGCAGAAATCCCTTGTGCCATTGCTGAATCTCTCGACGGTCAAAGTAGGTCGATTGCCTCAAACTTGTGAGGTCATCCTTCGATAATTTCGATGCTTTAGCTCCCATTCTATACCCTGCTGCTTCCTTACCTTCCCAGCACTACTTGTTGTAGTAACGGAGTCTTTTTAACCTACAGCACATTACATAGCAACGCTAACTAGAAGTAACAGACCGCAAGAATCCGCTAACCAGGTGTCATCTAGAGGGAAGGCCCCGTAGACAGACTATCACTTGGCAGCGGACGTTCATGAACAACTGTAAGCGAGGCAATGTAAGCGAGGCTTTTGCGCTTGCTGAACACGACAAGACTCGCTCAAACTGGGCTAGCGCTACAAAGTAGCATGCCAGCCAAGTCGACTGGATCAAGGAGACTTGCAAACGGCGATAGAGCCACTAATAGTCGACTTGAAAGGCCTTCTTGGCGTATTATATAGTAGCGTGTCACCCGTAACGAAGGGCTAGTTAGGCTTAAAGCCTACCTTCAAGTAGCAAGGACGAGTACTTGTACGTTGTTATAGATACTATAACGTTCATTCGTCGCGGATCTGTGGTATCTGTGGTGTTTTACTTGGTTAGCCTGGCTTGGGTGAACTTCGTTTCGATTTGGCTTGCATTAGAGGTGCTAAGTGGAAGAAGTCCTGACCATGTTGCAACACGATGAAAGTGAGGATAAGAGATATGATGAGCTGGGGAATATGGAGGCAATGGGACTGGAAATGGAAGTAGATAAGCAGGATTCTGTGGAACCAATATCTCCCTCGCCAAAAGAGCAGAGTTTAGATTCACTAAACAGGGGCAGCGATCCGGGGAATATAATGCTGTATTCAGATATATCGAGGCATTTCCCTTTCAAGACTTCGGAGAGGCTGGTTGATGATCTGGTTCATGATCTGGCTTTCATCAATTCTCAGGAGCATGATATATTGTATTCCGATTTGCATAATGGTGTACTAAGAGCGCCTGTTTTGCTGTATTCAAGGAGGATTTCTCAACTGCATGCGTATCAGCTCGGAACGTTGGTGGATCAGGTTACATTGCAAACAAAATACGAGTTTGCTTCCAAATCATGTCCCGCACATAATAAGGTTAGCGTGTTCATGGGAGTGCTGGTGAACATTCCGCAGGATTCGAAGATATCTAGTACTGCCCTTACGGAGCTACCAATTTATCACCTGAAAGTGAGCGTTAAGACACGCTCTCTGCTGGAAAATACCAGAAAACGTGCTGGCATCACGCATTACCATCTGCTCGGTGAAGCAGAACTGCATCCATTTGATAGACAAGATTTGCTAACATTCGATGTGCGCGATCCCAAACTGGTAGACCACGCAATTTATGTCAGTAGTGATACGAACAAACTAGTGCTTATCGAGATCTTCAAACCCGAGTTTAGCATTCAGGAAAGAGAAGAATGTTGGTCGGAAGATGCCATCAAAAAAAGATATGCAGAATCCTGTTGTAAATATGAGTCGCTTGATCCATCTGACATCCCAACCCAAATTGACTGCATGAACACTTTCTATAAGATCTTCAAAGGACCCCTCAACCGTCGGAGCTCGGAAGAACCGCTGAAAACGATTAACTCTGATAATGTTGTTCTTAATTCGCGGATCAATCCGGATTGGCTAACGTCCAAGTACGGATTTAAGCTGCATGTTGATAATGATGAAAATTCAGGTGAGAATTATCCCGAATTTGAACCACCAGATTTAACGAACTATGTTGAGGATGAGAAAGTTAGAAAACTGAGAGAATCGTTTATTAGAAAGTGCCTTGAGCTTATATTTTTAGGAAAGGTAGCCATCGAGCTTTACAAAAAAGACACGCAAACTTCGAATTCCAAAGTGTTTCGGTCTTTTAATATGATGCAAACAGTTTTCGGGAAAGCTGCATGGTATCAAGTACTTGGAGAGCAGAAATCAGCATTTTCCTTCGAGCCTGCATCGCCATTGGACTCAAATTATCATTTTATTAATCTATTGACCTGTTTCTATTATGTCGAACGTGACATAATAAAGAATTACGAGACCCAATGCGCGCTGGACCCTGACAACACCGGGGTTTATTTTGATGCTCTAAGTTATGTGGCTAATCGCAAAGGAGCATATCAATTGGTTGCATACTGTGGAAAACAAGACGTCGTCGGTCAAGAAGCACTTGATCAATCGTTAAGACTTTTTGGTATAGACCCGAAGGAAGTGGTCTTGAGCACAATTAATGATGCCTTATTACTATCTATTTACAAGTCGGAGGTGGCGAGGAACCCAAGTGATAGCTATCGTGCGGATCTCAAGAATGCTTTGCGACTCTTAGCAAAATGCAAAAGCTCGTCGAAACTAAAGTTCTTTGCAGACTATGAACCTTACGCAAACAAACTGAGGGGCTACGAGATTTTGGAGATCGATGAATCAGTTGACGATGACATTATCGAAACAGCATATTCCATCAAAATTAATGATTCTCCGGGGTTGAAAATAGACTGCGATCGGTCTCTCTATACTGTGGCAAGTGATAAAAGGAGCTTACGACTTTTTAACTTTCTCACGCAGCAGTGTCCAGAGTTCGAGGAACATTATGGTCCTGGCAATCTTTCATACTCAGAGGCCCTAAATTTATTGCAACTCAATGAAAATGCTAAAGACGAGACTATTCTTGAAGTATTTCAACGCATGTGGAATCAACCCGTTCTAGAAGCTGATCACTTTTTAAAGCTTAGGAGTGCACTGGCCAAGATTGGACATGAAAGAAACAGCCGGTTGATATTGCACTTTTTAACGAATGGTACAATTGACGCGAGCTGCCTTCCAGCGGATACATGGCCCGCAGGTTTGAATAATATAGGAAACACTTGCTATTTGAACTCACTACTGCAGTATTACTTCTCGATAGCGCCGCTCCGGGAGTATGTGCTCAGCTACCAGGGAACCGTGGGAAAAGATTCCGCAAACCACTCGCGCAGAATTGGTGGACGGGAGGTCAGCGATTCTGAGGTTGAACGATCAGTCCAATTTTTGTACCAGCTTCGTGACTTATTCCATTCCATGATATATTCGAAAGAAAGGTGTGTCACTCCGAAAAAAGAACTGGCTTACTTGGCATTTGCTCCCAGCAGTTTTGAAGTTGAATTTGAGCTTCCGCCTAATGCCATAAGTAATCAAGAATCTGCAGAAAACCCCGCGAATGAAAGTTTAGTTTATGGACCACATTTGCCAGAGCCTGCACCTGAGGGACTTATAAGAGTGGATTCGAGTGGCGACAAGGACCCCGACATATCAATGTCGCAAACTATAAGAAAGGAGGACAAAGATGGTAACGAGGACATCTCTATGACTGATACGGAGAAAGAAAACGTCGTGAACACATCTACTCGTATGGCTAAGATCAGTCCCGATCAACTAGAAAATGCGCTAGAGATGGGAAGACAACAGGATGTCACAGAATGCATTGGCAACGTCCTATTTCAGTTGGAAAGTGCGTCCGATCCAATTAGTCTTGATGATGATAATGAACAGAACGATCTAGTCAAGCAGCTCTTCTATGGGGATATCAAGCAGACTATCATACCGCTAGCGAATGAAACTCAAACCCGCACGAAGATCGAGAGGTTTTCTTCCCTTTTAGTGAATATTGGAGACCACCCAAAAGACATATACGATGCATTAGATCTGTATTTCAGTGATGAACGGCTGACCATGGCAGAATACGGCGAAGTCAAGAGAACAGTGGCCGCGACTAAATTCCCCAGAATCTTACAGATACACATACAAAGAGTATACTATGACCGAGAAAGGTTCATGCCATTTAAATCCATCGAGCCATTGCCGTTCAATGAAGTGCTTTATATGGACAGGTACAGCGATTCGCAAGATCCCAACTTGCTGCAGAAAAAGAAGGAAGCTGAATCTATGAAAAATAAGCTTGCGGCCCTCAAAAGAAGACAAAGAGAGCTGCTCAGCGTCAATGACCTCGGACTTTCTCGAAAAGCTGCCTTCATCGAAACCATTAATTACCTCAAGTCCGACGCTTTGCAGACGCCAGAGGTTGGTTCTGACGAGAAAAAATCAAGCATCATTCGACAACTTACCCAGGCTACCACGGACATCGACAACGAGCTAACCTCGCTGTACCATCAAATTTCCGACCTGGAGACCAAAATAAGCAAGCAATTTGACGAATTCCAGACCATAGGCTACTCGCTTTTCGCCGTATTCATCCATAGAGGAGAAGCAAGCTACGGACACTACTGGGTCTACATCAAGGACAGATACAAGAACGGCATTTGGAGAAAATACAACGACGAGACCATCACCGAAGTGCCCGAGAGCGAAGTGCTCAACTTCACCGAGGGCAACACCGCAACGCCGTACTTCCTCGTGTACATCCAGAAGGGCCACGAGCAGGATATAGAACCGCTAAAGAGGATAGTCGAGCATACATAGGCAGATTGAAGCTATATAACGGCCATTAACTGATGGTTGGTGGTGATCATGCCAAACGATCTTGGTCAAGGTAATAGCCTTGGCTAGTTTAACCATAAAGACGTCTAAGACTCTGTAGATTTGAAGCATTATCTTGCTCAAGAGAGGCCATTGCTCCTTGGAATTGGTCAATGTCGAACTTACAGCGTCGTAGGGTGAATCGGGCAGATTCCGGAGCCGATTCATCCACTCAGGCGAATGAATTCATGGAAACGACATCAAAGAAGGTTGCCTATGATCCAGAGGAAGCTAAGATAACTGATAATGTGAAGATCCCAAAATTGACTCTTATGGAGGAAGTTTTGTTGCTTGGATTGAGAGATAAGGAAGGTTATTTATCGTTTTGGAACGATAATATATCGTATGCCTTACGTGGATGTATTCTAATCGAGCTTGCTCTAAGAGGAAAGATTCGGATTATAGATGATTCCGCTAGGAAGAGATTCGATGTATCTGAGAGACTGATTGAAGTTGTGGATGCGAGTAAAACTGGTGAAGTTTTGCTGGATGAAGCTTTACAATTAATGAAGTGCGACGATCCGCTGACAATTGCGAACTGGATCGATCTACTCAGTGGTGAGACGTGGAATTTGTTGAAGATTAATTATCAGCTGAAGCAAGTCAGGGAAAGGTTAGCGAAAGGGCTTGTTGACAAGGGAGTTTTGAGAACAGAGATGAAGAATTTCTTTCTCTTTGACATGGCGACTCATCCAGTCACGGATACCAGTTGCAAGGAAGCTCTCAAGCGTAGGGTGCTTTCCGTGCTAGTTTCAAGGAATGTGGAGCTGAATTACAATGGTTACTTTCCAGAGACTACATCTTTCAAGTTTATAAGGACAATTGCATTAATATGCGGTGCGTACCGCGCTAATGTACTGGAGAACGTTTTAACGTCGCTGGATTACGAGAAGAGAGATCGTGCAATCGCGAGAGCGGACGAACTTCTTGAACAATATGCACAATACCCGTTTGCTTTGGATAAGACAACGGAATCAGGTCTTTCTATCAACTTGAGCCAGGAGGTGAAAGAAGAGATCAATGAGAATAAAAACTGCGCATTACAGCTGGAAGTGGTAGCTGGTGTATTTGAAGTCTTCTCAAGGATGGACATGCTATTGTAATGAGCCCATCAGACTGAAGACTGTACATAGTGCTAATTCGAAGAACTTTTGTATAGTAAAGAAGAAAGCTACTTTCAAAAGTAGTGATTAAATCGAAAGTAATAAATAATATGTTAGCTGCATTAGCCTAGGCTGTTGTTTCCTCGCTCTGCAAGATTCTTTCCATGAAAGGAGATAGATAGCCATCAGTACCAAATTTTTTGATGTAAAAACGTAGAACTTGGTCTTGTCGATACATTAGAGTGTCAGATTTCCTAACTGAACGAATTTCGTCGGTGAAAGCGTTCAACAGAGAGCGTGACGGATTATTATGATCGTCGCCGCATGATTCCCACCAAAATCCGCCCGCTAAATTATTGTCCTTCACATACTTGGCTTTCATACGAACCGAGTCGACATTATCGTAGCCAACAAACGTCTTGTGCTTAGCATCATAGCAGAACGCAGATCCGTACTCGGGATCAAAGATTTCTTGTGAATCCTTGATAGGCAATTGATTATACAGCCACATGCCCTTCTCGCCTTCTGAAGCGCCTCCTACACCTCGGAATTTCTTATCAATAAACCTTCCATTGGAGCTTTTGGCATCTACATGCTTGAAACCTCTTCCGTAAGCCGCCATTCCCAGGCACAGCTTGCGCGAATCAATCCCTGCATCTTTCAACATATATTGAACTGCAGAATCGCCATTTAGCCCTTCATTATCGTCGGACAAATACATATGCTTTCTCTCAAAGGCCTCCTGTGCATTTTGTGATCCATCATAGAGGTTGCTATGGTAGCCAGTCTTCTCAGACCACTCCCCGTAGTAATCATACGTCATCATATTCCAGATATCGACGTACTGGTCCATCTCTTTGATGGGTAAAATCTTGAGCTTTTCCGAGAACGCTGGCGTGGCTACAGACAGATGAAACCTCGGGTGATCCGTTGCCAATCCAAAGATCTGCGCTTCCAGCTCGTCCATTCTCTCTCTTAGCCTCTTCGTAAGCTCCAGGTACGCCTGTGGTTCGTAGTTATCATCTTCGGGAAACTCCCAGTCCAACTCCATGCCATCAAACCCGTACTTGAACATCGTTTCGATACATGAGCTCACAAACACTTCCACCTTCCTGGGATCCCTCACCATCTTGGGGAACTCGTCTCGGTTCGACCACCCTCCAACACACATTACAAGCTTAAAATTCCTCGTTCTGCGATCTGGGAACAGATTTGCATGCCTCAGGTAGAACAATTCCCCCAAACAGCCCTTGGGCAAGATCCCCTTCTCCTCCCCGTCCCCATCCACCCTACTCGTCTTCACAGCCAACGCCTTGTACAGATCCATCCCGGTATCAGACCAATCGTCCCCATTCTTGACCGCACCACTGTCCCCATCCACCAGAAAAAACGCATAGTAGACGTGTGAGATCCTCGACAGGTCTATATCGTGCGGGAAATGCATTCGTGGCGAATACGGCGACCAATTCGAGTAGTATACCCCCGACACATAGCTATCATCCTCCGATGAGCTCATAACCGAGCTCGTACGATTCCCCTGCTCCTGAGACTGCACATGGTCCACCACCCGGCGTTCCACACCCTTCTTAAACACTTTTTTATACAACCGCATCTCCATTAACACACTAGCCAGCACCAGTAGCACCACCAGTATATTGCCAATCAGAGGCCTCGACAACATCCGACTCTTGCTTCAACCAGACTCCCAGCCATTCCCACCGGCTAAATAGCACCGAACCAGCATAAACTAAGCCACTGAAACGTCCTCTGGGACTGTACACAAAAATGACACTTTTTTCACTAGTAGTATACCAATCTTTAAGACATCAAAGACCACTAATAGTTGAAAAATCACAACTTTAGCTGGAAGTCGGGCATCAAGGCGGTCTGATTGGCGTTATAAGAGCTTGGCAGCATCACTATGGCTGAGGAGAACGAGGAACGTGTCCAGGAAGTCGAAGACGGCGTCGAAGATGGGCCGGTGGAAGCTGTAAAGCAGCAGGGGAAGATGGATGATCTGTTTGGCGATGAGCAGGGGTCTGGGGCTGAGGAGAGTGGTGACGAGGAGAAGAGCAATGGCGAGGAGCAAAGTGGAAGTGAGGAGAAGAGCGATGGCGAGAGTGAGGAAAGATCACGTCGTGGAACTGAGACGGACGATGAAGAGGCAGAAGAGCAGGCAATGTACACGAGAAAGTTCTATGGGGAGGATGCAGATAACGCTACTGATGAGGAGGAAGCAGTGTTCAAGGAGCAGGATGTGGAGTTAGTTCGGCACATTGTTCCTTACAAGGGTATTGGTGACGAGAAAACGACAATTTACTATGCAAAGATGCCAGAGTATTTGACGATTGATCCTGTACCATTTGATCCACCGAGTTTTAAATCCAAGGTAGAGGAGCGGTTGAAAACTTCTTCGAAGGAGGATCAGCTTGGGGAACGTTTGATCGATGAGAATACGGTCAGGTGGAGGTACTCGCGGGATGAGAACCAGCAGGTTTACAAGGAATCGAACGCTCAGATAGTTCAGTGGTCCGACGGGAGTTTCTCGCTCAAACTGGGTGCTGAGTACACGGATATTATGGTCAACGACACCGATAATACTTTTTTCGCAGTTTCTCACGATCAGCAAGAGTTGATGCAATGTTGCCAGGGCGGTGAGATCACCAAGTCGCTGATGTTCATACCAACGTCGACAAACTCCAAGATGTACCAGAGACTGACAAAAGCAGTCATCCGGAGAGACCAAAAGCAGGCATCCGGTCCAGGAGTCTACATCGTGAGCAAAGATCCAGAGCTGGAGAAGAGTGAGCTGGAGAAGAAGCAGCAACAAGTGCTCCGGGAGAGAAGAAGAAAGCAGTTGAAAGAAACCGAGAGTCGAAACTCTCCGGATCCATCGTCCCTGGGCAGCTACAGGAGGAATCCCGTGGCCGCTGAGAACGAACAGGACGCATACTACGGCAGCAGCAGGAGAAACGAATACGAGCAGGACGATTTCCTTGTAGACGACGACGAGGAAGAAGCACCCTACAGCGATGAAAACGATGTTCTAGACGACAACGACGAAGAGCTAGACGCCGAGGAGGCAAACGCAGAACGGCTAAGACAACTCAAGAGACAGGGTGCCGAGAAATACAAGGACAGTGAACCAGAAAGCGATTTCACGACAAAGAGAAGAAAAGTCGCCATTATCGACGACGAAGACGACGAGTGAAGCGGAGAAACTCTATGTACCAAGTTAATTGTAATATATGCGCGTTCCAGAGGCCACTCGACGCAGATCCCAGCGCCAGCACGCCGCACAGGCTGATCTCAGGCTGCTTGTAGTCTTGAACTCTTAGAACTATGTGGGTTACCCGGCAAAGAACGCTAGTTTGCTTAGTTTAAAGCCCCTTAGCTATGGTTAAAGTGCCCATCACCAGCTGATTTACTGGTGAAACAGCTAATCCTGAGCCTTTGGAGAGCTTCTGTACTGTTAATATGTCTTGGCAAGGTATGTTGTTGGTCTGGGGAAAGCATTGACTCGCGAGCGAACCTCTAGGGCTGGTTACTAACAAGTCTTTTTGTCGTCTGTAGCTTACACTGATAATCTTCTGGGAACTGGTAAAGTCGACAGGGCTGTGATATACTCGAGAGCTGGTGATTCTGTCTGGGCTTCTTCTGGCGGCCTGACATTGCAAGCTAACGAGATACAGGAGATTGCTCAGGGTTTTGACAACCCATCCGGGTTGCAGAGCAATGGTTTGCACATCCAGGGACAGAAATTCATGTTGTTGAGAGCTGATGATAGAAGTATTTACGGCAGACATGACGCCGAAGGCGTGGTGTGTGTGAGAACCAAGCAAACTATCCTCATTGGTCACTATCCACCCAGCGTCCAGGCTGGCGAAGCAACGAAGATCGTTGAACAGCTGGCTGACTACCTGATCAGCGTTCAATACTAGGCATTGAGTTCGTTTGCACATCTACATAATCGCTAAAGAATCCGTAACGTGTCTAGATGAACTATTTCTTCTCTTTGCGTACAGCACACCCGAGCTGGTAGATGATGATGTTGTCGAGATCCCAGACGCCTTCCTTGGCGAAGACGTCGCCTCTAACAATGTCCAACGCCTCTTCCTTGGTGTCTGCAACCACTTGCAGGTGAGAGCCTGCGAAAGTACGCTCTTCGCCGGGAGCTTTTGGCTCGTTGTAGATGGCACCGGCACAGACAAGCTTTCCTTGTTCGACTAAAGGAGGAATGCCAGCAAGGTGGGCCGGTCTGGCCTTTGATCTATCGGCTTTATCATACACAATAACACACCATTCAACCATTTTGAAGCGATTTACAAGCACTAGAGCTTGGCAATTGCAGTTTATAGTCGACTCTTGATAGACCAGGCCTTTAAATGGCCTCGTATAATTGTCACGTGATTGGATCACAAGCCCTCATGGCTCTACTTGTAGTCGGCCATCAGCATCTGGATCGCTTGCCTGGAGCTCTGCTTGGATTGTTCTTGCCCGTCATGGATGTCCTGTGTCTCAGCAGAAGGCGCGGATCAATTGTGTCTTTAAGCGGTCGTCGCTACACGAAACCAGCGGTAGCCGAAATTCGAACCGTCTTAGGTCTTGAGCCCGTAGTATCGGTACATTCCTCGCTCAATGCAGCCAAAAACTTCGTACTCACCTACCAATTCGAAATGAATCCTGTATAGCTTTGTAGTTTCGGAAGACTCGGTGTCAAAGAGGAACTCTTGCGGATGTAGTTGGTAGTAGTTTTTGGGCTTCCTGAATGGGATTACAAGTGAGCCAGAGGAGGTTCGATCATTGCATCTCTGGCTTGCAGGAGGATGAGAGAATGCCAGTCCCAAGATACTGAGTTGTGACCTGCGACGCTGCAACGACATGTCGTTGAGATACTCATCATCGGTCTCTTCGACTTCGCTGATGCTCTCCGGGGCTGGATATAGTTGCTGCTGTGCTTCTCGTGAAGGAGACGCAAACGCTGGTGGCTCTTCTTGATAGTGTAGCTGCAGGTTTTGCATGGACCTGTCCCAGTAGAGCCCGTTTCTGCTACTTATACGGTCGCTTGTATATGCAGGGAGCTCAGGGTTCTCATATGAAGCGAATGAGTCCCTCATGTCATTCGTACTTTCCTCTCCGTCGTCTTCCTCATCCTCTTCGGGAATAACGTCGCTTATCCCACCGTTTTCTTCGCTGTTGTGATGCAATACTCTCCAACCACCAGGTGGTAACCTGGGACCGAGAATTGGTGTCGGGGCTTGACCCAGAGTAGCATTCCCGCTTCTGGTGAAGAAATGTGATATGGGCGGCTTCAGATCTCGATAGCATTCTTTCCTCCTGATGCTGCTAAGTGGAACGATGCCGCAACCCAACATGATCTTACTTTGAGCGAACTTCAGAAAATCTGGCTGCTTTGTAATCTCAATGATCTTGTTCCCGTTTGAATCATACTTGGAGATGTTACCTTTCTTCTCTAGGTCAGCTGGATTCAAATATTCATCAACCCTGTGGAGCCAATATCTTCTGCCATATGAAGAATCGATGTAACACCTCCATTTGACGATTTCTGCATCTGCCGTGTCTTTGATGATAGAATCTGGATTTTTATAGCGCAGGGCAACTATCTCATGTCGCTCATTAGATTTCTCCACTTGTTGCCATGCATCGAATGAAACCTCCAAGGCCACAAGACTTTGAGAAGTTGTGAAAAGAGCCGAATCATTAATCGTCCATTTATTAACATGAACGTTATTGCTGATGTTGAGAAACTTGAGCTTTTGAACCTCCGGCAAGTCGTTCTCATCGATTTCTTCGCCGTTTTTTGCAACAAAGCTTTGGACACTGACAGGTTTCAGGAAATCGCAGATCTTCGGGATGGGGAAGTTGTTACCTCTTATACTTAGACTTTTTAGTCTCGGAAAATTATACTTGATGAATTGCAGTGTGTCGCTACACTGGTAGTAGTATATTGACTTGAAAGTTGATCGGTCATCGGATTCATGGAAAGGCATGCCACCTAAGTTTAGGTATTGAAGTGTCTTATTATGGCCGAATTGACAAAGTTTCTTCAAGAGAAACATTGTATGCACTGAAGTCCACGACGATGAGTGGGGCATGGAGTATAAATTTAGCCATTCCAAGGTTTTCAAGTTATTCTCATCAGTCAGTGCAGGATGGTGACTAAAAAACTCCAGCACTCCACGGGGAGAAAGCCTTAAGCACATAGATAGCGAAAGATGAGTCAGACTCTTCAAATGTGGTAAGCTGTTCATCAAAGTCTCATCATCAATAGAGGTGTGGCCTAGATCTAGTTTCTGCAGTTCAGGTAACATTTGAAGTATCCTACCCAGCACAGATGATGGGAGATCGGTACAATCATTCAAACCTAAGCATGTAACTTGGTAATTCTCTTCATTGGTAACGTACTGTTGCTTTGACTCGTCATAACGATATAATCTTTCCAGTGCTGCTATGCAACTTTCAGTGAACTTATCGCCCGAGCAGCCGCAAAAGTCTAAAACACTTAAAACCGCCCCAGGGCGCAGTAATTGGTAAACCACATTCGCATCTAGATCATCCTGGATATGCTCACACGCCAAAAACTCTCGAAGATTAGATTTCGTTAACTCCAGAAACTCGGAAAGCGTTTCATTCGTAAGGTTCTTGATCATTTTGTTCATCTCACCTGATCGGCCAAGCCCTATCGATGTCAATTCTTGAAAGTCGGCTACTTGCACTATATTCCGCACCCTTTCATTCTGTTTGAGAGCTTCCAGCAGGTTGTGGAATCGCTTTGCTGTGGTAAGGTTACAATACCTGTAAATCAGCACTCGGCAGACATGGTAAAACGTTTTATTGACGGTTAAGTTACTTCGCACAAAGGTTCTAAAGTTTTCTGTAAACTTTTCAGGATTTCCTGGATAATCATTGCTCATCAAATCCCTGAACTGGAATGTTAAAATCTGGTATACGATCTCCGGTGGTATCACCCGTGAGCTAGAAGCATTAGCAAGGTCTGGCATAGACTTGAAGTTTGGCTCGTTCTTGTTCTGTCTCTAAGAAGGCCCTTCTCTACTTATAGTGTGCGAAGCGTCAGACTTCATCAAAGTTAGCCAAATACTTGACTACCATATAAATGCAAAAACTCAGTCTTTCCTGTATTAATTATTGACTATTTAAACATCTATTATACCAAGGGTTTCATTATTTCATCGTAAAGCATCTGTTTGAGCTCTCCCATGGAAATCTCAGACTCGTCGTTGGGTTTCTTGATCTCATTGTCAATTTTCCAGAACTCATCTTCCAGATTCAATGGGGGATACTCAGGCTCGTCATCTGGATCATGGTATGTTGATAAATATGGATGGCTGAGTGCTTCCGCGGCGCTTATTCGCTTGTTTGGGTTGAAAGTGAGCATTTTGTCCAGCAAATCTACCATTTGAGGGTCCAAATGCTGCTTACCGAGCGCAATTTGCCACGGCATCTTTGGTTTCGTGGGCAAGTTGGCGATGTATTCCTTCGCTCTTGCTGATTTGATGCATTCTATGTCTTCGTAGGATGGGGTGCCCGTAACTTCAAGTATTAGCCAAAGTTGATGGTGGTAGTCTCTACCGGGGAATAACGGTTTTCCAGAAACCAGTTCCGCTAGGATGCATCCGCACGACCAGATGTCGATGGCTGTTGTGTATTCCTGGAAGGTAAGCATGATTTCGGGCGCCCTGTACCAGCGTGTAGCGACGTATTCGGTCATGAACCCGACCAGCGTTTCCCTAGAGTCGCTGCTGCTGGCTAGGCACCTCGAGAGCCCAAAATCGCAGACTTTCAGGTCACAGTTGGAATTTAGTAATAGATTGGACGGCTTCAGGTCCCTATGGATCACCTGGGCACTGTGAATAGATTTCAAAGCCCTCAGGATTTGATACGTAAAGTACTGGATATGATCGTCACTCAGTGGGCTCGCGGCACGGTTGTTGATAATCCTTTGCAGGTCTGTCTCCATAAGCTCTTGCACCAGATACACAGCATTCATCTTATCGATCGTCGTGGGCTTTATCTTGTCTAGAATGCTTATAATATTCTCATGATCGTGGAAGTACCTCAGCAACTTGATCTCTCGCAGCGTTCTGGTGACAAACATAGCCTTGCTGAAGGGCTGTATCTTCTTGATCGCAACTCGAATCCCCGTAGGCCTGTGTATAGCGGAACATACAGTCCCATAGGCTCCCTCACCGACCAGGGCCTGCAACTGGTACTGCGACGGGATATCAAACGTGATGGTCCTCGGCATACGCTTCTATCTCACTGCTATCTACTCAATCTATCACCAAGCTAGTCAACAGGGCCACCCAATACTTATACCGGACCACTATATTGATTCTGCCACGGTCTTTGTTTCAAATCTGAAATTTATCAAAGAATGTTCTGCAACTCATCGTTGATTGCAAATCTATCACTAATGATTACAATGGGAGACTTGCATAAGTCCATGACAAAACCCAGTCACGAGCACTTGATGTGCTTTGGCCGTTACGGCTGAAACGTCAAGAATTCGAACAAGCTGTGTTCATTCGCTTTTTAAGTTGTTGGTATCACTGCTGGTAGCATTAGTACCGATCGATCTTACAAGCCGAATCGGATCTGTTTATCCGCCACCTGCAAGGAGCTTCCGCTGTTGTCATGTTATCAGACGAGTGTTATCAGTTGATTACGGCACTGAAAAAGTCTAGTTGGGAACTTCAATTCAATCAACTATATTAAAGCCTTTATTGTCTGGAGGGTTCAGCTTAATCTGACCTTTATAACGCTCTGACGAGGAGCTTGAAAAATTCAGATGTCCAAGAGCAGTAGGCCTCAAGTTACCATTGTGGGTGCCGGTATTGTTGGCCTTTACACTGCGTATGTACTGACTGAGCTCCAAAAAATTCCCGGATCTGAGATATGTGTGGTTGCCAAGTATCTTCCTGGCGACCAGTCGGCGTCTGGGTACACTTCGCCGTGGGCCGGAGGCAACTGGTCGTGCATTTCGCCCAACGACGATGCAACTTTGTTCTACGACAAGTATACGTATGAGAACCTCGCTCGCTTGCAGGAGACTCTCTTAGCGTTCTTTGCTGGAAGAGACGGCGAGTGGTTGGGGTTGAATTGGAGACCAAGCCGCGAACTGTGGGACCAGGTTCCCGATGAAAGGAAAATCGAATCGCTTAAGAGTTACCTGCGGGATTACAGAGTGCTTTCAGAGAAAGAGCTGCACGAGATCAAGCCTACCGCACCTGCGTTCGGAATTGCGCTAAAGACTTGGAACTTTAACTGTCCCGTATTCCTTTACCATTTCTTTCAATTTCTCAGAGACAAGCATCAGGTTAGATTTGTCAAACAGGAACTGACGCATTTGGCACAAGCTAAATGCTATGTGAACCCTCTTTCCAGCGGGAGTGACAGACATATCATCTTTAATTGTACCGGGCTTGGAGCCCGTGATCTCGGCGGCGTCAGAGACCATAAAGTCTATCCTACCAGAGGACAGGTTGTCGTCGTTAAGGCACCTCACATAAACGAGAATTGCCTAAGATGGGGCAAAGACTACGCAACCTACATTATCCCCAGACCTGGAAAGGGCAAAGAGCTTGTTTTGGGAGGATTTCTTCAAGTGGACAACGGCAATGCTCAGGATACGTCTCTTGCTGAGACGGAAGACATTCTCAAACGTACCTTGACTTTGTTGCCCAAGATTGGCAAGGCCGATGAGCTTGAAATTATCAGAGTTGCGGCAGGACTTCGTCCATCACGTTACGGTGGTCCTCGTATCGAGAAGGAGACCAAGAGTGATGATGATAACCTTGTCGTTATTCACAACTACGGTGCTTCAGGCTACGGCTATCAAGGCGGTCTCGGAATGGCTTTCAAAGCAGTTCAGCTTGCGTTCCGTCCAGAGAGAAGCTCAAGATTGTAGTTTACTCGATATTAACTTGTATACAATTGAGTCAACATTCGTATTTCAACACTGTAGGGTTCGTTATCTTATCAAAGTAACTCGAAAGCAGCAAGACATATAAAGTTGTATTGTTGAAACCAAACCAATCAGCCCTAGAGAATAGCGGTCAATGTCCAAAATACTATCGCAGAAGATCAAAGTAGCTTTGATTCAGTTCATTGGTTCAACACCAGACAAAACGGCCAACCTTCAAAAGGCAGCAGCATTGGTCGAGAAAGCTGTGAAAGATCAACCAGAGACGAAACTAGTAGTTCTACCAGAATGTTTCAATTCTCCATACGCTACAGATAAATTCAGGGAGTATGCTGAAGTCATTGAACAGAACTCTCCTTCTTACAAGGTGCTATCTAACCTAGCCAGCAAATTGAAGATCATTCTGGTTGGTGGATCTATACCTGAACTGGAGCCCAAAACAAACAAGATCTACAACACTTCGATGGTGTTTGACGAAAATGGAGCTTTGATAGCCACCCATAGGAAAGCTCACTTGTTTGACATCGACATACCAAACGGTATAACCTTCAAGGAGAGCGATTCGTTGACTGGAGGCGAAAAGGCGACCACAGTCGAAACGAGCTATGGGAAATTCGGTCTTGGTATCTGCTACGATATGAGATTTCCTGAGCTGGCTATGATCAGTGCTCGGCAGGGAGCCTTTGCGATGATATACCCTGGAGCCTTTAACACCGTTACGGGACCCCTACATTGGAGCCTATTGGCCAGATCAAGGGCCATAGACAACCAGGTTTATACCCTGTTGTGTTCTCCAGCCCGGAATATGGACAGCGATTACCATGCGTACGGACACTCTATGGTCGTCAATCCACGAGGTGATGTTATCGCTGAGGCAGGCGAGGGTGAAGAGATCATCTATGCAGACCTTGATCCTAAGGAAATTGAGACCTTTAGAGAAGGAATTCCAATCACGAAACAGAGAAGGTTTGACATTTACAAAGACGTCAGTAAATAAGACACAGTGGGAAGGTGCAGCCTTCAGGTGATCAATCAAGTCGATGAGGCGTCGCCAGTCAGCCTACATATAAGTCGTGACTCAGTTATGTAATGAGAAGATAGTAGGATTCAATCGCATACATATCTTCAGGCACCGCGCAGGTACACCAGTTATACAAGAAGTAAAACTTCTCCAGATAGCAGGATAGTTGATCTCGAACTGAGACTGAAACCTTGGATGCTATCAGATGTCATGCTGCAAACGCAGCACTGCAAATACCAAGAGCATAATTGAATTCTCATATACAGCGGGAATACGAACGAAAGCTCAACCTGATGTATAGTTATTTCAAAACTGCGGATTTTTCAGGGTTACGTGGCAACTTGGCCGAGTGGTTAAGGCGAAAGATTAGAAATCTTTTGGGCTCTGCCCGCGCAGGTTCGAGTCCTGCAGTTGTCGAAATTTTTTAGCAGATAGACCTCTGTAACTGTAGCAGCAGTTGATTGCGTGGCTTGCGCATTGCGGCTTTGCGTCTACATCATTTTGCGTCTACAAAGGTACATAACTAGCTGATCTGCGCTGGACCAGTGATACCCGGTATCGAGATCCTCAGACGGTGCGTCACGGGCAGCTTGGGCACCACGGCGAGAAGCAGAGTGAGGCAAAAATTCCACGAGAAAAGCTTCAAATCATAGTGAGAATAATGCGTGCTGACCAAAAATAGCACAATGGGTACCATAATCAGAAACTTTCTAGCCGGCGTATACAGCGTTTCGTCGTTTATCTGTTCCCACATAGTCAGATTATCGTAGGCTCCGCCGTTAAAGTCAAACGGAGTACCCTTGATCAGATGGAACATCACGTAGGATCCGATCACATAGCTCATATTCGTCAAAGTCCACGCCCACTCGGTGCTGACACCGGGCAATAAATCGTAGAAGATCTTCAACAACAGAATAACCACAATATGGATAATCCATGCTCCTCGCTGATCTACCCAAGTAGCGTTCATATTCGGTAAAAGTTGCTGATCGTTTTCATCTTCAAAAGTCTCCGGTTCCACATGCGATATTATACTGGAAGAACGTCTTCTCCTATGATCCTTGTGCGGTTCCGCTATACTTGGCTTGCTGCTACCTTCATTAGACGGAAATGGTTTCAAAGATTCCTCTCGGGAACTCTGTGTCGACAACGGCTCACCCATCGAACCTATATTTTCCAATATTTTCCCCTTTCAAGCTTCAACACAGTTAACACAGCTGATACGTCTACTCAAGTAATCAACACTTACACCACTTATACCTCAGCCTTCACCTCATTCTTCCTATGATGTAACTAGCCCACTAACGCATATCACTGTGGACCCCAGAAGAATGTCTGGGTGTCCTCTTCAAGAACTAAATTCCACGGAACCCATGGAATTCCATGGAATTCCATGGAACGTTCGGCGATAACGTCTTTATTCCCGGACAAGCCGGGTAACCCCGTCTTGTCACGAGACGCTGTTTTGAGGCTCCGCGGGTGAGAAAAAAGGGAGCCCTGTTTTCTCTATATAAACGACACGGTGTTACGTTGGACGGGAGTGTATATAAGCGAGATCGAGCGGATCTGGAGGGTTCAACAGGAAGAGACAGTGGCTGGATACAGAGATGGTTTCGCAATTGTTCGAGGAGAAAGCAAAGGCAGTCAATGAGCTGCCAACCAAGCCCGACACCGACGAGTTGTTGAAGCTCTATGCGTTGTACAAGCAGGCGACCGTCGGAGACAACACCAAGGAGAAGCCGGGTATCTTCAACATGAAGGACCGGTACAAATGGGACGCCTGGGAGGCGTTGAAGGGGAAGAGCCAGGAGGACGCCGAGAAAGAGTACATCGAGTTTGTGGACTCGTTGATCGCCAAGTACTCCAAATAGACACTGCCCACTGGATTGTTGCTAGATTCGCTGCTCACCCCGTTGTTTATCCGTATGTACTTTATATGTCGGCGGCTATTTAGTCACGTGATAGTTAATTACTGCAAGATATCGTTTTTGACGAGTGGACTGCAAAAATTGCCACCTATACTGTCAATAAACAGTGTTAACCAGGTGAATAACAGTTGAACGGTGGTAGTTGTAGCAGTAGGTTGTGGCAGGTTAGTTGTCTGCCGGTGTGCTGGTATTCGTCGTTTTAGGTGCAACGCGTTATGTCGACTACGGGGGTTGCTCAGTTGTTGGAGAATACGATTCTGAGCGCGGACCAGGGTGTTAGAATCGCTAGTGAGACACAGCTGAAGAAGCTATCGAATGAAAATTTCCTCCAGTATGCTGGTCTTTTGTCGAATGTGTTGATAGATTCTCAAGCTAGGGTGGAGGCGCGGATTTTGGCGGCTTTGACGTTGAAGAACGAGCTGATATCGAAGGACTCGGTGAAAAACCAGCAGTTTCTTCAGCGTTGGTTAACTACGGTGGATCCGGCTTCTAATGAGCAGATCAAGCTGAATGCTCTGAACGGGTTGATGACTGCAGATGAACCGCGTGTGGCGAACGCTTCCGCTCAATTGATTGCGGCAATTGCTAATATTGAGCTACCTCGCGGCGAATGGCTGGATTTGATGAAGACGATGGTGGAGAATACCAGTCCATCGCAACCGGAGAACGTGAAGAGAGCATCGCTATTGGCGTTGGGTTACATCTGTGAAAGTGCCGATCCGCAGAGTCAAGTGTTGATCTCGTCGTCAAACAATATACTGATCGCGATTGTGCAGGGAGCTCAGTCTTCGGAACCTTCCACACATGTCAGACTAGCGGCTTTGAACGCCTTGGCAGATTCTTTGGTGTTTATCAGGAATAACATGGAAAGAGAGGGTGAAAGGAATTACCTGATGCAGGTGGTTTGCGAGGCGACTCAGGCGCAAGATATCGATATTCAGACTGCCGCGTTCGGTTGTCTGTGTAAGATCATGTCGCTTTACTATCCATTTATGAAACCGTACATGGAGCAGGCACTGTACGCTCTGACCATTGCTACGATGAAGTCTACTAATGACAAAGTGGCCTCCATGGCAGTTGAGTTTTGGTCAACCATTTGCGAAGAAGAAATCGATATCGCTTACGAACTCACTCAATTCCCGCAATCTCCGCTACAAAGTTATAATTTCGCTTTGGCATCTCTGAAGGAAGTGGTACCCGAATTGTTAAACCTATTAGCAAGACAAAATGAGGATTTGGAAGATGACGACTGGAACGTATCCATGTCTGCCGGCGCCTGTCTACAGCTATTTGCACAGAATTGTGGCAATCACATCCTAGAGCCTGTATTGCAATTTGTCGAGCAAAATATCACCAGCGAGAACTGGAGATATCGTGAAGCCTCTGTGATGGCTTTCGGCTCCATCATGGATGGACCAGATAGGACCCAGCGTACTTATTACATCCATCAGGCTTTGCCAGCGATTCTGAACTTGATGAACGATTCTTCTGTGCATGTGAAGGAAACTGCAGCCTGGTGTATTGGTAGAATTGCCGATTTGGTTGTTGATTCGATAGATCCTCAGCAGCATCTACCGGGGGTTGTGCAAGCCTGCTTAATGGGTCTGCAGGACCATCCTAAAGTTGCTACAAACTGTTCTTGGACGCTGATCAATCTGGTTGAGCAGCTGGCTGAGGCAAAGCCATCACCGATTTACACTTACTACCCGCCAATTGTGGATTCCTTAATCAAAGCAGCAAACAGACCAAACAATGAGTTCAATGCTCGTGCGTCTGCGTTCTCTGCCTTAACCACAATGGTTGAGTACGCCACGGATGCCGTTGCAGACATATCGGCCTCCATCTCCACTTTTGTAATGGACAAGCTGGGCCAAACCATGAGTGTCGATGAGTCACAATTGGGAATGGAGGACAAACAAAGCTTACAAGAGCTACAGGCCAACATTCTAACCGTATTGGCAGCAGTAATAAGAAAGTCTCCTTCCAGCGTGGCCTCAGTTTCAGATATGTTGATGGATCTGTTCTTAAAGATTCTGGACAAGAAAGACTCATCATACATCGAGGACGACGTCTTTTACGCTATTTCTGCCCTGGCCTCGTCGTTGGGTAAGGATTTCGAAAAATATCTAGAGACTTTCTCGCCATATCTCGTGAAAGCTCTAAACCAGGTAGATTCACAAGTGTCCATAACAGCCGTGGGATTCATCGCCGATATTTCGAATTCCCTAGAGGAAGACTTCAACAAGTACGCAACAGCTTTCATGAACGTATTGGGACAAATGATATCGACCGAGAACACTATGAAAGAACTGAAACCTGCTGTTCTAAGCGTGTTTGGCGACATAGCGTCAAACATTGGTTCCAATTTTACGCCTTACTTGAATGAAGTGATGGCGCTGTGCGTGGCCGCGCAAAACACAAAGCCTGAAAATGGTACTTTAGAAGCCCTCGACTACCACATCAAAGTCCTAGAGTCAGTCCTGGACGCCTATGTCGGTACCGTGGCCGGTTTGCACAGCAACCCTGAGGCCCTTTTCCCCTACGTGGGCACAATTTTCCAGTTCATCTCCCTAATCAGCGAAGATCCTCAGCTATACGGCGAGGACTCCACGGCAAGGTCAGCCGTGGGGCTCATCGGCGACATTGCTGCCATGTACCCCGACGGATCCATCAAACAGTTTTACGCCCAAGAATGGATAGCAGAGTTTATCAAGAAGACACGCAGCAATGCCTCCTTCAGCCAATCGACAAAGGACACTGCCAGGTGGGCCAGAGAGCAACAAAAACACCAAATGTCACTGTGATATCCTGTCGAACTCGACCAACAACTTTTTTTTTTTTTCTGATTCCCGATTTTACCTCTAGCCTTTTCTGCATTTTTCTCATTTCCTCTCTATATTACATTTTCATGATTATACACTCTTCCCCATCTCTTTATCCTCCTTTCCTCTTCTCTCTTCCCTCTTCCTCTTTTGCATTTCGACGAGTGTTGCTTGCTGGCCATGCAACTCTCGGTTCCCAGTTTCCAGTTTATAGATTTGACATTACAATTGACTTGACACCACCTGGCTCGACCTAATCCACTCGATCTGGGCCAATTCGAACTTATATCAGCTATATACGCTACTTGACCTGCTGGTGCCAAGCGCGGGCTCTATAAGACCGGTTCACGCTAAGCATCAGATCTTGAAGATACACAATAAAGAGACAAAGATGGCCTCCTCTGCTTCCTCGTTCAACCCGAATCTGATTCCATTCGACGATACGTACATTCTCTATGACGCTAAGGACCCATTGTCGTTTCTGAGTGCCTATTTCTCACTCTTCCCCATCGGAGTGCTAGTGTTTCAGCTTTCCTGGTTCATCACCACGAGGGAACTCGAAGCCTGCATCATAGCGGCAGGCCAAGTGGCCAACGAGATCTTCAACAACCTTTTGAAAATCGTTTTGAAGCAACCGCGTCCCATGTCGTTCGGCGACTCGTTCCAGAACGACACTCTACGGTCAAACTACGGCATGCCCAGCGCCCACTCGCAGTTCATGGGGTTCTTCTGCATGTACACCGGCTTGCGCTACTGCTTGCGCTGGAAGGGCCTCTCGAGAGCCAAACGGCTTCTCGGCGTCATCATGGTGACCTTCATGGCCACATGTGTGTGTTTCTCAAGAGTCTACCTGAAATACCACACTCCAGAACAGGTACTCGTCGGATTCACCGTTGGCCTCGCCACCGGCTCCACCTACTTCCTACTGGTTGGATTTCTAAGAGAATGGAAGGTCATAGACTGGGTCCTCTCCTGGCCTTTAGCCAAAATGCTCTACGTCAAAGATTCCTGCAACCTGGCACCCATTACACTGAAAGAAGAGTACCAGGACTATCAAAAACGTCTACAAAAGAAACCCAAGCGGGTGTAACACTCAGTCGCCTTCACTAGGTCCCGTCTATTTCCTACGACACTACAATATGATGACTAAAAACATCAACAACGTCAGGGTTCACCAACAGGGACCCTGCAAGACGAACTCAACGAGACCCTAAAGACCAAGACACCAGCAAGGCTGACACCAGTTGATGACTAAAGCCATCTACGCCCAGCTTACCTCCGCGGAGTGTGAACGGGGCTTAACGACGAAGAAAAAATAGACAATGCAGGCTGGAAATACGAGATGAGCCTTCCATGGATACGATCGATGGCTAAGTGAAGGCTTTGGTAGGGCTTAGTCACCGTGGAACTGCAGCCTTGATGTGATGGAAGATATATAAATGTGGAATTGGGACTGGTGGAGTTGTTCTGCTAGCTTGCAATAGAGCAATTGCAATTGCAGATTGGAAACTATGATGAAAGAGAGCACTAGCATTGGTACAAAAGACGAAAAGACTTCACGTATAACAACCTATATTGTATCGCCGATTATATCTGTCATGTATCTGGGCCGCGGCCGGCAGGCGAGTACCAAGCCCAACGTGATCACTAGAAATGACCTTCTGCGAGCTGCGCAAGAGATGCCAGCTAGGCGACAGCCCAGTCCAAGGCGGTTTGCCTCTGGCGGATCAAGCGGCTCCGCGGAATCTGGCGAAAGACACCACCACGCAAGGAAATCGCATCACAAAGAGGATTCTGACAGCGAAGCTGCGTAGGTGGTAGGGCTAGGTTTATGTACGAGTAGCGGGTGTAAGTAGAGATAGGGTTTTAATGAGTAACGTCAAACTGTTGATTATGTAGGAATGTATTTAATGGCTTGGGATCGGGATTCTCTCTGCCGTGTTCTTGAATGGGCTGAAGGAGATTTCAATCAGCTCGTCGCGTGGGAAGTTCAAGTCGGGCAGCTCTTCGCAGGTGCAGGCCATGAGGTAGCCGTACAGCACTTTTAGAGTCGATTCGTGGCCGATTATCAGGACGTCGCCGCGCATACGTTCCATTTCTAGCAGTAGCGGCTCCATTCTGACCGCCAGATCGTGGTACGATTCGGCTCTTGGGAATCTATAATGGTACCTGTCCTTTAAAGATTCCCTGTATTCTGTGGGATAGCGGTCCTTGATTTCTTCTTCGGTGAGGTCCGCGACGACCCCGGGATGCAGTTGCTGCAGTTGGAACCGCTGGCGAACGGTGATTCCTTTGTCCATGAAGAATTTAGCTGTGTCGTAGGTTCTCTTCCTGGGCGCTGTCCAAACAACAAAGGAGTCTTCGTCTGCTCCGTCCCAGCTGGTAACCTGCTTGATCTTATGATTGCCTCTCGAGGCGGTCCTTTGCAGTGTCGCCATCGTTGGTATCAAAGTAGGACTATCCTTCTTGCCAAAAATCTCTTCTGGTATCGGTGTAGAGCCCTTGGCCGACGAGTTTGGCGTTCCATGACGTGATAATCTTCTGGAATTAATTCTGTCCAACACAAGATCCGTCAAGATCTTGGAATAGCGCAAACCGTCCTCATTAAGCAGTTCATCGTCGATATATTTGTCCTTGTCGCTGGTTCCACAGCGTGCAAAATAGACGCATCCTTTCTTTTCTCTCAGGTTCATCAGGAAGAAGACTATCTTGTTAATCAGATACCCGTACCGATTGTTATTTACTATCAATCTTTCGCCAAAATTGATATACTTCACATAGCTCAATTGCTCCTCCGGTGTTATTTCCTCGTACAGCGGTTTGTTGACAAGTATCCTCTGCATGAACGCCGATCTGGCCTTCTCCTTCGACAAACCCTTATAATCCGATGACTGCGACGCCATGACTATGCCTCGTGCCACAAGGTCGTCATCTGTCATAATGGACTCGATGAATAATACTTTAATATTAAGAGTACGAAACTTGGTTTCCAGATCCTTCCTCTCGCTGCGACGAATGTTCAAAGCATCGTAAATTGCCAACTGGCCCTTGGAATCCATAAAAAACTTCACCATCTCATCGAAAACTGTACCAAATATCCTCCTCCTCGTCTCCATCCCTTCCTTGGTCGAGGGAAGTGCTGAAAAGTAGTCATCCGGCACATCCACACCCTCTTTCCTTCTATATTCAGAAACATGGAACGATTTAGTCCTAACTCCCAACCATCTGGTATATCTAGTGATCGCAACGGACAGCAAAGTCTTTGCTGTAGCTGGCAGTCCCACCAGGACTATAATTATCCTGCCAGCATGGAATAGTCTACCTGATTCGGTCGAATACAGCTGTCTTGGCGAGATATATTCCTCCACTGGATCATGAACACCATCGGAAGTAGGTTTCTTAACACTATTCAATCGAGTTCCACCGCTGCCAGACCATCTCTTCCCTGTTCTTGCCATATGGTTTCCCGTAGGAGCAATCAATAATTCGCTACCCAACCCATTGGCCAATTCTTCCTCATCCGACAGTACCGCAGCCATATTTCGCTATCGCCAATGAAACAGCACTCCTCTAGAAGGAATCCGAGTCTTCCTCCACAGTCTTTTGATTCTTTAACTACGTAGTTCGCTTATAAGTCACCCCCGCAAGAAACCTTGGCAACTGGCGAAACCCATCGCATAGCTAAAACCTAAATATCGCCAGTAATGGTTGTTATCGTTGGTTGTTGTTATACATGGAGGTTGAAATTAGATAAAACGATCAGATTTTACACAATTAGTGAGCAACAGCTTATTCCAACTTACCACCCTTTCTCTCGATCAAAGCCTTTCTGTCCTTGTCCAAATGCAACTTGGTGATGACGACTTTAGATGGGTGCAGGTTCAATTGAACAGAAGCACCGTTGGACTTTTCCTTGGTGACCTTGTCGACTTGAATGGCAAACTTCAATCTGTAAACGCTGGAGATCTTACCCTCTTGACCCTTGTTGGAACCACGGGTGACCAAGACTTCGTCATCTCTTCTGATAGGCAAGGATCTGATACCGTATTGAGCTCTCAATTCCTTGGAGAGAGGAGCGGACAACAGGACACGACGCTCGGAAGATGGAGCGGTGAAGTAAGCCTTTCTGGCCTTTCTTCTGTCAGAGGAAACGTCTGTGATAAGGATTCATTGTTAGTAAGATTGTTCCCCTATTCAAACACGAGTACGTCCACAACTGTAGTCTCAAAACGGTTTATCCGGGCTTGTCACGACTGTCTACCTTGTGTCCGCACGGTCATTTTCCATCACTCATTTCCACTTCTGCAACATACCTAGAGATTGCTTAGCCATTGTTATCGTTTATCCTTGGTTAGCTCGATACACCTTGCTCTATGCCGCTATGCCAATCTATATTGATATTTCAGCTACATCTTCTTCGCTAGCGTGCTTACCCGTTAGGCTTGGGTCGGCGAGCAGCCTGCTCCGTGTAAGCTAGAAGGAGCCTCCGCCGTGGCTAGAAGGGCCCCCGCCTAGGAGGCCCCGCCTAGCTCAGAGATCCTAGGCAGAGCCACACCCAGTTTCCCGCCTATCTGGCCCAGCCCACACAGGCAATGCCAGGGTTGACCAGACTCTCGCTGGCAGCGAGAAAGCGAAGCGACGCAAAATAAAAAAAAAAAAATGAAAAATGAGAAATTTCAGGTGTATGGGTTTTTCAAAACAGTCACACATTTCTGGCAATTCCCCATTCGTCGCAGCTTAAAGCCTCGTCTCTCAGAAGTGAGAATCTGGCACTTTCATCACCTCTTCTGACCAAGACAAGAGTTTTGCAAAAAAAAATGAAGTTATTGGATTTTTGATCAGCCCCCCCCGGGACTCGAACCCGGATCACATCCACCGGAAAAATGTATGCTAACCATTGCACTAAGGGGGCGTAGTATCCTTATGATTATTTATACAAGTCCGCGGGAATATACCGGACAATATTTGATGTAGATTTTTCAGTGGCGTATTAAATGATCTTTGCTTAAGTATGTAAGGATATTAAGACTGAGCATAGTACGGTTAGAACTGCTCAGATTCTATAGCTTCGAGCGATTGTACCACGGCCAATTGGTCTGCATTTTTCAGCTTGCAATGTTATCGAGTATTGTTTGTTTGCGGCAAAGTTCTATGGGCGTTGGAAAGGTAGCAAGGTCCACCATGGTGGTATCGCGATTGATGGCAAGCAAACCCAGAGTCATCTACAGGCCTGTTGCGTGGTCAGGAGAACGATTTAGAAGCTACTCGACGTTCAATGCACATTCAGCTACCAGCAGTAACAGTGAGGAACGAAAATCAGGCAAAACGCCGGCGATATGGCCTAAAGTCAAGGCTTTCACTAGTTTTACTGCTTCGGGAACGCTTGTAATTGGAGCTGCCGGTCTCTCTGTGGTTGTGATATATCTGATCCTTTCAGAACTGCTTTCTCCGTCCGGAGATACCCAAATGTTTAATCGGTCGGTGTCATTGATCGAGAAAGATGAGACTGCTAGAGCTCTCCTGCAATGCAACGATACGGTGGAAAGCAAGGAGAGACTTAAGGCCTATGGGGAGATCTTCACGAGCGATAGGTGGACCAGAAATAGACCGATTGTCTCTACGAGAAAGATCGATAAGAATGGCAAAGCGCATTACTTTATGAGATTTCATGTGGAATCTAAGAAGAGGAGAGGTCTCGTACATATCGAGGCTGTCGAATCGGACAAGAATTATCAACCGGACTTTAAATCCATGTACCTCGACGTGGCCGGCGAGCAACGCTATTATCTAATCAAGCCACAATTAGGGACTGTTGCGAAACCCAAGGGTTTCCTTGGTGTTAATTGGGGCCCCAAGAGGAACTAACGGCATATTACTGTTATCTATGCGTACCTTATAGTAAATATTCCAAGCAGTGGTCGCAAGGCGCCAGCCTTGCATATTCCATAAACACTATTCTGATTTTAATGATTTAATGTCCCAAGGTTGTCTAGTCTACTCTATGGTTATAAATATCTAACGGTGGAAGAACCATAACTCATAACAGAAGGCTTGCAATGAAGACTGTTACGAATAAGATTGCATATCCTGAATTTTTATATTGCGTGATGGATCCGGAACCGGCCTTTGTTGTTGGAACCTCGGTTGTGGCTGTATTCTCTTCGTTCTCGACTTTTGTCTCTGAGGGCGATCTGCTTGACTGAAAGTTCATGATATCAAACCCAAATTTGGAGCATTTGGCATCATTCGCCAATCTTTTGTACTGGTCGTTGAAGTAAACATTTTTGCCTGCAAATGGACAAATATTTCCACCATTATCATTTGCACTGTGGGCAGCTTTATTGATGGCGTACAGTTTACTGATCTGAAGGGCGAGCTTCTGTTCGGTGGAACAATCTGCGAATTGACCATAAATTCCGCTCATGCCATCTGCCATAATATCAGAGCAGTTCACTTTACTGCAAACAGTATCGAAAAGTTCCTGATATTTGGTCGCCTCAAAGGGAACAACGAGACAGGGTAGATATGTGCCGAGACAGTCGCATTTCTCAACGTCTGGTTTTGGAGGAATTTTGTCACTCGCCTTCCAATCCTTATTTGAAGCAGTGGAGGGGCATTTAATATTTCTGTTGCGCTCAGAACTTTGATACTCTTCCTTCTGGACACCTTCGGGCTTAACTTTCATGTATTCATTGCGCAAAAATTCAAAATCATCCAACTTCTCAACATCTCCATTATCATTTATTTTAACCACACCATACTCGTTCTCTTCTTCGAAATACATGTATGCGAGACCTCCGGACCAAATCTTCGACATCTTTGGTCCGAATAAGGCGCCAACCTCTGTGAAAGGTCTTGGTCTGACTAGATTACATCCAAATTCAGAAAAAAAGATCGGTAGAGGATAATCTTCGAATTCCTCTGTGCGCTCTTTGTAGCCGCTAGTTCCATATGACGAGTACCCGCACCATTCATACATGTTAACACCATAAAAGTCCGCATGGTCGTCGTCGCAGGCGAAATACTGGGCCAGGTTTTCTCTAGTATCTGCATCGTCATTCGAGGAATAACCAACTGGGATCTTTCGATATTTCTGACTTTTGATGTATTGCTTAACGTCTCTGATAGCTGCTTTCACAAAAGGAGATGCATGAGTGTTGGTCTTGTCATTCGTCACTTCGTTTCCAGCGAAAAATCCTAAAATATTTGGATACTTGTGCATGGCATCAACCACATCCTTATATCTTTTCCATATGTTAACATCCCAAACAGGTCTGTCCCTGGGAATAGAAACATCAGGTTCAGCTAGATCCAATAAGACGTAGATACCTGCTTCTGCAAGAGCATCCATACATTCATCGTGCGACTTTGTAGGGTCGACTGAATAGACTCGGATGGTATTAACACCTAGCTCCTGTAACAAAGGAATGTCTCTCAAGCAAATGTCTGGATCGGCCAATGGGTCAATGTACTTTGTCTCATAGGTGCCTTCAGCTTCTTCCAGTTCTTTCAGGCTTCTGCTAGGTTGATAGGCAATACCTTTCATGAAAAATTGCTTACCAGTAGTTGACTCAAAGAACTTGTTTCCTATTATCTCTATCTCCCCAACATCACTAACTTGAGTTGGTGCCCCGATTACCGTTCTTACGATGAATAAGACGGTAAATATTAGACTAAGCATACTGTTTAAATTAGTGCCAGCTTTCAACATATTTGAGTTTGCTTAGATTATATGAGCCTAGGCAAGTCCTGGAGTAATAGACGGTTAGGATGTCCAGTTCATTTTACACAAAATATTGTCGCCTCCGCCAGACATTTATTTTGTGACGCCTGAGAACGGCGCGCACAAACAATTACTGGGAAGCGATCAGCAAAGAAGCGAGCTAACTGGATTATCAAATAAAAGGTCCATAAAAGTTTGTAAATTGTAACGGTAATGAATGATTATATATATAAAATAGGGAGAGTATACAGTAGTATTGAAAGTCAATGAATCTTCGGATTCAATTGCGCTCCTGATGCTATCAACGCAGAAGATGCGAACATAACAATATACAATCTCCTATTGAGCGGCATGGCTACGATCATTTAATCGTTGACCAAGTCTTCATTGAAGGAGTGTGTGTGTAATAATGGCTGGCGTATGTCGACATTTGCAAGCCTGTATCATTATTCGACTTGTTTCTTGGTTGAACCAAGTTCTTGAAAGTACCAGTCAAACTGGAACCAATGTCAGATGGAACTCTGCTGGAGGCGACAGCTGGCCCGACAATACAAGCGGCGAATATGAGTAAAATGACGAAATATAGGGAGCTGTATTTTCTTACCATACGCTTCCGCAGTCTTGTTTGTTTCAAGGAATAGATTGGGGGGCGAATTTGGCGGGAAGGCTTTAACCAGAACAACATAATGGAATGGAATTTGTCAATACCAGGGATACAAAGTAGCGGAAATTGGCAGAACAAGAGGATGTGACCCAAAACGAAATCAGCAGCGAACTCCGATAGCTCCACGACCTTTGCGGCAAGTTCTCTGGATGGTTGAGTCCATGCCATGTAACCCAAACCGGCACCGTACCATTTACCTGTCCAAAAGGCAGTATTTGCATGATCGTTCTTGAATTCACGGGTAAGCATGAAGACAGTAATGAATTGGAAAATCAATCTTTGACATTGAATACAAGTAATGACACCCAACAACATTCTAGCAAAATGGAAACCCTCCAAGACCCACATCACAATAAAGAATGCAATATGGACAACAACGGCTACACCATGAGCGATGCCTGCCATGACAGAGCCTGTCCTCTTGCAGCACATACCAAATAATGGACCTGAACAGCAGGACATACCCATGCAGAAAAATAGAACTCCTAAATCGATCACTATTGGAGCCAAGGTACAAATGATGATACGCAAAGTAGAGTTAACTCTGTCGTCATCTGTTGTTTTGACACCCGTTTGAGCGTTCATGAAAGTAAACGCAACGAAGCAGCCTGCAGCATAGACGGCACATGGGAAGATCTCGGAGAAAATCAGATTCGTTCTATGAGCTCTAGCGGCATCACCAGCAGCTTTTTCAGATTCATCACCGACCAGCTTACGTTTGAATCCGGTAACGCGGGATCTAGACATTCTAACATAGCCAATCCACGAGTTCCTATGGTATCTATTATTTCCTCTGGATAGCCAACGAACGTAGTCTCTGTAATCTAGGAAAAAGTCCTGCCACGAAAATTGATGAGGGTTGAAAAGGAATGGTGAGAACATCAGAGAAGATAGAGAGGCCCAAAACCATAGTAATGGAGCCTGCCAATGAGCAATGGTACTGAACAATAACATCAGCATTGATCTGGACCCCATGTAAATCGCAGATCCAGCAAATCTCGAGTACAGGATGGAGAATGGGATACGAGCAGTTGCAAAACCACGACCGGTTGAAATGTAACGTGCTCCACCAACACTCATATCGCTCAACAGAGCGGCAGAATAAATTTGACCAGCAAACACTTCGAACATAGGAGATAATGACAGAATGTGGCGGAAGAATCTCTGCGTGGCTTTCCATAAACCACGTTCTATCAACTCTTGAACGACAATAGGAACAAAAGCGATGAAAAAGACGATAAAGATGGAAAGCGTGTAACGTCTGACCCAATCAATGACAGGAGCAAGGTTGTAACAGCCAATTGGATACATGACATCGGTGATCGGCGTGTATCTATTATAGAGACAGATGATGGACTCATGAGCCAAAGAGTTCATGTTAACTAAGGTCAACATGAACAGTTGCAGTGACAATTGAATGAACAGATTGTTCAAATGGAAACCAGGATGAGCGTAATAAAACGAAAGGAAACGATCTATAGGCAGCTGTGTACCCAGATAATAATACTCACGGGATAACATTTGCTCACCCATACCTGCACCAATTTTAGTTGTGAAATTCAAAATTGTACCAAAACCCAGATCTCTACCTTTACCACACTGATAATATTCACAATGCTTAATACGGCCACCACGTAACATGGCATTCATACCAGCGTAGATATCTTCGTTCAAATGCAAACCCTTTTGTGCCTTGGAAACACCACCTCTAGTGGTCATGAAAGTAGCATTAACAAAATCAGGATGACCGTAATGTAATTTACCACCAATTTGAGCCAGAGTACGAGCGAACAAGGTACCGAAAGTTTGTTCCTTACCGGCTGCCACATCACCAAGAACACCAGAGTTTTCAGAGAAAATATATTCTCTAGCACCCACGATTGCCACTGGATGATTGGTGGTCTGTTCTTCGTATCTCAAACCTGGTGCGTATGGATTGATTTGTTCTACATTGAGTTCTTCGAATTCGGCTAGAACAGATCTAATCTTCAAACATTCTTCCAAATAGTTATCCTGATTAGCATCAATCAACTGAATATATTCACCTCTGTAGAAAATCAAGGCATGATTTTGATTATCGGATTTACCGTCACCAAGAATTGGATTACCAGACAACTGAACTCTGAATTTTGGACGTCTACGTCCATTTTCAAGGATTTCACAGTGACCATCAATCAAAGCGGAGTAAATTCTTGGCTCTTCACCCTCGTTTAATGGAGGTTCCTCATCCAAGTAAGCAATCTGTAAATCTGGGTAAGCTCTTAGCAGAAATTCAGCATTCTCCAATTCATGTGGCTTGAATTTAGCCAATCTTTGCATGGATACCAAGAATTTGAACTTTCTTCTAGCCATCTTTTCAAGTTCTCTTTCCAAGCCTTCTGCATTTCCGCCGAACATTTGCACGATTTCCGGATTCTCAACACGGTACAACAGCTTAATAGCTCTCGAGTAGTTCATGAATCCAGAAACGGTACGATACAATGTCTGTGATCTTAAAGAGGCCCAGATACGGGTACGCAGAGTGTATTCAGGTGCAGCGGATTTGAAACCGATACAGTAGAAAGGTAAGTCGTCAATTTGAGACTTCAATGTATCTTCTTTGTCCTCTGGGTCTTCACCACCCTCATATGCGGCAGTTTCCTCAGCTAAGATCTTGGTATCCTTGACGAAACATTCCCATTCAACAGGATGTAATTGTTTCAGATATTCCAGCAGAGTAACTCTCGAAAATTGGTCGTCTTCACGAATAATTTCTCTCAAGGAAAGAAGAATTCTTTCAGCGTAATGAGGAGTCAAAACGGTAAATGTGGGCATGTTATCAACTGGCAAAGGTTCAGGAATTGGTGTGGACAAGGATTGAGCAAAGAAAGAGATACGACGTTCAGCTTCAGAATTTCTTGGGAAAAATTCTGTATCAAAATTGTTATCATCCTGAGAGACGAAGAAAGTAGGGGCTCTCAGAGTCCTCTTTCCCTCAATTTCAGACGGAACTTGATGGTAAAGAAGTTTCTGGACATGATCAATGGCCAACAGATGTTCTCTGTACATGGAAATAACAATGGCATTCCAAACTTGCGAGATTAAAACCTTAGGCTTGTATTTAATCTCCATATCCGTGGTGGCCAAGATTTTGGAGTAGATTCTCTTTGGTAATCTAGTGAAAATATTTCTCCATGGAGTCAGAATGGAAATACCTAACCAGAAGGATTTACCGACGGAGAACACAGTGTTGACAATGATGTACCATAAGTAAGTATCCAAGAAGAACAGGATAAAATCGGTTGCAATCATTAAGCCTAGGACAATCTTTGGTTGTTGCCTACAAAGCTTTGCTCCCCACCAATACTCACCAGTACATCTCATTGTCATAGTGGAGAGGATTCTCATTGGATCTCTCAAAGACAAAATCAAGAAGAAGTAGGATTCAGCGTACTTGGCAGCAAACACTGTGACCCAGACCAAATAGGATAGCCACATATCGATACCAGTCAGTGGCGCGAACGATGCGGTGAAAGTTTGAGATGCAACATAACGTCTCGTAGATTTCTTCATATAGGAAGTGAACAAACCACCTAGAGGCATAATGGCGAAAAAGATGACAGTGGCCACAGCTACGAAAAACATAACTGCTGCCACAACATGACCTGCCTGTGAGTTAACTGTCTCTTTTTCATAAGCAAACACGAAAATAATTGGACCCAAGTTAATTCCAAAGATGGCACATAAAAACCAAAAACGGCGAGAGAGATGCTGTGCACCTGCCCATTTTCTTGGAACAAAAGACCATTCACAAATCGTAGCGAAAAGCTGAATTAAGCAAGCCAAAGAACCACCCAGAGCAGCAGTGGCCCATCTATAGGCGGGCACCGGATGATTGTCCACCAGTTGCTGGTAGTCATGTGTATAAAAAGTAGGAGCGTTATAAGCCGCATACATCCAGTAGATGGAGGCATGAATGACCCAAATACGGTTGAAATTGGTAACCAAATGTAACCAGGACCGAGTTTCTTTGAAAGTCTTGAAAAAAACATCACTCCACACAACATCACCCAATCTCAAGTAACGTTCTTCAACGCTCAAGTCAATTAATCTCGTACCATCTTCAAAGACGATCTTGGCGATACCTTCAGGATACCAGAAGAGTTGGTTGACGTCATCGTAACCGATAATCTTGTTATGGTCTCTTTCACGTTTCACAAAGCGACCGTCAGAGATTTCGTAAACTTGGTCTCTCAAGAAGCGGTAAAGCGGAGAGATGACTCTGTTTAAGTAATCACCCTCGGGCATGGGCTCCGTTCTTTGCTGACACATTGGAGAATCCAAATAATCCAACGCACACTTGTAGATGAAACACAGACATTCAGAAGTGAATCTAACTTGGTTTGCTTCACCCCAGCACAACAAGTACAAGGCAATTTGACGAACCTTCTCAAGTGGAGACATTTGGTTCATCTTTGCCTTCCATCTGAAATCTGCCGCCTCCAGAGAGTTATCGCCTTCCAATTGGTTCAGAGTGGCTTCTGTGTCTTCAGCGTTACTCTCCTCGATGGCCTTCTTATTCTTTTTCTTTGCCTTTCTTGCCTTTCTCGACAGTTTGCCCAGGCTCATATTTCTGAAACCAACTGCATCATCCATATCTAACTGAGCAGCAAAATACCACTTCTTGTAGTTTGCCGTATCACCACCGATGTAGTCGGCATGTACAGACAACAGAGCTTGCTCGGGAGCCATTCTCGAGGCTCGAGAGTCCAGCAAAGTCATGAAATGATCAAACATGTTTCTCATAGAGTCTCTCTGGAACCCGAACCGGTTCGTCAAGTCGATAAAGATATCCTCTATCTGCTCAATCGTCACGGGCGACTGGTTGTCTGCGGTCCATGCGGGATATGGGTCGTTGGGCAAAGCCATGGCAATGGCTGCCGGATCGTAGCCCTCGCCGCCGTAGATCGGCGTCGAGGCGCCAGACGATCCGGGCTCACCGTAGCTCATCTGTGACGGAGTGTACTGGCCATTGCCCGCGTAGCTATCGTACCCCGGTGTTCCGGGAGGGCCATAGCTACTAAAATCCGAGAAATTCTCGGGATTCTGGGCCGGTCCACGAGGCTGGTGGTAGAACCCGTCTGCTCCAGCGTATTCCGCCTGGTCTGGTTCGTATCCTTCTGCGCCCATCACGTGCTGGTTGCCGTACGCGTCACCTGACATGTTCGGATCGTAATACGCATCGCCAGCGGGATAAACAGGCTGGCCGTACTGGTCGTACGCCTGCTCCTGCCCATCGTAGCCGGCGTTCTGGTCTCGATACGGAGGCTGGTTATCGTTGGGATGACCGTTGTAGGACATCTTTTCGACGGGAAAGAACGGATTGATTTCCTAGCGAGTGTCTAACTTTCTTGCGAAGCCTCTATCTTCCACGTAACACCTGATCCTGTTGATCTCCCTTCCTCTTTCTTTCTTATACCGTATTGTACCAGCAAGCAAAAGACGTAGTAGCTTGTAGGGAGAACAGAGAGAGAAACTCAAACTTACTAACGAGACGCCTCTTCAACAACTAAAGGAAACGAGAAAAAAACTCACTTAAAAGGTGACGTCTAAGAAAACTCTTTTTAAAGAGGTGAAGAACTTGAACTGAACTAAAGCCTGCAAGCGATGGTTGAGACAGACAGACTGTCGGGCTGATTAGCTGATCCGGTGCTGCATCCAACTGCGAAGAATTTTCGTGTATCTTAACGGCGAAAATTCGCTGAGCGTCAGATCCTTTACGCGTCTTGCCAGATCAGACCCCCCCAAGACGGGAAAAATTTTCTTTGTTCTCTTGAAACCGAGAGAAAGCGGTAAAAAATGATCATGAGCGCTGCGCCCGTGCACCACGGCTGCGACGCGTGAACCGGGCTATAAAAAGAAGCAAGCCCCGTTGGCGGGGCAGCGGGCTATTTTTAGGATGGCCAAAAGGGGAAAGAGAGCGCGACGCGTCGCGTCTGAGAGTTTGCTATGTAGGTTACTTTGTACGGCGACGACTATGGAGTTGGCTGGGATTGTGAATCGTAGTCTGCGTAGACTTCGTTCCAGTAGAGCCTGAGAGGCTTGTGCTGGAGGCCCAGCGAGGTGATCATGTCTACCTCTTCGTTGGTCAGATCAAAGGTGAACAGGTTTTCGTGTGCGTCCTTCACTCTTGCAGGCTTTGACGAGGTGGTCACTGGGATCACGTGGAGCTTGGTAACCCATCTTAGTAGGATAAGAGCTTCGCTCTTGTTGTATTTGGAGGCGAGTTGCTCCAGGTAGTGGTAGAATGGGGCCCCCGCGGGGGTTTGTAGTTCGTCTTTTTTTCTTTGTAGAGGCGCCAGGGGCGAGTACGCTTCCAGCTGGATGTTGTGCTGCTGGCAGAATTGCACGATGCCCGGGGTCTGGTCCTGCAGGAAAGCGTGGAACTCGATCTGGTTCACGTGCGGCTTGACTTTGCCCGATTGGAGGATTTTCTGCAGGTCGCTGACGCGGAAGTTGGAGACTCCGATATTCTTGGCCTTGCCGCTCTCGTATAGGGCTTCTAGCTCGCTCCAGGCCTGTTCCAGGGTGTAGCCCTCTCTTTGGATGAAGGGGCAGTGGATCAGGTACAGATCGACGTAGTCGACGCCCATGCGGGCGAGTCCTCTTGCAAAGCTCTCGGAGACGGTTCTCTTGTCGTTGGCCTGCGGAGAGAACTTGTCGCTGAGGAAAATCTGGTCTCTGGGCTTGTTGCTCTGTTGCAGCGCCTTGCCGACTTCCACGTAGGTGTTGTAACATTCTGCAGCGTCGATGAGGACGACGCCAGGCAGAGATAGCGCGTACTTGATCTGATCAATGAGCTCTGGTGAGATGACATCCTCTTGTCCCTGCTTCTTGAACCATGCTGTGCCGGTTCCAATGATTCCCACAGCGGGAATCTTGTTCCCGTTGCTCAACGTCACAAACTGCTGATCGGTAGCCATTTCGGTAGCCTTACTGGAGGGAGCTGATCACCGCTTGTCTCGTGGGTCCTGCTTTAATACTCAGGTAACGCTCAAGGGTAGGGCTGATTTAGGTGCGCGCGCTGCTAAAAAATAGTGTGCTATGAGTCAAATGCTGAGTAATCAATCGATCTAGTATGTAGCGAGGGCGACATCTTGGGACGTAACTACTATCTGGAAGCCTTCAATTCGTCTTCGTGTCTTTCCACAAACTCGACAATGTTCTGCACACATTCCCGTGGCTTCTCGGTGTTGACCCAATGGCCAGCGTCTATGTCTCTGACTTCGAAATTCGGGAAAAAATTGCCAATGTCTGCCAGATACTCGTCTGCCACGTAGTGGGATCTTGTTCCTCGGATGAACAGCGAGGGACCAGTGAATCTGTGGACCCACGGATTGAACTCCCAGTTGGAGATGTTGCCCTTCACGATGGCGTCATTTAGGATCCCAAGCGGGATCCTGGACTTGAACTTCCACTGGCCTGTCTCCTCGTCCTTGACTCTCTGCAGCACAGTGAGCAGAAACTGTCTAACGACGGTCTTCTCTTCCACCTCTTTCAAAGCTTCCTCGGCTTGCTTGACCGTCTGGATGGCAGGGTCGTTGATAATCTGTAGAAGCTTCTTCGTGTACCGCGGGAACGCATTCATCGGCGGCGTAGCCACCGGAGCGTTGTCTATGCTGACCAACATGGAGCAAAGCTCCGGTTTCCGCAACACAACGCTCATTGCCACCTTGGCACCCATAGAATGTCCCACAATAATAGGTTTCTTTGCCTCAGGGCGGTTCAGGATCTTTTCGCTGATGAATCTTTCCACATCCAGCGCCATCGAGGTGTAGTCATGCCGGCCAATGTGCGGCGACGATCCGTGGTTTCGCAGGTCCGGCAGATACACATCTCTTTCCAACAACTCGTTCAACTCGCGGCCAATCGACCGGTTGTTCATCCGATTGCCAAACAGACCATGTAGGATGATCACAGCCGGCTTCTCCGGAATGAACTGGCAGGTGTGGTCCTTCACCACGTCGTACGACAATTCCACCGAGGGAATCGCATCCGATAACAAGTCCTTGTTGAGCACTTCCGTCGAACCGTATTTCCCCTGAGAGGTAGTCGTCTGGAACGTATTGTTGTGATGGTCAAACAAAGGCCCTGCTGGATGCCGCTTCGCACTATCTGAAGAGTACAGTTTCACCTGAGCATACTGACAAAAAGGTAAAACTCGCGAGATTCCAAACTTTGGAATAACAAATTTGCTTAAACGGTACTCAATTCTTGATCTAGCACCAGTCAACTCTCTTCTCATCAGAACAGTCCAAAAGACAATTCAACCTTAGCAGTCTATCAAAGAAGCAATTCCAACAGCAAAGAACTGCTTCACTCATTTATATGTGTTATATATCCCTAGATAAACAGCTTATCTCTTGCTCATCGCCTTTGATCTGGCAAGATCCCCCCGCTACTGCCTCAGTATTCTCGAACGCTCGCCCGCATCGCCTAACTTTCGTGAGGGGCAGCACGCCGTAAAATAAATAGCGGCGTCAGCGCGACGGATTGTGACGCGCTGGCCACGCAGGATATATTGTAAGAGTATTTCGATGTAAGGTGTTTAATAGCGATTTATATGTATACATGTGTCAAAAGGAGGTGCTTTTGAGACTACATAAATATTACCTTTATTGCATCTCTTTTTCTCTTGCCTCTTTTTTCTCTCTTGTATAGCTTTTGAGTGATTCTTTGCACTTGGGCACGTTGGTCGGGCGTAAACTCAGTGGTCTCGTCTGGGAAATGATACTCGTATTTTCTGCCATTGATGGCGTTGTAGTACCTGACAGAGGTGATCAACGCACGAGTTGTGTGCATGTGGAAGGCTTGTTGAAATCTTTTCTTGATGCGGCGATAGCTTTCTGACATTTTGTCCTTCTTGTTCATTGCCCATCTTTTAAGCGCTTCTCGTTTCCCGCGTGTGTGTTTGGGGACTTCGGAGGTGGCTGGCAGTTGGATGCTTCGGATGCTGACAGTATCGAAATCGAATTGCGGGTCTTGCGAATAATTTTGAGAGGAGCCCGAGTGGTGACAGTCGTCGAAAACTGTGAGCCAACCGAAGACGTCGCTTCTGGCGCGAGTAGGGTTTTTGGGCTCAATGAATTGGATAATTTCGTTGACAAACATCTTGCCGACTTCCCATTTGTCGAACATTAGGTCCGCTTCGTCCTCCTCCTCGCAGGTCTTGAGTTTGCGTTCTCGTTCTTTCTGGGTGTCGTAGCTTTCTAGGATTCGTCCAGCCCAATGTTGGAAGATAGACCTTGTGGATCCGTCGGCGGTTTCCTTGAACAGAATCCACCTCTTGACTACTTGATCGAGACCGATCAGTATCTCAGCCGCGCGAGAATCAACCGTACATTCCAGTAGCAGCTCCAGAAGGATTATTAATGTCTTGTTGGTCAACCCACTGGAGGCATTCAGCTCGATGAGAATATTAATCACTTTTTCAAGGCCTTTGCTCACTTCTATCGCCAAAGTTATGAAAGCAATTTTGAATAGCTCGCAGCAGCCTATGATGTATACACTACGCCCAGAGACTCTTTTCTCGGAGGTGGATTCAATCTGGAAGTTAAGCGATTCGATGAGAACCATGGGGAAATAGTTTAGTAAAGACCATCTGCGAATGATCCTCCTGACTCCAGGCTCAAATGCATTTCTTGCTTCCACTTTGCTGTACCTGCCCTCGTATTTTTCCAATACCTCCTCTCCCGACTTCATATTCTTGATAGCCTCGGATAAATGAGGGATCCAGATCTCTGGAAAGAGCCTGTGGCATGTTTGTAAAAAATTCCCGACACTCCCCTCTGGTGATCCGAGGTGATCATATCTGTCCAATGCCTGGTTTAATTGAACCATCTGCGGAACGATGGACAACGTTAATCTTGTTAGAAAATTGGCGCTGGGATGAGCTCCCGGGAAATATTCCACCAACAGAAGAGCCATTTGGGCGTTCAGCTCTGCTAAATTAAAGGAAGAACTACCTCCTAGTACATTTGGCGTGAAAAGCTGCAGATCTGAATCAAGATTGGTTCTTTCTGACAAAATTGAGAAATCTAGGACGCTGTCACTCTCGGTATTGAGCAGATGAGCAACGCCGATATTTTCCTCAGACACAACTGCAGCATTCCAATCTCTCCCGCTGTGATCATGATAGCATCTTCGCGAAATATCGTAAACTTTATTGACCTTTTGCTTCAAGAAGAGCTTCTGTCGTTTTTGTTCCTCTACCGTTAGTGTGTCCTGTAAAATAGAGATCCTCGAAAAATGATTATAAGTGAAAGAACCACTGGCGGCACTATTAATATCTTTCACACCTAGGGTCATAACGGTTCGATTATCTAGACATTTCAATCCTTAGCGTCTTTGTGCTACAATTAAATAATTTGAGCTGTGTGCCAACTTTTGAATTACTGACGCGGCGCATAGTAATAGTGAAATTCGAAGTTCATTCATCTGAAATACAAAACCTATACATACCTGGAAGTAAAGGGGTTATGCTTCTTAGTCAAACAAACCGAAACCCATGTCTTCATCCTCTTCCTCTTCTTCTTCTTCAGCAGCAGCTTCTTCCTTAGCTTCACCGGCACCGGAAGCAGCAGCAGCAGCTGGAGCAGCAGAAGCGTACTTCTCTGGGTTCTCGATTCTGTCGACCAATTCCTCAATCTCTGGGTAGACGTACTTGGAAGCAATGGCAACGGCCAACAAGTTCTTGTAGTTGTTGATCAAAGTGTGACCAACAGATGGCAAGGTTGGGTAACCAATAGCCAAAGAGATGGAAGCGATGGTGCTGACAGCAGAGACGAAGTGGGAGACCAATTCTTCGTCGGTGATATCCAAGATGGAAGATGGGAAGATTTGACCGTTGTCGTAGACCTGAACGATGGTCAAACCGTAGGTGAATGGAGAGATGTTCAACAAGTTCAGCAAGGAGGCTTCAGATGGGCCGACCTTGTTACCAGCTTCCACGACCTTGACGTCAGAGACAATTTCAATGGTACCTCTGGCAATCTTGGTTGGGACACCCAAAGCTTGGAAGAAAGAGGTCTTACCTGGTTCCATACCGGTGTTGACAGCAGTGACCCAGATGTCCTCTGGAGCAACAGCACCGGCTCTGGCTGGAGCAGCGACCTTGTTGGCCACAATAACGTCCTTGATGTCCTTCAAAGACTCGTTGGTGAAAACGAAACCAACGTTACCCTTAACGAAAGGCAACAACTTCTCGTAGTCTGGCAACTCAGCAATGAAGTCTCTGATGGCTCTTCTAACCATAGTGTTCTTACCCATCAAGACAACACCCTTGCCTCTCAAAGCCTTTCTGACTTCGTGCATTTGCTGGGAAGACACATTATCGACACCAACAACGAAGATGGACTTGTACTCTTCCAAGTACTCTCTTAGCTTAGCGAAGTATTCAGCTTTCTTTTCACGAATTCCTCCCATTTCAAACTATCTATATGTCTGCAGGATGTTTAAAGGTATTCCGCTTCCTTCTGAAACCTTCACTAATAACCACACGTCGCCAAACCAACCAAGTCAATGCTAATTGCAAGTTAACTTCAACCTCCAGAGCTCCTGCTACTGCTCACTGCTCACCAGCCAAGTCCATATTTTTCAGATCAAAAAGTTGCGTCTGTCACGCGATCGAGCATCTCAAGATTTTTTGAAAAAAAATTTTGAAGAAAATCTGGGTGTACGGATTGAAGACCGAAGAACAGTCACAAAGGATTTCCAAGGGCATCTCAAGATCCAAGGTGATCATCGATCAGTAGGAAGAACTGGATCTAATGACTTACTTGAAGGGTTTATTGAGCAGTAACAAGTTGTTCTAGCATGGCAGAATTGCCACGAGTTCAGTACGATGGCGTAGATGCTCCTATCGATCTTGCTGACCAGGAAAGCACTATGAAATACATACATGATCACATTATTTCTAGCTGTATTGAAGGCATTGGCGATGGTATCATCTCGTATCGCAAAGTTACAAAGAACGACAATATCAAGCAGACCATAGATAAACTGGAAAGTGTCGATAGCCAGTATATATGTCTCTATTCCTACGGGCCGCACATTCAAAAGATGCTAAGCATAGTGGAGATCTTTAAGAGAATTCTGTTGGGGAAGGCTAGCTCTCTGAAACAGTGGAATAAGCTCGGCTGTTTCGTTCTTACGACGGAAGGACGCAACGAGCTACTTGAGAAACAAACAAGGGTACCGATACTCATAACGGTTGTCGAGATGCCCTCTGCGGAGCGATCATCCATTGAACTATCTTTGAAAGGGTTTACGCAACAATAATGAAATAGCAAGACGAGAATGTGTCACTGGACGGTAAAAAGTATGAAAGGTCACATACCTCGCGTTTTCAACGATGCAGAACATCGCATCCAGAGATTTATCGCTTATCTATTTCCTAGCGATAAAGCATCATTCTGGGCTTCGCTTTGAATCCATAGACCACAAGGCGTCTGCCAAATCTAGGGATCTTCGAAGAAGCCATAAGAGAACCATCGAACATAGACACGCCAGCTGACTAGCTAATCAGGACTAGCGTTCGATGATTCGGCTGCTAGCGACCTCCAATTGAAAGAAGTGAAGAGTCATTTCGAGTTAAACTAGCCAGCTTATATAGTCTCGAGAGGTGTCGTTTTATACGTCTGTTATAGGGGATTAACAAGGCTTCTTAGGGCTTTAATAGATGGATAATTCACTTGGTTTAAGGCAGATTAGAGAGCATATCCAGCGTTTATTGAGATGGCAGGTCCTCCAGCACCTCCACCTCCACCTCCCCCGGCCCCCGCGGGCCTTGGAGGGAGCGGAGCGGCCGCTCCGAAGCCGGCAGCATCTGTTATGCAAGGTCGCGATGCACTACTGGGAGATATTCGGAAAGGAATGAAACTTAAGAAAGCGGAAACTAATGATAGAAGTGCGCCTTTAGTGGGTGGCGGCGGTGTGGTGGGCTCTGGATCGAAATCCGGCTCAAATGGGTCTTCTGTGGGATCGGCACCTCCTATTCCCGGGATGGGTGCTCCTCAGTTGGGAGATATACTAGCTGGAGGGATTCCAACGTTGAGAAAGGTCTCTAGGGAACAAGAGCCGCAGACAGTGAAAAGTTCTGGTGCTCCGCCAGTTCCTGGAATGCCGCCTGCTATTCCTGCAGGAAAGGCGCCACAGCTGCCTTCTAATCGTACGCCAAGCGTACCGGCAGCACCTTCTGGAGTGGTACCTCCAATTCCATCTGCCAGCGCTCCAAGCATACCTGCGGTTCCCGCTCCGTCTGTACCCAATGCAAGGCCGAAACGAAGATCTCATCAGAAGAAAAGCTCTATCTCAAGCTTATCGTCGACAGCACAGGCGTCTTCGCCTCCAATGCCTGCTGTAGGAGCACCACCACCTCCAAAACCACCTTCTTCGGCTCCTCCAGTGCCGCGCGTGCCCTCTTCACAGCCGCCACCGGCTCCTCCAGCTTTTCTGGCGCCAGCGGCAGCAGTCGACAACCTAAAGAGTTCTGAGAGTGATAGTTCCGCCGGTGGTCCCCCTGGTCCACCTGCAGGACTTCCTTTCTTAGCCGAAATCAATGCACGAAGGTCGGATGCTGGCTCTGTCGAGGGGACAGCGCCGCCAACTGCCCCTTCAGTGCCATCCGCTGCTCCTGTGACAAAACCTACAGCACTCCCGTCAAAGGCCCCTCCTACTCTACCCTCTCAGGCGCCACCTTTACCAAATCAAGCTCCACCCCTACCAAGCCAGGCACCGCCTCTTCCAAGTCAGGCACCACCCCTACCAAGTCAAGCACCACCTCTACCAAATCAAGCACCATCTCGGCCACCGCAGGCGCCTCCGTTGCCCTCTCAGTCAAAATCAAATGGAGGATCGGCAACGGCTCCACCAGCACCACCGTTGCCTCCTCAGTCGTCGCTAAAATCAGAAGCTGGGCCGGCCCCGCCGGCGCCGCCAGCACCGCCATTGCCTACCCCACAGGCGAGGACAGCAGCGACGCCGCCAGCGCCGCCAGCGCCACCGGCATCTCAAATCTTTAGCACTAGCACGCGTCCCTCCTCCACAGCAGCACAACGTAGCGAACCGACAGCTCCTACGCCAGGCGGCCCACTGCCCTTCCTTGGTGAAATACAGAGGAAGCGAGATGACCGCTACGTGGTGGGTGGAGATACAGGTTATTCGACTAAGCAAGAGCAGCCGAACGCTACGGCTTCTGTTCCGGCAGTTTCAGCGCCTAGAGTTGATGAGGGACGCGGTAAGGCAGGGGGACCGATGTCTTTGATGGGTGAGATTGAGTCGAAGTTGAAGCCCCGTCCAGCGAGCCAGAATGTTTCTGACTCTCGAGTGCCGTCGCTTCCGAGTGCTGCCCCTCCCTTACCAACAGCCGCCCCACCTCTACCGACAGCTGCTCCTCCTCTACCAACAGCTGCTCCTCCACAAGAGTTATCTTCTGCAACCGGTCACTCGAACTCGGGTGATCGAGGCTCATTCCTTGATGAGATACAAGCGTCGTTCAGGCACCATCATACTCAGCCTTCATCAGGAGCAACAAATGCTGACCAGAGCGAGTTTTCCATTCCATCGGTACCGCCAATTTCAGCGCCGCCACTGCCATCCACTGTTCCAAAGACCTCGCCACTTCTTTCAAATGATTTCACTCCCCCACAACCCACGAAAAGCGCTCCAAAGATTGCACCTCCCCCTCAATCAGTACCGGTTACTAGGCAGCAGGAGAGTGAGTCTCGAGCTCCTCAGCCCATAGCGAAGGCACCACCTCGGCCTCCAAGCAAAGAACAAACTGGCAACATTAAGCAGCGGCTATTTTCGTCAGGCGAATCCTCTGCTGGAGGAACTATAAATGAACACACCAATGTTCCGGACATTGAGGTCGGCCAGCTCACGATCAATGGATCTGAGAGCACCTCTGGCGTCAAACTAAACAGCGGTAAAGTAGTCATCGATGATTCCAGGTTCAGATGGGCTAATGCTTCGCAAATACCCAGACCTAGACCATATCAAAATAGAACAAAGCTGTACCCTAGTGGGAAGGGCAGTAGTGTTCCTCTAGATCTTTCTTTATTTACATGAATAACCTTAAGCATTCTATCATTGCCAAGAGTCTACACCTTTATATACAGATTGCAAGAATCTCAGCCGTTAAGTCTTAGTTTTCATCCCAACCATCTTTCCATCTCTTGGCCCAGAAATTACAGTCAAATTTCTCCTTGCCCAGCTTCTCATTTACTGCATTATGGGCTTCGCACATCCATCTTCCCAGATCTTCCCTTGAATCCACTTTTGGAGCATTTTGTTCAATAAACTTCTCGAAATCTCTGGCACACCATGAACATGGATATATGTGAGAGAAGATACTCAAAAATTGCTTCATTTCGGCTTTCTTCTCTTCACTAGGCTTCGAAGGATATGTAGCTGTGATGCTATGCAATAGATTCCACGATGAATTGCCGAGTTCTACCACATCTGGCGGTTCAACTTTATAGTAGCTCTTGGAACCCGGTATCAACTCCTGTGTCGAGACGCTACCGGCCTCCGGTCCAGCCTTCTCAGGGATAGATGTCCTACTCGTAATCTTGCCGGTGGCAAATTTGAAATCTAGCAACGTATTGCATGAACGGCATCTGTCAAGCAAGCGTTAGTAGTTGTTCCAAAACTAAGTCGTAGTGGAGATTAAATCCTGTCACTTACGGTTTCCCATCCTCATCATATATGATTTTCCGACCAGTATGACCTTCCGTAGGTATCTTATCGGTCATTCTGGAAGCGATTCGATGGTCTGGAAGTGATATGTTGCTGTATAGCAGCTGCGCGCCCGCGTTTAGTCATCTTATATATATGGATACTTCTCATCAATTATCTGCTTATTTACATACTTTTCAACTTCAGAATCAATGAGTAGCAGTTAATCCAACGACATGGATTAGAGCGGTTGCTGTGCATCTAGTTTTAGCAATCCGTTGAAGTCCGAAGTTCTAAGAGGTCTCATCTGTACAGGAAAATCTTGTGGATTTTTTTCCCTGTTTTGGCTCATGTACTCTCTTTTAAGCTTGATATACTCCTTTGCAGCATTCAATGCTGCCTCCCTGCAGATCTCTTTCAGATCTGAGCCTGAGAGACCATTTGTGTGGGCAGCGATTGTCTCTATGCTGAAAAGCCCGTCGTCCGTCTTGGTATCTTTCAACAACACTTTTAGAATCTTAAGACGCTCGTCTCTGTCCGGTAGAGGGATCAGGAACCTCTTTGGAAGCCTCCGCAGAAATGCGCTGTCGATATCATTTATGCGATTCGTCGCCCCGACGATCATCACACGGCCGCTGGTTAGCAGTCCATCCCAGAGAGTCATGAATTCAGCCTTAAGCATAGCAGTCACTTCGTGGTCACTCGAGGCACGCTCTCTCAGAAACGAATCTATCTCATCGATGAATATCATGCACGGTTGAATCTTCCTCGCCAGGGAAAACATAGCATCGATGATCTTGTTCGATTCACCGTACCATTTGTCCATAACCGATGACATTCTGATCGATATAAAATTAGCACCACTCTCGTTTGCTAAAGCTTTCGCAAGCATCGTCTTACCACACCCTGGCGGACCATACAATAAAACACCGCTCGGAGCCTGCAGTAAAGGGTTGTTTTCGTACACTTCAGGCATCATCAGCGGATACACCACGCTTTCATGTAAATCAGCAATGATGGAATCCAGCCCACCAATGTCTTTAAAAGTTACTGCCAGTTCGTCTGCTGTAACCACAGAAGAAAGCACGCTTTTTTCATAAGTACTCAGTTCCACTTTAGTCAGTTCTGGATTCTTGTCAACAAGCTTCTGCCATTGTGATAATTGTCTACTCTTGGATTCCTTTGATCTACCAGACATGGGTCCTGCCTCTACATCGTTAAGCAGCCTGTTCACCAAATAGTATAGCGATATACCTGTCCCAATAAGCACAGAAAGATCGGCAATCGTCTTTAAATCAAATTTCCGCGACATAAGGGCCTAATCAAGGATCTCTAAGGTCTAACACCTTCAGTTTCTTCCTGTCTTTGACAAGTAAGCTACATTACGTGAAAAATCGGCCTCTGCTTATAAACTTAATGCGATGAGATGAACTAAAGTACCGGCAAAGTACCATCAAAGTCGCTCGTTCAGGTCCAAGTTGGAGGTATTTAAAGCGGTAGGATGTCGAGTAAACACACCATAAGACTTCCGGGGTCGTTGCTGGATGAACTGAAGACTTACGATTATGAGAATGACGAGAGGTTCAAGACTGGTGGTAAGATCAAGGGAAAGAGACGTGCTGATCCTCAGTTGAGCAGGAAGGAGAGGAGAAAACAACAGCGACTGGATAAGAAACACTCCAAGAAGGATAAGTTGGAGCGAGGTAAATCTGGATCGAAACAAGCGACCAAGACAAGTGTAATCTCGACGAAACGTAAAGTTGAAGCAGCTCTAGAGGAAGACTCAGGGCATGGCAATGGTGTTCCCTTTTCCTCAGATGATGAACTCACCTCAGGCGATTTTGATGATGAGGATCTGGATGGAGAAGAGCTGCGAGAAGATGAAGACGAAATCGAGGCTGGTGGCGATGAAGTAGAGGGAGAGGATCAAGATACTGATGAAGAAGAGGTTGCTGATGAAATGTCAGTAGAAGAAACGATGGCAGCATTAAAAGCTTTGAAAGAGAAGAAAGGAAAGCAGAAGCAGACAGGGAAATTGACAAAAAGCGATAAAAAGAAGAAGGACTCCGAGAGAGTAACTCAGTTTCCCATGGCTCCTTCTGACCGGGCTGCCGATGAGAGGGACGAAATGGACATGCAATATTATGCCAAGAAACTTGGTTTAAAAGGCAAGAATAAGAGAATTCGCGCAAAAGATGAGTTTGATGCAGTGGGCGGTTTGTTGGAAGGCTTGGACTTTTTCGAAAAGTATGGTGAGGAAGATGAAGAATACGGCGATTTTGCCGAGGACGAAGGCAGCTCTGGTGATTCCCAAAGTCAGGAGTCAGATGAAGAACCCATAACGGGTCTTCCATCTTCAGACGACGAAATTTCGTCTGGAGACTTCGATGAGTTTGACGAAGACGATCTTGACGAAGAGGAATGGCAGCAGCTGCGAGAGCTTGAAGGAGATGATACTAGTGATAGGGACGAAAACGACGGAACCACAGGAAAAACGACAAAGAAGCCTAATCCATTAGTGGCTCCCGTTGCACCTAGCACTGAGAACTATGTCCCCCCCTCTCTAAGGAAGAAACAACTAGAAAACGACCAGGAGTCCTCCGTCCAAGCAGAAATAAGGAAAAAGGTCAAATCTTCGTTGAACAAGCTGTCTGACTCGAATATTACCATTATAGTCGGGTCGCTGAACGATTTGTTCGACAAATATGCCCGTCAGCTTGTTACAGAGGCAATTGTTGCACAGGTAGTTGACATTGTAGCACAAAGAAATAAGTTGCTTGACAGCTTAATTATGAACTACTCGGCTGTCTTGTATTCACTGTGGAAACTGAGAGGTATTGATATCGGAGCTTCGTTCATACAAATGAGTGTTGAGTCTTTTTTACGTTACTACGAGTCGCAGAATCGCAGATTGGAAGACGAAAAATCGAGCAGCTTGGAAGAAGCACCATTACTGCTCTCCAAGGAGCCTGTCAATCTTTTAACTTTAATTGCATACTGTTACAATTTTGGCCTTACCTCTAGCAAGTTAATCTATGACCTGATCCGCCTGTTCGTTAGCCGACCAAACGAGTTGACAACAGAGCTGCTATTAAAGGTAATCTCGGTGTCCGGTTCATTGATCCGCGGTGATGATCCCGCAGCGCTCAGAGATATAATTGCAGAATTGCTCTCGAACGTCAAAAAGATAGATAATCAGCCTCCTCGGATGAAATTTCTCTTGGATACGATTTCAGACCTCAAGAATAACAGATTGAAACCCACCATGTTAGCCGCTTCTCATAGTTCGGTGAAAAAGAAGCTCCAGTCGGTGATTACGACAAACTCCAGTGCAAACGAAGCCCTATTAGTGTCTATAGATGATATCAGAAATGTTGAAACAAAGGGTAAATGGTGGCTGGTTGGAGCTTCATGGAAAGGAAATATGGCTAATGCACCCGAAGAACTTCCTGAGGCTAACAACGAGAAGTCGCAGAGCACTAGTGAAACCATCCGATTAGACGATGATTTGTTGGATGATATCCCAGATTGGTCGGAAATAGCAAGGCAACAACGTATGAATACTGATATACGTCGTGCAATTTTTATCAGCATCATGTCAGCTCAGGATTACATGGATGCTTTTACAAAGCTGGAGAAGCTCAATTTGAAAAAAAAGCAAACATTGGAGATTTCTAGGGTTCTGTTGCATTGTCTGTCACAGGATGGCGATAGTAATGGTTACAATCCATATTATGCCCTTTTAGCAAAAAGACTATGCGAGAATCAACAAGCACTGGTGAAGTCCTTCGGGTTTTTATTCTGGGATATAATGAAGAAATTTGAAGATGACGAATCAGAGAGAGATTTAGATGAAGAAGAAGATTTAGACGAAGATACAAAGCTCAAGCGCCTGGCGAACCAAGGGAAGTTTTTTGGTTTTTTAGTCGCAGAACGCTGTCTCAAGCTCGATATACTCAAGCATGTACCTTTGATTAGCGGACTCAATGCAGATGGAAATCGGTTCATGGAGATGTTTATATTCCAGTTATTGTTGACCAGCGCTAAGAAGTCAGAAATAAAGTCGAAAGATCCTCAAGGAAATAAGACCATAACATTTAAACAAGATTTCCTGTCACAATTGTTCGGCACTATCAAGGTTGACAATAAAGCTCTCATCCTAAAAGGTCTAAGATATTTCATGAAAAAGAATTTCAAATATCTAGACTACATAGTGGGCTCACCGGGGAATAAGAGCTATGAGCGAGATTTAAGGCGGCTCAAGTGGGCAGTGCCAAGTTTCAAGAAGCTGATCGATGAACGATTAGAGACTATCGATATGTAATTTACACTATATGTCATTTCATTGCGTAATTCAGGTGACGACCTTTTGGCGGGTCCCTTATAGATCTTTCTTCACATCTTCAATGGCTTTTACAAATTGGCGACCATCAGCCTTCTGTTTGAACTTGACAACGTACGTCACCAACTTGTTGTCTGCCTCTATCGTAGGCACTTTAACCAGGTTTTCGTTTTCTGCAGTCAGTGGTGAATAAGTGAAGTCTTTGAGAACTCTTGTATTGAGCAGTATATTTCCCATACCATCTGATCTACAAAGAAATCTTATTTTAGATTTATCCTCTTTGCTCTGCAACAATTTCATTTCACCTACACCTTTTGAATCATAGCTCTTGGTATCTGGGTTGAAAATCATTAATTTAGATCTTTGACAAAAGAGACGTGTCTCATCTTCTTCCCCATTCTGTAGATCGATAGGCTTCGACTCCTCCTGTGGCATATTTTCGGTCGCTTCCTCAGCTGGCGGCTCTATGGAATCTTTGTTTTTATCAACTTCTGATTCCGTAGGTCTTTTCTCGAAAGGCAAAGCGAATTTGAAGCCGCTTTTGGCGCCATAAAGATCCTCCGGCGATTTATTCTGTTTTTCTGTAGCTTCAGGTTTCCCGAAAGTAAAAGAGGGAGCTGTAGAGGAGTTGGGTGCGCCAAAAGAGAATACTGGTTTGGCTTCTGCTTTCTTATCCGACTCTTGACTCGGTTTACCAAATGAAAAAGCTGGTTTGGCTTCTGCTTCCTTGCCCGTTTCTTGACTCGATTTACCAAATGAAAAAGTTGGTTTAGCTTCTGCTTTCTTATCCGATTCTTGATTCGATTTAACAAATGAAAAAGCTGGTTTGGCTTCTGTTTTCTTGTCCGACTCTTGGCTAGATTTACCAAATGAGAACGCTGACTTGGTTTCAGCAGTGTTGCCAGAATCTTTGCTTGGTTTACCAAAAGAAAACGTAGGTGTTGCAAGTTCATCGCTTTTTACATCTTCACTACCTTTTCCCGCACCAAAAGTAAAAGATTGAGATGTTTCTTTAGTCTCCGGGGTTCCGTTAGCAAAAAAGCTAAAATCAAAGTTAGGTTTCGAGACCCCTTTCGCGTTCTTCTGTTCTTCTGATGCGGAGGCTGCATCATTCTCTTTCGATTCTCCCAAAGCTCCAAAACTGAGAATTGGCTTATCTTTTGGTGTTTCTACTGGGCTGGTAGTTTTAAGTGAGACTGCGGGTGGTGCTTTTGGTTCTGCAGGAGCATTAGTGGCTTCTTTTGCCTTGTTTGATGAGAATTTGAATACATCACTCTTTACCGTACCTGTGAATGTGAATTGAGGGCCTTTTATCTCAACAGATTCATTATCACTGTGGTCAGTTTCCTCTGCTTTTTTCTTGGCTCCGAAAGAAAACACAGAATCAGACGTGGGTGGTTTTGTATTAATGGTGAAAGTTGGCCCCTCAACTTTTACTTCCTTGCTTTCTTCTTCATCGGAGGACTCTTGACTCTCGACCGGTTTCTGCTGTGCCACAGGCTTTTGAGATGCAGTTTTGGCTGGTACATTCCCCGCGCTTAACGATTGAACAAAAGTTCTGTATTTTTCGCAAACTGGAGACAGATCCGCACATGGATCTCCATCTATAAATGAAGTAATCTTATCCCGGAATTGCAAGTTCAAAGCTTTCATCTTGGCATATTTTTCACTATCGCCGTCCGGTATTTTTGTCTTCTTCAAAAAGCTGAATGTACTAGATGGTGCTGCTGCTGACCTTGCCAATGGCTCTGGTTGTTTTTTCTCAAACGAAGTCATCTTCTTCTTTGGCATGGCAATCTTCCGCCTGCTCATCACAGCAGCCGACGCCAGTTTGTGACCGGAATTATCTTCATCAGAGCCGGAATCATTTTCTTTAAAAGTTTCTCTCGTAATTTGAGAGTCGGCAAACCGTTTGGCCATTTATGAGACAGTTAAAGCTGCGTAACACTCTCCTATGCCTTGCAACATAGCAGTTGATGAAACCTAATACGAGTAATAGCATCGATACTTGGAAGCTGAAAAATTACAGTCGTCCTGAACGAAACTAACCTATACTAAACCACGGCGATCTCGAATCGCATATTCGCCGAATTTGAGTTGGACCACGAAGACGACCAATCATCGCCGCTGCGTCCAGGGTTTCCGCTGGGAGATACGCGGAAAGGCGCCACTCAGTCGAAAGAAGAGTGCGTTAGGTTACAGCTATGTTTCTACGACTGCCGAGCTCGTAAAGCGAGTTCTAGCCGTCAGTAACGCCGAAACCGAAGGCCCCAAGACCCTGTACCATAAACCAGCCAATTGTACGCTATATTTCCATACCAGAGATGGGTAAACCGGCTGCAGAACACTACGAGCTAAGGAAATCATCGCCATAGTAGGCATAGATACCAAGCAGAGATGTATTTGTGCCATATGCAAGATGTGGACCCCACGATCTCAGTTGAATACTCCGCAGAAGAATTCTTGCATATTCAGGAATAATGCGACAGCTGTATGAAACCGAAGAGAACCGCGGGAAGGAGGAAGATGTTGTATCACAACCTGGTATAAGCTAGCGATATGTCAATCAAGCTAGTAAAGCTACTTCAGCCCTAACCCAGTTCGAAGATCAGAGATCAGAGTTACTGCTATGTTATAGCAGCTCGTCAGAGTGATGTAATCGAACCATATTCACTATGGTTGACCCAGTCGTCCGAGGGCGACGCAACAGTACGACTTGGTGAAATGTTCTTACATCATGGTTAAGTGAAAATCCTTCCACTGGTCATCATCAGTCGAGAGTGTCGACAGAGAACCAAACTTATAAAAAGGACAATTAAGGAGATAGAGTTAGTTCATAGTCATAGAAGAACAAGTAACATTCCGAATCTGAATCCGATATAATCTGCTACTTCTGGTTACTTCATCCTATCCCGATAGGAAGTATAACTGTTGTAACAACAGAGTCTAACCTACAACATTTGAATTGACCCTCTGAATCGGAATGGTGGGGTATTATCGGTCTGCTACTATGGCATGCGTCTTAATGCGCATGTGCATGTGCACACATATATATTATTATAGTTCATGACATTTTGTGCGTCATGGTGTTCAAAGGCATCAAACAAGCCCTTTATCACCATGGCTAGCACTGTCAAGCCCGCCAGTATCAGGATTGTTATCTTAGCTGCAAGTGAAAAAACGCCAACCACAGTTATATTGTCATCCTCACTATGTGGTTTGATCATTTGGCCAGCAATAGCGATACGGGTTACACCAGATCTGTAGGCCAGTGTCCTTATCGTGCCAAATAAAGCTGTCTTAAGCGATGTTCCTCAGCATAGTTTTGTTAGGTAAAAAAGAACTCCGATGCGGGGAGTCGAACCCCGGTCCCCACGGTGAAAGCGTGATGTGATAGCCGTTACACTACATCGGAAGTGTATTTGCAGGAAATTTGGGCCAAAGATATCTATACATAAGGCGGAAAAGATCACGAAACACCAGTAAAGCCCTGACTTTCCATTCCGCTTGTTGCTTTTGATCGTGTAGCATCTGCAAACAACATTTTGTCTTCTCGTCGTGTGGTCTACTTTCATAGCTTCATACTGTCTGCTAGAAGCGCTCTCGCGGTCAAGTCTGAAATAGCTTAAAATGATGCTCTGATCTAAAAGACTAAAGGTCAATGAGTTAAACACCTAGAAGATTACTTCAGGGTTAAAATCGGACCAGAAACGATTTTTATGTTATGTTTGGCTTTTTTTATGATTTGTTCTTGTTCTCGCTTTATCTTACAACGGTTGAAGAAAACCATCTACTTGAATAAATAAAAGCGATACAAATGTGATCGTCTTTCTTGCTTAAGGGCAGTAATTAAATTCAATTGATCATATGAACTGAATTCTCGTTCTCATTCAACTGACTGCTTCGAGCAACATTAAGAAAGTAGCCGCCGATAGCTAAGATGCTTCTTAAATTCATCTGCATGGCAAGCTTTCGAAATCATTTAGGGATATAACTGACGTTAAGTAACAAGTACAACAGTGCTTAGCAGAAGTCTAAAGCGGTGAGTTCACTAACGACAATCAAGGAAAAGCATCAAACCGCTCACCTTCGCAAGGTACTTACGAAGCTACGGGTTTCGTGGTTAGTAGATCATTCTAGAATGATGAACTAATCGCCGTAATCACCCTCTTTTTCATCCCGTGAAATAAACAAGATATCTTACGCCTACCATCTTCCAGAGCGCTGATAGAAAGACTTCTTTTGCCCAATGCCAGGCTTGAAATTTCATCAAAACATACGGACAAGCAGAGTTTATTACAGTTGTCCTCGGTGTAGTTTCAAGATACTCTGTTATTACTAAAGACCGATCCAACCATCCTTGAACAGACTGCGGAATCAATACGCCTTCAGCAATTAACTGTCTTAGTTGCTGAAGGCCTTGGTAAGCATTATTTGCAAATGATTGACAGCGCCGCTTCGTACTAAAAGCGCTCGAAAAAAAAATTAGATGAAACGGACAGGAATTGAACCTGCAACCCTTCGATTGCAATTCCTTGGAAATACCAGGATTTAACTGGAGTCGAAAGCTCTACCATTGAGCCACCGCTTCTACCTTGTTGAAAATCTGAGAAATCTGTTCAATATAACGGTGAAGATAGGGGATAATAGATCCTCCCGGAGTTAAAGGTTCGTTAACTGACACGCGTCACGAATATCAAGTGCACATGCCTGGAATATACGGATGAGCTCTCAAGCTTGTCCGTTATTATGTAGGAAAATTGAGGGCGCGTCACAAAATCGAAAGCTGACGCGCGTCACAATATGCCGGGATTCAGCATTTTTGTACGCAGATACATTAATACATAGAAGATTTAAAATCCTGTATCTTCAGTTACAGCTTTGTGCAATAACTTGTAACTTTAGAAGATTATTCGAAAAGAATGATATTCAACAATCAAGATCCAGGAATGTCAACAGCATACATGGAAAATACGGAGTGTACGATGTTCGGGAATATTGGAGTTCAGCCGGACCTGCATCCTAAAACACAACCAGAGCCACAAACTGGCTTGACTGAGGATGCCAAACCTAATGAGATCCGCAAAAGGGAACAACTTAAGCTGAAGCTGACGAGACTTTGGGCTGGGAGCAACAAAGAAATAAGTGCATCTGACTCAAAGACAGAGACGTCAAATAGGAGAAGACACAGATTAAGATTTTGGAGGAATAATAGGGAAGAACAGCCCGCTTTTGATCAACCGGAGCAGATGCCTTCGTGGGCAGCTGAGACTGAGTCGTCATCAAACGCAGAACCTTTCACCATCAGGGACTACTTATCATCCGACGCAATCTCCGACAGCACTGTATCCTCCATTAGTGAGGCTGATACAGTCATCCATAGGCCGTACCCATTGGAAGTTGATGAAGAGCATGAACCTATGCAACACTGTTCTAAATCAGGAGAAAGAACAGAAAAACTAAAATCTTCTTGGGAACGGGCTGATTCGGACCCTCCAGCATTAGATATTAAATCCTGGAGTCGGTCTAGTCCTTGTTCCACGTTTGCTCCATCATCAGGTGCAGCTAACACCTTTTCTCCGGTTTGCACAAACTTTACGCCTGTCACGCCAATGCCCTGCACCGAATCAGATGCTAAGACTGAGAAAGCAGACGGAACAGTCAAGTCAGCCTGGAAGCCCTGCACTATCATCCCACCAAATGAGAAGGATCTGTTTTTCATTGATGATAATAAGCAACGTGGAATCAAGGTACATTTCAAGCCTCTTGAACGCACCAGTCAAAGCTTTGAAGAATCAAAGATTCCTAACAATCTTCCTTGCAGCATTGGGCAGTTCCCCCAAACAATGGATCCTTCGTTTGATATTAGTACAAATGGTTTGACGAAGGATAAAGCAGGTTCCCCCAGCAGCGGCGAATTTTCAAAAACTTGGGAGCATATCGAAGATGAACTATGGATTGCTAAACTTCTGAAGGAATATTGTCCTGTTAGATTGAGGAGAAACAAGCGCATGAATTTCGACAGCGGCGAATTTCGCTCGATGCAAGCCGAGTTGGCCTTACGAACTCTCGCGGAACAGGAGCTTAGAGGCGAGGACAAAAAATTGATATTCCGCCCTAGTTTATCATCCGGTAAGTCATTTTTCCGTGGTATATTTCATTTCGAGGAGGACGCGGATGTCTTGGATGAGATGGATCATTTCATTCTATGCAATGAAGGCCTGATTCCTTTATTTAGAGGTTCTCGACCTGCTGTGCGCAAGCACTTCTTTAGAAGGTGGCATAATCATGATAGAGATAGAATCATAGTTTGCGAATTTCTGATGGAGAAGTGGTTGAAAGATAAAACTTACCTGACGAAGTTGAAGGAAGATAGGAAGCGGAGACAGGAAAGACGTGCTTTGCTGGAAAACCATGAGGAGCACGATGACAGGCTGCCTCCCTTTTCCTTCTTTGCACGAAAGCTGTTGATCAAATTGAGTGGACAAAGAGGCAGAATAGGAAAGCCACCTAAGCGGGGAAGCAAACTTCTTGTCTTCAAGAAGGAACCACTCTTTGGTATCCCATACTTTGAGAAAAAAAAGCAAAAAGCAAAGGCCTGGTTAAAGGAACTTGTGCTCAGTATTTAGCTTTCAATTGACTAGCGGCTTGGTGAAAACTATCTCCAATCTGTTTTAAACTGCAGCAAACATAAAATTTGCTACTTTTAATTCAGATGCCGCTAGTGAAATCCATTCTTGACTCAATTTAAGCTGCCAGGAATGCGTATGGGAAAGAGGAGAATTTGAACCCAGACTTTTTTATTCAATGCTTTCAACAAATAACCGTTCAACAACAATCATTATTCTTAAACCAGTGATGTATAATCATGCAATAGCTTTACGTATCATCACATAACTTATCGCCAAAGTATTAACAGACCGTTATCAAGCTGTTATTCGCGTCAGCAGAGCGTCTTTGGAGAGCTAAGACTTAAACGCAGTCACATTGTATCACAGAGGTTCGTATGATCAAAAACAGAGAGTTTTGGATAGTTGATGAGTAGTTCAAGTGATTTCACAACCCAGCTAGTTAGAATTTAACTAGAGGAGGATCAGCCCACCCTGCTGTATATTGACAAAAAAAAAACACTCACGGTGGGGGTCGAACCCACAATCTTCTGATTAGAAGTCAGACGCGTTGCCATTACGCCACGCGAGCTTATTTTATGAGAAAAAATTCGTAAGGAAAAGTAGTTATTCACGGTAAACATGCACGTGCTTAACCTTCTTAGCGAGAACTTTTCAGCTAAGTATGGCTGATATAGGCAGTAAAACCAGTAGAACAGCGTCATAACTAAGAATGGTGTCCGTCACAATCGAGTTTCTCGGTGGTTTAGATGTTATAGTTAACAAACAGCGTATTCATCAGGTTCAAATCGATGAAGAAGGTGTGAACATGAAGAGATTGATCTCATATATAGCGGATCAGATGATCACTAACAAGAATGATATAGAAGTGTTTCTTGAAGATGGCAACATAAGGCCTGGTATTCTCACGTTAATTAATGACACCGATTGGGAGCTGGAAGGTGGAGAGCAGTACGTTCTCGAAGACAAAGATGTGATCTCTTTCACATCTACGCTGCATGGTGGTTAGATCAATTTCAGCCTGGCTCCCAGGAGTCCCGGACCGTTCCACTGCCTGCTAGGTGTCATTGTGAGCTCGAGAACCTCTCCATTTCTTTGAACCCGGATTGGCAATGGTACATTTTCATTTTCTCGTATAGTCTTTTGTAGAAGAGATAGATTCGAATGATTTGTAGCGTTAACATGGGCAATGGCAATCAATTTATCGTTCTCTAGTGCCCCTGCCACATGCAGCGGTCCGTTGGGCAGTATGTCATAAATCAGTGCAAACGGGATAGTTGATGAGCTGTCTCTTGGCCGTTCCGCTGGATTACTGGCTTGAAAGTGATTGTTTAACAGCAGATGCGAACGGTCGATCACGTTGCGCAGGTCATTTCTCAGCATGTTCAGGTATCTTCTCGTCAAACGCACCTGCAGGACATCAATATCCTCTCTAGGGAACCCATCCTCGGTAATCAGCGGTGACGACAGGTCAAGACCTTGACTCTTTAATGCACCAAAATGTTTTTCCAATTCCTGTTCGATGGCCGCCTTCAACTGCAGAACTTCACTCAAAGCAAGCTCATCCAGCCTCTGCACGCTGGCAACGATCGTAGAATCGATTATTGACTCGTTTAACTCACTGTACAGCTCTTTCATTGTTCTCGCCACTGCCCTTAAGAACGATTTCTGTAAGACTCTACTCCAGACCCTCCAAATAAGCACAGACGAGACAGACAAAAAGATACGAATCTTAACAACACAAAGAACTAACTTATTTACTACTAATGATTGAATTCAACCGTTGAATTTCCTGCTCCAACTCACGGTTCCTCTTCAGCAGCTGTTCGACTTTCAATTCCAACTCGTTCATTCTCTGCGTTTTTCTTGCACGAGAACGTCTAGCTGCCTCGGTATTTCTAGCACGCTTCAACGCCACTGGATCATCGGAGTCTGCAACCACGGGCGACAACGGCGTCGTTCTCACTTTGCGATTGTAGCTCGTCACACCAAGATGGTCCACCTTGGGCGAACCCTTCTTGGACACGCGACCACCGCTCTTGGAAGCCAACTTGGCTTCCTCGAAAACCGGCGTTGGCAAAAAAGACGTAGCCGAGATTTCGAGCTTGGGCTCCAATTCCTCAGCGGGCTGCTCGACCGGCTGCGGACTGAAATTAAAAACTTCCTCGCTGCTGATCGCGATCTCGTTGTCGAACAGAGACCCCCACTCGCTGGGACTCGTCTGCGCGACCGCGGCGTTCTCAAAGATTGGAGTAAGATTTTCATCCTCTTGGAAGAAATCAATCGTTTCGTGTTCCTGACCCTCCTCCTTCCTGGTAAAGGAGTCGAAGATCAATTCGCCCACCATGGGCTGGCGATCGCCAGCCCCGCGGCGCTCTTCAAAACTGCTTGCAATTGCTGTATTGGTAAAGATTGACATGATAACAAAAATAACTGGTGAACTTAACAAAATGTCACAATAACGACATGCTGGATAACATCTTGGATAATAGCTGGGATTGCTCGACTAGAGACAAAAGATATGAGAACTTAAAAAGACTCCATACATTTTCGACTTATTTCATTGAGAGACAAAGAAAATAGGTAAAACGCAGAATAATTCTATTGCATTTTATAATTCCGATTAAAAAAATTCAAAACTTAACCTGTTTAAACTAACTTAGAAAGCCATTGTGATCTACTGTATGATACTCTTCTTCTTACACTAAACAAACTCTTTCTTTCTATGTCTCTCTCTACTCTACTAAGCGCAACTACAAGACACTTCAAGAGTGAAAAACTCCACCGCTATTAAGTACCTGAAAAATTTTCTCGTCAACGCGAACAGATCTACTTGCCAGGTAAAGACACAGCACGCTAAAAGGGAAATAAGATAACAGAGTAGCCATGATCGCATGACTCATTCCGATTAACAGATTAACTGCCCAAGCGGCACTATATAATAGTAATTTAAAGTTAATTAGCTGAAATTCGTTGCCAACAAATAGCATAGAAGGAGTTAAAAAACGCTAAAAAATTTTTCACGGCGAAAGCAGCGCAGCAGCCCAGTAGATCGGCGTAGATAATCGGCGCAGATAAGGTCGGGTGGTAAACGGGCAGAGTCTTGCGTAGAGTCTTGTGAATGGCTGGCCATCCGCAGGGGCAGCTAGGAAGGTTTGGCGGATGCTGAGACGGAATACGGAAGGCAGAAAGGTTGTGGACCAAAGCGGAAAATCTGAGAGACAGATGCGAGATCCGGTGTATTGTGCGGTGTGGATATGAGAGGTTATGGGCGGAATAAGTCGCAAGTGATGCCGCGAGTCGCGGGCGCGGGAATGATTGTCGGTGGAAGACTGAGGGACGTTCCGTGCGTCTGCTGGATTTTCTGTTGCTATCGTTTCCCTTGACGACTAATGGAGTTAAAGTGGTTGTTCCGACGTCTCTAAGAGATCCCAAGTTTGTGGTGGTTGTTGGAGACGGCGGTGGGTGTGGACTGTATATAGACGGGGCGGAATTGAGGTTGGAGGGAAGGCGACTGGGATTGGAGTAGGAGGGCGAGTTTATTTAGCTTTTCCGCGGATGGAGATTGAACCGACGTTTAGAGGGTTTATCGAGGACGAGAATGACGCTTTGTTGTTGTTCCAGGCGACGATTGACGGCAGATTGAAGCACATACCCCGCCGGCCATACGAGATAGAGAGACGGCATCTGATTGTGTCCGGGAGCGTGTTTGTGTTTGTGGAGGAGATCTCGGGGATAAAGCGGTGGACGGACGGGGTGTCGTGGTCGCCGTCGAGGATTGCCGGGCGGTTCCTGATCTATCGGGAGCTGGATAAGGGATCGTCGGGCCATGGGGGGAAGAAGGCGGGCGAGGGCGAGGGCAGCGTTAAGTTGCCACCGTTGTTGCGGCACTCGAGTTCGCGTTCTTTGTCTGCGAGTTCTTTGTCGAGTCGATCGAGCGACGCGGCGAAGAAGTACACGGGATTCACAAAGAAGACGATGTCGGTGAAGTTCAAGGACCCCAGGCGGAACAGGGTCGAGACTTTGCATCTGGTTTCGTACTATAACGTCGACGATGTTAATAACCAGAGACTGGCAAAGCCGAGAGATTCGATTTTCTTGAAAAATGTCGAGCCCTGTGCTGAGCTGCTGGCTGCGATGGAGAGTACCGCTTTGGGTAATGGCGGCCGAAGCAGCTTTTACCTCAGCTCAGCTTCGTCGTCTCGCTCTTCGTCGACGAGTAGCTCTCCCTCACTAGGCAAGATTACTGCAGGCGGTAATTATGCAACCTTTGTCAAGAAACAGCACCAAACGGACGCCAATGTATTGCCACCGCAGATCATCCCGTCGACGAATAGTTTTAGTAATCAGCAGCAGCAGCAACAACACTACATGCCGTTTGTCCCGCTGCATACAAATTACACATCGCAGCCACCACCACCGGTACCTCTGCCACAATTGAATCGGCAACCATCGTATCTGCAAGTAAACTCGATCTACCAGCTGCAGCCGATCGGTCAGGTGGAGCCAAGCTGCAGGCCGAGCTTACATTCGTTAGTGTTTGCCTCGCAACCAGCTGGCTACTTTCCACAGGCTCCTAATCGCGATCACCACAGCTTTGCCGGCAATAACGCACCTTTGAACTTCAGCAACCCGTCTGGTACTGCTCACGGTACGAAGAACTTATTTTTTAGCTCAGTGAACCCACCTGATCTGAGATGATGATAAGCTCATCTGTATAGAAACCTTAATGTTAAAACTAGTATACCACTCTATTTGCCCGATATCTCGGTTCAGCCGTTGGCCTCATTGTTGAGATAGTATCTGGTCAATTGGGTCCCGTTTTGTCTCAGCGTCCAATCAGCATAACCGAAGTAGGTTGATTTTTACTATTAAGGTTACAGTTAAAAGGTCACTACAAGGCATCGCTGTTCACACCTAGTTGAGAGCTAGCACACTACGATGGACGAGGATGACCTCGTGAGAAGGAAGGATCCACATGAAGGTTTCCTTGTTCCGGACGGTGTGTCGCCACTTTCATCCTCTGATGTCATTGAACCGAGGAGAGCAGCAAGACTTATAGAAGACCATGAAATTTCGATAAATCATGATGTGATTCAAGTTCCCAGTACGAAATCTCTGCAACTTAATGATACTCAAGTAATTGCACTCTCAGGGGCATTGTCGGGATTCCTCTCTGGCATCGTTGTATGTCCCCTCGATGTGATAAAGACAAGGCTGCAGGCCCAAGGTTTACAATCGCTCGGCGAAAATCGATACTACCATGGCTTCCTTGGTACAGCCTCGACGATTGTCCGAGATGAAGGAGCTAGGGGACTTTACAAAGGTTTTGTACCGATAATTATGGGCTATTTCCCGACCTGGATGATATACTTCACCTGTTACGAATTCTGTAAGGACTTTTACCCCAAACTCTTTCCACACTGGGATTTTGCTTCTTATTCACTCTCTGCTATCACTTCCGGAGCTATTTCGACTGTACTGACTAATCCAATTTGGGTCATCAAGACTAGGTTGATGTTGCAAACTCATGTATCGCAATATCCTACACATTATCATGGGACAATTGACGCATTTAATAAGATCAGGTCACAAGAAGGTATAAAGGCCCTGTATGCCGGTCTGGTACCGTCATTTCTGGGGCTTCTGCATGTAGCCATTCATTTCCCCGTTTATGAGAAGCTAAAGGTAACCTTCAATTGCTATCAGGACAATACACAAGACAATAAGAAGGATCAAGGTATACATCTTCCGAGATTAATCATGGCTTCCTGCGTCTCTAAAATGATCGCCTCCATTATAACGTATCCACATGAGATTCTACGGACAAGAATGCAGTTGAAGTCGAATCTACCCGATTCCGTACAACATAAATTGCTCCCGCTGATTCGAAAAACGTATGTGACCGAGGGATTGAGAGGTTTTTACTCGGGATTCGTCACCAACCTGATACGCACTGTACCTGCCTCGGCCATAACTCTCGTATCATTTGAATGGGTTAGAAATCGTCTTTCAAGCATTACCACAGATTCGGGAAGTTGACGAAGCAGTACGGTTTCACTGCACAGATGCATCTTTATACATACATACACATTAAGATACCACTGCGACTACAGATCTAACATCTGACTGGTGGCCTGAGTTTCTGTTAGTTCATAGTTAAGGGCACAGCGCGCGATCTTGAAGACGTGGCAACGGTGATCTACTACTAGCGAGGAAAGAAGAATAGTAAGCTATCGAAGTAGATGCTATTTCTTCGGCTAGCTTCTATTATCTACCTGCTCTACCTGGGAGGCTTTGCGCTGGCCGCTGATGAAGATGCAACAGAGAAGCCCATTTTCCCCGAACCTTTGAATGAGGAGGAATTTAATAGCCAGATAAAGTCTGGTTTACACATTGTAGAGTTCTTCAGTCCTCATTGTAGCCATTGTAAGGCTCTGGCACCTACGTGGAAAAAGGCTTGGGAAACTTTTTATGAGGAAGGCCAAGGACTCAACATCACCTTCTCTCAAGTTAATTGTTTGTTAAGTGGGGACCTCTGCAACAAAGAGAAGATCGCTTATTTTCCAAACATACGATTGTATGGGCCATCAGGATTCATCAAGAACTTCCCAGAAGATGCAAAGAGGACTGTGGAGAATTTAATTGATTTTGCTCGTCGCGAAGCTTATGACCCAATCAATGCAGAGGTCCTAGATTTCAAGAGTTTGAGCATTCCTCTTCGGGGCGATCAGTTCAATGAGTTACTTGCTGGAAAGGGTGAGCGTCCTATATTGGTGTCTTTCTGGCCATCAAAAACAATGAGAAGTTCGGATGATAATATTAACTTTGAGAATTGCGAAGACTGTCTACCTTTCCAAAGAACATGGAGAATATTATCTTCGAAACTGCTGGCGCATAATATCTCTACAGGACATGTTAATTGCGAGTCATCCTCAAGTCTGTGTGAAGAGCTTGGCTTTTCTGATTTAGTGAAAATAAAGAACTACTCTGTCGACCGAGTTCCAAGAGTCGCTTTGATTTTGCCCAACAGAGTTGTAAACAATCTCTTTGTCTACAAGGCACCTTTCTCCATGTCAGCGTCAGACTATGAAGATTTTGCAACGAGAATTGTGTCAAATAGCGAGCCGCCTTTTATATCTGCAAAGGAGGTGAAGGAAATTACTCAGCGAGAATTTCAGATACCTTCTGCCAGTATTTTGAACGTCTCGCCCCAAAAGCTGCATGTTGTGTTCTCTTATGATCCTGAGACCGTGGTGTCGGAGGATCTTCATGTCCTTGGGCATCTGCTTGAACGGTTGTCGGCGGTTCCCAATGCTTATCTATATAAAACGACGGATAATATGAACTCGGCTTGCCGCTCAGTTTTCGATTCCATGTATCAGATGATAAACTACAATGAGAGCGAACCGGTGAAAACAGTCAAAGAACCATATCTTGATTTGAATGTTATGGAGCAAAACCCCTCATTGTATGTCTTCAAGGATGGAGAGAAAATTCCTCATATATTCCCTGCTTACTCTACAACTGAGATGAGAAATGTGGATTATATCACTTCTTGGATAGAGTCAGTATCATTGCCGCCTGTTAATGAAATATCGCCAACTGCCTTCGAAAAACTTCTAGACTTCAATCCGGAGGTGTATAATGGACTGGTTATTCAATTGATTGATACATCTACTGGCTCAAATTTTGAGAAAAGTTCAAGACTTCTTCATAAGCTGATTGTTGGCGCTTATGACTACGAGGACTTGAGAATGCAGAATGTGCTTAATGTTGCTGATGCCAAGAGGCTGACGAAGACGAAAAAGATACAAGCATTAAAGAAGAAAGGAGCGTCTGCCAGGAAAGTCGTCAAAGCCTCCATTGAAGAAATTCCGCGTTTAGATGTCTACAAAGTTATCCTTGGTTACATTGATATATCAAAATCTGATAATGCTCTATCACAACTCGGCCTCGCCAATCGCGGGGAATACAATTTGGGCGACGTCATAGTTATTGACACACTCAATCGGTATGTCTATGAGCATGATATTTTCGGGAACGTCCTAAGTTCCGAATCGCCATATAATATTAGGGAAACTTTAGCCGCTATTTTCCTCCCAGAGTCTTTGTATTCAGCTGCAAATATCCCACGGCGTGCATTCAGGCCCTCTTTTCTCAAATTTGCCAACTTTGACGGTCATCTATCGTTTTGGAGGTTTTTTTGGCTCTTGTCGCTCATTTTACTGGCCTATAAAGCTTTACGCTTCTTAAGCAGAGCAAAGATAAACAAGAGGTACAAGGCCAAACGGAACACTGTTGGTCTCCTCGGTAAAGCTGACAAAAAGAAATTGAGTGATTGATCGTCCTTTGATCTGACGCTCTACCCAAGCTTTCCATGCGATGCTTATAGTCTCTAGATGCTATATAAAGTCTATTTTACATTTGAGCTTTCGCTATATCATCAATTCAAGCTTTAAGCCGTGGTCAACGGATCCAAACCCAAAAAAACAACACGCCCACGATAAAAAATATGATCAGCCATGTCTTGATGCTAATCCTGGAGTTTTTCGCCATCACCAGCATATTACTTAAATTCGCCTTCACCTTTGCGGAAGTTCTCTGGAAAGTGTCTCCTAATGAATCCAAAGTTTGATTACTTCCTCTGATCTCATCCCCCATTTTCAACGATAAGGATTTCAATGCCTGAATCTTTTGGCTCATGATTCCCACTTCCTCCTCATTTTGAGATTCTAAACGCGCCAGCGAGCTTTCAGAGTAATCAATTTTGGAATTATTTTCATAGGGTGAAGAAGGTCTTGTGTCTTGGCCATTCATATTATCAAACAAACGCAATCGATTGTTGTCTCGCTGATGTAGAACATTGTCATGGTAACTTACTCAATTTGTCAGTAAGAAGCCCGCTCAAAAAACGCCCGGCAGTGCAATTAACCAAACATACGCAGATTGCATCTCCTCCAATGTACAATGGATTCGATGGACTACTCATACCATCGATTGGCTTGGCATCGGTAAGTGTGCATTTCATCAATACGGATCAGCCTCTATCAATAAGTGAAAAATCATTCTGGACGTCCTTCTTCGATTACTCAGATTTAAGATCAGGTAGCATCAATATCTGGCGGTTACTCCGGTTAGATCACCAGCACACTGCTACTTTCTAGCATGGAAGATGTTGTGTCGCCAGCCCAATCGCTCAGTAAAATCAAGCACATCATTCTTGTCCTCTCGGGCAAAGGTGGTGTGGGTAAGAGCTCAGTTACCACGCAAACAGCATTAACGCTATGTAATATGGGCCTCCGAGTTGGCGTATTGGATGTAGATTTGACCGGACCATCGCTTCCTAGAATGTTTGGGTTAGAAAATAAGTCAATTATGCAGTCTCGGGAGGGCTGGCTGCCTGTTCCTGTGGAAGTACCAGCCTCATGTAAAGGGTCCTTAAGTGTCGTATCACTTGGATTTCTGCTCGATGATAGAGGAAATAGCGTGGTTTGGAGGGGCCCGAAGAAGACCGCCATGATCAAACAATTTATAACGGATGTCGCCTGGGGTGAGTTGGATTATCTCATAATTGACACACCACCCGGTACTTCAGATGAGCACATTTCTTTAGCAGAGCAGTTGAGATGGTGCAGACCAGACGGAGCCATTATAGTGACCACACCTCAAAATGTTGCCGTCGCAGACGTGAAGAAGGAGATCAATTTTTGCCGAAAGGTTGAACTCAACGTCCTGGGGATAGTCGAAAATATGTCAGGGTTTATCTGTCCACATTGTGCGGAATGCACAAATATCTTCTCCAGCGGTGGCGGTAAAAGGCTTGCGGATCAATTCGCTGTACCGTATCTGGGCAACATTCCGATAGATCCACGATTTGTCGAGATGGTGGAGAACCAGGATAAATCGAAAACTTCGCTGGTTGAGCTCTATAAGGACTCTTCTTTGTTTGAGATTTTTCAACCCATTCTTCAAAAAGTGCTAGACCAGAATCATCCGCCAAGTGTGTAATAAGATAGAGCAGCTGGGGTGTTTTCTTCCATATATCAAGGATCTGCTTCCCGTGACAACTGCACCGTTATAGTCTCTAATGTCGTTTTGGTTGATGGCGCACTGATCTTTCTTAGCGTGGGAGGGAGATAAGTATCATCAGCCTTAGCGGATGTACCTCTCGCGGCCTGCGAGATTCTATACTTTGTAATTAGATCTTCCACCCTCTCTGTGGGTTCAATCTGGGGATGGCCCGTAGTAGGGCTTGTTAGCCTGGGGGCAGCTGTAACTGTTCTATTTTCTGCGATTGGCATAGTTTCAGGCTTATCACAACCGGACTCTTCTTGCTGCGTTACGAGTCGATCACCAAATTTCTGATGCATTAAACCAAATAAGAGGGGATAGTGCTGCTCATTGAAGCCGTGACCGTTTAGCAGTTGATTTTTCTTTGGAATCTTTGAGTCAATCTGAGAGAAAATAGTCAAAATACCATCTACGGTATTGTCGATCTGCTTGAGCGAGCTGGCTACATCATCCACATCTCCTGAAAGTTTTTGTAGCATGCTGAGGCCAATTGAGCTATTATTCCTACTCACTTGAACTTTATCATACATATGATTCACTTTCTTTACCGATTTCTTCAACTGACGTCCAACTGTTTCCATTTGCTCATTTTCGAGATTGATGTCATTCTTGACTGCCTGATAGATATAGTTGATATCTTCTTTTACTTGACCGATCTCTCCTTCGAGCGCCTCATAGATTGATCGTAGTGTAAGTTGCTTATGATTTGGAATGGCTGGCAAGCGCTTCAACTCATTGAAAGCTTCTCCACCTTCGATTCTGGTAAAATTAAACCTTTTCCTCCTGGTCCTCAGCGAATTTGCTGCCATTTTGATGCAGCTCTCTTATCAAACCTTTTAATTCTAAGAGCTCGAGAAGTTGATAGTTGAAGCTCTACAACCCGAAGGTAAGATATAGAATAAAAATGACACCTGAGAGACAGATAATGAAGGGCTAAGGGCCTAGTTGGCAAGACATGTGGAATACCGTGAGTGCAATTGTGTACATTTTTGGCGGTTGTTGCTCGAACGTTCTAACTCTGGAGGGCATCATTGATCAGCAAACAAATAATGTGGGAAGCTTACTTACCTTTTGCCAGTTTGCTGTCGCAACGATAGAGGGCTTGTATAGTTTCCTAGAGTACGATTCACTAATTCCTCGTTTGAGAAGTCGCAAAGTACCTTTAAAGATATATGTGTTGATGGTTATCCTCTACTATACAAGCTCTGTGACAAACAATACTGTTTTCCAATATGGAATTTCGGTTCCCTTGCACATTGTATTTCGGTGTTCTGGAACGGTTATAACCATGATAATTGGCTGGCTGCTAGCTGGTAAGCGCTATTCAATCCTGCAAGTTTCCTCCGCCTTCCTAATGGCCGTTGGTGCTGTGATAACAACGCTTTTCAAAGACAGAGAATTCTCCAAAGATATTCAACTTAGAAAGATGCTTGGAAATGCTTCATCGAGTGCCGACAGTAAGTTTCTAATTGGCATTTTAATGCTAATTGTCTCATCCATAGCCTCAGCGACGCTGTCTGTATGCAATGAATGGTCATACCGGAAGTACGGTAAGCATTGGAAGGAGAATCTGTTTTATACACATGCCTTGGCGTTGCCATTATTTTTGCTAGATTACAAAGGACTATACAAGCAATTTTCGTCGCTTGTTTCTCAAACACCCTCGGCTATCACATTATTTGGACATACATTTCGATTGAGCAAGCTACAATTGCTTGCCGCTAATCTCATAACTCAGCAGATCTGCGTAAAGGGAGTTAATTTACTTGCCTGCTATACCAGTGCGGTAACACTCTCTACAGTCCTTCTCGCTAGGAAGGTCATCAGCCTATTGCTGAGCGTTCTTTTATTTGGTGGCACTTTTTCCACAGCTGGTTACGTAGGAATGAGTATCGTCCTTCTGGGAACTTTAATTTATGCTTTAAGCCCGAACGATCGTCAAGTAGAAAGCAAGTGGAAGAGGAAAACTACATAAAATTGAAGCCGACTTTATAGAACTTTATACATTCTTTTCATTTTATCATTAATCGATCCGAATAGACTGGCTTAAGTATGAGATATGAACTAAACAAAAAAAAGATGTGAAAGGTACACCTTTAGCTTTGAAGTTAAAAGAGATGTAAAAGCAGAGGAAAAGCTGAATCAAGCACAAGATGGAACAAAGAAGTAATGGTATGTTACGAGTTGTTTCTCGATCTCTTTCTCAAAGCAGCGAGCTAACTCAAGCCAGTTTTTCAACTAAAATACAACGAATACAAGCAAACATTGGAAGACTTGCAAGGCAAAATAATTGAGCTGAGTCATGATAAAGATGAGCACGATATCGTGCTGGATACTCTGAGCAAAACTGATCCTGAGCGCAAGTGTTATCGCATGGTAGGTGGTGCATTGGTTGAAAGTGATGTCAAAACTACGCTACCAATTCTAACCACTAAGAGAGATAAAATTTCTGAGACGGTATCCAAGTTTAAAGCTGAACTCATTTCAGTGGCACAGGAATTTGAAAAGTGGAAAAAGGACAACAAGATTCATGTTGTAAAACAATGATATAGAAAACTTGGGTTCCAGCCAGTGCTTTCCTCCTAGTTGGTGGGCTTAGCTCGCGGCCTGCCCTGGTGGATATTGCATGTACATTTTAGTTACACTACATGAAAGACGAGTATCAGTTATTCTTCTTCTCAGCGTTGACATTTGTATTAACTTTCGAAGTTGACACGAAAAATATGACGAATATAATCCAGGCGAAAATAACAGCGAAAATTCCTGATAAGTAGACTCCTGCGTTTGTAATCTCCCAGCTTCTTGGATACTCATCGTGGGCCAGGTGGCGAATAGCTTTTGCATCAGATACGGAAACAAAGGTCAAACCAGCTCTTTTGTAGTCAACTTGAAAAGTAAATACACCGTGATGATCTGGCAACCTAAAGTCGCCAGTTGTGTACCAACGAGTAATGTTTTCCTTTTTACCACGCGCAAGCGTGAGCCGATAATATGGATCTATCATCTTAAGTTCAAACTGGACATCATCTGCATCATAAGGTTGCCACTGCTTTCCATTCCATTGGGACAAACCAATATTATACTGAATAGTGTCTTTGATCTTATATGGAACCAGTTCGTATGAGGTCCCATCAACGTGAGAATGACCATGACCTGTAATTTTGATGACACCTTTCTCTTTGAAAGTCCACTTCACAAGCTCTTCCACAAAGCGGCCATTAGCATGTGAGTTAAAATCTCTCAGAAATTCTGTACTACCGATCCACATAACACGGCTATTGTTGAGAGCCTGAAAGGCGGCTACCAGATATGCTTGCGACCCTGCGGCCCATATATTATCGCCTTTTCCAGAACATACAGATGTTCTTGGCGCTGCCAGCACTGGGATTATCTGTTCGCGATTATCGAGCAATGCAACAGACGAATTGGCAAAGACAAACGTTTCTTTCTCGGAGTTGTAGATGATTTCGTTTTCGACCCTGCTTGAAGTAACTTCAATATTATCGGACCTTTCCTGGAAGTTATCCGTTAATCTGTAATCCTTGGGGCTTGGATATATACCCAATTGGTTCAAAAACAATCTAATCGAATCTGGTAACCCATCAGGAGAGCTGATCGTTAATATATTACCTCCATCCTTTGAAAACTTAAGCAACGACTTGACCCCCAAATGTTTGTTCAGACTCTTGCCCTTGGCAGGGAAAACCACGATGTTGTCGTATAGTCTTTGTTCGCCACCAAATAAGCTCACAGTTGCACTTTCATTCGCTACAGAAGCGAAATCTAATTCATAGCTTCTTTCCTTCATCGAGTCAAACATGATTGAATAGTCACTGATCGTTGTCAGCCTCTCATCATACAACACCAACGTCTTAGAGCCTTCGACACATCTTGCGCTCACAGTCACCAGCAGTACTGAAAGGCCTATTAACAGACTCCTCAACATCTCAACAGCTTGTTACTGGCCCGATCTTTATCTTTTACTTCTATGCACGCTATGTTTTTATAGCTCACGTAACTTACATTTCAGGTTATTTATTTGCTGCGCGAAGGTATAAAGATCGCCAAGGCGAAATAGAAGTTACACTGTATTCCATCATCGAGCAACCGTAATCTCTTGGGGGATTTACACCCCAATGACAGAGGATAAGCCGGAATTGACAGACTTCACTGCGGCAGATCTTTCTCAAGCTCTGAAAAAGCTGCAGGAGGGAGAACAGACAGCGGACGAAATCGAGCGCAAGCTTGATTTGATGGAGCAGAGGATGGCCCTACTGCTTGAGCAGGTCGAACAAATGCAGAGCAACACCCAAACGATTCAGACAAATCACACAAAGAATGACAACTAGCACTTTATTCTAGACTCGAGGCGAGTTTCTTGGATTGAAGCCTGCTTCGAATACTTATCACTATACAGTAGAAGCGTGACAGTTCTATAAATCGACTCTCCTATGTAATTTCCCTAGGTACGAATAATGGCTCCTCTTTATCCTCGTAAGAAAATGGATTAGCACTTCTTTGTGGATTGAGAACATATTTTGACGGATCAACATTAACGACTACTTTTACCTGCTTTCCGTTGCCGATCCACCATTTTTTAAGATCAGAACTGGGCGGAGGAAGCCGTACTCCTGTAGTCTGACTGGATGCAATCACAGGGGTTTTTGAGCCATCCTTTTGTAAGCTTTCCACTAACAAAGTGCCGTCATTGAGCAATGCCAGCTTCTCTTTCTCATTTAAACTGGCCAATTTGCTCGCAATTTTCTGGTATATTTCTGCTGCCAGTGCTGCCTTTTCCTGCTCATCTAAAACTGTAACTATTGCTTGGAACGTAGCATAGACAGGCCTGTGGTCGGAAAATAAGATATTCTCGGCACAGCCATAAGTCAGCTGTCTCAGAGCCGTACCTCGGCTGAGTATACGATCCGTCCAGGCTGGTATACGCATCTTCTCACTGGTGTCATAGGTCTTTGTTCCAGGATCGAATTTGTAAGTCGGAGGAAATTTTATCTCCATTTCATGGTAGTAGGGGAAGGCTTCGCCAGCAATCATCTGCTGATTGAGCTGGTCTCTCTCGAACAATTTAGAAAATTCCTCAGCCGCAATCATTTTTCGCACCTCATCGTTAGACATCAGTATTCTATAATTGAAATCCCCCATCCATATGACAACATCGTGATCCTTAATCCTTAGCCCACGAGAAAATCTGATATTTTTGACAATAGTTTTATAATCATTGTGACGCTGTTCTACGTTGTCCAGACCTGCCGCTAGGTGCGACACAAGCAAACAAAATTTAGTGGCTGAGTACTTAAAACTAACAGCCACTGCTCCTTTATTGGAGGTCATTCCGCCAAAACCAGTCTTTTTCATGTCACCTTCGATGTGTTTTACTTTCTGATACTCCAATTCAGATACGAAAAGCATCAATAGGATCCCCCCAAGCTGGCTGCTCCAAACGCAGCCATATCTTCGCTCGGAGTTCAGACCATTGATGGCTGCCAGAATTTTCTTCTCCCAGTACGATTTAACATAAGGATCTGTTGAGAGGATGTGACCAGGCGTTAGTTCAACGACCTCCTCCAATCCGATGACGTACATCTCTGGGGCACGGGAATCTTCATTAGATAAGTCGGGGCATATCCAATCTGTGACGTCTTCTGAAGCAATTTTACCACTGACATTAAATGTCCCAGCGAAAATAGTGATTTCTTTTTTGTAAGTATAGGATTCCTTACGCTGTCTGAGATATTGTGAAATCGTAGAATGGAGCGGATCATATATTTTAACTTTCGAGTTGAAGAGTTTCCCGTAAACTTTTCGGTATTTGCTGGGATTCTTGCTGTTTTTCGAATAAACAGCTTCCAACCAATAATTGCTTTCTGACCAAAGTCTGTCATGAGCTTTTAAAAAAGGCGTGCTTATTTCTATTCCTGACAGCTCGCTTGAGGTAAGCTCGAGAACTTCACGGCTTACAAGCTTTTCTACCGTATTAATGCGCCTCACAGAATCGAAACAACTTATTCGCAGAACACCAGTCTGCTTCCCAACGTAGATTTTCTTTTTGATATCGTACGCAAATGCACCAAATTCGTAAAGGTCCTGCTTCAGCAAGTACAAAAGCTTATGTGGGGTTTTGGTGAGTAACCTAGAGCCATACTCAACGCTCGTAAACTTTATTCCCTTCGTTTCAGCACAATACTTGTACGCCTCAGCCATCAGCTCTTGAGACTCGCTTTTAGGTTTGACAAGATTGAGAACGCTTACCACCCCATATTTCGAAGCTAAATTGTCGAAATGCTTGTCGAATGCCGCCTGTGTATGCTCAGTCCCCCTTGTGAGCTTTAGTTTTCGGCCATATAAAAGCTGGCCATCTACCACCTCCCAAAACAATGGAACGTTCCCGCTTACTTGTGTATAAGACACAAAGAAGTCCTCTGTACTGACTATTATTTCGGTCTCTACGAAATTAGAGACTTTACCATATTCATCGACTCCATCTAGCGCAAACGAATCTTGCTTACTTTCTGCAGAGATCCTTGAGACCAGCGTTATAGTGGAGATAGTGTTCGCCTGTTCTATTATCACTGTTTTATAGAAACCTCTCATCAGAAATGTGAAAAACTCGCCTCCGACAAGATCCTTCTCCTGTGCAGGAAGCCTACTTCGCCAGCTTATGACCTCTGAAATAAAGCTGGCATTCCAAATATTGTTCAGGTCCTGGTTATCGATCGTATAATCCAAATTATGTGCAGGTCCCCCACTCTTCAGGCCGTTCGATATATCGAAACTTCTCGAGAAGTAAAATGAGCCATCTCCTAAGAGTTTCTTTAGTGAGCCGCAAGGGTGCTCATGGATAAGCTTTTCGTAGTTCTGTTCGGTAGGTTCGAGGTAAAGATGATCATATATCTCTGCATCAAGAGAATGAAATTCCACATCTAAGACCTTGAATACATCTTCAGAGGAGCTAATGTGACCATTCTCCAGCGTCCATCTAGGAAACCCCACCTTTTGAACCCCAGAAACCACAGCTAGAAATAAACTACCATTCAATGAAACCAAGCCGACTAGACCACTAAACATCCGGTTTTTGAGTTCGAAGTAGCGCTTGCTATCTGCTAGCTCTTCATCGCTGATAGATCTTATGGCAACGACCGGTGCCTTCAGGTTTTGCTGCCCTGTCTGGCTATTGCCTGACCCGCTCGGTAGCCTCTGGAAGCAGAGGTTATAACCATTAGAAGACACTACAGCAGATCTCGGATTCCTACCGATGAACAGTTTCATTCCAACATTTGCCAGCTGTTGGGCTCTTGGCTTCGAATGCTATCTGCAGGAACTACATTTTGTTATGATTTGTATCGTCGCGCTCCGAAGACCTGCGAGGAAGATGACGGAAAATCAGTTCTATACAACTGGAAGCAATATGAACATTGACACGCTCAAACTGAGATATGTGATACAGCAACAAGACGATAGCGTAATACACCTTCTGCGCAATTGAGAATCTTGAACCTTTTCAGCGGTCTGAAAAGAGCATATGCGCATAAATGAAGATATGAATATGAACAATATGCCTACCAGAATCAGCTGCCAGTCGACATGATCGACGTTCTATTCAGAATGCTAGCAGGACTATCCGTTAACCGAGGATCAAGCAAGAAGCGAAGGAAGCACAAAGCATCTTTAACGACTGACGATGCTATTGCGAGATAACAGATCGATCATAGTAACGGCAGGTAAGGAACCGATATGGTGACCTGCCTTTCGCAGCTGGCTGGCTAGATGAATAAGACGTTTACCGAGCTTTGTTACGCCTGCAGAGTTGGCGATAAAGAAAATGTGGACCGGTTAGCTTCAACAGGCGTTAATCTGAACGCTGTCGATGAATTCGATAATTCCCCTCTCTTTCTAGCAAGTTTATGTGGACATGAGGAGGTTGTCAAGCTGCTTTTGGAAAGGGGTGCAGTATGTGACAGAGATCGCTACGAAGGAGCTCGTTGTGTATACGGCGCTTTGACAGACTCGATTAGAGACATATTGCTCCAGTATGACATTTCCAAAGCGGTTGACCTCAACCAACCATTTGTTATGCATCTTTCTTCTTTGTTGAAAGAAAGCGCTTATCAAACGCACGATATATGTGTTAGTTGCTTGGGAAGCAAACAAAATAAGCGACTACGGCTTCATAAGTTCATTCTGAGTGCTAGAAGTCCGGGTTTTACAGACCAAGTAGACATTCTTAATAATGGAAAACACTGCATCGAGATGCCCTCAAGCGTTTCTCCGACCGTGCTTGAGATCCTAACCAAGTTCATTTACTTAGTGCCAGTCCTTCACGAAATCGATGCTAAAGACGTGAACAGCTTGATCGATTTGTCAACTCTGTGGGGAATGGTTGAACTCAAGGAGTTTTTGGAACAAGCGAGACATGTTGCAGATCCATCCGAGAAATCTACCATGATGGCCGAGTACCAGTATAGAATTACTGAAAGAGCGAGAGAACAGCTTTGCTGCTTTGTGAATGATAATATACTACGAAACGCTGTAGATGCGGGTCATGAACTATCCTTGCGGAGCGAAGATATCATCAGCATGTTCAATAGCTCAGCATTCCCAGATCTGGTTGTAGTAGTTGAGAACTCACAGGGTCTGAAGCGCCTTTATCCATGTCACCTGGCGATTCTTACTCGCTCGAATTACTTCAAAATCATGTTCGATCTTCCTTTAGCAGAAAACTTTGCCTACAAGCAGTCCAAGGCTTATCAAGATACCCCTTCGCCAACAGAAATTCCTATTGTCTCATTTCCCCCTTGTGATTTTGAAGTTGCAGAGCTATTGCTTCGCTACTTGTACTATGATGCCTCTGAAATACCTTGGCAATATGCAATGGATGTACTTCTGATTGCGGACCATCTGCTCGAAGATAGGGTAAAATCCATGGCAGCCGTCGTTATAACTCAATCAAAGGATATTTTGGAGAGATGTTCGATTTTCCAGATACTTTATTTGGGTTGGGAAACACGAATGGAAAGATTAGAGCATTACGCAGCAAAAATAGTAGCAAATGATATACAACGATATGCTAAAGACCCTGAGCTCAAGAAGGCGATAATGCTCAGTTCTACAAGAATCTCTATACGACAGGAAACCGATTCTATCGAATTTGTTGATGATATGAGATATTATCTGCTTCAAAAATATGCTTTTGAACCTGATGACATTGAGTTCCTTGGCGAGGAGGACGATGAAGAACTTTTAAAGGCGTCTGGCGTCTCAGACTATATGAAAGACAATTCAACTATTGAAGCCCTTCTAGATGAGCTTAATCTCCAAGCTTAGACATCAAGAGAGTGAGAAATTCAACAGTTACTAATCATATGTAAAGTTGACGGTCCTGCGAGGCTACTTCTTGTGTATACTGGGCAACCAGTTTTCATCAACAGGTCTCGTTTTCGTGAACCTTTTCTTAGTATTCCGACCGCCTTGCTTTTTGAAGTTAACTGCGAGATAAGTGATACCAACGATAATCAGGCCCAAAAGTATCTGAACGGAGAGGAAACCTGGATTCAGAAAAGACAGAGGTGGTGGCGAGATGAAGATTGAAAGTGGGGGAATTCCAACTTTCATAACCTCATCCGCCTTCACAATAAACAAAATTGGCGCTAAGAAAAAAGGTCCCTCAGGCAAGGTGAGTTGGATGGGAGCTTGGAAGTTTAGAGTTTCATTGACTGCAACGTTGAAGGGTCCAAGTTCTCGAGCACTAATATTGGCGACCTCGTAACCAACCATTGCATCTATCACGCTGCCAGAAAGACCTACCACGGTAACATTAGTGTCCTCATTATTCTGAAATGTGATATTAAATGTAGCCGTTTCATCGGCAACAAATTCGGTAGGTACATTGAAGTTAATCTTAGGCCTTTCCAATATTTCATAGGTGATATTCAAATTAACAAAATTCCGCTCCTCCGCAGGTTCATCAACACCAGCTGTCCCGTTTTCAATTGCTGCAACACATATGCTAACGATGAACAAGAAGATTAAAGATAGGAACCTCATGATCTGGCACAATCGATGTTGTAAATTGTTTGTTCATTGGTGTACTCATACGTACATATTACATATATATCCCAGGACAACCAAAGTGACTGCTAAGGGTAAGAGTCACGTTTACTCAAAATAATATTTTTTACAGAAAAAGCTATTTTAAAAAATCAGTAAATAAAATGCATGAAAAAAAGTTAAAAAAACAAATCTAAAACATATATTATTATGTCGTCAGACTTAATTTTTTCATGCTTTTGCACGTTTTGGTTTTCCGAAAGTGTTTTTTCTCTTGCGGAAGTAGATTATCTGGCTCTAAAATCTTTTCTACATGCATAGTAGTATTTACGGTGGTTTGTATACGCGGCAGAACAGGCACAAAGAAGATCCTGCAAGAATATGCTTTGACTTGCCAAAATTTAGACCTAGGGATAGTGCACTGTTCTAGAGTTATTCGTTCAAGGCATTTGCCATATCATGAGGTCTTTCTATGCTGCTTATATAAGGAGTGGCACTTGGATCTTTTGAGGTGGGAGATTTTCGGCCATTCCACTGATTTATGTCTTGAGCCTGTCGTCCATTACCTCGACGTTTGCGTCTTTGATCATGGCTTTCAATATGATGAGCGAAGCTTTGAGAATGCTCAACTTCAAAATTGACTTGACGATACGTATTACCATGAGGTTGATAGCTGTTTTCGGAATTTCCCCACTGTTGTTGATAGTAGAGAGTTGAATTTTGATATCGAAATCGCCGATGATACCCAGGTAAATTCGTTCTCTTCTTGTAAACGGTAATTATAGTTTCCTTGAGGTGGGAGCCATTATATTCGAGGGCTTTGCCCTGTTCCTCCGGGGTGTTAAATTCCACATACGCATAACCTTTCGGGGCCCCTGTATTTTTGTCGTACAGCAGTGTTATTCTTTTGATGTTACCACAGTTCTTGAAGTGCTCTTCTATTATCTCGGGCGTTATCTCAGAGGTAATGTTGCCCACAAATATTGACCGTGAGTCAGCTTCCACTTGCGCTGCGTATCTTTCGTTCCGGCTTGGCTTCGAAGATTCACTTAAAGCCGGTTTGCCGTCCAGCGACATGGCCTTCATGGAAGTACTCAATCGAATGTCAGCTAAATCCGCTTCTTGAGCTGACTGCTCAGGTTTGTCCAATACGCTTTTTGCTTCACCTTCATGATTACTAGTAATATTTCTTTCGTGACTTGCTCTTTGTATCGGCATTTAAACAATTACGACAATGATTCAACTTAATAACAATCTAGAAAGCCCTATTTTAAACATGCTAACAATTTCTAGCTCCATAGTTAGCGTTTTCTATCCATATGCACCACTGTCTTGAGTAAAAGGGACGTCAAGAATGATCGAAAAGTATCACGATCATAGTGTGACCCACAGATTATGGATTAAAAGTTGAAAGAAAGGGCCGCTTTGAAGCCTCTTGGATTGAAGTATATAGACTGACTTTATATTAGCAGCCTGACGTCAATTATAAGCTGCGAATGATTTAAGATAGCGTTTCTCGGAGAACTGATGTCACGTGCACATAAGTCAAAATTTTCCAATAGTTAGCGAGATGCCGATGAGCTGTCCACACGCTATGAAAGATTGCAATGCCTACTAGTCTTATAAGCGACCGGTTGAAGTTTCACTGATCTAGCAAGGTAGGATTTGCCCTTTTAAATAACGTCAGTTACGTGAATCAGTCATGGTGTCGGTCAGGAAAAGAAAGATGGCAAGATCATCTGTGGGCAAAGCCACTAGAAGAAACAAAGATAAACAGAGAAAGATTAACATCACTTCAAACCCTATCATTGCCGCCCACTGGGATTACTCACTCACTTTGTCTCAGAATTATAAAAGGCTTGGTTTGCGGGCGAAGCTACAAACACCGGCTGGTGGACAAGAGGTGGATTTATCGAAGGAGAACAGGAAGAAGCCACTGATAAAGAGAGCTGATGAGTACGATAGTGAAGATGAAAGCAGCTCCGAGGCCGATATCAATTTGGAAGAAGTAAACAGCGATGGTGAATACTTGGAAGATAGGATACCTGAAGGTGAGGCCAGAATCCAACGCGATAAGAACGGTGACGTGATTAAAGTAGTGTATGGTAAAAAGAAAGCTGATTCCTTGGATAAGCACAGCAGCGCTAAATCTGAAACCACCATAGTTGTCAAAGAGCTGGAATCATTTGCTTCCAGGCCGTTACAGAAGAAGGAGAGGACACAGAGTAAAAGGGAAGAGGAGTGGTTAGAGCGACTATATAATAAACATGGAGATGATTACAGAAAGATGTTCTTCGACAAAAAGCTGAATATCTTTCAACAGAGCGAGGGCGAATTGAAAAGAAGAATAATCAAGTGGAAAAAGAGACAAGGAATTGCTTAAAACTTTACCAACCTGGTTTCTGATTTTCTGTATATTAGATATATAGGATAAATTAATAGATCCAAACGGCAGATTGATTTCTGCTCAATCAGTTTCCACAAAAGCCCTGTAACTGACAAAGTCATTATCGTCTGTCTCCAGATCAACGGGAGTTTCGGGAGCAATGAAAAAAACAAAACCAGGTTCAGCCTTCAGTTTCTCAGCGCCGGTACCAATCAAGCCAGTTCCTCTTGTGACGATCAGAATACTAGGGCCCTTAAACCCTTCGAAGTGCTTAGTTCCTGTGGTTTCTTGGAAAGTGGTCTGAACAATAGCGAATTCTTCAATAGGTGGGTTAAAGCATAACGCTTTACCAGCACCGGAACATCTTGGAAATTCGATTGGCTTCATGTTTTGTTCCTCAACAGGGTCGTAAGTGTAAGTTAACATATCGACGAGATTCTTCACATCTTTAAATTTAGGAGTGAAACCAGCTCTGACAACATTGTCAGATGCTGCCATACATTCAATGATGTCACCGTTAATGTAAGCATGAGGATCCTTCGCTCTCAGAAAGATGGCCTGGCCAGCCTTCAATTTACAATGATTTAGCAGCAAACAGCCGCAAAACAAGCCAACATCATCTGGAAACTGCTTATTCAGATCGATAATCAGCCCTGGTAAATCTGGCTTGTTGAAGTCTTCTGGTCTTGTTTCAGCTCTCTTGACCAGTGAGCGAGCATTCTGAGCAACAACCTCGTCTGAAGCGTTCATCACTTTCCCAAAGATTGCTTGCAAGAGCTTTTTATTGGCATCATCTTCGGGAGAGCCCTTAGAAGCTTTCGGTTTGATATTTTGGATAAATTCGTCGGCAGTTTCATCACCGACAATAGCTCTTAACTCTGGAATGCGCTTCAATTCATCAGCAATTTCTTCCAAGGGCTTAAAGCCACATAGGGCTTCAAAGTCAGTGACAGCGATTGCCATTTCTGGCTTATGATTATCGTCGGGATAGTTTTTTGGATCTTGAGCCCTCAAAATCTTACCCAAAGCCTTGTCTGGGTGTGCTTGAATCGATAAAACTTTCCTAATCGACAAGACCTTGAACAAGAATGGCAACTCAGAGCTTGAGTGGAACTTCTTGATTACCGTTTCACCCAAAAAGTTCGTAGGATCATTCGAGATTAGCTCTCTGAGTGGAACTTTGTCATCGTGACGATAGGAAGGCACATTAGGATGAGTGCCCATCCACAATTCAGCGTATGGTTTATCTTCTTCAATGGTAATAGATGGATCGGAACGCGCAGCATATTTGGCGACAGCAGAGCTAGAGCCAAGTTTACCCCAATCATACTGTTGGAAGCCTGCAAAATACGAGCTAGTGTTAGTTGTACTGTTGGCCAATGATCACGACACGCGAAAGAACTACCATACCTGCATCCAACCTGAACAGTTTTTCACCCATTACTTTCGTATATATATGTATTAGTCTCAGTTACAGCAATCTCGAAGGTGATCTGACGATTGTTAGCCTAGACATCGATCTGACTTGTTGTTTATATCAGGGCCCGCCGCTTATAAAAATTAAATCTTCGGACACGTCAGTAGAAACGCGAACTTCTCCTGATTAGGAACGAGCTGGCTTAACAAGATGAGTTGTGTGATAGCTTGATCATTTCTTTGGTGAGCACCGGTGGCGACGGATGTAGGCACTAGTTCGGAGTCAGCCAGTCTCTTAGAGTCGTTTCTCAAGCATAAAGGGTACTTATTATAAGGTAGAACTGGTTTTACCCTGATTTACATGAGATTCAGCTTACTTAACGGGATTGCACTGATCGTGGATGAATTTCCCTTTGAATGACAAGAGCTGAAGCAATGACTACTCTAATTCTGGGTGCCACTGGTTTGTGTGGTAAGGCATTCTTGAAGTACTGCGAGAAGTCTCCAGAGTTTGGTGAGATTTGTACGATTACTAGAAGACCCTTACCATTCGAATCTATTGCAACGCAGAAGGTTGACGAGGATACGACAAAATGGACAGGCTACATCCCAAATGAGCATCTAGAGTATGTGTTTACTGGGTTGGCAACGACAAAAGGCGCTGCGGGTGGATTTGACAAACAGTACGAGTTAGACCACGATTTGAACGTGGAGCTAGCGAAGGTTGCCAAGAAAAATGGTTGCTCGACATTTGTCTTGGTCAGCAGCACAGGCGCAAGCGAGAACTCTTTGTTTCCGTACCTGAGAATGAAAAAAGACATCGAGAGAGATATCCTCGCTTTAAATTTCGACCATACCATCATTTTGCGGCCCGGTCTGTTGCTTGGACAGAGATTGAGATCTAAGGGATGGTTGGCAGATATGTCAGCCAAGATTGGCTCCTTTCTCTACAGGGGGAAGCTGCAAATGCTTGCTGGCTATCCTGTTTATGGTGATGAAGTGGGTAAAGTTGGTGCCTTCCTTGCGCTCAAAGAATCGGCTCCAGGTCATAGTGGGGACAAGGTTCGGATAGTCGAAAGCCATGAAATCCTTCGTATCGCTGAAAGCATTCCTAAGTAGTATTATGTGTTGATGTATTTGCTAGTATTCAAGTTCGGGTTAGTTTTCTTACAGTGTATTTCGTCTCTGTTTTAAGTCACGAATGCTTTGTTGCTCATCGACTGATAAAATGGGATGTAAACGACTATAGGCGATGACAGCCGACGATGGGCATCATTATGGGATTGTGATAGATGCTGGATCATCTGGTTCTCGAATCCATGTTTTCAGGTGGCAAGACAACGATGTTCTTCTTGCCGAGAGCACAGATGAGGAATTGGTTCATTCTGTTCCACAGATCTTTCAAGATAAGGAATGGACCCGGAAAGTCGCGCCAGGACTTTCTAAGTATGGGTCTAAACCCCATAAAGCGTTCTCGAAGCATGTAAAACCACTACTGGACTTCGCCCGGGAAATCATACCAGAGAATAAGATTAAAGAGACACCAGTATTCTTGCAAGCAACAGCTGGCATGAGGCTTCTTGAACCAGCTAAAAGAGATAAGGTACTCAAGGAAGTATGCAAGGGAATCAAACACTCGACTGATTTTTTGTTGTCAAGTTGTGAATCTCAAATTCAAGTCATCGATGGTGAGACAGAAGGTTTATATGGATGGTTAAGCTTAAACTATTTACTTGGCCATTTCAACAATTATGACCCATCGAAGGCAGATCATTTTACTTTTGGTTTTATGGACATGGGAGGCGCTTCTACTCAAATTGCCTTTTCGCCAAGTGATCAAAATGAAATTGAAAGACATAGAGACGATATAGCTCGGATTACTTTGAGAAGTGTTAATGGTGATTTACAAGAGTGGGATGTCTTTGTGAGTACATGGCTGGGCTTCGGAGCGAATGAAGCGAGAAGAAGATATATGGTTCAGATGATAAATGGCTTGCTTGAAAATACTAATTATCAGGATGATGACGATTACAGCACCCGCACGCTAACCGATCCCTGCCTACCGAAGAACTGCATCAGTGAATTCGAGTACAGAGACAAAGACTTCAAGTTCATCGGCTCAGGCAACTTTGAACAATGCTCGAAATCCATCTACCCATTACTGCTAAAAAACTTGCCATGTAGCGAAGAGCCTTGTTTGTTCAATGGAGTTCATGCTCCACAAATTGATTACTTCAAAGATAAATTTGTGGGGACATCTGAGTATTGGTATACAGCAAACGACGTTTTTGACTTGGGTGGAACATACAACTTTGAAGAATTCAGCAACCACGTCAAAGATTTTTGCTCTACTGACTGGGAAGTTATCAAAGCAAACAGCGACAAAGGTTCTTACAACTCGATACCCCAAGAACTTTTGGTAGACTCTTGCTTCAAGGCGAACTGGGTCCTAAATGTCCTACATGAAGGTTTTAATCTTCCAAGGGTCGGCATTGACAAGATTGATATGGGAGCTGGTGCAGAAGAGCATCCACTATTTCAAAGCGCGATAAATGTAAACGAAAGGGAATTGTCCTGGACATTGGGACGCATATTACTCTATGCTTCCGCGGGAGTGGGGACCTCTGCCAGTCCTTTCGTCGGCATAAGACCAAGCTCACAGAAACTGCCCTTTGTGGACCAATCATTCATTCCCGGAGGTTTAATCGAAGACAAGAATGGTCAAGGCATGAGGTCCGACTTACAAAAGCTGGTTCTTTTTGTTATCGTTATACTTCTATGCCTGCTATTTTTACGAAAGACCTCACTTACGGGAATCAAATCTATCTTCAGCATTTTGAGACTAAAGACTTTAAAAACCCGATATTTCGAGGTCGGTGATCCTCAGAGCCAATTGGAGGAAGGATTCTACAGGAATGATAGCGAGCAACTTGAAGGTAACGACACAAGCAGCTGCAAATTCAGAAGCAAAAGTATGTTCAATTTGAATACAGGCGATGAAGCCACCGGGCGAAGCCCGTCCTACCCCATGCGTTTTGTCGCTGCTTCGACGTCTAGTAGTCCCACGCTGTCGCGGATTCCTTCGGCAACGCCGCTGCAACAACCAAAAACACTGAGGCCAGCATTCTCGCTCGCGGACTTCTCGAAGTTCAAGGATGGGAAGTTTAACGACTAGCTTCTGAAGTATCTTCGATATATGTCTTGAACCTTTAATAGATTATCACCGTGAACGTCTTACCTTTCTTACTGTATTTACCTTTGAAAAATTTTGACTTGGTGATGAGATGAGATGAGATGAGTTGAACTTTATTGCATAGAGCAGCTGCTAGACCATCCCTGGCAAACCTTGCGGCTCACAGATATACTTGCCGATAATGGGTTTGAGAAAGCGTACCTCAAAGAGAGGTTCTACCCGGATGAGGGAAGGAATCAAAAAGAAAGCCGCAGCTCACAGACGTAAGGAAAGAAAAAATGCCAAGAAAGATCCTACGTGGAAATCGAGAGTTAAGAAGGACCCTGGAATTCCAGCAAATTTTCCTTATAAGGCCAAAATTTTAGAGGAAATCGAGATGTCGAAGCAAAGGGCAAAAGAAGAGAGGGAGATGGCCAAACAACAAAGGCTCGAGGCCAAGAGGTTAGCTATGGAAGGTGGTGAGGATATGATGGATGAAGATATAAACTCTGACGATGATGCTCAAAACGGGTTAGCGGCTTTAGTTGAATCAGCCCAGAATGCTGCTCAGGAATACGAAAACCAGGAAGATGACGCTGAAGCATACCAAGATGTGGTCGAACATGACATCGATTTTTACAATGGCAGCGATGAAGACGGATCTGAACTAGAAAAATCGAGGAAGGCATACGATAAGATTTTTAAGACCGTGGTGGACGCTTCTGATGTCATTCTATATGTTCTCGATGCTAGAGATCCTGAGGGAACACGTTCTCGAAAAGTGGAAGAGGCAGTTTTGCAGAGCCAAGGTAAGAGGCTGATCCTGCTTCTAAATAAAGTTGATCTCGTTCCTCCTTATGTTTTGGAGCAATGGTTGAATGTACTCAAGTCCAGCTTCCCCACTATCCCACTGAAGTCAGCTCCAGGAGCAACTAACGGCTCATCTTTCAACAAGAAACTCACCCAAACGGTCACCGCCTCTGCGCTTCTGGAGGCTTTGAAAACGTATTCCAACAACAGTAACCTAAAGCGCTCCATCGTTGTCGGTGTCATTGGCTATCCAAACGTCGGTAAGTCATCGGTAATCAACTCGTTGCTATCGCGTCGTGGTGGGCATTCCAAGGCCTGCCCTGTGGGTAACCAGGCAGGTGTGACGACTTCTCTGAGAGAAATCAAAGTGGATAATAAACTAAAGATTCTAGATTCCCCGGGCATCTGCTTTCCCAGCGAAAGCAAGAAAAAGAGTAAGACTGAACAAGAAGCTGAACTAGCTCTGCTGAATGCTCTTCCGCCAAAATACATCACAGACCCGTACCCGTCAGTCTTGATGCTAGTCAAAAGACTAGCAAAATCAGACGAGATGGTAAACAGTTTCAAGTCTCTATATGAGATACCTCCAATCCCAGCAAATGATCCCGAAACCTTCACAAAGCACTTCCTGATCCACGTGGCCAGGAAGAGAGGTAGACTCGGCAAAGGAGGTGTGCCAAATCTAGCCAGCGCTGGTCTATCTGTGCTCAATGACTGGAGGGATGGAAAGATTATGGGCTGGGTGTTGCCCAAGGCTTCTAGGGACAATGAGAATGATATTGACACACCGCCAAAGACTCTAAGTACAGGTGTGTCACAAGCTCCAGCTAAAACGGAAGAGACCTCGATCGTATCGGAATGGTCTAAGGAATTCGATCTGGACGGATTGTTTGCCTCTTTGGACAACGCAATTAGCTCTGAGAAGCAACAAGATGAGACTATATAGACATCTCAATGGCTGAGAGATAATTCACCAAACTGTATATTAATACATGCTTCTGTATAGATCTTTCTTCTAGGACTCTTATTTCGGGGTTATATTGTAGTGATGGCCCAATGGCGATAAGACGACCGAGACGTCACATCTGCTGCGTTGAAATACTCACTCTGTCAGCTGAAATACATGAAATACAAGGTAGGGGATCGTTTGAACATTGGGGAAGAGATATGTACGGTTAGATATGTTGGTGAGATTTGCAAATGGCCCGAAACCAATGCGTACGGTATTGAATGGGACAATCCAGCTCGCGGTAAAAATGATGGAACGGTGGATGGCGTTAGATATTTCGAGGTATTGAACTCTCGTTCAGGCTCATTCATGAAAGCTACTAAACTGGAGGAACAGGCCCATGTCGGTTTTCCGTTTGATAGGGCATTCGCTCAAAAATATCTGAGTCCATCTGTAGAAGCAGCTAGTTCTGCCTCACCGTCGAAACCGGGAATTACGAAAGGCTTAAAGGCTACCAAAAAAGTTTTCTTGGATGGATGTTCAATTAACGATGAGAAAATTTCTGACAGTGCTTTGAATGTCATTCGTGCACATTGTGCTGATGTGACACATCTGGACTTATCTTCTAATCTTTTGTCCACTTTCAGCCAAACCTGTGAACTCATTCTAAATTTTAAGAATCTTCAATATTTGGACCTCTCACGCAATGTGTTCACTAAGGGCTGGGACGATCTTGGAGAGTTCTGCTTCCCGCAAATTCATGGCCTACAGGTTGTTGCATGTGGACTCAAAGTCGACCAACTTGCAAAGATCTTTAAATGTTTTCCATGCCTGGAGACGCTAGATCTGAGCTGGAACGACTTATCACCAACAGCCAGAGACACAATTAATTTTCCTCCGACGTTAAAGGAGCTGTCCTTATCTGGTAATTTGATGAATAGCCTTCCTTCAGGGATTTCAAGCCTTGAGCTTCGAAGCCTAAACTTATCTCACAACTTATTGCACACTCTAGATATTTCTCCATTTCCTAAGCTGATAGATCTCGATATATCCCACAATATGATACAGAAATGGGACACATTAGACCTTTTAAATCAAACTCTGACCAAGCTTCGATCCGTAAGGATCAATGGAAATCCCTTCAATGCAACAGGCGATGAATTATCCATTTTTTATTCAACCATAGCAAGGCTTCAAAACATTGAAGTATTGGATGGTTCTATGCTTTCCAAAGCAACAAGGCAAGAGGCAGAACTTTTCTTCGTGTCGAAGGTCCTTAGTGGACAGATTGAATATGACAAACGTCTGCCGCGCTGGGCGGCACTAGCAAGAAAGTATCCAATTCACCAAGAGCAACAAAGCAGTCCTAAAAGCTGGCTAGAATCTTTGATCCTTACCATCCGGGTTGTCAATGAAGAGGATCAGAATTCTGTCGAGTGCTCAATTCTCACAAATTATTCTGTAAGACACTTAAAAACGATTGTCGCGCAGAAGCTGCAATTAGAAAAAGGTTCGTTTCAACTAGTTTTCTATCCAGCTCCTGACGCTCGCCAGATTATGGAATCGGAATTTAAGCAGGTCAATTACTATGGAATATGCGACAATACTACAATTTACATAAAGCGGATATCTTAATGCAGAAAGCGCCGGGTCAAAGAAAATGCCATACCGCAGGGAAAACATGCAGTTGAGTTATGCCGTGTCTATTCGACGTTAAAAGTCCACAACGGATCTCCCAGGTGATGAATCATTTCAACACCATGTCCCTTGTTCACACTTTTGATATCTTCTGTACTCATCAGAAGCTTCCCTATAGCCAGTGCGCTATCCTTATTCTCTGCTTTGACCACGACGATCACGTCTTTCTCGTATCCGGGCGCTGGTGGCAGCGAAGCTCCAGGAGAAGTGAGACCAGGACACATAATGTTTGCGCCGGATAAAACAAATTTGATGGCGCCTCTATCGACTTGAACCGTGGGGTATGCTTCAGGAAATTTGTGTACCAATTTGAGGGTTGGAATCAGCTCATCGAATTTTTGGAAAAACAGCACTTCACCGTCAACAGCGTATAGTTGAATTTTGTCTTCGCACTTGATCAATTCAATTTGACTTTTTTTGGGGATTAATTCATCGATTACGTCCTCCAGCTTAGGGTATTGACTAACCAGCTTGGTCTTTAATGTCCTTTGAATAGAGGATTTGACCTTCGACCGAGAATGGATGTCGTCCTTGGTAAATCTTTGAAACCAATTCGTGTTAGTAACCAAGAGCGACTGCTTCAGATTACAAATATTACTAAAACATACTTTCTAAACATTGATTGGGGGCTATATCTCTAGATAGCTGTCTCGAGCAGCAGTCTTACCCTTCACCTCTGGCATAGTGTGTATAAAATATTCTGGTGCACATCGCCAAAGAACGTCAGTCTAAAGATCATGTAAAACGAGCCTCACTACTAGACATCTTCAGTACTTGAACCATAAGGAAGCTCAAGCGTTTCCTACAGCTCTCCAATTTGAAATGGGCTAGTGCCACGCTGCCCAACTTCAGCTTGAGAATTACAAACCCAGATTGAAAAGACTGCCTAAAGTCGAGCATAAAAGAAAAATGCTTTAGCTGTATTACCTTGAAGAAATACATAATCTTATTCGAATCACTATCAAAGCCTCTCTCGATAGGATATCTCTCTTCTGGTATCATTTATTGCGGATAAAGCTCTCGGTACCCTAATCGCTGGGCTGATCTAGTGTCGCAAATAAACTTTTGAGCCCAACGACACAAAACTCAAAACTGGCGCGCGTCAATCAAACAAATGCATAAATTATTTCTGTGCATTGGCTCCACAAAAATAATGAAAAGTATAAATACGTCGAAGTTTGCCCATGCATACTTGATTCTTTCCTCTCACTTTTCCTTATATTAGTTTATCTTTAAGAAGATACCGCAAAGTAAGAACTTCGGTAAACACACAAACAACCTACCTTCGAAAACATGTTCACAAGTACAGTAAACCCCTCCTCTAAGGCACCTGCCCATGCTTGCACTCAGGGACAAGAGCCTAAATTGAAGAAAAGGGAGAGAATAAAAGCGGCGTTCATGAGAATGTGGACTCATAACTTCGACAAAAATCCTCAAAGAGATATCTCAAAAAGTGAGGAAACAAATGGTGCAAATTGTCTGGACCACATTAATGGCTGTGTGCCAGACCAGACAAAAACGGTGGGCTTCCCTACAGAAGAAGAGGTCCCATCAACTGCTTCATCGCAGGCAACAAATGGGAGCACCCTCACACTGAGGTCTTTTTGTGGATCATCTGTACTTTCCGAAGAAGTTGAGACACAAAAGGTTAACAGTGGAACAGATCTTCCATGCCCTTCAGTAATATCAGCTGAGCAACATGTCATTGCTTCTTCATCCACCTGTGAGACGAATGGCTCAAAACCATTAGCCAAACCTTGCAATCCTACCACTAATAAAGCGGAACCATATCAACAGCCAAAAGCCTATAGAGCTGTCAGTGAAACCGCAGTGGAGGAGACGTGGATTGCCAAATGTTTAAAGGATTACTGCCCTGTCCGTTTCAGAAGAATTAAGCACTTGGATTATGAAAGCCCAGAATTTAAAACAAAGCAGGTACTAATGGCGCTAAATGCTGTTGCTGATCAGGAAAGGCGTGAAGGCAATTGTAAAGTGAGATTTCGTCCCGACAGAGGGCAATCGAAGTCCTTTTTCCGTAGATTGCTGCATTTCGAGATGGATGAAGATATTGTAGACTCACTTGAGGACTACATTGCAAGCAATCGCGGATTGCCGCCGATGTTTTCAGGAACGGGACCAGCGATCCGTCGACACTTCTTCAGACGCTGGAAGAATGTTGACAGGGACAAAGCCATAATATACGACCACCTGAGAAGCATGTGGTCGTTGGATAAACGCTTTGTGAGGCAGCTGAAGTTGGCTCGCGAGCTGCGTACGGACGAACTCGAAGACATACGGTTCCTCGAAGAATTATTCAATGGGCCTTCGGACAGATTTCCACCGCTTTCATTTTTCACCAACAGAGTGATCACCAAGCTCAAAAGCCTCAGAACGCCAGCAGAGCCTGAGCAGCGTATAGAAGGAGTTCCTCCTGAGAGATCTATTAGCAGCCATCCATACTTTGCGTTGCAAAAGCGCCGCGCAAAGATATGGATAAAGGATCTGTTGCTCAGCATATGAAGCGGCTAAGAGGCATGCGGGACCGAGAAGCATGTAACCAAGACACCAAGTCAACGATTGAAAAGATTAGCGCCGAGGCGTCAGGCAGATAAGGGGGACCGGCCATCCTGCTTATCTGGCTGCCTGCCAATGCTATTATAATCTTTTCAACCATTGCCGTGGTGTCTTGGTAGCATCAGGTAAATAGATCGTCTGCGGGGCTGCGGGCAGCGGCAGGTTCGCCCTTCAAATAGATTGCTGAAACATTCGTAATTAATCTCTAGTCTTATGTTCCTTGAGATGAGTCTCCTGAGGCCGTCATGCTGTGTTCTGCCACAAAGAGTCACAGCGACAAAGTGTCACAAAATGGAGTTCTGGCGCCCGCCTCGCAAAAAAAAAAAAAGAGGATAGATAATGCTGTGACAGCGTGGTTGTGGGTAAATCAGTAGAACCAAAACGCTGGAATTAGTCTATTATAGTCGTACGCACTTGAGCGTCCGAAGGGAGCACAAGTTGTTTTATATCTTGCATCACCGCAACACGACATAACGCATATGCCAAAAGGTTACAGAGAGAACCCAGATTTCGGTTTTTCGGCCATGCCAAGGTTCCAACAGCGGCCATTCAATGTTAACATCTGGGATATTCAACCTAAGACCAAAGGGGACGGGCCTGAGACCAGCCCCCATAGGCGCGGGAAAACAGAACGTCTAAAATTGAAGCTGGGTCTGATGACCTCGTGGTTCAGCAAGAAGGCGAGGCAGACGGCAGTACTGCCTGATGAGCGCCAGCACAAAAAGGGCAAAAGGCATCACCTGCGGTTCTGGAAAAACCGCAAGCAAACAGAGGCTGCGGTCGAGTATACCACGGCACACTCGATATCCCAGGCGCCCAGTTCCTCGTACCGCAGCTGCTTCAGCACTAACGATTACCTATCGTCGCCGGCAACGTTTGCGCTGTCGCAATCAGAATTGGAGGACCCATCCTTCGAAGACACCTGCACCGTTATATATAGGCCGCTTATCTCGGGCCCAGATGCCTGTTCGCCGGAGCAGATGCAGCCCCGATTGAACACGGAAACAAGCGAGATGCTTCCATGTTGTCCGGACGTCACAGTCTTGCAGGGCGTTTAGACGACTACGTGGCAAGTGGATTGCCGAAAACCGGAAGCAGCCGTTCCGCTCAGGCCAGCCCTGCACGCTTACTGAGAGCCGACATACCGTGCTCCAAACCAAAGAAAGGACTTTCGACGTCACTGTAAAATCTTAAAACGCTATCCAACGCCAATTTCAGATTTCGCACCTTGCGTAGTTGACTTTAGATACACCCTAAATTCATAGGAAGCATTTTTAACAGCAATCGTCCTCATTCAGCCCAGAGACTGGAGTGGCTCATCGGTACTGATTGCTGGGTATCAAAAGCGCACTGTATCGATCGCCAAATCATACGACCGATACCATCACAAGAGAACAAACTAAGGAGAAAAAGGATGCCCTGGGGATCAATTTGATCTTGTGACCTCACAAGATCCAGCAAATTGAATGTATTTAGTCTGCTACTGTGAACTGTAGCCATTGACAACCCGCCATACTCCCTCAACGACTTCACAGCTAGTGAGTCAGATCATTGAGAGAAGGAGTAGAAGTATTCCAAAAATTCTCTACATAATCATGAGATGTTCAAATGCGAACAACCCGTAACTGATCATGAGAAGAAGGGTCAGGTTAAAAATTAATTTTCAACCAGCAAAAACACAATCTCGGACGAATCCTCACTGATATGCGTATTTCCCTTGCATAAGGATGGTCTTTTAAAACAAAATACAAGAAAGAATCATGAAAGCAGTAGAATGCCTAAGACTTATATACAAATTTGTCAAAAGTTGTCATCTTTTATAGTTGAAGAAATTCAAGAAATGTCATTATGTACGTCAAATTGAAGACTACATTCATGTCAAAAGTCCGAGTCTGAACTCAATAAAGAGTCCAACTCATCGGCTTTTTTCACTGGAACATCATTCTTCGTGCTATGCCGTAGTTCTGCCCCTTGGTGGGAGTCACTTTTCACCATTATAGAAGGCCGTACGTGACCTTGGTTGATAATGCCACTTTGAATGCCTCTGGCAATGCACTTGGTGCGGTTCATCTCGATGGTTCTGTGTGTTCTGTTCTCCCGCAGATCTTCAAATAGCTGTAGAATATTCTGGTTGAGGATACTGTGATTAACTTTTGCGCATTTCGTGCTTCGCACGAAATTAGGTATGGTCCCTATGGACACAGAGTCATCAGGTGAATAGTGTTGCAGAAAGTATTCGCGCTCCGGGCTGGTCAGCAAAGCTCTATGATTGCGTTCGCCGGCGCCTTCTGAGGTGTTTTTCTCGGGTAGCTTGTCACTTGAAAGTGAGCGCCTTGTTTCAATCGAGACAGATTTCTGCCTTTTCGATGCCGGCGTACTGAGCTCGTCCTCGTCTATCTTACGACTCAGATTTATGCCATCCGATGCATCACTGGCTACTTTTCCAGTAGGACTTTCGTCATTTTGTTCAGCTTTGTTCTTCCTCGTTCTTGTGGCGAATGATGGCAGCTCCATCCTTGTAGCGGGACGGGCGAGCTCGCTAAGGCCAAAGTCCTTGGGTTCCTCTTTTGCGCTGGATGGGATTTCGACAGGCGCGCTCTCAGTACGGTCGATAGTCTCTTTCGTTCTGGCATCATCTCGCGGGCGATTTTCAGATAGTTTGGTCTTCGTCACCAGATCCATGGCGCTGACAATACCACCATCGACATTATCAGGCATAAAAAACCGTTTTTCTCTTTTAGGTTCCTTGCCCTTGATCCTTTTCTTTGCTTTCGGTTTCTTACCCAACATGCATTGGGTTGCATAACGAATCACCTCTTCAGTGTCCTCCATTTCATTCACCTCCAGAGCTTCTTCATCGATGCTAATATGCTTTTTGAGACATACTGGCTTAATATCGGGCGGTATAATTCTATCCGACTTCGTATAATTTAATTGATCTTGACAAAGGAGTCTTTGTAAACCGTAATAGTCTTTCAAAGCCTGCTCGAACTTAAGGGATTCATTACCGCTGAAAAGCAAAACTATTTTCCCATCTCTCTTTCTGCCAGTTCTTCCCATCCGCTGTATATTCTTTATCGGACTACTGGTTGTATCGTAGCAAATAATGAGATCAACCTCGCCTATATCCAAACCCTCCTCACCAATCGAGGTGCATACCAGGACATTATATTCGCCAGCTTTGAACTTTTGGATGACCTCTTTCTGTTGTTTTTGAGTCATACCTTTTATCTGAGCATCTTCAGAGCTGCCTGTCCGCCTAGCATCTCTCTCTAACTGCTCGTCCTTCTTTTTCTGCTTCTTTTGTTCCTCAAGTTGTTTATCTTCCTCTTGTCGCTTGATTCTATCGGCCTTTTTCCTTCCCTTCGATTGATTTTTTCTGGTGAACGTCACCTCGTCAAAACCTTCTTTTCCCTTCGCTTGCCCTATAAATATATGAGGTCTTATTCTGTAACTAGATCCAGGTCCATTCATTAGATCTACGCATTTGACAATTTCTAAGGCACTCTCTCTCAGCTCCGTAAAGATAATCACTCTTGAATCTGAACTGTCCTCCGAAAAAAAGTCTGTAAGCTCTTCCCTCACATGATGCAACTTAGGATGGCTGAGGAAATTGGGGTTCGCCAGAAGGGTTTCACAGGTTTTCATCATTGTTATCAAAATGGGATTGAAGTAAAACTCTGCTGCGATCTTGTTCGTCGATTTACCCAGATTATACTTTGTGGTAAACTCTCTATACTTATCCATAAAGTAGTTGTAGAAAGTGCTTACTCCGTAAATCTTGATTCGTTTCAACATTTGTCCCACATGGTTCAGTAGCTGCAAAATGAAGAAATTTCTCCACTTAACGCCTTCCGGTATGCTAGGATTAGCAATGATCTTTTGACTTTGCTGCATTGCTTTAAAAGCATTGATCTGCGAAGGATCGCAATCTTCGTAAATATCCAACTCGACGGCTTGCTTGAGAACAGGGAGAACAGCCACGCCAATTTGCTCTATCAAGTCTTCGATTTCCGAGCCGACACTCACATCTATCTTTAGTCTCTCTTTCTTTCTTATGTATCGCACGATGTCGATGCTCTCTTCTGTTCGCGCCTCAACCTTTGATATCTCCAAATTCCTTACAACCTCCTGAACGCTTTCCAGGTCTGAGCCTGGAGTTGCGGTTAATGCAAGCACTCGATATGAGGTGTTGAACCTGCTGATAAATTTTATGATATTGGTGTATGCATACGAACCCGTGGCCCGGTGTGCTTCATCAAGTACAATACAAATGATTTCTTTGGGATGCAAAGTACCTCTCTTAAGATCATTCTCGACCACTTGTGGTGTTGTGAAAAACACCCTTTTTTCGTTCCAGATTTGTTCTCTGTTCTTTCTTGTCTTATCTAACAAGATCGCAGTTTGATGTTGAGGGATGCCAGTGATGCCCAGGCAAGCTTTAATTTGCTGTGCAACTAGTGGCCTCGTAGGAGCTGTGAAAATGATCTTGCCCGATTCAGACCACCTGAAAAAATTCAACATCACCGTACTAGCTATGAAAGTCTTCCCCATACCTGTCGGAATAGCACAAAGAACATTTTGAAATAAAGCCTTCTGAACAATATCAAGCTGATAGTCTCGTACCTCGAAATTTGTTGGATAAATGAACTGCTGGAGATTCTCGTGGCATAATTTGTGATGAGTGGGTCCAAAAGTAATATCGTGTCGAATCTCTTCGTAAAATGCTTGCTGTCCTTCTAGCACTCTGCCATTTAAGTCCCTTTGCAAAGCCTTCGGTTTTCTTATCACTGTTTTTTGCACAGTTTTATTAACACCTCCAGAGTGTAAACACTCTAACTCCTCATCATCCAGATCATCGTAATTCTCATCAACATTTGCCATCACTGCGAACATTTACGCCTGGCATTGCGTACTTCAAAGAAACAGGGGTGTTAACTAAACTCTGTAACTCATGTACAGGTACCAATATCTTCGATGTCCAATGTAGTTCACGCCTTCATCCCGCAACGCGTAGAGAGCAAGCGACGCGTAAGCCGTCTCCGATGACCGGAAGAGACACAAGATTCGAACGCGATGAACTATCAGATGTGCTGCTTCTTGTAGCTCTCGAATGCTGTTATAACGTCATTCTTGGTGAACTTGACGTAAGTTCCCTTGTAATGTTTCTCGATCAAAGTGTAGAGCTTCAAATAGAGAGAAACTGTCTGCCCTTGAATGCAGGACCAAATCTTGTTGAACAGAGCCTCTTTGATGGACTCATCCGGCTCATTGACAAAATGCGTTAGCATATATTCATGCAAACGTCTCACGAGGGTCTCAATCTCATGGGACGTGTAACCCGAGAGGATAATTTCCAGATTATGCTTGCTGTAGGCTGCCCATTTGGAGGGATCGACCATCCTACCTGGTGGGGTGCTTTCGATTAAGTTACTTGCGCCATCGATGAAAGATGTCAGTTTTGGCATCGAATCTCGCAGAAGATAGGATGCGTAATTATCTTTCTCAACGTCAAAGACAGTCTTGGCTTCTCGCAAAGAGTTGTCAAAAATGCCTCTGCTGTTCAGCAGAGCCAATATCTCGAGCAGCCAGTGACAATTCATGAGTAAGGTGATTGTCCTATCGATGTTGGCTAAATCAGAGGAAGGGGGTTCTGCAGCCTCACTAGCGTCTAACAAATCCTTCGTGCCATTATTCTTCGTCATCAATAGATCTGCTACGGAGATGCTCATTTTAGAACACGCTGCATCGTAAATTTTGCGGGCCTCGAAGGCTTCATCATCGTCAATTTGAAGCTCTAGTTCAGTTTCCCTAATGAAGTCCTGTGAGTTTTTTATAAATAATGGCAATTCAACCACCGAAGGTAACAAGCTTCTTAACGAAACGTTTATTCTGACTCTTTGCAGATACATCACTTGGTCGTCGACATAGTCACTCCACACTTGGATAACTTGAGATAGTAGTCTGGAGAGGGCACTAACCAAAAATTCAGCATTTGACGACTCCAGGGATTTTATCTCACGCTCTAGCGAAATCATTAGAGCGGGAGCAATCGCTCTATCGCATTTAAGAACTTCAGTAAGTCCTGATGATATCCGCGCGACGATCGGCTGAAATATCTTGGAGACAAGCTGCGTCTCAACCGCCGCAGAGCTTCTGTCCGGTTGCATGCTTCTTATTTCAAGCAACTGTGTCATTCGACTCTCTGGTTCGGCAAAGCGTTTGAGAAACTCCTCGAAATCGAATTTTGACGAGATGTGAAAGAAGTTGTCGACGAAATTCTGATAGACTATGACCCATCTTTCAAAAGTTTCCATAATCTTTCTCAAATTTCTGAGTAGCTGGCTAGAAGCGGAAACTTTAGCCTTTGGAGTTTCCTTGCTCTTGGTATGCTTCCACTGTGATAGCAGATCCGCTAGACCAGGCTGTTCACCCATGGTTCTTTTTTCTGTTGAAGCAAAATTAACTCGTGAAGTTTCTAGTTCCTTTAATAGAGACTCACACATCTTATTATATGCCTCGCAAATCGTACTGCTCCACTTGTCCATGAGAAATTTGTACGAGTCAGGGGATACATCTTTGCAAAACAGTACAAGAGAGGAAAACCTTAATAAGCGACTCAAGAAACTAGCTAGATGATCCTCCGAGAGCTCATCTGTTGAGTTGTTGACAAATTTCCCGACCATTTCATTCACCAATCTTTCGAGGAAAACCTTGGTGACTTTTTCGTACGTTTCCCTTCTATGCTTCAAAGCCCTCATCTGTCCCAGGTTATAATGTTCTTCATCTTCCTCACCATTTATCGCTTTGAGAGCCTTGAACAAAGCTCTAAGCTGATCCTCCATTTTGGCAAGTGACCGTTCAGCTATAGGGCAGTTCAGAAGCTCCCCGAGACTGTCTTCATCCAAAGATACCGTATTAAGCAGTTCATTTAGAGTACTCCACAGCTGTTTTTTATTCGCACTTTCTACCTGAAGTCCATTGTGCTGGCTTTCCACATACTCTATATCTCCGGAAACATTACTCATTTCCATGAGGAAAAGGGAGAGTATTGGATTCATTTTATCACACTCTTGCGCAACATTGTGCTCGTATGGGCGTAACTCCGAAGCTAGCTTTTCCAAAGATAACAGGGAACTGTTAAAGTGGTACTCCGTCTCTGCAATTTTTGAGTTTAATCTTTCGATTAAAGTATCGGCATCATCTTCAGCTCCCCAATTGACATCAGTCAAAATTTCGAGAATCTCTTCATCATCAATATCCCAAGATTTCTTTTTCACATGCGGACCTTTGCTGTCGGAGGTGCGGCCAGTTTCGCGAGCTGGAAGCATTACATCTCTGGCGCTTATATCTGTACCAAGTTGTACCTCTTCTTGAATAGTTGAAACCTCATGGTACATATGAGAAGACCCTGGTTCAAGAACCTGGCTATGACGGACCTCATCTCCTCTCTCAAAAGATAGATCATTAGTTGTATCGCCTTCATTGGAAATCGTTTCATTTAAATCAAGCTCCTCATCGCCAAAGGTCATCGGTTCATAACGAATATCTTCGACTATTGACTCTACTTTGGCCGTAACAACGGGTGTAGATTCCTTTGAGAAATCTTCATGAACCACGGACTCCTCCTTAGGTCTCAGTGCCTCTCTTTCGACGTTGGAAGAGGCTTCAGAATCATGTTGTGTTCCTGACGCGAGAACATTATTTAGGTCCTCTAATAGATGGTCACGCTTGTTACCGGGCGCTACTTCCTGCGACTGGGAGTTGTAACCATGTTTACTGGGACTGCTGCGAGTTGAAGATAAGACTTGACGTTCAGCATCAGCTTTCGAAGTGGCGTCCAAATTCTCTAAAGAAGGCTCTTCAGTGGTAACCAATTGGTTAAAATCTTCACTTTTAACGACTGGCTTGTCCTCGTTTTCATGCTGCGAAGAGGAATATCGCTTATTTGTCTCAATTATGGGCGGGCTATTAGAGTATGGTGCTCTGTGTAAAATATTTGCTGTTGGTTGCACGTTTGTCTCTGTTGTCTCTCGCACAGAATGAACGTTACTAAGTGGAGACGCAGTTCCTGCCAGAGGCATGGATTGGCCACTGATTCGGTTCGCATCTGCGCCCGATATCCTATTGATAACCGCCCTCTGGTAACTTCTCTCATCCAAATAAAAAACGGATAGATCCCAATTGATCAACTGTGGTACATGACCGTCAAAGGCTTGCATGTACGTATTTATTAATGACTTGATAAAGACAGTCCTTTCCTTTGCAGAGTTCGTCTCCCAGTAGTACTTTTTCCCCATGGTCAAAACAAAACCTTCATCGATCTCAGTATCTCGTTCAACTCTTATGAGTTCCTTCAAATCCCACGTTCTACCAATCTGGATTGAACCATCTGCATTTTCACGTCCCTTGTGCAGCTGGATTGCATTGGGACTGTTAGGCTTAGAGCTCAGAATTAAAATTCTCTTTTTCTTGTTCTGCAGTTGCGAGTTTGCCGGCGGCCTCGAGCTCGGCCATTTTGCATCTTCAATGATCCTCACATGTGTAATGTAGTTATTTGGCGCTCCAGAATTTCTATCATACGCCGTAAAGCAACTGCTTATAATTGCCTTCCTGTCGCGTTCGTACTGCTCTGCTAAAAAATTCGAGCTTTGAGATGTCCTTGAAGAGTTTGATGTCGTTCTTCGATGAGAAACATGAACGCCAGACACCGGTGGTGCATTTCCCATACTACTCCCGCTCACATTACGTGCATGTTTTGCCGAGCCGCTATTGGAGATTGTCCTTTTATGGAACGACGAAGGTTTCTCATCAGTGGAACCTTCCCTGCTGTGTGAGAATTTCTTAAAAGGGGACCTGGAGCTCTTCATTTCTGCCGAACCTCGCACACCTGAGACCCAAATCTCATCAGTTAATAGCCATTAACCATTGACTTGTTTACTGCTTATATCGTCCCCTATGGCCTATTTTTCGATCTGAGCCGGGTAACGGGGGCCTTGTTCATCAAAAATTTGTATACTAAGGTTGCGCAAATCTTTCAATAAGATCAGGCTGCAGTTTTAGTGCAATTGGCGATCACTGTCCTTCGATTAGCAGCTCATATTATCTAGTTATGTCCCTTGATTTCAACGCTTTGGCTCAGCAATTTACCGAGTTTTATTACAACCAATTTGACACGGATAGAAGCCAATTGGGCAACCTTTACAGAGATGAGTCTATGTTGACCTTCGAGACTAGTCAATTGCAAGGTGCTAAAGACATTGTAGAGAAGTTGGTCTCTTTACCTTTCCAAAGGGTTCAGCACAGAATCACTACTTTGGACGCGCAACCTGCGTCTCCAAGCGGCGATGTTCTTGTGATGATTACTGGCGATCTGCTGATCGACGAGGAGCAAAACCCTCAGCGTTTCTCGCAAGTTTTCCATTTGATCCCAGATGGTAGCTCCTACTATGTGTTCAATGACATCTTTCGTTTGAACTACTCTGCTTAGGGGCGCAGACAGTGTTTACAAGAGCATGGGACTGTTGTAACGTTGCAGTTTTTAATAGATATTTAGATGTCTCGAATGAATTGCTTGAATGGATACCTTTGTTGTTTTTAGTTGAGTGTGGAGTGAACGAATCAATCGTAACCAGCCCCTTTTACAAGGACGAGAAGAACAAGACGGTATTCGAGACGTATCGAAAGCTTGGTAGAGGTTAAGATGTCTTCCGATGATATTCCGAAAATCCCTGACAGACCGCAGAGAGTGAGAGGCCATCGTACGACTGAGGTGAGCGAGCAGGAGAAGTCTCCGGTACCATCTTCTGCGAAAACTGTTTTGGCAAAGGCTGAAGGATCGGAATTGCCCAAGATCCCAGCCCATAGACCCCAACGCGTGAAGAACAGTTCACCACCTCCAGCACTTCCGGCTTCAAGACCTCATGAGTCCTCTGGCGAGAAGCCATCAGTCCCTGATGAACGACCTAGTCGAGAAAAGAAGGACGAGAGGCGGGAAGACGATGGCATTTCTAAAGACGAAGAAGCTCAGGGCTTTAAAGAGAGTTCAAATGGCGAAACGGCGCCACGATTACCTGCCGCTCGCCCACAGAGAGTGAGGACCACACCCGCACTAGGGAAAATGCCCTCAACCGGACCTTCAGCGGCTCTTAAGGCCGTGGCAAGTACTGGTGATGTGGAGCAGTCAGAGGAACATCAGGATCAAAGTATGAAACGAAGTACAACAGAGAATTTAGATATGCTTGTTCAGAATACCAGCCAGCAGTTGAAAGAAATGGAAATGCTTTTATCGAAGCGTGATGCTCAGGTGCATGGAAATTCGCGATCGAGACCTATAAATGCTGCCGACGTAAAGTTGAACAGTGAACTGGTGCCCGATAACCAGAAACAGAAAAATATTGATCCTAATGATGGTCTTAAGATCGAGCCTCAGGCTGCCTCAAAACCAGAGTTCAACGGTGAGCAGTCATCAGCGGGAGAGAACGATGAAGAGCAGATCAATCGGGGATCACACCAGGAAACAGAACAGAGCCACATTACTGCAGAAGAGCATCCCGATGAACTTCAAGTACTGGCGTCTACAAATCAGGATGAAATGAAGGAAGCGCAGCCAGAAAGGGAACTGAGTCCTGATGAGGAAGCGCCGACGGCGCAGTCAACCAAAGCCCAGGTTAACGCGGATTCCGTTGAAGAGCGGGAAGCCGCAAAGCCCACTCGAGATCGTACACCAGTCCTAGAGGCCGACCGTCCGTCAGATAAGGTTAAGGAGACGAAGGAGGAGGACATTTCTTCAGAAGCAGCACCTCCAATTTCCAAGGACATAGATGTACAGTCGCAAAAGCCAGAAGATTCAAATATATCATCTGCCAAACGTGCTGGACCGCCAGTTCCCAAAAAACCTTCATCAAGAATAGCTGCTTTTCAGCAGATGTTGCAAAAACAGCAGCTTGAGCAGCTACAAGGCTCGAATCCTTTCCGATCTCAGGAATCCATGGAATCAACCCGCAGAACGGCGTTGAGCGATGAAAGAACTCAGTTTGGCAAGAATCTGGGTTCCTTGTTTGCAAATCCAGATATGACTGCTGGATCCCCGAATTCTACTGATAGAGGCACAGAGAGCAGTAAATTGGAAGCAACTATCGAGAATAAAAAAGTCTCGTCGGAAAGTCGCCAGAGAGCTCGAGGCCCGCGTGGACGTAAGTTGCCATCACAGGTGGCCAATGTCGAGAAGGTCAAGACTGAAAGTACCAATGACATTGAGCTATTCCACATGTGGAAAATAGTAACTAACAATCGGGAGGACCAAAAGAAAGAAGCTCTTGAGGAAGATTCTGGGCAGAAGTCTGCTCAATTGGCAGAAGGAAGCGATACCTTTGAGATTTTGAGCGATGGGATGCAAGAGAGACGTCCGTCTGTACTCGAAGATCCAAATCAACCAAAGATCAGATCCGAAGAGACTGTAAGCGAAAACCTGACACCCGATGAAGAGCCACAACGCCTCCTGGCGCAAGATGCTTTTGATTTACAGGAGGTTTCCCAAGTGAGTTCGACCACGAATCAAGAAGTCGAGGAGAATCCTCGGGAAACAATAAGTGTGACGCCAGAGCGCAACAGCACTGAAAGAGAAGCTACTGATGACAAGGATGCAACAAGCAGCTCCACCGATCTGGAGCAAGAACTCTAGAAGAGCTCCAGATCTGACATGAAGACCGAAAACTCCACATCGTAGATAATGCTATTGAATTATATGTTACCCTGTTTCTGTAATCAGAGTATTCTCCTAGAGCTTTAGCGGAATACCGATCGATGAGTACAACGAGCATCGTTTGATACAATTCTGCATTCTGATATAGTTGGAGGGCTTACAGGAGAGCTTTGTTTTGTTCCTATGGTTGTTGATAATGAGTACTATGAGCTGCTAGGTATCAAGTCTACAGCTACTGCAGTGGAAATTAAAAAAGCCTATAGGAAGAAATCGATCGAGGAGCATCCCGACAAAAATCCTAATGATCCAAAGGCTACTGAAAGGTTTCAGGCGATTTCTGAAGCTTACCAGGTTTTGAGCAATAATGAACTACGAGCCAATTATGATAAATTTGGTAAGGAGAAAGCAATACCTAAAGGCGGCTTTGAAGATGCGGCCGAACAATTTTCTGTAATATTTGGTGGAGATGCCTTCGAGCCCTATATCGGAGAACTGACTTTACTCAAGAATTTGCAGCGGCAAGAGGAGTTACAAGCCCAAGAGGACGCCGAGAAGAAGAAGGAGAAGGAGGAAGAACGGGCTGAGAAGAAGAAGGCAGCCGAAGGACATGATGAAGAATCCTTGAAAGCCCGTATGGATCACTTGAAACTGTATAACAAGGAGGAAAATGTGAAGGATTCTGCGAAAAAGACAAAGCTGGAAGAATTTGAAGAACAACTGAAAATAGAGAAGGAGAAGAACGTTGAGATTCTCGCGAACAAGTTAATAGAAAGGCTTTCGATTCTAACCGAAAGTGTTTACGATGACGCATGTAAAGATTCATTTGCAAAGAAATTCGAAGAGGAAGCAAACCTTTTAAAGATGGAGTCTTTTGGATTAGATATTTTGCATACTATAGGGGATGTTTACTGTGAGAGGGCGAGGATTTTTCTTGCTTCAAACACGGTGTTTGGTTTTGGAGGTATGTTTCATTCGATGAAAGCGAAGGGAGGAGTTTTCATGGATACCCTCAGGACTGTGTCGGCGGCGATCGATGCTCAAAGCACCATGAAAGAACTAGAAAAGATGAAAGGTGCCAGCGAGTCTGAGGCACCGCTACTCGATAAAGAAGGTAATGTCATTGCGAAACCTACCGCGGAGGAACTGGCTCATCAAGAGCAATTATTGATGGGTAAAGTATTATCTGCTGCATGGTATGGCTCCAAGTACGAGATAATGTCTACTCTACGGACCGTTTGCGATAGAGTTACACATGATAAAACTGTCGATAAAGAAACTAGATTCAAGAGAGGAGAGTCCTTACTTCTTTTAGGAAAGGTTTTCCAGAGAGCATATAGAACGCCAGCTGAGCAAGAGGAAGCCCAAATCTTCGAACAATTAGTGGCTGAAGCGACCAAAAAGAAGCGTCACGTTTAAATGACGGGTCTTCTAGTTATGTGAAAGCCTAAACCTCACAATGCATTTACAATTGACAATTCCTTAACTCACTTTTATATATAGAGTCTTTCATACGGTTTAGCTTCTCGACTTTCCATGGCTCATTAGCAGAACGAATCAGTCACCATTTTGGTCAGAAAAGTTCAACCTCATATTGAATTATTGAATATTCTACGGTAATTTTGAAGCCCTGTTATGGATTTATAGCTTTTTTTCGCTTAGAAGGATTAGAAACTTTTGCAGCGATACCGTGGACATCCATTGTAATCAAATGATTACGAAATGCTGAGCTGTAAAGCAGATCTCCCGCTATGTTGGCTAGTAAATATTCTGTCCAGTCGTGTGCTGTGAAACTTGTAGATGTCATCCTTACAAGATGGAGTTGGAATGGCTCTCAGCTTCATGTGCATCTTGTATGCTGCTGAGTTTCTATCTAGCTGTTGCATGGGAATATATTTCAGACGTCGAAAATAGGCAGGATCATCTTTATGTTTGAAATGCTGATTGAAAACCTCTTGGATTTTCTTATAATCCTGGTTCATTTGTGGAGGGATAACAGAAGCTGCCGCTATCGCTTTCGAGCTGTACATAGCAGCATTTGCGATACTTCCATGGCTAGCGTTGATGTCCTTCTTGGCTTTATCAAGTCGAACAAAAGCAGCAGCTGTTGCGGCGGCTGCGAATTTTAAAGCTCGAATTTTCCTTCGATACTCACCAAGCCTAGCGGCTTCGACCGCAGCTATGCCAGCTAGACATCTTGAGCGGGCAATCCGAGTAGTAATGGCAGATTGGCGAATTTCGAGGATGGAATCGCTATGTCCATGTCTTTTCTCGTTCAGCCAGAATCTAACCTTGTGCCGCGGTGGACGCTGGTAGACAATAGTGTCACTAACAGCACTTCTTGATTCGACCTTTCTCTCTTCATCAAATATTCTGCTGTCGCCTCCAGTTGAATTCGACCAAAATTTAAACCTGCGTGAACGAACAGAGGATTCACTCGAAAAACTTGCTCTAGGCTGACTGCTCCCTTCCTGTAATATTCCCTGGGTCTCTAGACTTTCAACAGAATATCGACCATCGTCGGTGGTAGAATAATAAATCTCTGTGTCGGAGCCGCTGGAACTACGAAAAGTGCTGCTCTTTTTGCGAAAGCTTTGGAAGCAAAATTTGATACCTCTTCTAAAGCTTCTTCTACTGCGCACATCTGTATTAATCGAATTTCCCAGACTTTCTGACGAGCTGGAACAGTCTTTTGAAACGCCTGTTGACAATCGCATAGAACAAGCTGTGCGCCCAGTCCAAATTTCAAGGTCATCTCCGCTTTCAATTGCAGATCTTTGGATTTTCATTGAGTTAATAGTGGGTTGGTTCCAATCGAAAGTGTATTTTGACTTTTGAATGTAATGGTTGGCGCTGTCTGGCGTTCCAAGATTCCTAGCTTGATACCGTCAATAAATCACAAGAACTGCTAAAAATTTACTCAATATTAAGAAATGCCCCAAGTTTTACAAAGCTTCTAAAAGCTCTCATTGTTTAATGTGACACAAGTGCGATTGAGCATTGGCGGTAACCAGCGGCACGAGTTTTCTCGGGGCGTCACAAATTCGAACAATGACGCTCTAATGAATGATTTCCGAAATGATAAAATTGCATAGTTAACAAATTATACAGTAACCAAATTAACACCTGATGATTCAAGTGATTGTTCAATCAATCTTACCTAACTATAAATCAGATTCTAGGAAACACCTGCAGTTTCTGTGGCAGCATTGTGGGATCTATATGTTGGCACGCGGCTCTGAGATTTTGAATTACATGGCCGGAAGCCACCCTTAAGGCCTGAAATCTCTATCTTCTGAATATGGGGAGTCAATTTCTGTATTTGATCCATATTAAATGGTCAATCTGCACATATCAAGCAGGGTCATGTTTAGCGAAGAGTCGTCCTGATATTCCCTATCGCTACTGGTAGATATCGTGCCGTTAAAGAAAAGCTAGTGACTTTTCTAATTTTGCCATCTAAGCTCTAAGCTTAGTGATATGTCTTCAAAAGGTGTTCCTTTTGTACAATTGGTTTGGAGCTGAGCGGAACGGCTGCTTTCCGATTCTCGGCGATCCAGTCGCCACCTAGTCGCCTAAACGCCCTGCAAGACTGTGACGTCCGGACAACATGGAAGCATTTCGCTTGTTTCCATGTTCAATCGACACTGCATCTGCTCCAGCGAATCCGCCTCTAGGTCCGAAATCAGCGGCCGATATATAACGGTGCATGTGTCTTCGAAGGACGGGTCCTCTAACTCTGATTGCGACAGCGCAAACGTTGCCGGCGACGATAGGTAATCGTTAGTGCTGAAGCAGCTCCGGTACGAGGAAGTGGGCGCCTGGGATAACGAGTGCGCCGCGGCGTACTCGGCCACGGCCTCTGTTTGCTTGCGGTTTTTCCAGAACCGCAGGTGATGCCTTTTGCCCTTTTTGTGCTGGCGCTCATCGAGTACTAGAGCTGTCTGTTTCGTCTTCTTGCTAAACCAAGAGGCCATCAGATCCATTTTCATTTTTAGGCGTTCTGCTTTCCCGTGCCTATGGGGACTGATCTCTGGCTTGTTCACTAGAATATTGGTCTTAGACTGAGCAGCCCAGATGTTGACATCGAGTGGCCGCTGTTGGAATCTTGGCATGGCCGGAAAACCGAAGTTTGGGTTCTCTCTGTAACCTTTTGGCATATGCGGTGTGTCGTGTTGCGCTGATGCACGATATAAAACAACGTGTGCTCCCTTCGGACGCTTCAAGTGCTTGCCGACTCTAATAGACTTATCTATCTTCAGTCTTCTTTTGTTTGTTTGTTCTTTTTTTTTTTTTGTGACGCTGGCGCCAGAACTCCATTTTGTGACGCTCTGTCTCTGCATCGACTCTCTATGAGAAAACACAAGATAACGGCATCAGTAGACTAGCTGCGCGGTACCTGAGAGACCACAAATGTTTCAACAGTCTATTGCCTGATGCTTCCGAGACACAACGGCAATGATGGAAACGACTATATTACATGATAGCATTCTCCAGCATCTCAGGTACTGGCTACGGACGATTGCCTCATTTCGGCAAATAGAGAGCGAAACTGTGATTGTTTGGAATGAACTCTTCAATTGAACCCGATTCCGATAGCTGCTATTGCCTGGTTAATATTTTTGTATTGTCAACAAAATCCTTAGGAGGAAAGGCGCGGGCGCGCCAGTTTTTCGGTTTGTGACGCCGCTGGCGAAGGACAAGTAAATAAACATGGCAAGGTAAAAGTTTACCTTCAAAGACTTTCAGGATAAAATCTATAAGCGGATCTGCTTTCGGACATACTGTCGGTTTTGCAGCCAATCATTCCAGGCTGTAAGGCATTATTAATGGACCAGCACCGGATTCAATCGGAAACCAGAAAAAAATGGCACCGCTTTCTAGGCTGTGGATGACTTACTTCGCAACATCAATATGATATTCAAAGACGATTGGCCCTGTGGAGGCTGGAGGCTTTGAAAGGTTCGTCGTGATTTGATGAATCTTTGACATTTTAATGTCACTGAGTACGTGGTTATAGGGGCCTTGATATGTTGATCCAGCTTGAGAACTCGACCTGTCTATACATTAGATTCATAGAAAGGACCTTCCTAAGAGTTGTATATAAGTTGCTTTGTGGGCCTAGTCCTGCATTCCTACGATGTTCAATCCGTATGACATGCAACCGAATTCGGGGTCGCAAGCGACGGGTTATTACCAGCAAATGCCGTCTCAACAGCAGCCTCAGCAACAACAGCAATTAGCTTCCTTCAACCAGACGGGACAGCAAAACATGGGATTCAATAATGCTCAACAGAATTTTAATTCGTTTCCAAATCAATCGCAGCCTGTACCACAGCAGATGAGTGGTTTCAATAGCAGTAATGCGCCTATGGGGCAGGCAAAAGGAAACTACTACGAGCAGAATACCGGTATTTCAGCTGGTACAGCTTTTAGTTCCAAACCCAACCTGACGTCTAACCAAACTGGTTTTGCATCCTCTAACAATTTCCAAGCTCAGAGTCAACCTTTGCAAACTCAGGGAACAGGATTTTACAATATCCCTTTCCAGCAGCCTCAGATCCAGCTCGGAGGACAACCTCAGCAGCAGCAGCAGCAGCAACAGTACGGACAGACTGGCATGCAACCTCAAATTCAGCAGCAGTACCAGCAAACGGGTATGCAAGCTCAGCCTCTGGCTCAACAACGTACTGGCACTCAGTCCCATCCTCAACAGCTGCAGCACCAGATGACCGGTTCACAAGTTCCCCAATTGCAACAGCAGAGAACTGGTCCTCAGTCTCAGTTTTTGCAGCCGCAATCAACAGGCTATGGACAAATGCAGGCGTTGTTACCACAGCAAACTGGATTCTACATACAATCGCAGCAGCAAACGCCATTGGAACCTTTGAGACCGAATGCAACTGGATTTGTCAATTCCTTTGCTAATAACGGTATAAACAACGACGTCAAGATTCCTGCCAGAAGGCTCTCCTTTATCACCGCTAATGATCAGGCGAAGTTTGAGAGATTGTTCCGTTCCAGGGTACCCAAAGGATCGAACACCATCTCAGGTAACGACTGTAAAGCTATCTTGATGAAATCGGGTCTGCAGCCATCTCAATTGGCTCGTATCTGGGCTTTGTGTGATACAAGCAAAGCTGGCGAACTGCTCTTCCCAGAGTTTGCTTTGGCTATGCACCTGGTTAACAACGTGCTGCAAGGCGATTCCATTCCGTTTGAGTTACAGAGCAAAATCAAGAATGAGGTGTCGGGTTTTATTGATGCTATTAATTTAAGCATCGCATCCGGAAGCCAGACTGATTTATCTCAAACAAGAACACCGTTCGACCAATTTCTGCCTACTAATGCGACAGGGTTACAGCCGCAGCATACTGCATCCATGCCACAAACTAGCTTTGGTTTTCCACTTCAGTCGCAACTTACTGGTGGCGCAATTTTGAATGCACAGATGACTGGGTCATTTCCACAGACCACCTTTGGACTACCTGTGCAAATGACTGGAGGAATGCAATTAAATCAGCAAATGACGGGCGGGAGGTTGCAGCCCCAAAACACAGGTTATATGCCGCAGACTTCTTTCAATGCACCTATTCAGCCTCAAGCTACAGGAAATGGCATGCTTCAATCCCAAATGACCGGTGGCTTTGCTCCAAACGGGATGAATCAAAGCTTCAACTCGATCGTCCCTCAAACTACTGGAGGATTCAATAATGTTCGAACATCACAGGGAAAGGCTAATTATAATCCACAAATAAACTTAACTGGCGGTGCTGTTACCTCCCAGCAGACTAACATCCCGCTTCCACAACAGCTTACAGGAGGAACAATACCTAATCTAACGTCGCAATCTACTGGTAGTATCCCCATTCAACAGCCTTCAATTACGGGGATGGCAGCACCAAATGCGATGCCGCAACTTGGAAATGATATTCCTCCACAGGTCCAGTCCTATGGAGGCGTCTCGTCAACGCTGCCATCTCAATCGACTGGCAATCTTGCGTCACTGCAAAACCAGCCAACGGGTTATCTCCCACCTTCCGGGTTCAACCCAACCATGCCTTTGACTGCCCAGAAGACCGGGTTCGGCAATAACGAGATTTATTCACAGAATAACCTTGGATCTGATTTTAGCGCTCAGAACGCTGACTCGATCACTCCCGAGGAAAAATCATTGTTTTACAAGATTTTCGAAACTTATGACACCAATAACAAAGGTCTCTTGGACTCGTCCTCTGCTGTGGAAATTTTCAGGAAATCGGGCCTGAATAGAAGTGATTTAGAGCATATCTGGAATCTTTGCGATGTGAACAATAGCGGGCAACTGAACAAGCAAGAATTTGCTCTTGGCATGCATCTTGTTTACCGCAAGCTGAATGGTTTTCAGTTGCCAAATCGTTTGCCCTTGAGTCTAATTCCCTCCAGTACCAAGATTATAGACAATGTGAAGAATCAACTCAAAAGTGTCCCCAATAAAGAAAATAAGCAAAAAACTAAAATTGATGCTTTGAGTTATAAAAACAATGATGATGAAGCCTTACCTAGCTTCCGCAATCGCCGAAAGGTGTTCAACAATACTGCAGCCTCGACTCAGAAAACTTCTCGACCAGAGGACGACCTAAAGGGGGAAAAAATTGCTGTCTTGAGGAAAGCAATCAAAGACAAACGAAGCATGTTAGATTCCCTCAGAACTCAGGAATCGACTATCTCCGAGCAGGAGGAATTGAGGCGTGTTGAAATTTTGAAGTCGGAGCTCAAGAACTTGCCACAATTTCCAAATGTAGAGAATGATGCAGTTCCGATCGACTTGAAGAACAGATTTGATGATGTCATTTCGAAGTTACCTCGGATATTTTCTCGAATTGCCGAAGTTGATAAGGAAATAACGAATGCTAAGGTCCGTCTATTCAAACTCAAGAATCCATCTTCGCTATCAGGCACGGGAGTTAATGGAGAGATTACAGAGGAGGACAGAAAGAAAGCGAAGAGTAAGGCTATACTGAAGGCAAGAATGGATGCCTTAACTGGCAGACAAACAGAACCAATGGAATCTCTGGAAGAAGAAGAGAGGAAGTATAATCTGGGAATTAAGAGAATTCAGGAGGAGAGTAGCAAGAACGAGCACATTATAGATGACATAAAAAATTCCATCTCAGAAATCTCTTCCTCGTTGAGATGCAGCATGAATGGCGGAGCCGTTGGAGGTAATCCCGCTGATTTCGGCAAATGGGAATTTGGTGTTGGCTTACTGCCAGAAGTTCGCAGCTTTATAGAGACTTTAAATTCAAGCAGGGAGGAGATCAGCAGAAATACTATTCAAGATTCGAAATACCCCTCAGCTGGTTCTCAGTCGGGAGCAGCTGTTTCGCATGCCCATTCTACTGGAAACCAGAAGCCCTCAGCCGTCGCCAGCGTCTCTGATGCCGAAGACGATGAAGAGGAGAGACAATTGAGAGAAGAACTAGCAAAGTTAAAGCTTAAGAAGAAAACCGAGAAGGAGAAAAGGTTAGCTGAGCTACGCAGACAAGTAGAAGAGGCAAAGATTGATTCTGATGAGGATACAAGCGTTCCAATGGCCAAACCTGCTGAAGATCCGGTCCCAGCCGTTGGTCAGGCGTCAACCCCTTCAGATATGTATCGCTCCACAAAGCCAGTCGTCCAAAATACATCTAAAGCACCAGAGAACTCCGTGTCTTCTGCTCCAGAGGGAGATAGAAATCCTTTTTTCAAGCAAAAGGATCCTTCGAGCTCATCATTTGATTTAAAGGCAGCTGAAACGCAGAGAAGATTGCAGAGGGGCTTGGATGATGACGATGACGGTTGGTCTGATGATGAATCGCAGACGGTCCAAGCTAAAGATCAAACAGGTGGGCAACATCACCATGCTGAAAGGCAGGCGAATGCCGATATTCAAGCTACCGAGGCCAGGAACGTGAACCCCTCAGGCGCTGTCCCAATAGCCGCCCCGCTACCTTCTTTGGGAGGGACCGCGGAATCTAATTCGGGCCTTCCAAGCGTCAACAATCAACTACCACCTCCTGCTCCACAATTTCCACAAGCAGGAGCAACTGGTGCCCCTCCCGTGCCAATCGCGCCTCCTTTGCCACAGATAAACTCTGGTGCAGGTTTCTCTATGCCTCCTCCACCACCGCCATTGCCTGGCCAATTTGTTGCGCCTGCTCAGCAGAATCATCTTTCTGTCAAGTCTCACAATTTGGACAATTTGCACGACTCTGACGACGTCCTCTCTATACCAGAATCTGTGTCCTCGGTAGACGAAGACAGTTATCAGCCCTCCGGTATCCCGCCTCCACCTCCATTGCCGTGAGCGCCTGCAGGAGAAGGTCCTTCTGCACAAAAGTGTATATTGCAAACGCTCTTTTTATTTATGTGGATTATATTACAACAACTGCTTACTCTACGTCATGAGAATCCTTCTCTTAGGCAATTGGACCTGGCTGTAAGCCTACACGTTCCTCATCGGGTCTTCAAGATCTTTCGCCATCTCTTGTGAAGCCATTACATGGCGATCCTCGGGCACAAGTACCTTGTCCTTATCCAGCTCCTTCTTAACAGCCTCTCGGTAGTGCAGCATATCGTCCCTTGGAGTATACCATGCATGGTCAACCTTAATAACTCTTCCTGCAAGTTTTATCCCGTTCAAGTTATCGATGGCCAGTATGGTCGACCGCTGGTCCTCGTACTTAAGGTAAGCAAACCCTTTTGAGTTACCGGTCTCTCGATCTCTCACTAAACAAACATCAACTGGCACCCCATATTGCGCAAACACCGTCAAGATATCGCCTTCTGTCAGCTCTGTATTCAGTCCTCCAATAAATATGTACGCCTGATTCTTGTACTCTTCATGCCAGGATAAAGCAGATGACAAGATGCCATTATTCAGTTCGGCTTCATTGATCTTCTGGATCGCTCTGATCTGATTCATAGACCCAATGTGGATTGTCTAACTTAGCTTCTTGTAGCCATTTCTTCTAGAGATGATCTAACTTTATATAATTGACCTCGCTACCAACCACCCAGGACTCCTTCAAAGACAGTCGGTTCGTTAGGTAATTGTGAGACTATGGAGAGCTTTGTGGAGGGATTGACTAAGTTTTCCACCTGTGATGTCGCCGATGGGCTGCTCAATCTTCATTCAGTAGTGGACGGAGGATACTTCCCCAACTTGACGCTGTATTCTCGAAGTTCGAAGGTATCAGTGGTTGGTAGAGCCTATACAGTATTATTTGCGGCTGTTGATGATCCAAGACCGGCGGTGAACTACATTGATGGGATTCCAGAGGGGTCTTTCCTTGTAATTGCGCTTGAGAAGAGCTTACAGGTTCCGTATGCACCCTATGTTAAGGTCACACAGGCCTGTTATGGTGGCCTCATGTCTACGAGGGCAAAGTACCAAGGTGCCGTCGGTTCAGTGATCTTTGGCCGCGTCAGAGATGTCGAGGAGCATCGCGCACTGGAGTATCCAGTTTTTAGCTATGGATTAGGTGCTTGTGCGCCCAAGATGGCAATCAAGCCCGTTGCCATCAACGTACCATTGGAAATTTCATGCATCGATGGCACTAACAAAATCATAGAACCGGCTGACTACATTGTCGGTGACGAACATGGTGTAGCACGGATTCCAGGCGATATGGATATGGCAAGACTCTTGGAGTACATGAAGGCTTCTGTAGAGACAGATGAGCTGGTTGCTCAAGACATTAATGCAGGTTGCCCAGCCAAGGAAGCTCAAAAGGAGCGCAGAGAAGTTCTTAAGAGATTCTTATAGGAGATGGAACTTAAACTCTGGCAGACGTCACTTCAAAAACGTATGAATATTAAGATCATGAATGAATTTTGCAGAGGGCTTTTCAAGCAACGTATTACTTCGATATTACGGAGGATAAAGAATCTAATAGATGACTGGTGTTTGAAAAATCACAAAAGCATACCAACGGCAGCTAGAACACCTGCGCCCATGCCAATTGCTGCCTTTGGTGCCGCATTGCTTTGACTGGACTGGCGGCTACTTGTTTGAGATGCTGAACTAGCCGTGGAAGAAGCAGAAGATGTCTTGGACGAAGAAGCAGATGATATCTTGGACGAAGAAGCTGCTCCGGTTGCAGTTGATGAGGATGTCCTGGATGCAGTTGATGAAGACGCTTGAGAATCAACGGAAGAAGGTTGAGAACTGGACTGAGATGAAGTGCTGATTGCAACGGAAGAAGAGTTCGTTTGAGAACTGGGTTGAGATGAAGTGCTGACTGCAACGGAGGAAGAATTTGTGTGAGAAGTGGGCTGAGATGAAGTGCTGCCTGCTGTTGGTGTCAAAGTAGCCAGAGCGGACGAAATGGCTGGCTCCAGTCTGCTTGAGTACCATGGGAGTGCGGTCATCAGTGAACTAACCTGGTTGAAATCAATCTCGGAGTAGAGTGTGGTGTAGGAGTCATCATTAGCAGTAGCGATTGCCAGTCCAAGTTGAAGAATCTCTGGTGGTAAACTCACCTGACTGGCGATGCCCATATATTGCGGCAAGTTGCCTTTGGCGTCGCTCAAGATGGCATTAAGTTCTGCTGATTGCGTTGGGTCAATAGCGCGCACTGCGCAGATGGAAGCAGCTAGAAGGATTAACTTGTTGATGGACATCACGCTTGATTCTGTTCCAATAAGGATCTTTACTGAACCGTTGGTAACTGCACAGAAGGTAGTCAATGGCACCAAAAGATTGGTCGTTGGCGTATTTATAGATTTACAAAAATGAGGAGTGATTCTGCTTATGCTCTTTGAGGTCATGTACGAGTTCCCATCACTGGGGTGCGTTACTCAATACAGCGCCGCATCTCTCGAAAAGTGCTACTTCTGGGAAGACATTCTCAGATATTCTCGTCGTCAACACTTCCTTGTACGACAAAGCTTCGTTTGCACTAAACGAAGGTGCCAAGCTACAATTATTTCCACAAGAGGAAGAATGTGAACTCGATGGTCCTGGCAGGGGCATCTCTGTTGGATTGATCATGTCTACAAGCGCAATAGGCTCCAAGGCGCGAAGAATTTTGATGGATTTGGTGTTGAGCTTTGATAGACTATCAGCAATTCTGAGCGAGGACAATTGGTACATTTGGCACATTTACCGATGCTCTAGGCTATCATCAGGAGTCTACATAGCGAATAAACGAGTATTTTTATGTGGTGAGTCAGCTTAGAAGAACATTGCAACTGAACCGATAAGGAAAACGCCCAATATAGTATTCAGTTCATTGAGATTGGCAGCAGCACTATGACTAGACGTCTTGGTAGATGATGTAGCACTGGCGGTAGTAGACGAGGAGATAGCAGAAGATGTGGAAGAGCCAGCAGATGAAGTAGAAGAAGTAGATGAGACTCTGGAAGTTCCCGTTACAACAGAACCACCACTACTTGCTGTGGCAGTCGACGCCGCGTCGGACTTACTGCTTTCTGATGTGGTATTTGATATTAAGTTGGATGATGAGTGCACTGAGGATGCAGAAGCAGTCGCTTTTGGTCCAATTGCGGTATCGGTTATACTGTTTGCTTTGAACGCAGATTGTATCTCAGGCTCTAACCGGCTTGAATACCAAGGTAATGCAGTCATCACGGCGTTTATACTGTTAAAGTCGAGCTGGCTGAATAGCGTCGTGTAAGCATCGTCGGTATAGGTCGTCATCTGAGTGTATACATCCAGCACGCCAGATGGTACTGTAAAACTTGGATCGTTCACGGCTAAGGAGATGTAGTCACTCAAGTGGTTGTTGACATCGCTCAAAATCGCCTGAAACTCGACAGCGTCAGCATTTGAATCAGCGCTAACCAGAGGTGCAATTATTAGCGCTAGAGTAGTGAGCGTGTAAAAATGCATTTTCAGACCTATCTATCTTGATGTCTTTCTCTCTTGCTCCTTTCGAAGACGTGGTTATTCTGACTTTATATGATTCAATGAAGATGGAAACAATCATACAACACCTGGTTTGTAGCTAATTGTCAAATAATGCAGGAATATCATCAGGAATAATCGTGCTCGTTTGGACCTGTAAACGATCGCCATTTGTCAACCGCTCTCGTTAATCGTATTTGGATGGGACGGACTTGATGTTGGTCAGCCAAATAGAGAAAAAAATAAGCGAGCTAGATTCTCTATTAAATTGCTGGTGCGCTGGGATTTTATCACATAATATCGACGGCCTTAAGCGGCTCGCTTGCAGAGCTTGCTTCGTAAAGCGACCCTCCTCATTGTAGCGAAAAGTTTAAGAGTTGTTTAATCGAGTCTTCTTAGCGTATCGAATTTTTCCTTTCTGCCAAAAGCCTTAATCACATCGGCAGTGTCTTGTGATAGACAGTCTAAGTTTAATGTCCTCATATTTCGCAGCGGTTCCTGGAGCTTCATTGACATTTGATGGCGCCAATATTATACTGGATGAGAATTATAAGCCATTAGGAAATGATGATTTGGAAGCTAAAATGGGCGATTCGGGAGTACTGAGAGATTTAGTTTTCACAGCGGAGGGAAATGAAATGGTTTTAATGCTAGGAAGTCCAAGCTCCTCGCTGCTTGAGGCTCTCTCAAGTAATCAAAGACAGCTTTATTTTCCAGACGAGTCAGTGAGATTCAAAACAGGAGACTATTGGAGATATGTGAAAGAAAGTCCTCAAGTAATATACAGCAATGAGGCAGATATCCATTTTCCACATCTTACCGTTAAGCAAACAATCGACTTCGCACTTAGTTGCAAATATAATGCTCCAAAAGCACAAAGGAACCAGTTGCGAGATGAATTGCTACAGGAATTTGGTTTATACCATGTCAGAAATACTCGTGTGGGAAACGACTATGTGCGCGGAATTTCGGGAGGGCAGCGCAGAAGAGTTTCGATAATTGAGACGTTCATCGCCAATGGCTCTGTGTATCTTTGGGATAATTGTACTAAAGGTTTGGATTCCTCCACTGCGCTAGATTTCTTGACTACCTTGAGAGATATGACGAAAAGGAGTAAATCTGTAAGCTTGGTGAGAATATCACAAGCAAGCGATGAGATTGTTTCGAAATTTGATAAAATCTTGATGCTCTCTGAGAGCCATCAAGTTTTCTTTGGAACAATGGAAGAGTGCTTGCATCATTTTGAAAGCACTCTGCAAATTGCTAGGAATCCCAATGATAGTATCATAGAGTACCTGACATCACTTCTTAGATATTCCTCTGACATCAGCAACGCGCCGAAGACCACATTATCAGAGGAACAGCTGTATGAGGCCTGGAAGAAGTCGAGTAACTATAGTTACTGGAAATCTAAAGTGAAATACGATGGTACCAGTAACGAAAACATGTCAATTTCAGCATGTGCTGAGCAAAATGACGGCGTCAGTAAGTGGAGTCAATTGGGCACCTGTACAAAACGAGCTTTCCAAAGAATTGCAGCAGATAAATCTTCCATGATCGCTGAAATTATTTCTGTCACCGTACAGGCTCTAGTTATCGGATCACTATTTTATAATATTCCTCTGACTACAATTGGTTCGTTCTCCCGAGGATCTCTCGCTTTCTTTTCTCTCCTATTCTACACGTTCATGGTGTTAGCTAATCTTCCCGACGAATTTCAAAGACAAGGTATCATTAAGAAGCAAGTGCAACTCAACTTTTACAGTAGATGGATCGAAGCTCTGGCATCAATCATTTGTGACTGTGCTTTCAAAATGGTATTGGTGATAAGCTTTACTTTGATTCTTTACTTTCTGGCTCATTTTCAATACAACGCATCGAGATTTTTCATTTTCCTGCTCTTTCTAGCAGTTTACAATTTCTCCATGGTGAGTTTGTTTTCATTCATAGCATACATTGCTCCGACTGTAGCTATCGCCAATGTAATCGCCGGTATACTTCTGTTAGCGATCGCGATGTATGCGTCTTATGTGATTTACTTGAATGCCATGCATCCCTGGTTCGTCTGGATAGCTTATCTGAACCCTGCAATGTACGCTATGGAAGCGATCTTGAGTAATGAGTTATTCAATCTAAAACTTGATTGCTCAGAGTCCAGTGTACCCAGAGGTCCAACGTACAACAATGTGAGTTTTAAACACAAAGCATGTGCTTGGCAAGGCGCAACTTTGGGAAATAATTTTGTTCGCGGTCGTGATTATTTGAGTTCAGCTCTTCATTATGGCTATGATCATGTTTGGAGAAATTTTGGGATTCTCCTTGGTTTCCTGTGCTTTTATTTGGTGATTTCCCTTCTGGCAGCAGAGCATATCAAACCATTATTGACAAGGAGACACGCTAGGGCTTTTAGGAGACTACTGCCTTTTAGGAATTTGAAAAATGATAACTTGGACGAAAAATCGCACATCCATGACGCCGACTCTATAGCTATGCCTTCCTTGGGATCATCACGATCTTCCGAGTCTACTGATTCACTCACTTACCTGGGCGGTGCGAAGAAATATCAGCCAACCACTCATAGTAATTTAAGCGAGAATGTGCCAGTAGCTCATGTTGTAACGTGGAAAGACGTTAGATTCTCGATTGGGGACAAAATTCTAATCAACACTGTTTCGGGATACGTAAGCAGCGGTTTAACTGCGCTGATGGGAGAATCAGGAGCAGGCAAAACTACTCTTCTGAATATTCTCTCTCAGCGGACTAACGGTGGTAAGCTTGAAGGCCAAATTCTGGTTGATGGAAAGGTCGTTAGTGATATTGGTGCATTCAGAAGAAGTATAGGTTTTGTTCAGCAGCAGGATGTTCTCTTAAAGCGACTGACTGTGCGAGAGACACTGGAAGTTTCCAGCATACTGAGAGGCGATAGTGATATGGTGTATATTCATTCAGTTGCCGCGATGCTTGACTTACCACTCAATAAACTCGCCGCGGATCTCTCGCCAACCGAACGAAAACTTCTTTCCATCGGGGTTGAACTAGTAACAAAGCCATCGACACTGTTGCTTCTAGATGAACCGACTTCGGGCCTTGAGCCTCATGCTGCCCTAACGATTGTCAAGTTTTTAAAGGAGCTTTCTTTGCGGGGCCAAGCCATCCTATGCACTATTCACCAGCCAAGCAAAAGTGTTTTCGAACATTTCGATTCCGTTTATTTGCTCCAAGGAGAAGGTAAGTGTGCGTATTTTGGTCCGGTAAATCGCATCTGTGACTATTTTACAGCGAAAGATCATCATCTTACGTATCGTCCAGAGCAAAATCCAGCTGACTTCATAATTGATGCAGTGGGATCCTCCAAGCGAGTACTAGATGGACCACTCGACTCTTCAGGCATAAGGATGGCAAATTACGATTGGCCAACCATTTGGGTGAACTCAAATGAAAATCAGCGCCAGCTAAAGATGGCCCAGGATCTCGAAATGAAGGTCCGTTTATCGGCACCAGAACTTTCCAGGACTTCTCAGACAAAGAAGCCTTTTTTGAAACAGTTGCTTGTGATCACTAAAAGGCAATACTTGTGCATTAGGCGTGATAAAAGCTATATTGCTTCCAAGTTTCTTTTGAACGGCGGAGCTGGACTGTTCATTGGTTTTTCATTCTGGAAAACGAAGCATAACATTGATGGGTTACGGAATGCTATCTTCTTGTGCTTTATGTCCCTTTGCGTCTCCTCTCCACTTATCAATCAGATACAAGATAAGGCTTTGGAATCCAAAGAGGTGTATCTTGAGAGAGAAGCAAGCTCAAACACTTATCATTGGAGTATCCTTCTGCTGGCTCAGTTGCTAGTAGAGATACCACTGGCTATCGCTAGTTCCACTGTTTTTTTTCTATGCTGCTACTTCTGTTGCGGATATGACTCTTCACCTCAAATCGCTGGCGTCTTTTATTTCAATTACATCCTGTTTTCAGTTTACTACCTCTCATTTGGGCTGTGGTTGATATATTCTGCGCCAAATGCGCAAACGGCTGCCATCTTCGTGGCATTTCTTTATAGTTTCACTGCCTCCTTCTGTGGTGTCATGCAGCCATATGATCTATTTCCAGGATTTTGGAAATTTATGTATAGGGTTTCTCCCTATACATATTTTATTGATACCTTTGTCAGTTTGCTATTGCATAACCGGCCTGTCATTTGCGACACTGATGAATTAGTGCCTACATCGCCATTAGATGGTCAGACTTGCGGGCAGTTCCTAGAAGCATTTATCGAACAATATGGTGGTGCGGTCAAAAATCCTTCTGCGCGCACCGTATGCGCATATTGCCCTTATAAAGTTGGTGACGATTTTCTGCGGCAACAGCACATGAGCTTCAGTAATAGATGGCGGAATTTCGGCGTGCAATGTGCCTTCATTGCATTCAACATTGTAGCGATGTTTTTTGGATTTTATCTGGTACATGTCAAGACTGCTTGGCATGTAGTGTCAAAGATACCACGAAGGGTTTTTGGGCGAAAAGTCTCCCGTGTGCTATGAACGAAGAGTGACGATTCATGGTGTTGCCTGTTTTATAATTCGTTCCATATTGACACAATTGAATTATACCTTTTTAGCGTGTATTCATCAAAGATGGAAAGATGACCCAAAACTGATTTTCGAGAATCTGAGATTGGATCCTCTTCTGTCGCTGTCGCACAGTATATGTAACCCGAGCATTCCTCCAGTTGCATCCACCGTTCCTGACTCTTCGGGATGATCATTCCTTCAATGTTCAGCGGAGCGTTATAGATACTTTGCAGCGTAGCGAGATCCCCGTATCTCTCTTTAAAATACTTGGGATCATTTTCAAAGTCCAGCTCTGCACCGTGATTTCGCTTACATGTTTTCAAACCACCATTTGTCCATAGTAGGTCTTGCGAGTCGTCACAGTGAGCAATTTGCGAAGCACAAATTTGATAGACGGCACTACCTTTCTCAACTGATTCTCTCATTGGTCCAATAATAGCTCCATCGATCGGATAGATGCTATAATTCTGCCCGGCATATAACTGTCCGAGCCAGAACATCTCTTTATCTCCATATACACATCTTTTCATCTTCGCGTCAAGATTTAGCATGAATGAAAACAGTAGGCCATCGAGATTTCTCACTTTGTTGATCACCACGAGCCCACTATCGACGTGATGCAGTAAAAGATCGTGGGAAAATCTTTGAAAAACAGCAGCTTCTTCAGATTTGTCAAAATCAATCAAGCCCGAGTGATATCTAATTTGGCTCTTGATCAAGTTCTTCTCTTGCCACGAGGGTTCCACATCCTTTAACATATCGACGCAATATTGAAACGTTCGTTCTTCGGGCATGAACCGATCTTTGTACATCAGAATCCCGCTTTCTTTGTAGCTTTTATCGAGCAAGAAATCTTCAACGGGGACGAACGGAACAGCGTCAACATCCAGCAGGACAACTTCTTCGAAAGTGTTGAAAATGACGGCGAGCCATTTGTTTATGACATTTACGATGTGCTTCTTTGCGAAATGTGCATCCAGAAGTGGCAAGCAATTGACTAGGTAAACCTGCTGACTTGAACTCTCAACTATCTCTTGCAGTTCTTTTCTGAAATCGGCAGAAAGCTCATTTCCGGACGTGATAATTTGGATAGGCAGACTATTGCCATGATGCTGCAAGACTTTCAATTGCTTGTAGAAAAGATATTTGCTTGCCTCATTTAGAGTGATAACTATTCCTTTACCTTTAGCAATGGCTTGCCAATTAAGCCAGAAATCCGTGTTAAATTCACGAGATAAGTCAGGAACTGGCTCCTTTTCACCGCTTGTCAAGTTTATAACCTCGGGCCACATTGGATCGCTCGTCTGATCGTCTACCTGTCTGAGGAACGGGAAAACTCGCCTGAGAAAATCTTCGGGGGAAATGTTGCTCCTGTCATGTGGGTCTATCAAGCTCTTTATTTCGAATACTTCCTGCATAGAGAGCCCTCCGGCAATAAAACAGTAGTCGAACAACCGTAACCTTTCGCCTAACAGGGAAATTAGCAAATCGTCCACCTCATTGCCATAAAAATCCACAATTCTATCATTTGACCAGTCCTGGTTCATTGCGTACGTAGCATCGATCATATACCTGCACTTGTCAGAAAGTGGGGCATTTTCCCAATTGACCAGCAACTGCTGCTCGCTATCCTTTATCCCATTTCCATTTACTGAGAAAAAGCGCCAGAAGCTGGCGAATAAACTCTCGTCCGCAGCCGCCTTCCTAAGTGCTTTTCTTCGACGGTTTTCGATCCAACGGAAGGGAGATGAATCTTTAGCGTCCCGACCAACTGGTTTTGTCGAGCTCCTACCGTTTGAAGACACTGGGATTGACGTGGCTTCCGTGCTGCTTGTTATGACAAGGTATATCAACACAATGAAGCTTCCAATAAGGGAGATCCTTCTGATTAGAGGCCCTCTTCCATGCTTCAGGCTACCAATCACCTGGCGGAACCTCATCGGGCCGAGTAACCAAATCAATTCTCTACAGCTAGTGAATCATGCTAACCAACGAGTAACCACTGACTAGTTTAGAAGAGATGATCTCTTCAATCAGGTATTAACGGAGATGGCTCATGTAAAAAAAAAGTGCTTCCAACCAGAGTCGAACTGATGATCTCCACATTACTAGTGTGGCGCCTTACCAACTTGGCCATAGAAGCTGTAATGATATGTGCTCTGAGAGCTTATTACAGGACCATGAACATCGGATAATGTCGTGTGCCCATACAAACGAAGACCAAGGTCCAATAACAATGTTCTGATAAGCGCCAGCTAGCTTAGACGCAAGTTTGCTCCACTCGAAAGTTACGCTTAGACTTTTACCAAAAATTACGTCAAATATCCGTTCTAATCTACCATCGTGATCCAGTTCTGTAGCACAGCTTGATATTTAGTTAAACACCTCACCACTTGCAGACTCAGTGTCCAGCGGTAGAACAGTCAAGTGACTTCAGTTGTCTTGTCACGTGCATCCCGCCATATAATCAAGCCGATAGAGATAGCAGAGGTCAAGCTTATCAAGTCTGCACTAGGACCTGCGGGGAATACGTCGCAAGTTGTTTCTATTCTGACAGCAAGAGCTGAATTTCAGTTCAAGAAATGCTGCTGTAGCAGTCAAAGTTCAAGCTTAAATAAGAACGCTGTGGATAGCGGGAAATTAATGAACAACACCGACTCTTTTTTTCTTGCGTATCGGATTTTGAAGGCTGGCATAAACGAGGCGGTCGATGCAGGAAGTTAAGAGATCTTGGCATTGTTGACGAAATCTCTTTGCAAAAGGCACATGGTTGTCATAGCACCACAGACTGCAGATCCGGGTTATCTGGCGCTATCTATGCGAGGCGATAATGAAGCGTCCGATGCTGGGATTGAATGTGTAGATAGGACGCCGCTAACTTATCCAAGTAGTGCTGCGTTCGATAAGTTGATCTTGGAGATTTGAAATAAGTAGTAGATCCCGTTTCTTGTCTCGATAACTTGTGTCAGAAGTTTCTTCATACATCATCGATTTCCGACTAAGCGGGGGAGGTCTGAAATTACCAAGAATCCATTCCAGTTAGTCTGGTAATACTTGTGGATGCGAAATCATACTAGCAACAATGGTTGAAAATCTTGCACTCAAAGCAGTCGTGGTCATTCACGTAATTTGTCAGCGGAGCCGAACACGCAGCTGCCGGAACGTCGGCCATCCGATAATCCAATCCAGCCTCCACCTCCAATGCCCTGGTCTTTCAGCTCTGCGATGGCCCATCCGAGCTTAGCTCTTCGCTTCACGTGATCGGTCCCGTGCCAGCCACCACCACCACAGTTAAACGAAATGTCAGAAAACTCGAAGCTGGCAAGAGGAAATGGAGAGAATCATTGAGATTGATCTGTCAGCAAACATAAAATTCGTTTAGTCATGTTGGCTGGCCCAGTCATGATAAAAGTCGAGTGGTTTCAAATGACTAGTCGGAAATTGTCTCTTGATTACAGTCCTTTTGGTGCCTAGTTCTGCCAAATCTCCGAAAACCGGTTGATGTCGGATTAATTTATTCCTTTATTGTCGCCGCCATTGTATACTATACGTAGGGTTTCGTAACTATGTCAGAAATTGGTGGTGACGATGCTCTAAAGGAAGAGAGCGAGAATATAGTTAATTTATCGCAGGAGTTACAGAATCAGATATCCAAGAATTCTGAGTTGGGAACGAGGCTGTTATCGCTGTTGCTGGTTAGCAGTAGTAACGGCAAGGAAATTATTGGTGCAATCAATCGAGGGGACATTTCTAGAATAAAAGGTTTGAATTTTAATGCCAAAGTTGGGAAAAACGACATAAAGGAAAGCGAAATTGATATCATCAAGAGGAAGAAAAGTACAGAGGCGTCCGCTAGATTCCGAATTCGTAAGAAACAGAGAGAGCAAGAGAGGCAATCGGAGTTGAGGGAGCTGAATATCCGGATTCAGAACCTCAATAAGAGGGTCAACGTTCTGTTGGATGAAAATCGCTACTGGAAACGACAGTTGGAGAAAGTGAACGATAGAAAGTCTGAAGAGCTCCTGGAGAGTATCAGGAGACAAAATCAATGTAGTCAAGATGGGTGAATTGCCCGTTCTAGATTATTAAGCATTATAAAATTTTATCTTTTACTAGCGAATACTCGTAGGCTGGTCTAGCGCAAATCAAGAATCCAGCTTGTTCTGGTAAAAAGAGATTCTTTCCGCCCATTTCTTGCTGATCATGATTCTCTTTTGTTTTAAATTCATCAAGTCGCCATTGGAACACCAGCCGGATTCTCTAAAATTTTTCTCCACGGCTGCCAGCCTTTCATCCTCGATTTGCTGCTGTCTCATGAGTATGCTCGTGTACTCACTTAGAGTCATCATTTCGGGTTTTTTAGATTCGTCGTGCTTATCAAGCGTACCGCCAATATATCGTTTATCATTTTTATAGTCCTTGCCCTTGTAGACTTCATCAAGTATTATGTTTGATTGCATTTGAATCGTTGTATAATCTTTTGAATTTAGTTTATCTGTGACCGTAATAACCGGTATCGATTGAGTCAGTTTATCCAAATCAACCGTTATGTCATTTTCCACCCTTTCTGCCGCGTCTTGATCCTTATCTTTTTGGTTTATCCTTTTCCCCTCTGTTGTTTCTGGTAGCCCACTTGTTGCCGTCGGTGGGCTGAATTCTGTATCCCCATAACCCCTCGACCCATTCGATTGATTAAAATAGTCCATACTACTGGGTCTAGCCTCGCCTTGGCTCCATTGATCTGTAATTTCACCGTGATGATGCGTCTTTGTTGTCGGTGTCCTCGCTGTGGAAGTAGATATAGGTGTTACCAAAGGGTTACTCACGCTTCTTCGAGCCTCTATCGGGGACGAATTCTTTGACGAGCCAAACGAATTGCGGCCAAGTTCAAACTTTGCAGTGCTGCCTGCGGAGATCGACTGCGGCACGGCTCGACTTGAATCCATCTGTTCGAGTTCATTCCCATGTGAAGCTTCCCTCAAGTTGCTCGTAGAAGAGGCTACCCTCCTTACTGATCCGCTGCTGCTTATTATCCTGGAGAACCCTCTCCTTACTCTTGAACGTATTGACGGATTTCTACACGGTCCCTCGGGTGTTCCATTAAGTGGCGTAACGTACTGGAGCTCATCATCGGACTCCATGTTGTTCATTGTCGAAGAGGCTGCCTCTAGCAGCGACCGTGAGCTCTTTGCGTTTCTGCGAGGCGTCTTAATAGGCATCGCGCAGTCAAAAACAGGCCCGTTATGAAGTATCGGAGTAGCAGACGCACTCGAGCTACGCGAACTCTCCTTGTACGTGCTACTTCGTAGCGAAGTCTTTCGCAGAATAGCACTAGAGGCCCTTCTCAACAAAGGCACTTTCTGGGGACTTGAATCGGCCTCCAGAATCGAAGAAGTTGGCGTCCTCGAACCCTCCTGGAGCGGGTTGGATCCCGACCGGGACCTTTGCCCGCCCAACATCGGCGGCGGCGCCCGGTACAGCAGTTCAGTCTCGGATAACGAGTTATTACAAGTGCAAACACTGCTGCTGTCGCCGAAGCTGAACTTCCTGATCAATTTCTTGTCTGCCGCCTGCGACCCGGCCTCTATCGCCATATTCAACGTCGGCAATATATGCTGAAAAGCCGCCACGTTCGAATTACTCCTATTCCGCACGCCGCCCTGCACCCTTGTCTCTCCCGTATCGTTCGGCGACCCCTCCGGCGTCACCGCCGAGAACTTCTTCTTAAGCGACAGCTTAGGGCTCGTGATCAGCGGCGTCAGCGACAGCGACGAGTCGCTGTGACTAATCGCGCTGGTCTCGTTACTCCCCGACACCGGAATCTCCAGTGCCTTGGACAGATCCAGCTGGCTCGCCGCATCCAGCACCACTCCCTGCGGTTCCGCCACGCTCTTTGTCGGCTCCTGCGCGTCCTCCAAAACACGCTCGATCGTGTTCGGAAGCGGCGGCAAAAGAGACAAATCGTCTCTACTCCCGCCGCCCTCCACCACCGCTACTTCCTCCACAAACTGCTGCTTCTCTGCCATCTCAACCTTTCCCGACTCCCCACTCCCGCCACTGCCCAACCGCGTCAGCTCCACGTCCTCCTCCTCCTTGATATCCTGCAACTGCATCACCGCCACCTCACCGGCACCCCCAGACCGAGCCTCCAACATCATATCCACCTCTATCCGCCAGATCTTATCGTCCTTGCGCTGCTCCCACACTTTTCATCCTCGACCCGATCGCTCCACCATCACTCCGTGCGGGTAACCCTCACTACACTGCCAATCTCTTAGATGCTAAACTGTATACTGGTTAAACCTATTTACGCGCCCAGAGCTCTGCTCCCGCTACGCCCCCGATGGCCTTCTCTTTTTGCTGTGCTCCTCCTGCTGCTGCAGCTTCTCGCGCTCGATCTCCTCTACATACCGTCCGATCTCCTCCGCGGACAGCGCCGTGGTCTTCGCGTCCGGCTCCACCACCGTGATCTCGATGTTCTTGGCGCCCGTCTGCACCACCTCCAGCAGCGCCCGCACGGTCAGCTTCACGCAGTCCTCTACGGCCGCGGGCGGCTGCCCGCGGTCGTAGTTCTTCTCCAGAAACTCCCGCACGGTCTTGGAGTTCCTGCCGATCGTCTGTGCCGCCCACGCGGAGTAGATCCCGCTGGGCTCCGTCTGGTACAGCCGCGGCGTGTCGTCCCGCGGATCGAACCCCGCAACGAGCGTCGCCACCCCGAACGGTCTCACGCCGCCCGACTGCGTGTAACGCTGCTGGACGCCCGCGACGTACCGCGTGAGGTACTCGACCGTGACCGGGTCTTCGAGCGTGAGCCGGTGGCTCTGTGCCTCAACACGCGCCTTCTCGATCAGGATGCGCGAGTCGGCGTTAAGTCCCGAGAACGACAGCACGACGTGCGAGTCGATCTGGGAGATCTTGGAGGGCGTGATCCGCGGATCCTGCAGCTTGAGCGTCGATCTCCGCTCGCATCCCAGCACCACACAGCGCTGGCCCTTGACGCCGACCGCGCAGGTACCCCTCTTTACCGCTTCCGCGGCGTACTCCACCTGGAAGATGTGACCGTCGGGCGAGAAAATGCTCAGTGCTCTGTCGTAGCCGCTCATCTCGCCTGGTTGGGTCGGGCGGTGCGGTACGGTGGCAAAACGGTGGGCGGGCCTTTTATATGCGGTGCGCGCTGCGCGCGCACCGCGTACGGCCGCGCAGGGTTAAAGGTGCGAGACCGCGGCCACGGCCGCGGTCTCGCAGTGGGAAGGACGGTAACGATGGAGGAGCGGGACGAGAAGGGCCGCGTGCGGTCGCTGGTACGGTTTGTCGGGTCGTGTGCTGTGAACCTGGTGTTGCCCTTTGTGAACGGGCTGATGCTCGGGTTTGGCGAGCTGCTGGCACACGAGCTGGCGTGGCGGAATAAGCTGTTTGATAGGGTGCGTAATAGCGGGTACCGTGTGTACCCGGCACGCAGGGTGCAGGCGGCACGTGAGAAGAGAGAGTTCTTATAGCGTACGTAGGTATGTAGTAAGGTCAGCGGAGGTTGCCCGGTTTCTCGTAGAAGGTCTTGTGGTCGCGGTCGAGACCGACCGCGAACCGCTTGGCGCTGCCGCAGCGGCAGCGCAGCACGAGCGTGTCCGCTGCGTCGAGCCGGGTCTCGACGGTGCGGCGCGGCACCAGCACGCGGTGGCACCGCTTGCACAGGGTCCGCTTGAGCTGCGGTAGCAGCTTCGACCGGGTACGCTTGGCGACCAGGTCGAGCGTGCGGGCGTGCGCCCGCGGGCGGGCTGGGTCGCCGTCGTGGCGCGTGAGCGCCAGCGTGTGCCACGCGGAGAGCTGGTACAGGTAGTTTAGGCGGCAAAGGTGGTCGTTGCTAGCCATGGGCGCGGTCACCCTGCTCGGTCGCCCCGCTCGGTCGCCGGAGCGGTGGTCCCGTACCGAGTTGTAGGCCTTGCGATCACGCTTAGCTCGGGCCCGTCGCGACACACGGCGGGCGACCACGTGTCGAAGCGCAACAGCGCGAGGATCCCGTAACGGTGCTGCCGCAGCTGCGGCAGCGCCAAACGGCGGCCCGCGTACTCGGGCCGCAACGCTTCCGCGATGAGCGCTAGCTCCAGCAGCGTAACCGCGACGTCGAGCGCCCATAGTTGCCACGATGCCTGGCTTTCGCGCTCGTCGATGATGCGCAGATCGATGAACCCGCGCGGCTGTGCGAGGGTCGCGTGGTACGGCAGCAGATACGCGGTCTGCGCCAGTAGCAGTACCTGCAGGTAGCGGAGCGCCTTGAGCACGATGGCGCGTACGACGGGCGAGTCGGTCGGAGTGAAGCTGTCGTGGTGGGGGTGCGAGTGGTGTTTCAGGTAGGTAGTGGTGAGCGTTGCGAGAAAGTCTGCGAGCGAGATGACGACGGTGGCGAGTATCGCCAGCAGCAGCGAGCCGTCCTTCATGTAGCGCAGATACACGCAGGTGTAGCACACCAGCGTGAGTTGTTCGGCACTGGTCATCGGCGCATCAGCGTTGTTGCACCTCGGAGTCTCCTGCGAGTGGCTTGTATTGTATGCGAATGAATCGGGATGTGTTCGTCACAGGTGATGTGGAAACGCAATTGATCACCTGACATCACAGCATACGAGTCTCACGTGATTGAGTTCTCACTTCCAACGAACGTATTTACCGATTGGGTACCTCTTATTGATTTATTTCAACAAGATCGAATACCAATTCATGTTTAGTCATTAGAAACACAATTACAAGGAGATGTATGGGTATGTATGAAATGTATCAGGCTGATAGTAATCAAACGATGAATGGTCATTCAACCATAGAATGCTCTTTACTACAGCCAAGTCAGCCTCGTAAAACTAGGGCGATAAACGCGTGAACGCGTAATTTTGGCGAGACGCGTAAACTTTTTTGAAGTTAAAAAAGCTTCTCATACAAGTCAGCGGTGTCAAGATATGTCATGCTACCTCAATTGTGCAGCTGAATATGATTTTATCAGAGACTTCTAGCCCAAGAGCCGCAAGTGCTTCGCATCCAAGTGCTGCAACTCCAATTGAAATGGTCACATCAACGTTGAGAATCAAGAATAGTCCAAAGAAAAGCCGTTCACGTTGGATGGAACGATCATCTTTCAGAAAGCATTTTACCTTTATGCAATACAACAACAAAAAGAGAGCTAAATGTATTTACTGTGGGAAAACTTTTAAAGAGGGAGAATCGACCGGAAACTTGTCGAAGCATATTACTGCTCTTCATCCCAATGTTCTAAGTAGCAATGACCGGAAGAAAGCAAAGTTCAAACAGTGGATATGCATTCTAGAAGATCAAAATCGCTAAGACTAAGCGACTCTTTGGTGCAGGAATGTCAGAAAACCCCGGGGGCTTTGGAGACACTGCTTTTGATATCAGAGGGTTTCTTACCCTTCAACATTGTAAGGCTTAAAAGTTGGGGGTTGATAAATCGAAGGCACGCAGCCAATGGCTTTATTCAATCTAGAACAACGCTATCCAACAAGATTAACCTTTTCCAAAAGCTCCTGAATGAAACACTGTATGACAATTTAAAAGATTCCACCATGGTTAATATACAATTGGATATATGGACGTCTCCTAGCAACGTCTCATTCCTCGCGGTAATGGTTTCTTTTGCCCCAAATATCCTTAATATAGAATCGCTTGAACTGGCCAATGATTCGAAAATTCTGCTCAACAACCAAGGTGAATCTCGCAACTGTCATCTATTAGAATTCGTTAGTTTGGGGAATAAGCGACTCACAGATTCAAGCATATACATGGTTTTCAAAGACATTTTACTCAGACATAACCTTGTTGACAAGCTTGGAACTATAACGATGGGTAATAAGCCTCTTCACAAGAGACTTGTCTACGAGTACTTAAATGCAATAAAGCCTTCTGGGCATCGAATGTTGGGCAAGGTTCGTTTTATTCGCTGTGGTAACAATGTGCTAGATTTGATCTTTGAGAGAATCATCGAAAGTTTGTGCATAGACCGCTTGTTTGACGAGGCCTTCAGTAAAGTGAGAAAGCTGGCGAAAATCATGAGAAATTCAACTGCTGTCAATGCAAGTTTGACAGAACATGGTATACCACTTATACCATATGAATCACAAACAAGGTGGATTTACACCTGGAGACAAGTTACTGTTTTTCTACAAAATTATACGGCCTATTCGAAATGGTTCGATACGCTCAACGAAGAAATTCATGGTCACATCATTAAAGGAGTCCAGAGTTTCATCGAATTTGATGAAAGGACAATTCAAATGTTGACATACTTTGTTCAGTGTTGCGATATATTCGCTGAACTGAACTTTACATTTCAAAATGATGAGTTGAACAATCTCCCTCAAGGTGTTCCCCTTTATTATCCATTAGGTCACTACTACAAATTGTGCTTGAGTGCGTTTGCCGGAAACCATATTCCTAAAACTGCAGGTATGGATTTCTCTTACTTCAATGGCCCAGAGTATCTATCTTTGGATGATAAAAGAATTGTTCTTCAAGCAATTAAAGATTCCTACTGCTGCTACCAAGACTACTTATCTGCTATCCAGGTGAATCCTTTGTTCTACGTTGCTGTGGTTCTAGATCCAACGGCAAAACAAGGCAAATTCTACGAAATAATGGAAGAAGACGAGTTCACGGTTAGAATAAGCCAAGTTAACTCATTCATGCGCAACTACCTAAAAGTGCAGAGGTTTAGCTGTGCTACGGAACAGGAGCGGAGAAAGATTCCTAAAGATCCTAAAAATAAAGACCTGCTCTCGTTTGATATACGTGACGCACCTGATCCGTCCAAGCATACCGGATCGGCTGCCATGGAAGCTGACTTCGACGATGCAGATATGGAAGAATGGGAAAAATATCAGAAAGAGCCTGTAATCGCAGGAGGCTCTAGACAAGAAGCAATAAAATGGTGGTATGACCACCGCCATACTTATCCGACGCTTTTTCAATTGGCAATGTCTTTATTCTACACCAAATTTACCTCCTGTGATGTGGAAAGGTGTTTCGCGATAGCTGGAAAAGTTGTTAGGAAAGATCGAGCACGTTTAAGTCACAATAACATAGGAACGTTGATGACTCTAAGGGATCGATTTTCAAATTTTGGTTTTTATAATGGCGGCTTAGTATCCGATGATATCTTGGATGATGATGACTTCGATATGAACCTTGACGACACTACTTACGCTGATTCCCTCCCAGACGTTTCAGACCACGAGCGAGAAGACTGCGACGATTCATTTGAAGAATCTTGGCCACAAGAATCCTGCTCTCCAGAAACTCCAACTGCTCCCCGGACACCGGAGGGTTCTTCTCGGCAGGCTACAGATAGTCCTACACCTGTGGGCTGATAGGCATACCTTAGTGTTAATCCTAGAAGCTTCGCTAAATCTCGTATAAAGTAATACATCTTCAATTTGTAGATAGTGATAACTCATAATTACTCACATTCTCTAATAAGTAGCTTTCGCGCATACTCATTACTCGAATGGCGCACCGAGTCGGATCAGAGCTATTACCCGGTTACTCATTTGAACATGCCTGATCACGTGTATTTTCATCACTAAATACGTCAGTTAAGTCACGTGCATTTAATCACCAAACACGGAATCGTGTAAAGTTATATCAAATTATAATCACGTGTATTTCTATCACTCGATACGGAGGGTTCTCTAGCTGTCGCTGAGTGCTGGATAAAAGATCGGGCAAGAGTAGTAGTGGAGAGTGGTTGGTGATGGTGAGGTGGTCAAGAGATGCTTAGTTGCGGTAGGACTGCGGTGATTGCCCGTGGAGCGGTTAGGCGGGTGAATTGGGGGCCGTTGGGGTGTGGTCGCCGGTTTTATGCGGGTGGAAGCGAAGGTTCTGGCGAAGTGCCATCTTCGAAGGTGAAGAGTAAGGAGCCTTTGATGCAGAGGATTCGGCATGAGGTGAAGCACTACGTGAACGGTACGAAATTGTTGGGGTACGAGATCCGAATCTCGACCAAGTTGCTGGTGAAGTTCGTCCAAGGGTATGAGCTGTCGAGGCGGGAGACTAACCAGTTGAAGCGGACTATGGGGGATATCTTTCGGTTGGTGCCGTTTTCTGCGTTTCTGATCATCCCGTTTGCGGAGCTGTTGCTGCCGGTGGCGCTCAAGATCTTCCCGAATCTACTGCCTTCGACGTACGAGTCGGGGACGGATAAACAGAAGAAGCGGAACAAGCTGAACGAGATCCGCAAGAAGACGTCTGATTTCTTGCACGAGACATTGGAGGAGTCGTCGCTGCTGAGTTACAACGCGATCGACAACACGGAGAAGAAGAAGAAGTTTTACCACTTCTTTAAGAAACTGTACTCGCCCAAGGACGGCAAGGCGAACGTTTTCACGCACGATGAGATCCTGTCCGTGGCGCAGATGTTCAAGAACGATACCGTGTTGGATAACCTATCGAGGCCGCAGTTGGTGGCGATGGCTAAGTTCATCTCGATCACGCCGTTCGGCAACGACAACATGCTGCGGTACCAGATCCGGCACAAGCTGAAGCAGATCATGGAGGATGACAAGGTGATCGACTACGAGGGCGTGGGCGTGCTGTCGACCGAAGAGCTTTACCAGGCGTGCGTGTCGCGCGGTGTCAAGGCGTACGGTGTCAAGCGGGACGAGCTGCTCGACTACTTGCGGGTATGGTTGGACTTGAGATTGAGACACAAGGTTCCGTCGGTTCTGCTGGTGCTGAGCTCCACCTTCACCTTTGGTGGTCTCGAAAAGAGACACGAGGAACGCAAGGTCATCAGCCCGGAGGCCGAGGAAAAAGAGGTGAAAAGCAGGTACGACGAGCTGCTGGACCTGTACTACGATGCAATCCTGCAGGTACTAAGCTCGATCCCGGACCCGGTCTACAACGTGACAAAGTTGGATGTGACCGAGTCCAAGGCAGCACCCTCTGAGGCCGAGACGAAGAAGGAGCCAGCTGAGCAGCCCGCTGAGGCGGCCAGGGAAACGATCGCCCACGCCGTCGCCGAGGCAGAGGCAGGCGTAGAACCTCTCAAGAAGCCTGTTCCGCACGTGAGCGAAACCGCAACCGCAGAGCAAGAAACCAAGACTCAGAAGCCCGAAGAGGAGGAAGAAGAACCTCCAAAGACCGACGAAAACGAGTTCAAGCTCAACGTGTTGAAAGAACAGGAAGCACTGATCAAGAAAGAACAGGAAGAGGCGAAAAACAGAACTTCGACGGCTCCCATCTCAGACGATATCACGCTGGATGAAGACGATCAGCCCCGTCCGCCAGTCCCAGCAGACCACGCAGCAGAGACATCCGTCACCAAGAAGGACTAGCACCGCCCGACTTTTTTTTATATATATTCACCACCGAAATGCACACGCAACAACGCACCAGAGGCACAACAATCTATATCACTATACAACAGGTTTGCCAGCGGTGAACGCCATCTTACAATGCATATTCATCAGATTTGATCAAGGCATCGCTTCTTGTAAGTGCTGACTGCATTACCCGAAGATCGATTAGCTAATGCAACGCTAATAAAGTTATCGGATATACAGTAGTTGGGACATCGCTTGACCTTTGACTCAAGAGTGAGCTGATCCTGGCTATATGCATCTTTGACAGATGGGCAGCGACCGTGAACAAGATGTCGCCAAGTATGCCGAGTTGAAGCCCAAGAGCTCAGGCGATTCGCTGGCAATTTCAAAAGTATATACCACTAGAAGCTGGAACTTACCTCCTAGAAGCAAGCCAGGCAGGAGACCGACGTTTAGAAACGAGACTGTGAAGCAGAGTGTGGACCGACAGCGAGCTGAAGGATCTGAGGAAGAGTCGTACGATCATGAAGAGAGAAAGAAGAGACAAAACCGTGATGCCCAACGAGCTTATAGGGAAAGAAGGGCTAACAAGTTGATGGAACTGGAAAGTGTTGTGGAAACTTTACAGAATTTAGTCAAGACGTGGCAAAGAAAATATAAAGCAGTGGAATCGGAGTTGAATGAGAGTAAAAGGCGTGTGGCATTAGCCGAGGAGCAGAATGCGGTTTTGCAGAAAAAACTGGGCGACGTTTTAATGTCTGTTCAGTCAAACAACGTTGCTCGTCATGAGGAAGCGCGAGATGCGGATACTGTTCTTTTAGATCCGCTGCTGCAAGAGATGATTAATAATTTCAAGCCGATGAAAGCTGTTAATTTGAAGAAAAGGAAGCTGTCGGAAGATCCGAGGAATAGTGCCCGAAACCCGTCTGATGTGGCCGGAGGGTTTGATTTGACGCCCGCGTCGGCAAGTTCAGTAGATTGTGGTTTCTGTTCGGGCGACACAGCGTGCGTTTGCGAAGAACTTGCTAGTGGAAATACCAACAGCGATGTGGGAAATAGGTGTACAGAAGATACCGCGACATGCAGTAAATGCTCTAACATCGATGAGTCCTGCATCAAACCTCAGACGCTTGAAGAAGCGGCTCTTCAATCGGCAGTTCCTCGTAAGCGATGCATCTCTGCGCCCCAAAGCGCTGGAATTCCTACTTTGCTTGATAAAGCAACTGTCTCATTACAAACCAGCGTCAGTCTCGGAAGCGGCGAGAGCTTAACGGCACAAGCCGCCCCGTGTCCCAATCCCCGCCGCACGGCGTGTGGCTACAAAGAGAACTCCATGTCAGGTACCAAAGATGTGCCAATGATAGCAAAGGATTCTGACCTGAAACTGCTCGGCATAGATCATGGTGAACAACCAAATACTATGGATCCCAATTTCGTTCCTGGTTCCTGCACAAAGTGCCAGAGGGACCCGCAAAGAAAAGCTTTTTGCCAAGCGATTTTTGGTCCACCAACAGATGAGGGTTGTAACGGTAAGAAAAGTTCCTGTTGCGGTGGAGGATCCTGCTCGAAAGCATAGGACGAAGTGTATCATTTGCCGTAGTATCACAAGTACTTTCTCTTGAATTTCTGCTATAGAGATTCTAGAAACTATATAAATTCAACCTTCAACTACAAATGTATAAATAACTGATTTAGATGATCATGGTAAACAACTGAGCAATCATCTGTAATCCCCTGGGGACCTCTAGAACCGGGCCGGATCCTTTAGATGACGAGGAACGGGTCGATGAAGCGGAACGGATCAATGAAGTGGGAGAGGCGGATGTTTCACTTGATGTAGAGGAGCTTGGTGCGGAAGTAGAGGAAGAATCCGTAGATGAAGCATCTGCAGATGATGAGGTGGAAGTGGTTGTTGACGAGTCACTTGAACTGAAGTCGATGATATCGGTGCCATTGGAGTCACATTGTTGTTGAGTCGTAAAACCTGTTCCCATTGGAGCACCGGCACCGCTCTTAAAGAAAGCAGATGCGGCGCTGGGCATTTCGGGCAAGGTGTTATTAGCCTCCCAGATGCCTGCTTGGTAATCGGGACAAGTGGAATAGTTGTTGGAGGTGGAGTAGCCACCAGAACCTGTTGGATTTGGATGTTGGCTGTACTGGTTCTTCAAATTGTTGAAATCATCAAGTTTTGTAACCTCAGTTGGGCTGTCGATTTGAACAAGGCCGTAGTTGTTAGTTTCATTGGAGTATTCATAAACCAACCCTCCAGAGAAGACACTAGACATTTGAGTAGAGTAGATCGAACCGATTTCTTGGAAAGGTCTGGAGCCGGCCACTTGGTTACAACCAAATTCACTTAGGAAGATTGGTATGGAGTAGCCATTGTACAATTTCATCTTTTGGCTGTATCCGGAGGTCAGGAAAGATGATTGGCCACACCATGAGTAGTCATTGACACCGAACATATCAATTCTTGCATCAGAGTCATCACCACAGTTAAAATATTGAGCAGCTAGCAAACGGTTAGATTCGATATCGGCTGCGGAATATCCGACTGGAATCTCTCTATAGTTTCTAGCCTTGATGTACTTTTTCAAATCTCTAACGACTGCCTTGACATAGGTTGCAGTGAAAGTGTTGTTTGCCATATTGATAACCTCATTACCAGCGAAGAAACCCAGCAAATTATCATATTGGGCAAAAACATCGACAGTAGCAAAGATGCTTTGCAAATAATCCGCATTGTAAGAACAAGCTGGGTCGTAACGAGAGATCGAGGCTTCTGGTGTGTTAACATCCAAAATCAGGTAAATTCCAGCATCTTGCAACATTTGCATACATTCTGTATGATCCAAGCTATTATCCACAGTGTAAACTCTGATCGTATTGATACCTAGATCTTGAAACACAGGAATATCTCTCTTACAGGTTTGAACATCAGCAAGAGGATCAGTCAAATTCGAAGATCCGCCCGGCTGATAATCCACACCACGAATATAAAACCTATCTCCGGTCTTGCTGTTGAAAAATGCGTTACCATTGATCTTGATCGTGGCGATCTCAGAACTGTTACCACTTTGGCCGTAGACCAAAGCTGCAAAAAGCGAAAGAAAGAGTACGACAAACGATACCATATCGAATATCAAACTGATCGAGCGATAGGTCTTAACAAATATCAATTCAATTCAATGAATAAATGAATGAAAGATCCTATTGTATTCAATCTATTTTTTTTTTTTTTTCAATTTTTTTTCCACCACTATTTACACAACAATCCACATAGGTCGAAATCGATCTTGATCACCAAAACATAAAAATCTGGTAGAGACCAAATCATCTAACAACAAGCCCTTGATCCAGCATTGAATCGTCCTGATCACCAACTAAATCTGATTCATTGTTGTCCTGCTGGTCGCCCAACTCTTGCTGTCTATTTTGCCATTGTTTGTGTCGAAGTTCTCGAAAAGTTGCGGTTTGCGAGTCGTTTATGGCCAGGCCCTTCTTAAGCTGGAAAGGCTGCCTGCACATCGGACATAGTCCTCTGGACGTGGTTGTATCTAGCCACTTGTAGATGCAATGTACATGGAAATTGTGATTGCATTCTCCAACCACAAGCGGACATCCGTCTCCCGGGAATTTGCAGCCCGGGCAAGTTGCATTGTAACTAGCTCTGCAGATACCACACACATCGTCGTCTCCATCGTCGTCATCGATGGGTTCGGGGTTACCGTCTTGATTGTCCTTCGGTATATGCCATGTCCATGCAAAAACGCTGTGTACTCTGTTTACCGTCACTTTCATGGGAGCTCCTCAACCAACTACCGACGTAGAGGCTATGACAAGATCAAAAGGGTCCTTTATGCCCATTAAACAGTCCAGTTCTAACGTAAATCTCAAGCTTTTGTGGTATTTTAGGGCAAAAATAAATGCTTCCAACCAGAGTCGAACTGATGATCTCCACATTACTAGTGTGGCGCCTTACCAACTTGGCCATAGAAGCTATTATTTGTTGGAAACAAATCATTTAGAAATGAGCCATGGTTCCTAGTATCCATGGCAAACGCTAGGCCAGCACAGTTGAATGTGAGTGTCATTGACGGTTATGGGAAATCCCAGACAGGCTGGAAATATCGCTGACAAGCGGAGGGCCTGGCGTAGGAACATTGTGCAGATTTTCGAAACGACAAACGACGAAATACACCTGACATCCCAGACGCTGCTTTGTTTATTGCCCCAATCGATTGATACACACCCTGCTCATCTTGAAGAAACCGAGACTTTAAAAATCCAAGCGACAACCGTTTTGCGCCTGAGCTCCTACCACTCGGATAAATTGAGATCCCGGCACGCAACTTCCGAAGCCCGCCATAATAAACTTCGCTCTTCCCTTTCGCCTGCACAAGCCAGTCGTATATTCTGGCGTTCGAGCTTTTATTCAATTGAGTTTTAGCCATTCAATTCTTATATTACTAACTGCTGTTACCAAAAAAAGAGAACTCGGTAGTACTTTAGGAGGCGTAGGCGTCCCCCCCCCCTGCTAGAGCTTGAGAGCGGCGGTGGAATAAAAGCTGGGTTCATTAGTCGTGGAGCGTTGACTGCAATAGACGATCCATCACCGTCCACTCTACCCCGAAACTTTCTCGATGGGATGCCAGTAGTTAAGCTTTCAGAGCCCCCTCTGTCGGCGAAGTCCTTGGAGAAAGCTGAGCTTCTGATGGCATCGCAGAGTTACTGCGAGTTTTTCCATTGAATTATCATTAATATTCGCGGCGTCAGCATTTAGTGACGCTGACGCGAGATCCAGTCCGCTAAAAGCGATAAATACAAGAGCTCTGCAAACACCATAAGACCCTGAAGCCAACCAGTATCCCATCATGGTTCAAGTCTATATTCACGATAACAACTACGAGACAGATTTCAGGGAGCCACACGATAGTGGCGTTCCGGTCACTTTGGAGCAGCTAAGTAAGCTCGGTGTCCTCTACAAGTATCTGGAAACACAGGGAGCGGTCGATGCGCTCGCCAAGGAGAGGAACTACAAGAACAGAGACGTCGTAAACATCAGCCCGGCCACCTTCCCGGACGAGAAAAGTCTGCTCGATAAGCTAAACATTTTTTTCACAGAGCATCTCCATGAGGACGAAGAGATCAGATACTGTTTGGACGGAGAGGGATATTTCGATGTAAGAGACCCGATATCGAACGACTGGATCCGTATCAAATTCGAACCCAACGATCTCATCATCGTGCCAGCAGGGATCTACCACAGGTTCACCCTCACGAGCAGGAACTATGTTAAAGCGCTGAGATTGTTCCAGGACGAGCCGAAATGGCTGGCAATCAACAAGCCCGAAGGTGACAGCAATACGGCACACCAGAACTACGTTCAATGGGTCGCAAGTGGTCAGTAACCTCGTATTTATATAGTCTAGGCTGTATTGAAGAGTGTCGTGATTGGTGACGTCTGGAACTTATACGGTTGAAGCTCGAGAGCTCATATAGCCAGAGCTCATTGCGAGGTCTTGTCACTGGAAGAGGCCATTTAGCTTGGTTATCGAGTGCTGCTAGTTGGCTGCATCATGGGAGATGGGACTGGTTTTGATCCCATTGAAAATAGTCCCGCAGGAGACACACTTTCGTCGTATCTGCCGAGAGTGGATCAGTTTTACATACCTGAATGGCTAACGGTGCAATTCATAGCGAATAATTTGGTCAGTTTCACACCATTGTTTTCTTATGGGTCGACGATTATAAGTATAGAGCGATCTAAAACAGCTCTGGGGTTTTCCATTGATATTTGCGCAACAATGCTGATAGCAAGTATTCTGAGAGTGTCATATTATCTGATAACACCATATGAGATCACTCTGCTTAGGCAGTCGCTGGTTATGATATTTATTCAGTTGATTTTGTTGAAGACTACTCTCACATACAGGCCGGAAGAGTACAAATATCATAATTTGCATGATGTAGAGTCACTTTCGCAACTGTTACATGACGTGTGGTTTGAATATTTTGCCTGCGCAAGGCCTCCAATATTCAGCGAAGACTGGAAAGTGATGTTGAAGTCATTGTCTTTGAAGAACCTGGTTGGGTTCTTCAATAAGGTTCTGCTGGTGTTTCTGTACAAGTTTTTGAAATTCTTTGATCCCAGCTACAAAAGGTTCGGGTCTTTTTGGCAATGGGACGACAATCGGATGTTCTGGAGATTTCTGGTATTTTTTGCAGCTTTCCAATTGATCCTGACCTTTTTAATCTCGAAGGTGTTTAACTGGGCGACTTTGACAGATTGGATGGGTTCAGCTGTTGGAACTCTGGGTTTGCTGGTTGAATCGTTACTACCATTGCCACAAATAGCGATTCTTTATAAGCTGAAATCAGTGCAGGGGTTTAAATTGATTCTGCTTGTCAGCTGGCTTTGTGGTGATACTTTAAAGATCAGTTACTTAATCTACGGTGCCAAGAATATATCGATGATATTCTTAACATTTGCATTGTTCCAGATGAGTCTGGATTTTTACATCGGTGGGCAGTACATATACTATCGATTCTACCGCCCTTCGTTAAAAGAAGGCTCGACGCTCGCCGATAACGATACCAACAGCGAATTCGCTAGGGAGTCATTCGAATTACAGGATTTTAACATCAAGACATTAGAAGAGTACAACAAAAATACTCCTCCACCAGGCCAACATACTAGAGACAGGGCGTACACACTAACGGTATAGATCATTATTGCATTCTACAACTTTGATATGATCTTTAAGATTCCTCTATAGACTTTATACAAGCTCGCTCTATATATCGGTATGCATTCATCTCGTTTGTGAGACCTGACTGATTTGCCGTCTTTCTACCGCTTCTATGTGCTTTCTCCGAATCATTCCTTTCTTCGCGTAGGCTCTTAGCTTGGCCTGAAACTCAGAAGGAGCATCAGTCGATGATTCATGGCGTTTCCGATCTCGCGACTTCCGATCATTTGAAGCAAAAACGCCTTTCAACCTTTGCATTATCGCTTCTCGGTCGTCGGGCTCAATGCTAGTTTCTTTTACGATCGTCTGATCTCTTAAAGAGTGTAATTTTTCATCTAGAAGCTCAATGTAAAGCTTTTTCAAATCACTTTTGATCTCAATGTCTCTGAATTTACACATCGTTCTCCAGGTTTGAACATCTTTTGCGTGAAAAAAGCTTGGGTTCTTATATTTCCTTGGGTCTTGATAATAATCTTCGTAAAGCCTTGATGAAATCATGTGGCATGTTTTTGCATCCAAGACATTATTCTCCGTCCTGGCGAAAGCTGGTAAACGAACACTATCATGGTGACTTTTGAAGAAATGATCGACCCTAACTTCGAATCCTATCATAGATTCCAGTTGCGATGTTGATAATTCTTCGTTGTACCTTTGTATCGTCTCAATTTGCTCTAGTATCTCCTCTTGAGTCTTGTTTTTTGTCACCAATGGTGTATCAGCGTAGTTTGATGGCAAAGCCAGCGCTATTACCTTCATGACGGGGAAGGTAAGTTGCTGCCCATTAGCTCTCGTCTTGGTGACCTCTTTCGTTTTCATCATTATTTTACACATTTTCCAATCCCTAATGTTGTGGGACTTCAGTTTATCTTCAATGTAATTGAGGATATTCTTGAACAGTATTATGGACATCTTGAACTCCGCGTCGGCAACCTTGGAAGCAATCTCACGTTCTTTCCTTTGATAAGTCGTTATAAAGCTCTCCTCGCCATAGATCTGCTTGAAGATTTCGTTACGTCGTTCCAAAGCGCGCCAAAATGCCGAGTCATGACTGGAATGAATGATATAATCGATCTCATCCAAGGGCAAGTACTGAAATCCAAACATCCTGGAAATGTTATGATAAGCAACAAATATTCCGTCCATCTTACCAATCCTGGCCTGCAGTGAGTATTTCAACAGTGTACTCCTTATCAGCTCGAAAAACTCCCGTTCCAGGGACTCAAACTCACCGTAAACCTTGTCGATTTCATAACCGGTCTGATTGTTATTTTTTTCCACATACGACAAATCGTGTCTAATAGCTGCTACCGCTCTAGTTTTCAAATCGAAGACCCCAGTACCGGGTAGATTATGATCGTATGCATCCAATTGTGATCTTAGAATGAAATCGTCGATTTTAGAGTAATGGTACGATTCCTCCTGCTGTGCCGTTTTCTCTGTGAGGAATTCCTCTAACGAATGTCCCAAAATAGAGAGAATTATCTCTCTGTCAAGACTCCTGTCAGAATCTATAGACCTCACCTTCCTGCTCAATTTCCTCAATATAATCGTCGCGGGAAACTGCGCCCCTTGAGTAAATTTACAGTTTTTCTGAGGGAAATGCTTTGATATGGGAGAGTTGACAATATTCAGTGGTCGGAAATTGGATAAAAGAAAATGCATGTGCGACAGCGCTGAGGTCATTGAACTGGTAGACGAAACATACTTTCTGTCGTGCTTTTGAGCTAGCTGCAGCAGTTTCTGGTCCTTGTAAGGTGTCACGAATCCATTGGAACTGTGCTTCGACTCAAGATAGTCGGGAGTTATCTTTTCCAGGCTCGAATCAAAATTATACACGCCAGTTCTCGAGTCCCTCAGAGAATGCAGCGTAACAGGCTGATACAGAACCCTATCAAGACCACTAACCAGTCGAGCGGGCTTTACCTCAGGAGCCATTTTGGCATTACTGTCATTCACTAATGATCCATCACTATTAATGGTCACGTGCTTTGATCTCTTTGATGACAGCGTGAAAGCTGTTTCCTGGTACTTCTTGCGTTTCTTGTCTAATCGTGCACTCTGTATCGCTGGCGGTATCTTGAATCGTTCCATCTGTCGGTTCTGCTTTTCCTTGTGCTTTACATCGATTTTAACACGGCTTTCCGTTACAGCCTTTTCTATAATCTCGCTGGAATAGGCCAGCGCTCCTGCAAGCTCACTCTGGAGATTACCACCATCGCTCGGCGCCCCATCTCTGTCTGACGGCTTCAAAAACCCGCTCTTCGACCGTTCGGTCGTCGACAACTCACATTTCCGGTAAACGTACTTCAGCCGGCCCCAACTACGGTGGACACCACCCCGATAGCACACGTACATGAAGCCACGACCTCTCTTGACAATGGTTAACCGTTAAAGGCCTGATGCCTAGCAATTATCTAGCTTTAACAGCGAATCATCCTGCACGACAAAGCAAGCCGACTAAGACTTTAAGAACCACCAGTAACTTCAACAGAACCGGCGATCTCGAGAGCCATTGGCTACCAATTGAGCGCTAATTGAGCGGCTACTTCCGCTATCCAAGCTTAGACCCCTTCCCATCAGAATCTACCGCTTCCTTGAGAACTTTTGTGCGGTTTTGCCGATTCACTAGCTTAACATCGAATCTCAGAACGAATCTTCACTCCTTTAGCTGTATACCAGTTCTCTAGCAAGTGCACTTGCTCGTAGACGTATTTAGCGCTCGAACTCGCGTTTCTACGCGACTAATCTTCAGCCGTGTGACTGCCTTACCATCAACAGCAACCATGGCCCGGAGGGTCTTGATGGAATACCACCCCAGGTCGCCACCGATCGTTGGATCGTGTGGCAGAACCACTCTCGTTCCACTAGTCCTTATCAGTCGGCTGATCAAGAGCTACCCGGAAGAATAACAGCGCCGACCCCTTGAACAGCCTTGCTGGCACGTCTTGATGGTTGTGGAGGCTCGAGGAATCAGTCCGGGGTTGATCAGTATTTAAGTCAGTGTCTGCTGGCGACTGGTCAGTGGGAACTATGGTATGGGAAGGTGAGTTGGATCAAAAAAACTAGATGTCACTACAAAGAGTAATTACAGCCCGCCGTTTGTTGCCAATTGGCAGGTTTATTAGACACTATTCAGACGTTACAGACGCTGCTACAGCTATCAAAGGCGGGAAGATTCTGAGGACGAAATTTGACAAGGATTCTACGACGGTAACTTTTATCACTAAGGATTCCCCCAAGCATGAACCGTTCACGGTAACGTTTAATAACCTGTTTTTGCGTGATGCATCGAAATCGTCGAAATCCGTGGACGCAAAGTCTGGCCAAAAGCTCTTTACGACGGGATACCTGGCTTCAAACCCGTCTTCCACGGTTCCGACGAAAGTCGAGATCCTACCGGACTCGCAAAGCGTTTTAATCGATTGGCAGGATGGAGATTCGTACAAGTACTCTCTGGAATTCATTTACAAATTTAAAGGTTCAACTTTTGTCACAGACGCACTCAGGAACTCGATTTCGAAGCATAAGCCTGTGCTGTGGGACAGAAAGACACTCAAGAGCAACATTGAAGACTTGAACTCGGTCAATTACGAAGGTTTCATGAAAGAGGAGCAACAGTTGTATAAGGCACTCACCACGCTGCAGAAATACGGCCTTACTTTCATCAATGATGTGCCCAAGGGCGATTATGACGCTGTGAGGAAAATATGCGAAAGGATAGGACCTATAAGGAACACCATATATGGCGAAACGTTCGATGTCAGGAGCGACGTTACGACCACTTCTAACATCGCTTACTCGAATTTGTCTCTACCGCTTCACATGGATCTGCTGTATCTGGAGAATGTGCCCGGCTTTCAGCTGCTTCACAGCATCAAAAACTCTACTGCTGAGAGCGGCGGCGTGAACATATTCGTCGATGCCTTTAGTGCTGCAAGACACGTACGTGAGCAGGACGCCGAGGGCTACGAGGCAATGCAACATGTTCCGGTCAACTATCAATACATGAAGGACGGGCACTGCTTCTACCAGTCAAGGCCTATGATCGAACAGTACGACAGCAATGAATCCAACACGCTGATGAGCAACTACGAGTATTTGATCAAGCGTGTGTATTACTCACCGCCATTCCAGGCGCCATTCACGCTCGGCATATACGAGAAGACTCCAGATACAAACACTTCGCCTGCAAAGCTGACCGAAAGATTCCTCTTTAGAGACTTTGTGCATGGTCTTGGCGTCTTTGATCAATACATCAACAAACCAGAGAACCAGTTCAAGCTCAAGTTGCCCGAGAACACCTGCGTGATCTTCAACAATACTAGAATCCTACATGCTAGGACAGCGTTCAAGAGCACAGACAGATGGCTGAAGGGCTGCTACTTGGATAGAGACTCTTTCAACAGCAAGCTGAAGTATCTAGAACAGAAGTACATATAGCCGCCGACGATATTTAGTGAAGTTATGACACTACAGGACCACACGGAGCGATGCCCAAGCCACTAAGCGAGTATATGGAGCTCTACAGCACCAAGAGCGACCTCTGTGACGCATTGAAGCCCAATCCACGCAATATTCGACTCACTTTCGCCAACACAAGCCCTGCAGATGCATTGGAGACGATAATCTCGCTTACAAGGAACTCAATTGAGCAACATCAGCAGCCAATCAGTATTATTCAAGATTTTGGAGCTACACTGAGCTTCCCAGACGTCAACCCCAGCTCATCCCCCAACAAGATCGCTATTCTGCTCTCTTTGGCCCGTACCATTCAGTCCACCCTAAGCACTGGCCAGACAAGAACTATTCGAGACGTTTACTACTCCAACGTTGAGCTCTACGGGAGCCAGCGGAAGGTCGAGTACTGGCTCACCAGCATCACCAGAAACCTGCATCTGGAATCAAGAGATTGCCTCCATATCTTGCCTGCACAGAAAGGTCTGTGCTACACTCCATGCGACATCAGGATTCAAACTGGCGGCAAAGAAACTGTGATTGCAGCTGGAACTTCCTCAATGGTACCTTACGTGACACAAGGCTCAACCGTGCAGATACTGCACCCTGCGGATCAAGATCTAAGACTCAAGCTCGTTGTTCTGGAGAAAGAAGCAGTCTACCACACAATAGTCAAGACTTGCCCACCTTCCAACACCATCTTTGTCACCGGCAAGGGCTATCCCGACTTCTTAAGCCGGCTATTCCTCCAGCTGCTTGAACGCACCGATTGCATAGCAGACTGGAGGCTCTACACCGATGCTGATCCGCATGGCATCGACATCGCCCTCAAGTACATGCAAAACGAGGACCACAAGCAGTACATGTGCAAGAGTCTCGTCTACAGGGGAGCTCTGCTCACCGAATTGCTCAAGAGACGGAACGTCCAACTGCTTCAGTTGAACAACAGAGACATCTCGCTGGCAATCGGTTTGATCAAGCGGCTCTCCAAGCCGTCGAGCCATCCGTCCAACCTGGGCTGTCTACGAGTTCAGCTACAAAGGCAGCTGTTCTTCCTCAAGAAAGCTGAGATGAATTCAATGGCCAAAGATGAGTATGTCCTTTAGCTGGCTTCATTGAAATATGGCGCGAGAACGCGTACCTGCCATTTTTCAGCCCGACGTGTTCAAAGTTGAAAGAGTTTGACCATACTGATTCATTGGTATTTGGGATCGAGACAATCAAATCACTCGGGAGGCGATTGAGAGATGTATTCAGTTCAGACTTTTTGTCAGCTAGTGATTGCCAGCTTTATTCTGCTGTGGTCCGGTCAAGTGGCAGCCTCTACGTCTAATTACGCTCCAATTGCGATCAATCTACCGGCTTTTAGCAACGAATGTTTTTACTACGACTTGGTTTCTCATGATGATTCCATAGTGGTGAGCTATCAGGTTCTCACTGGTGGGAATTTCGAGATTGATTTTGAGATTACGGCACCAGATGGGTCGCAAATTGTCAGTGAGAAGCAGAAGAAGTACTCTGACTTTCTGTTGAAATCGTTTGGTTTGGGCCAGTACTCGTTCTGCTTCAGTAACACTTACGGAACTGCATTGAAGAAGGTGGAGATTGTGCTTGAGTTGGAAAAGGGAACACTTGGTGACGAGGCTTCGTCACCAAAGGATGCAGTCACTAACAATGCCATTGAAGAGATCGACAGAAGTTTGACCAAGATTAGTAAGACGATGAACTATCTGAGAGCTAGGGAGTGGAGAAATATGTCGACCGTGGAGTCCACTTACTCGAGGTTGACATGGTTGTCTCTGCTAATTATGGGCATCATGGTCGGAATCAGTGTCGTCCAGGCCGGGATCATACAAATTTTCTTCAAGAGTCGCTCTAGAAACTACGTTTGATTGCCGTAGGAGCAGCCCACAGAGGAGTGCATACGCCTACATATTGTACGTCAATCAAATATTCGCTGCCGCTAGCAGAAACGTCAATAAAAATGAGATCTTGAAGCTGGGTCTTTCCCAGACTAGCGTATTGAGGTCGATCGTCTCACGGCCAGTCTTGATAACGTACCTGGCAAAGATAGATCCAGTTATGTCCTTGTCAATCATTCCTCGATTCTGCAACCATTGGATGGTTAAAAACCCCATGGCTGTTAGATAGACCAGCAACGTGGAGATCTTGCCGACAACCACACCGAGAACAAGACCAAAGATTGATCCGATGCAGAGCTGTCGGTAGTCGAGCTTACCACCAAATCTTGATCTTGTCTTGGCTGGCTCCCCTGTAGCACCCTGAGCCAGGGCTGCCGCAGGAGCTGCTGAGCTCTTGCCAGCATCGACCACAGCATCATTGTAAATCATGGTACCTGATTTGTAAAGCCAAGGAGCCGCAATACCCACAGAAGTTGCCATGGTTAGACCTGCCACCCTGGCTGTTAACTTAGGGGAGACACTTCGAGACGCAGTCGAGCTCAATCTCTTGCCAACTGTGTTCCTGATACCATTGAATAGCATACGCTGAGCAGTAAAGGGTCTCATCCTTGCTTTCCTATGTCCTATTAGATGGCTAACCAATGCTCCTTTAATCAAGTTGCAATCTACGGGCTAGTTGTTAAATACAAGACAGATCAGTTGATCTGACACTTGATATGCTTTATGTCATGACTTGTAATATAAAAATATCAGAGCTTGTATATGGTAATGCGAGGTGAATAAGATGGTAGTCTTGCTTCGCATCGTTGGGGTATCGAGACGACAAATTGTTTATTGGATTGGGTTTAGCTGCGCCAGACTATGATCCGCAGTCTGGCCTTCAGGATTGAAATCGCTGTTTCGTGGGACTCTTTCGGAGTCATTATTGCTCTCATCTATCTTGAGCTTTCTCACATACTCTTCTAGTTTTTGCCAATTTTCTTCTCTCTGAACTTTGCGTTTCTGGCTCTCTTTGACGCTGGATAGGTAGAGGGAATTACAGTTTTCGTAAAGGACAGGATTTGTCTCTAGGAAGATCTTGAGAGCCTTGAATGCCATTGCGTGTATGGCTCTGTTCCATGAACCGGAGTTGATAGCTTGCTCGACGAGCGTGTAGGGATCCGATGTTCCGTCATCGCCGTTAACATTATCGAGCTCTAGTTGAGAAGTCAGCTCGTATAAAGCTGGGAAAATGATAGGAAGAATGACCTCCGCGTTCTCGATGCAAAGATTTAGAAAATATTCGTTATTCCAATAGCTTAGTACTTTTTCAGCCACTTGGAAATGGGGTGATGAAATGCATTTGGCTAGCTGAACAAACAGAGGTACTTCCACTTTTATGAATTCTAATGGTTCGATAACCTCAAAGATATCCTCTATTTCGTTCAGGAACATGATTTCCTTTGTCGAGTTGATCTTGGGCCAGTAGCGAAGTAAACCCATTGTCACTTCTTCTGTAAGTAACGGCTCCTTCTCCAGAAATTGAACGATACAATATGCTAGTTGTGGGTGATACAATGATAGGCAACGAACTTTATGCAATGGAATCAGCACTCTAACCAAAAAGACCTTGTGTTCCTCCTTTAATGGTAATGCGAATCCGTTAATGATTGATCCGAGAATCTCCAAGAGTTCGGCCACACCGTTAAACCGCTCAGTCTCGTAAACGAACTGTAGGAAAATGTTATTGATGGAACGACGGATGAAGCTTCTCAGGCTCAAGAACTTGCCGTATATCCTATGCAGTGTTGTCTTCAAGCAATCTCTCTCCCTAACATCTTCGCTATCAAAAAGTTCCAAAAGCTTCAATATGAAATCTTGATCGATGTATTGTTTCGCGATCTGATGATTGAAATCCGGACTCTCTACAAACCTCAGGAAAAACTCGTAAACCAATTGCATATGCGGCCAAGCTAGCTCGTTAACGGGCTCATCCTCATCCGGGTCATAAATATCTCCAATGGGATTCACCGGTGGTGGAATAGGTCTGAATAAATTAATCTTGAACATCGCAACGACATGCGAGTACATCTCATGGGTGTAGGTGAATCTGTTGGTCACTATGAATTCGATAAGTTCCTGTAAAGTGATCCGTTTAATTTCCTTACCTTGTATATCGAAGCTGGGATCATTGAAATCGAACATTGTATTGCACTGATCTACCTTGGCAATAAACAATGGAATCGTTTCTTCTGGCGACACATCATCGAAGCTGGCAAGTTTCGTCAACTGAGCGTATCTGGAAGGTTCAAACCTTGAAGATGAATGGCGTTGTGGGATCTTTATCATATCTAGTTCTGTATCAGGGTTCAGTTTTGTTGGAGTAGGCAGTTTTTCAAACGAGTGCGATAGTCTTGGTATATCTATCCCCGAGGGAGAGACGGGGCTACCGCGGGGTGAACTATCGCTCTGTGCGTTAGCTGAAACGGACGTTGAACTACGCGTAGCCACGGTATAATCCTGGGTCGGCTCCACATTGACTCCAAGATTCGGAGAAGTTGGCGGCACCGCAGCCGCAGCTCCAATCAGCGTAGGCTGCGATCTGCTATGTGTATGATCATCCAAACGTTGCAACGACTCCAGAGATGACCCATCCTTCGTCACCATCACCGCAGGCGGACCTGCCGCATTATTTCCCATGCTTGATCCGCTATCGCTTCTATTCTGATCCGTTCCCACGTATCCCGCCGTCGGAGTCACGTTTCTAACGTTCTTTGCACTCTCACCATGACTTCCACTTCTTGATTTCGACGTTGAACTCTTACTACTCTTTCCGGAAGATCCATTATGATGTTTACTTCCCCCAGAAGTCGCGCTACTACTCCTCCCCTTCTCCAACGAGCTCCTACTGCTCCCACTTCCGCTCCCAGAAGACGATCCCACACTACTTCCTCCCCCAACTGCCGCTGTCCCATTCTTTTTATGATCTACAACATCCTTGTCCTTCTCCTTCCTCTTCCCGTTAGCTGATGAAGAGCTGCCAGCTTTCTTCATCAGCTTCTGCTTAAAGCCTCGCATCATCTTTCCGGCTTCTTCGACGCAACCGCACTTTTACCCGATTCTCGCTCCAAAAACCTCTAATCAAATCAATATCCCAAACTGACACACCAATTCAACCGTCTCAAGCCTCAGGACACCGTCAAACGTCCTCTCAACCGCTAGCAACCTCCAATCTTCATCGATATAAACATACAATCCCGTCTTCTTCACTGGGAAACTAGACGTTTTTATCAGAAAGGGGGCCTTCCACAGAAAGCCGGGTAACCTTTCTCAAAACTATATAAGCAGCGCAAGCCTGAGAGATGTTAATCTCTTCTTACCACTCTCTCTACCACTTCTCCTATCGAGCCAGCTCAGAGCTCAATGCAGCCTTAGTAATTGCAATGAACGCCGAGACGCGGCCGCTCGATTGCGTAAATTTATACAACCTAGATGCGACTGCCAAGATCACTCTTGTTAATCCAGCTGGAATAACGACGTTGGTCGATGGTGCCGAAGATATGATGAAGAAATGGTCAGTTTACAGCTGCAGAGTCCAACTGTGATTGAGACAACAAGATTAAACCATTCAGAACCGCTACACTGACTTCTTCGATGTCACGTCTTGGAAGGTACTTGCATGCGCCTTCTGGCGCCCTCTCTTGCCCAAAACTCGTCTCTGTAGATTTCCCAGCCCTCTCTAACTTCTGCACTGAAGGATCTTGGGTTCAGCACCAGTTTAACGTCTACAGCACCGATTCGAGGCTGCGATCGTACCGTGACGCTGGTCCAAAAGGCTACCAGAGCGTTCGACTCGTGCAGTCTGCAAACGCCAGTGAGGATCGAGATGTTGAGACGTGCCACGTTCCTGCTGGTGAATCTCACGAAATCGGTAAACTTTTCGTTCCACGTCGAATGCACTTTCACCAGCTTGATGTTGAACTGACGTATGCCCTTGTTTGTAGAGGTGAAGAACTTCCTGGGGATCACAATAGTGCGTCTATACTCGCCTCCCAGATGGAATAATGCCACTGTGACGCCGATGAACAGTAAAACAAACTGCAAGGCATATCTGTGAAGGCCCCTCACGGATTCCCCCGTAAAGTAAAGCTGGTAGAACGCAAACCCTGCAACCCCCATCAGAGACGATAGAAAGATAGTAAACTGCCATCTCAGTACTTTCTGTTTATGCGCTTGTTTTCGTAGGTCGTCCTCTAGGATAAGCAGATTCCGAAAGATCTTGGACGCGGAGGATATATCGTTCGAGCTCTTCACGTTCCTGCCACTCGACGTGCGACTATTGGATCTCTTCCTCTCCGTCAGACCTGTACCACCATTTGCGTAGGAGCTTCTGCTTGTGGAACTCCGGGGACCATCCACTGCTTCGCCACTGTCCAGCTTCATACTCGGTACTTCAGTCTCCATTGCCACTGGCTGCCCGGTGCCATTACTGGTGGCTTCAGAACCCATCAGCTGTGGTAGCTTGAACTTTTCAGTTACTTGATGGTGATCGGTCAAGAAACAAACGAGTGTTTAACGAGTCTTACAAACAGCGTCTGAAAATACAACATTCTAGGATTTCTGATCTGCTCGTATCCCCTGGTTCTTGAGGGACCCAAGTCGTGGTCAGTCCCTTTCTTTCCAACGTCGGTTGGGGCGGTCCGGGAAGAGGCTTCACAGTACATACGTCGTATTCTTGTTGTCATAGTACGCCACTGCTACACGTCCGGCCGCACACTTACCTGTATGGCTGTCTTTTTATGTTTTGGCTGTGGCCGGTGTAAAGGCTAGTCAGGTATCTGACTTCCGGCAGGCCTCCCAGGAAGCACATTTGGCATTGATCTTGTCTCTAGCTGCCTTTACTATGGCTGTAGGCCAGGGAATCATCACTCCGAGAGCGAATCCATCGCTGAAATTTGGCAACAAGCTGGAAGGCTGTTGAGAGGACTGAAGGCCGAGCTCCAGGGCCTGCTGCTGTGTGGAAATGCTGGATTACATGGAATCTGTCTGTCGAGCATTCGAACAGAGCACCAGTTGGAGCCGTGATAATAGCTATGCCAACATAACGGCGACTTCCAAGGCGTTACTCGACTTTAAGATCCCAACAGCGTTTGAGTTTCAAGTATCGAATGCTACTACACCTTACACGTTCAATACTACGAGAGTCTCCACGAGGAATATCTTCAATGGATCGTTGACTTACCTGTACAGTGATGCAGATAGTCTGAAGGATATGGTTCGAGGTTCTGGGGCTGTCAGTTTGCAACAAGTGACGGAAACATACAGATACTTCCAGCCATTTTACAACCACAAATCGACGCCGTCAAACGGTGATAGACTGATAGGGAAATCTCTCTACTATGGGAGGATATACTATCCAAACTCCAATTTGGAGGCAATGATGATAAAAAGGCTCACGCCCTATACACAGGTGAAGCTCAAGTGTCTGAGTACCTTCAATGAGTTTAATATACTTACTTGTCACTTGCAGCGTGATACAGGCAGAAACTCCCAGGAATTGATATTCTCTACCAACGACCTGCTATGTGGTTATAGAGTTTTGCACAATTTCCTTGGGACACCTTCGAAAATGAAGACATCATTATACAACAATTCTTCTCTATCTCTGGGCGCCGAACTGTGGTTGGGGCTTATTACATTGAGTCCCGGCTGTTCCACGACTCTGCGATATTGTACGCATGCTCCAAATACTGGAAGACCATTAACTTTGACTCTGTCGTGGGACCCATTTTTTGGTAATCTTTCCTCCTCGTACTCGGCCAAGACTAGCACAAGCACGACATTCTGTGCCAAGTACGATTTCAATCTGTATTCGATAGATTCCAACTTATCATTGGGTGTTGAGCTTTGGAGACGCGGCAATACGAATGATGAACATCAGCCGCTCAATGCACAGTCGATCAACAAAACCGATAATCCGATGTACCACCATTTGCTGCCGACACTGTCCCAGAGTCCATCGTCCGAGCATGGACAACGAAAGATAGAGCATGAGCAGCAACTGTTGCAAGACTTGACCACCGCATTCTCTACTTCCCTGAAGAGGATAGACAGGGAAAAATCCGAGATAGAGAATTTTCAGAATGACTATAGCTGTGCCAATTTCACCAGCGTTTGGAAGCTTTCGACCTCGCTGCGTGATAAAAACTTGAAAGTTCTCTGGGAAGGCAAGTTTAAGGGCTTTTTGGTTTCTGCGGGTGGTGAGTTCATCAATTCAGGGCCACTGTTGGATGATCGGTCCAAAACTCCTCTTTATCCGGCCAAATTTGGTGTTCAATTACAGTACTCTACATAAACCTCGAGAGAACTATTTTCTGTGCTTTCTACCTTTAGATTCTTCCTCGTATTCATTGAGTTTAACTCTAATTTTCTCGGCCAGATCCTTATCATCATAGGCATCCAGCTGGTACCATAGATTGTAACCTGATAATCGTGTGCCCATCTCGATTATGGTAGTCATCATCTTTCGTACTTTCTCTGCAGGTTCGACACTGTTTAAAAGGATACGAGCAAATTTGGCATCAATACCTGTAAATTTCACCGTCATTGGGCTATATAAGGGCGTTGGGCAGCCTCTTTCACTGTAAACATCATAAGTTTTCGCTAGTTCTTCCTTCTCCTGTTCAGACTTCAAACTTTTGGATAGCTCTCTTATTCTTTTTGATCGGTGCCGCTTTATATCTGCATCATTATGAACAATAATCCATGACAAAAGGAAACTACCATCATCTTCAACAAACTCTATGATTGCATTCTTCGGCAGTAGGTACCTAGGGGTAGTGTACTCCGTATATTCCAGGATAATCTGGGCTCCATGCACGTATTTCTGCTGGAAAGCAGTCAAGTGCATTGATTTATCATCTTGATTGTTTTCAGACTGTTGACTCGAATTATCACCTCTTTTCCTTCGCTCTTTCTTGATTGCTGTCTCACCATTGTCCGTAGATTCCGGTTTGACAGACGATCTATCCTGTGCATCTACGCGTTGCTTCTCAAGTCCTTCATTTGGAACTGCTTCATTTTTGTTATGCGACACAGTACTACCGCTTGCGTGAGCATCCTTCCGTCCCGTCTGTTGTACAATTTGCAATGGTGGCGTCCATCCAGGCGGAGGAGGCATATTCTTGGCGATTTCGATAAATTTCTTAAACTCCTCAACCTGTTCCAAAGTAGCATTGCCATTTGCAACAATACCCATCAACCTATTAAGCTCGGGATCCTTTTGAGCCATCAGATTCAAGTTCGCAATCATCTTGGGGTTCGTTGCAGACTGTGAACTGGGAGCCATAGACCCTGTTCGATTCAAGCTTTTCTGGTCATTCTGTTTCTTGACCTCATTTTTCCGTCGCTGTTTGACGACATCTTGTTCCACTTTGCCCTTCGCTTTGTCATCCTTGCGCAAATGCAGTAATTTTTCCCTTTCCTCCTTCTTCTTCTGCTGCATATCCTTCTTCATCTCGGCAAGCCTTTGCTTCTCCTCCCTGGCTTTCCTCCTTGCCTCTTCCCTTTCTTTCTTTCTCATCTCCTTCTCATCTTGCCACTTCTTTTCCATCTCTTCATCCTTCAAGATGAAAAGTCTAACGGGAAACGTGTGGGGGCCTCCCAGCATGGTGCAATCGCATAGCTTCTGCATTTTCTCTCGCATCTGGATCGTGGGAGCCGGTGATTCTGTCGTAGCGGGCGAATCCTTTACCGGTTTTGCTCCCTTTGTGAAGTAAAGCTCGAACATTTCCCCACGAACCCATGTTTTCCTGGAGCTCACTAGCGAATAGTACAACACTGCTGAATCCTTGACACTCAATGGATGCGTTAGCGTCGAGCTATATTCTGGCACTCCCAGGCTGCTCGGAAGACCACCAATCATCTCAAAGGGCCGACTATTTCCAACTGTCCCATGCGAATGTTCCAAATACTCATCAGACCCCGATAAATCCCCATTCTCATTCTCAGTAGCGTTCCGTTTCCTCCTCTTGATCCGTCGCACTAATGCTTGCGGCGAGCTAGACTTCATCTCTGTCTCTCCACCATCTTCTACCTTGATCCCCGAACGAAGTGCAGCGGGCATTGACGTTTCAAACGCTACCAACCACTTCCCAGGTGTCTAAAAGTACTGCTAAACTTCTCTTCTGAAGCATCTAATCTTGCCAAGACTTCTAATACTGCCCTTCAAATCACGTGATTGTCGCTATACGCTTAAGCAAGAGCTGGAATCTCTGATTGACGCTGCTTCAGCGGTCTGGGTACCTGATTGGAGTTGCAATTGGTCCAATTCACGTCAATTGGGGGTCTTTCTGTTGGTTTAGCGTCTGTTTTAGGTATTTCATCGGTCCGAGATGACTTACAGGCTGCTTGGAAATTCCATCGCCTCATCGATTAGCGTATCTTTTGAAGAAAGCCAGGTGTTGGAGGGTCTTTAGGCCTTTCGTTTGGTCCTAGATAAATTCTGCTGGTCCAATTGGTTATGACAGTTCCTTTGAGCTCGTTGAATGTGGCTAAGAGACGCAATGAGGACTTTGGCGGACACTCGGCAGGCAAAAAGCTGAGGTTTAGTAGTGTCAGATACGAGGATTTCAAGCCTGGAGCTCTGATTAAGATGAGATTGGAGAATTTTGTCACTTATAAGTTGACGGAGTTCGATCTTTCGCCCTCTTTGAACATGATCATCGGTCCGAATGGATCGGGAAAGTCGACTTTTGTATGTGCAGTATGCCTTGGGTTGGCAGGCAGGACGGAGCTGCTTGGGAGGAGTAAGAAGGTGACAGATTTCATCAAGAATGGTGAAGATAGCGGGCTCATTGAGATCACTCTGAAGAACTCTGGAGAATTGGAGGAGATTCCGAACGTAAATCCTGATGATCAGATAATAAAGATCACCAGGCGGATATCGAGGCTTAAGACGAAAAGTGAATACTTTATCAATGGTCGCGAAGTTTCAGAGGCCGTGGTAAGAGCGCTCGTCGCCGGATTGAACATTCAATTGGATAATCTGTGTCAATTTCTGTCGCAGGAGCGTGTTGCCAGCTTCGCAGGCCTTAAATCTGACAAGTTGTTGGTAGAGACTCTCCGATCTATTGATCTGGGTTTATGTGACATGCTCGCAGACCTCAAGGCTCATCAGTCAGAGGAGAACGACCTTCAAAAGCAGTTGAATTCGAAGCAGAAAAGGCTTGATGAGCTGCTCAAGAAACGCAGCGAGCTACAAGGATCTGTGGCGCAGCTGCGACACTACCAGGAGAAGAGGAAAAGGATAGATATTCACAGAAAACTGATACCATACGTGCGTATCAAGGCTGTCGCAACGGAACGTCGGCTTCGGAGAGCGGAATTGAATCAAGCTGTGAGAAATCTAAAAGAGTTCTTGAAGGAGAAATCGCCCTTAGTCGAATTAGATTGTCAGATCAAGGAAAAGGTGGCTACTGCTGCCGAGGGACTGAAAACTACTGAAAAGCTGTTCGAAAAATTGAAGGCAGACTGCATAGGAAAGGCTGAGAAATTGCGTGATACCAGAAGTCTGATCGAAAGAAAGAAGTTGAAGGCTGAAATGTACCAAAAAAGAGCAAGTCAATTACGTGCTGAGATAGAACACAAAAGGCAGGAACTGGAGCAAGAGCGAGCGGCGCTGAGAGCCGGGCAAATGCCCGATCCTGCAATCTTCTCGCAGCTTGAAGCCCGTCAAAATGATCTGATAAGGCACGAGAGTGAAATCAAAAGAACAATACGAGAAGTAGAGGGGAAGATAACAAACAGGACTTATGAACTAAGTGATCTCAAGAACAGGATCATGAGAAAGGAAACTTTGTTGAGCAAGGATGATAGAATCCGAGTTTTGGATAACCTTGCCTCAACAGATAGGTCTGGAGGTCACTTATTTAGGACGGTTAAAGAAGCTGTGGGATATGTAAGGGAGAGATCTGAAATGCGGCTATCCGTGCTTGAACCTCCAGTGATTTCAGTATCAGTAAACAACCCGAAATATGCAGCATATTTGGCACAATGCGTGGAGTTTAACACCAGAATAGCTTTCACTCTAGTGGGTTCTGAGGCATATGACCGATTTGCCAACGAGCTCTTGGATAAGTTCAGAGTAAATACAAGGGAATTAAGTTCCACAGAAATCAAGTCGCCCTTACCAAGAGAACAACTAAAACGACTAGGTTTTGATTTCTATCTGTCAGATATTGTTACTGGTGATCCACGAGTCATCAAAATGCTGTGTCAGAACTGTAATATTCACTGCATACCCATTTCCCTACGCGAGTTGACTCCACAGCAGATAACGAAATTGATGGAGCCAAGAAGCAATGGCAGACCACTTTTCACAAAATTCATTCATGGGTATAAAGTGGTGGACATGGGAATAGGTGCGTATAGTCGTCAGGTATGGACAAAAGATTATGAATGTGCTAAGAAAACCGATTTCTTTCAGATTTCAGTTATGTCTGATGAACAGAAATCGAGCATCAAAGCTGAAATTTCACAACTTCAAGCTAAAATCGACGATATCTCAAAGAATATCGAGGACTTAGAGGGGGCCAAGAAGGAATCGACAACCAATTTATCCAAAAGCTCTAAAGAAAATGAGCGAATTTCCAGGGAACTTCAGGAGCTGAATAGCATCCGCAAGAAATGGTCTTTGGCTGGTGCGACGATTCAACGTTTGACTTCGGAAATTGAAGGACTGACTAATGAGATCGAAAGAGGTTTACCTTCGCAAATCAAGCGGATTGATGATGAAATCTGCGTGGTAAGAGCATCACAAACTAATGCCATTAGAGATCTGGCAACGACCATCAAAAGGCTCAAAGAGTGCCAAAAGGAGCTTGTTCTCTTTAAACTGAAAAACTTTGAGGCTAGGAATATGGATATCTCCATGAGCGACGTTATTGAGTCTATCAATCGAAAAGAAGAGGAATTAAATAACGAATGCAACATCAGGAAAAAGAAGCTCGAAGATGCAAAAAATGTTAATGTGGAAGAGCTTAAAAATGAGATTAAGTCCTACACTGAGGAAGTTCAGCAACAGTTGCATGCCTACGTTGAGAAATATGACAATGAACAAACATTTAATTTAGAGCACATCGAAGGGATAATCGACAAACTTGAGTCCGAACTCGCAACACTGAATAATGACGAGTCTGCCATCGGCATTCTTGATGCAGTTGAGAAAGAACTTAGAGACCTGGAGAAAGATCTGCCTCAGATCGCAAGTAAATTGAAAGAGGCACAGGGACTCATAAAGGAAAAGCAGAAGAAGTTCGAACCAAGAGCAGATGACCTTGTTAACAAGATATCAGACAAATTCTCTGAGCTTTTCAAGCAGATTGGGAGTAAAGGTTATGTTGGCCTGGGCAAGCCTAACTCATTTGCAGAGTGGAAGATTGAAATAAAAGTTGCGTTCAGAGATAGTGCAGAACTGACAAGATTAGATGCACAAAAACAGTCTGGTGGTGAGCGAGCTGTGTCAACGGTACTGTACATGATAGCACTGCAGCCTTTCACTACAGCGCCTTTCAGAGTCGTAGATGAAATAAACCAGGGTATGGATGCTCGTAACGAAAGAATTGTGCACAAATTCATGGTCACCAACGCATGCGCTGGCAACACTTCACAGTACTTTCTCATCACTCCGAAGCTTTTGACGGATCTATACTACGACGAAAGGATGATGATCCACACTGTGATGGCAGGGCCATGGGTTCCAAACCCCAGTGAACGCCCAGAAATAGCCTGTTTGGGCCAAACATCCAAGTATATTATATAAATAGCCTTTCAGAGATCAAGTGATATCAATAGTAGACGTCCTCTGGTTACCTTATCTTTCTTCAATGTCTTCAACAAGATGCACTCAAGACCTCTTAATTAACCAAACCTTCAAAGATTAAACGTTAAAGCAGACAGAAGGTGATGGGTAGGGCGATGAGGGCAGTAGCGAATAGGCTATATTCTAGTTTGAGGAAGAAAGAACATGGAGATCTATTCTCTGGAAGATCCATACTCTCGAAGAAGCCTGTGAAAGATATTCATCCCAAAGCACCGGTTCGTACCAGGTTCGCACCTTCTCCTACGGGATTACTGCATATCGGTTCATTGAGAACTGCTTTGTACAATTACCTGCTGGCTAGGAACACTGGTGGGCAGTTTTTACTGAGGCTGGAAGATACAGATCAGAAGAGGTTAGTGCCAGGAGCAGAGCAGAACATCTACGACAGTCTTAAGTGGTGTGGGATCCACTATGATGAGGGTCCCAATGTCAACGATAAGAAGTACGGGCCTTTCAGACAGAGTGAGAGAACCTCGATCTATCGGAAGTATGTCGATGGGCTGCTCGAGTCAGGCCATGCCTACCGTTGCTTCTGCTCGAAAGAGAGGTTAGATGGGCTCAGGGAGTCTGCAAAACGATTGAAACCACCAACAACGGCAAGCTATGACCGAGCGTGTGCGGACTTAAGCCAGAGAGAGATAGATGATAATCTGGCCAAGGGAATTCCATTTACAGTTAGAATGAGAGCTCCTGATCGATATGCTCCTTTCCAAGATCTTCTGCATGGCATCGTTGATATTCAGCCCCAGGTTAATGTCAATGATCGTAGATACGATGATCCCATTTTGGTCAAATCTGACAACTTACCCACTTACCATTTTGCTAATGTTATTGATGATCACTTAATGAAGATTACACATGTCATCCGAGGCGAAGAGTGGCTTCCATCAACCCAAAAGCATATTGCCCTTTATCGTGCCCTCGGATGGGAACCTCCATCTTTCATTCACATTCCATTACTGACCAGTACAAGCGACAAGAAGTTGAGCAAACGAAAGGGAGACGCCTCTGTGTTGAACATGAAGGAAAACGGTATTTTGCCCGAAGCTCTAGTAAACTTTTGCGTACTGTTTGGCTGGTCACCGCCAAGGAAGCTTGCCGCTACAAATCACGAGTGCTTTACATTAAAAGAGTTCGAGCAGATCTTCAATCTGAACTACCTAACGAAGGGCAACGCCAAGGTTGATGACAAAAAGCTCTGGTTTTTCAATAAACATTACCTACAGCGCCGATTAGCGGATCCCTCACAGTTTGAGATAATCGCACAACAGGTTTACAACGACCTAAGGCCTACATTCGGAGATGCGGTAACTTTAGACAAGATCAAAATCATTCTAAAGAAATGCGGAACTGCTCTGACAACGCTAAATGATTTCAAACATACCTTTTCCTACTTTTTCCAGAGGCCAACATACACGAACTCGACCGCTAACGAATTTCTCCAAACACACAACAAAGAAGATACATTGAGAGTACTAAAGCACTTCCAAGACGCAATTAATCACTCAAACATGGAGCAGCTCATTACAGAACTAGCCTCTCAGGCCTCGATACCCAAGAAAGCCATCTTCGAATCTTTGAGATTCGCGCTGGCCGAATCGCATCCCGGTACAAAGATACCGGTACTGATCGAACTACTGGGTCCCGAAGAAGCGAACGCCAGGATCTCGCGAGCCATTGGCCGGGTCCAAGGACCAACTGACAGCTTATAGACTTGTAAATACGGTTATCACGTGAATGTCTTGAACTTAGAAGAAGATTCCAGATATAATAGAGAACTTCAAAGGGCTTAAGGTATGGCTGGTATAAGGACCCTGGAATCGCTGCAAGAAACCAGAGATTTCAGTATTGGTAGTCTAGGAACGTTGCGAGATGTTTGCTGCAATTGCGTCGGGGAATCCGCTACAATTATCCACAGAAGTGCCCAATTCAAATGGATTACAACATACAATAGTACTGTCATCGACGAAACCGAAGTCATACTCCCATATTACTTTATTCATTTTGCCCAATGTGACATTTCCAGATAATTTCATCGCAACAGTTTATTTCAAGCTAAGTCCCAACGAGGATTTTAAGATGTTTGGGTATCTGGGGAATGAAAAACCAAGTGCGATCTTCAAGGTGAAGCTGCCAAGTGCTGCTTCTCTGGGCCAGCCTCCGTCTGGCGACGGCCTGGGTGAGATAGATATGGATGACAACATTAGCGATTTGGGCGACAGCAGTAATCATAATATATCGGAATTGATCATTGGCATATCGATAGAACCTAGGGATCAAGGCATTATGAAAATAGACGAGTGGAAGGCCGAGCAGCAGGCTTCGAAGGCTAACAGTTCATCACTTGTACTATCTCGTCCTGGGATGGGCAATATTCTCACAGTTGGCCAGCTGGCGACAGCGTATCCAAAACTCACACAAGAGCTAGCGGCGAAGATAGTTCAACATGCATATAATTACCTGTCTGGGTTCCTGGATACTGCTGGGAACGTTTCAATCAAAAGATTTGATACGTGGTGGGATAAATTTAAGACCAGGCTGGCGAACGACGGAACTTTTCTTGATGAGGTCACCAGTAGCTGATATTTAATTCGTATACAAAACAATCCTCACAATTCATCGTTCCAATTCTTTATCCTGTGTGCCATAGGGTTGCCGAATACCAAGTGTCTGCTTTCTATCATCTTCTTGTCGAATAGATCCTGCTCCAAATCTCTTTCCCTGATCCCATTATCAAGCTGCTTCTTCCTTTCATCAGCTTGTCTTGACAGCCAATTGAGAAACGAAGCTTTAATTTTAACGTCACTGAACTCCTGTTTTATGGCGTATAGACTATTAAAGAATTTGCGGGTATGCAATTCGTCAATTTCATCGTCCTGAATCAACTTTTGGATATTATTTGCCCACATTTGTGCGAATGGCACAGGATCTTTTAGGTCTCTTTTCCGCAATTCGTTATCGCCTCTAACAGGAACTGTAAAAAGCTTAGAGATCAGCTCGAGTACTTCAATTCTGATCTGTTTATCAGGAATTTGCCAGGCCTTATCCATGATGTCTAATTCGAACTGCGTAAATTCGTAGGAATCGCTCGTTAGCTCATCTAAGAGGGACAAATACCTCTTCAATAGCTTGATACTTGGATGTGAACGGTTTTCTTTTGCGGCAAGTGTAGCAATCCGTCGGTATACTTGATCGATGAAATCTGGATACATCTTGTTGATGTATTCTACAACCCTCGGGTTGTTTCTTGTGCAACTAGCGATCATTATAGTACTCACGTCTCTTAGTGCCAAGGGCATTTGTTCATCAAAGCTTATTCTTTTCAGCAAATCGAACTCATGGGTGATAATATCGTAGCCGTGCTTGTAATCGTGAGCAAACTCCATCAAGTCATCTAACCTTGTACTAACAAGATCCATGTTCGACTCAGGATCCGAGTCAATCAGCCTTCTAATCACGTCAAAATCTTGCGTAAATTCATGTCTGCTTGTCTCAGGACTTGGATCACTCTCTGGAATGGCTACTGGGACGCTTGCAGTGCCGTCGAGCTCATCATCATGTAGTTTTGCTTCTTTTACTCCTGTTTCCAAGTTCATCCTCACGTCCAAACCACCAGGTAGATTTTGCCCAGGTTTTATCTCTTGCCAAAGATCGCTTGCTTCGAACACTTTTGGGTAGCATTGCACGTCATTGCATATCTGGTCATCCCCATTGTGAAGTTGTGTTGATTCCTTATCGTCTTGCTGCTTCGACAACGTCATGCTAGACAAGGCTAGACCAGCTGAAAGACCAATCAGCAGCGCCAATCTGAATCTCGTCATTATCCTCTTCAACCCAATATTCGGAAGGTGTTGGTTTCAACAGCTTTGCTTCTTAAGTACCACTCAAAGGACAGCGTGTAAACTATTGAACAACATAAATACAAGAAGTTAAGCATTAGGTGGCTATTAATTCGATCATCTATAAACTGGAGTAAATCTATTGACTTGAAGCAGCAAGAGCCTGCTTGACATCGTCTAGCAAATCGTCAGAGTCTTCGATACCGATGGATAATCTGACGAGATCATCAAAAACTCCGCTAGCCTCTCTTTGCTCCTTTGGAATGCCACCGTGAGTCATCACAGCTGGCACTTCGAGCAAGGACTCGATACCACCGAGCGATTCGGCGAGGGTGAACAGTCTGGTAGAAGTAGTGAACTTAGCGGCTGCTTCAGCACCACCTTTGATTCTGAAAGAGATCATACCACCACCTAGACCATCGCGGTGTTGTTTCTTGACAACGTCTCTGTTTGGGTGACTGTCCAGACCTGGGTAGTTAACGGCGATGACTCTGTCGTCCTGGGCCAAGAACTCTGCAATCTTGGTAGCGGTCAATGCAGCTTGTCTGACACGCAGATGCAAGGTCTTCAGGCCTCTGTGAGTCAACCAGGAATCGAATGGAGATGGGATGGCACCAATAGCGTTCTGCAAAAACTGCAGCCTCTCGTAAATGGCTTTGTCGTTGGTAGCCAAGACACCTAGAACCACGTCGGAGTGACCGTTGATGTATTTGGTAGCGGAATGGACTACAATATCGACACCAAAGTTCAATGGGTTGGACAGATATGGTGACAAGAACGTGTTGTCGACAACAACCAAGATCTCCTTGTTGATCTTCTTGACAATGTCCACCACGAGGGCAATGTCCGTCACTTTCAGAGTTGGGTTTGTTGGAGATTCGATCCAAACCAATTTGGTGTTGTCCTTAACCAAGTTTGGCAATTCCTTGATCAAATCATTCGTGAAGCTCGTCTCCACGCCGTGAGCGTTAGCCACCTTGGTGAAATATCTGTGGGTACCACCGTAAACGTCGCCGATGGACACAGCATGGGAGCCCTGTGGCAGCGATTGCAAGATGACAGCGGTGGTAGCAGAACCAGAAGAGAATGCCAACCCGTACTTACCGTTCTCCAGGGAAGCAATAGCGTCCTCCAGGTTTTTTCTGTTTGGATTCTGCGATCTAGAGTATTCGTATTCGCCTAGAGGTGCAGCTGGCGACGATTGTTTGAAAGTGGTAGACAGCGAGATCGGCTCGATGACAGATCCGTGGATGTCGATGTGGGCTCCAGCGTGAATAGCCTTGGTGGCAAACTTGTCAGTGTCTTTCAATCCCATTCTGTCGAGCAAATAACGGTTGAGCTGCTAGCTGCAATGATACAACTGGTCCCATCCACCTACAGTTTTATATACCGTCCATCTTCCAGCTTGCAGCTGTGGCAAGCACCACCGTCGACTCACCAATAATCTCACGTGAAGCTGCTCCACGCTTACTATTATTAAGAGTACATAGCATGAAGTGGGAAATGATTACTAAACAACCTACTTGAATCCTTAGTCGAATAGACCGAAACCCATGTCGTCGTCGGACTCTTCCTTCTCCTCCTCGGCAGCCTCTTCGGCAGCTTCAGCTGCGGAGCCGGATGCGGCAGCACCGGCACCGGCAGCTGGACCAGCAGTTGGCACAGCAGCCAACTTCTCGTTACCTTCAGCAATCAATTCATCGACGCTCTTACCTTCCAACGAGGACAAAAGGGCGGAGATCTTGTCTTCTTCGATTTCAATGCCAACAGACTCCAAGACAGCCTTGACGTTGTCAGAGTTTGGGGTAGAACCGGCAGCGTTCAACAATAGGTAAGCAGCCAAGTATTTCATCTCTATTCGCCTCTATAACGGTCTTGATCAGTGGTAACAGACGCAGTAGTTTGAGCTTAAATTGCAGTTGGAGTAGTCTAGCACAGTGTCGCTAGTTGGACTCACTAGAAGCTTAGATTGAAATATCGTTAACGACGGCAACTCCACAGAAACGCCCGTACAAACTCAAGTGAGGGTGTATGGGTTGTGGAAAAACAGTCCCATGATGTATGGGTTTTTGTCAAAATTTCAATTTGAAAAATTTTGAAAAATTTCAAATTTTTTTGCGTCGCTTGGGTTGAGTTGCGTCGGTGGCAGGATGAGGGTGCCAGACGGGGGGGATGAGGGTCCCAGACGGGGATCCCAGACGGGGACCGGTCTGGAGGTTCTCTTGCGAGCGGGCGCGGTTTGAGCCTAGCGAGAGCAGTAGGGAGAGATCGTAGGCGGAGCGTAGGCGGAGCGTAGAGGAGGTTCTCGGCAGCTAGGCTCGACAGTGTCTGCATCGCGTGCAGAATACCATTCAACGCAAGGTATAGGTAGACTGGTGTATGTTGAAGAGACAGGTTGGTGGATAGATAGTGATCGATTATTGTAAGAGGAATAGACCAAAGCAAGATGTCCACTGCTCCAGCCAAGAAGAGAACTTTCAAGACCTACTCTTACAGAGGTGTCGATTTGGAACAACTGTTGGGTATGTCCAACGAGGAATTCGTCAAGTTGGCTCCAGCCAGAATCAGAAGAAGATTTGCTCGTGGTTTGGGTCACAAGCCAGCTGGTTTCATGAAGAAATTGAGAGCCGCAAAGTTGGCAGCTCCAGAAAACGAAAAGCCAGCTGTTGTCAGAACCCACATGAGAAACATGGTTATCTTCCCAGAAATGATCGGTTCCGTGGTTGGTGTGTACAACGGTAAGGTTTTCAACCAGGTTGAAATCAGACCTGAAATGGTTGGCCACTACTTGGGTGAGTTTTCCATCACCTACACTCCAGTCAGACACGGTAGAGCTGGTGCCACCACTTCCCGTTTCATGCCATTGAAATAAGTTAATCCATTTTACAGATATGTGTAGTAGTAATACAGTGTCTTCATCGTTGCGCTAGTGATTCGATAGAGCTTATTTAAGAGCTACAAATTAAGGTCCTGGAGGTCGTCAAATATTTCGGAGTCTCTAAGACCGTTGAGGTTGGGAGCTCCAGGGAAAGCGTTGAAATATTTTTTCAGTCCTTCCAGGTCGCTTAGCTCGTTATTGAGTCTCATTCTGTTCACGATCACTTCTAACTTGTCCACCGCATTAGATCTGTAGCGGAACGTGATATTTTCGCACTCCAGGTCCTCGCTCAGCGATTCACCAGGGTATCTCTGTTGAGCCGCCCCGGCATACCCCGTGATGCAGCTCAAAGTCTTTCCAGCGATCTTTATGGGAACGTGATAGCTTACCTCCGGTACGCAGTTATCCATGTCGCGTCTTTCTTTGTTTATGTCGTACCACTTTTGCGTGGTCTCCGTCAATAGATGATTTCTGATATCGCTAACCTGGCGGTAAAAATCCTGGTGAATGAATGTTCTAGTCGCGCGTGTCTCTTGGTCAATACAATTCAGTTCGTACTTCTGCCGCTGGTAAGCTCTTCTGAGCTTGTACTCACGTATAGATGCGATTTTTTGGTAATACGTTTGCAGCTCCGGATGCGAGCCCTCCAGACACATTTGCAGCTCCGTCTGCAATCTCAGCAGCTTGTTCTCGTAAAGCTGTTGGCGCAGTTCTGCAAATTTGTACTCGATCTCTGTGATCTCCGCCAGAGCATCCATCCTTTTCTTCTCCATTTCGATCGGCGGCGCCATAGAGGACAACTTCCCGTCGCCTTTGGCGGTTTCGCCTTCAGGAGGCTTTTCTAAATCTTTCTCCTCCGCTATCTGATCCTCTTCTACCTCCTCTTCCTCCTCCTCCTCCTCTTCCTCCTCGACTTTTGCAGATACATCGCCCTCCACTTTCACAGACTGCGTCGGTATCTCGGCACCACTTTTAGCCGTCTCCTTCTCCGCCTCAGGATCCAATTCGTCGTTCTCCTCGCCATCACCTTCGTCTCCAGCCTCATTCTCGTCGTCCTCATGCTGCTCCGGCCCCTCTTTCAGTCTCTTATGATCAGGTTCCTCGTCACTCCCCTCCTGAGCCCGTTTCCCGGTCCCTGGGCTTCTCTCCTGGCCCTCTACCAGATCTGAAATGTGCGGCCGTAGCCCATCCAGATCCCTAATGCTCTCGTCCCCCATTTTCTCTGTCTCGGCGTCGCTAGACACACAATACTGCAACAACTCCAAGTTCCTGGCTTCACTTTCCCGATGATTCGAATCAACAACACTCAAAGAGCTCTCTTCGTCCTCCTCTTTACTCCTTCTGTCCGCTTCCTTGCTTCTCGACGCTTCATCCATTTGCAACTCGCCAGTCAAATCCCAAACACAAACCAGCTGTCAGCAACACTAACACAACAGGACCAAATAACAGCTGCCGCAACGCCTCACTAGCTACTGATCAACAGTTTATAAGCTCTACTAGTGGTTAGTCTTCTTATTATACAAGCCATCTGTCACGCGAAAAGACCGAGTAAGAGCCATCAACTAGCCAGACGGTCAAAGAGCAGAAAGAGAGCCGCTTGGAGCTGGTTGACCACTCAATTGGGGTCTCGTTGAGCAATTGAATCGATTGCAGCAGTGGATAGGATCGTTTTGGAGTGAAGTCCACCTGACTATTTCGCCATAGTGAGTTATAGCTGGAAAATTTTCAGTTTGAGCTCATCTCATCGCAGCTCATCGCATCGGTATAGAAGGTAGGAAGCCCATTGAGGTCTGGTTTGGTTTGGTTTTGGCATGGCGTCGTCTGTCGAGAGTCTTTTCGGGGCAGTTGCTCCGGAAGAGGTGGATTCCAGCGTGAGTAAGCTGTTTAGTTCGTCCAGCGGTCCAGTTGACTCGAAATTGGTTAAGAATAAGAAGAGAACTGTGGTTATTGCTGTGGGAAGTGGTGGGGAAGCTGGAGGGCAGGGTGTGGAGGAAGAAGACGAGGAGCCTTTGAAGAAGAAACCTAGGAAGAAACGGGATGACAGTGCTGAACTGGAGGATCGTTACTTTGCCAAGTTGGCAGAGGCGCCAGAGGAGTCCCAGGAGGCGCCAGAGGAGTCCCAGGAAACGTCAGATAGCGATAGTGAGGAAGATGTAGCAGAGAAAACCGAGGTTGGTCAGCAGGCCAAGACTATCGATCTGAAAGAGGACGAACTGGAAAAGGCAGAGAGGACAGTGTTTGTTGGCAATCTGAGTAACGAGGCGATCACGTCCAAGAAAGTGTTCAAGGAGTTTAAGAGACTGTTTAGTTCGAGCCTGGAAGAGGACGAGCAATCAAATCTGTTCTCGATAGAGAACATCAGGTTCAGATCCATAGCGTTCAACGAGGCACTTCCCAGGAAAGTGGCTTTCGTGCAGCAGAAACTGCACAAGGACAGAGACTTCGTTAATGCCTACATCGTTTACAAGAAAAAACAGGCCGTCAACAAGGTCTGCTCGCGTCTGAACGGTCAGCTCTTCAGACTTCGCCATCTGAGGGTTGACTCTGTAGCGCATCCTGCTCCGCATGAGAACAAGAGGTCGATATTTGTCGGCAATCTAGACTTTGAAGAGGACGACGAGAGCTTATGGGCACATTTCGCAAGCTGCGGCGATATCGAGTACGTCCGCGTGGTAAGAGACTCCAAGACCAATATGGGAAAGGGTTTCGCCTATATCCAGTTCAAGGACTTCCAAAGCGTCAATAAAGCTCTAATGTTGGATGGCAAGCCTATGCAATCAGTCAAGGAACACGGAAGTAAGCGTAAGCTTCGTGTCACTAGATGCAAGAACATAAAGAAGAACAGCCCTGGGAACCGTGAGAATTCTAAACTGAACGAGTCGCACAAGACAAAATTCGGAAGAGCCAAGAAGGTCCTCGGTAAGGCCGACAGGGCCACCGTTGGACGTGAATTGACCGTGGAAGGATTAAGAGCCACCAAGGGAGAAGGCCATGCGGCTTCGCATTTGAAGAAGAGGAAGCAGAGATCCAAGACAGGAAGGGTGACCAAACGTTCGTTGGCATTCAAGAAAAAACAAGCATCATCATAATCTAATTACTGTACTGTACAATTTCCGCGTTTGAGCCCGCTGTTCTGGGATTTCTGGGACACTACAAGTCAAGCCGCTAAGGACTGATAGAACGGACCACCAAGGGCATGCAAGAGGCTGCTCATCTAGAAGCTGGCAAGCCTAACTGGACTCATTGAGCTTCGAGCAGTCGTATTTAGTTATTAGTGAAGTAAGCTATAGCAGGGTCTTTAGATGGCCTAAGCCTTGTTAGATTAACACTTAACCAGGCTGCAGAATGGCTTCTATCGATTGAGTACGGTATTCCAGATTGGCTAGAGATGGATGACTTGAAGCTTTTGTATGAGCTGGACAAATTAGAAGATCTTGTGGAAGAAAGAGCAAGGTTAACTTCAGTGCTTAAGATACGACCTTCGTCCAAGGATAACTTGAATCTGAAACAGCAGTTAGATAAGACTTTGGATCTGCTCCATGAATTTGCCAAGAGTGACGAGGAAAATTTGGAAAAGTACTTCAAGCGGTATTCTGAGGTATTGCTTGAAATTCCAGACAAAGAGATTGATTTAGCTCTGTATGAGTTCCAACCAGCAGTCAGGAATCAGTCATTTGATAATAGCGGTGATGTACTTGCTTCGCGGGAGTTGCCCAAGAAAGTTAGGTTCAAAGACAAAGATCTGGTCAGCTACGAAGAATCTGAGCAATTTGAACCATACTACGACGAGCCACAAGCAAACTCTGAGGTAGAGATCAAGAATACTGCCGAGGATGATAGGAGGAAACTTTTAAACGGGGCCGAACCGACAACGGTTGCAGTCGTGGCACCGGGATTATCGAATCAAGAGCTGTTTATACAGCAGCAGCAGCAGTTGCTGGAACAGGATACGTACCTGGATTCCTTGGGTCAGTCTGTTCGAAAATCGCACGATTTTGCGATGGATATAAATCACGAAGTGACAGAGCAGAATAATCAAGTTCTACACGACCTAGAGAGTCTTGTTGATAATAGTGGGAGAAATCTTGATCGGGCCAAAAGAAGGTTGCAGATATTTGAAAATACGGCAAGGGAGAACGGACCATGTTTCATCATTTTGCTGCTTACACTGATATTACTACTTTTACTGATAGTACTGTGATGCGGCCATGGTGTGTAGGCAGACACTACTCAACGCGAAATACGTCGACTTGCGATCCGCCAGCTAGACACCTTGAGGGTGAGATTGCGCTTTGTGCATTGCAATCCACCAAAGCCAACAAGTCGAGTGGTGCCGCATTCCACGGTGATTTGATAATCGCCGAGGACAGGTTCCGATAAGAATTTAAAGAGAAAGCATTTAGCCTTCCGAATGCATTCCTAGCCTGATGGTCATGGAACAGCAGAGCCCGTATATTTAAAGCAAAGTGTTTTCTAGCTATATCGAAGTCATAAATGAATATCAGTAGTTTCATTGCAATTTGAAAATATATGCGATTGAGATGCGATTCGTTAGCTGTAAGCCTTATGCAGCGTTGCGGACATTAAACAAGTGGCATTGCTCCCTGCTAGAGAGCCGAAACCATGGCGCCGCTTTAAGTATCGGCTTGTTGTCTTTTAGCAACAATGAGAGCGAATTTGTCTCCAGTCCCTATGTGATTAAGCGTAATTTCGCTACTGAGTGGCCCAACCGTGGTTGACAAGATTTCCAAGTTATTTCAAATCGTCAGCTCCCTACGTTCCAGCAAAACTCATCAAGATCTCAGGCCGGCGGTGTCTAAGCACAACGTTCGTCGTCTAATGGTAATCGATTTTAATGAGAATCAGATTTTAACCCTTGCCTTAGCTGAACGGTAATCGGATCTCCAAGGATTAAGCACATGGACGACAAGCAGAAAGAATTTCGTCACAGGATTTTGAACTCCCCAAGAACTGGAATGTGATCGCTGGGATGGTTCTTATTTGGCAGCCCAAACTCATTAGATCTCTGCAGCTCTTTTGAGACGTCTGCTCCACTGAGGATTTTTGTCAATTCAAAGTCCTTGTTATGGTACCATATATAGTCGAATATGCCCTTCAATTTTCCGGAGTAGCATGTATGCTCAAAGAAATCGTCAGAGACATCTTCGAAAACGCAGCGATTAAGATATGGTCTCAATGGGTTCGCGATATCTAAGCTGTTATATTTGACCATTTCGCCTCTCAAGAACTTCACCACTAAAGAATCTCTAGGCGAATTTAAGTCTCCTGCAAATAGTACTTTCATCTTGCTGTAAGTGGTGTCGTGTTCACCAACCAATAAGCTGTTGATGATCTTCGATAGTCTTCTCATTATGATGATGCATTGTGTCAATTTCACTTCGTCGTACTTCCAGTAAAGATGCGTGTTTACCACTACGAAAATCGTGCCGGTGTCTCTATGCTTCAATGAAACGAAAAGGCCCACCTGATTTCGGCCCCTCAGAACCTCTAACAGTGACTGTTCCCCAGTCGGATTGCCCGCTCCATCTGTCAGCTTAACCATCTTATTTTTCAGGTAAGACAACTCGTTAAGATCAAAGCTTCCTATGAGATCATTCAAGTAGATGCTCGATGAGGAAATGTAGTCGAATTTGTTCAAATTATAAAAAATTCCAACCCCATCCATGTCACTCACCTCCCGTTTCCAGTATTTTGGCGGCGGTTTTGCAATGTACTTCGAACCGTAATGGAAATCTCTATCAATCACTGGTTCCCAGTACTGGTAATAGTCCGTCGCAGTCAGTTCCTGAAGACACATGATATCTGCCCTGTAACGGCTCAAAAGCTCCGTTTCCAGCAATCTGTGTCTATACTTCCAGTCCTTGTATTCATCCGGCACATAAGTGTACACCTGCGGCCACATATAGTACGGAGAAAGCAGGTTGTAAGTAAGTATCGTGAATTTATCATCTATCAATGACTTGGAACCATTCCTGCGCAAATTAGTCGCAATCTTCTTGATTGGCAGTAATCTGCGACCAAATAGCATCGAGGTAGGCGATATAGTAGCTGATCTTGCGCAGGAAAGCTGATCGATAAGTATCAGCACCAACCAGATCACGTACGGCAGCAACGTAGGACTTGATCGAGGGAAAAGAACGCTCACAACACCTCTACCAGACTGACCAATGCGGTTCTTAGCACTTTGCAACACTAGACTGGCAAATCAACGCTTAAGCATATGGGTCACGTGATGCCGCTATTTGAACTCAAGGCCTCCTTCAATAAGCCTTCAAACGTCTCTGATCTTGGCTATCTTGGTCCCATTGTCGTTACCACCTCGTATCCGTCCTGCATCTTGTCTGGTCTCTGTCTTTCTGCGGCTCTTCAAATCGATAGGCGCCGTGATCAAATAGCGGCCTCACTGGCTCAAGGCCGTGGCGACGTCGTAATCTAGATCTGAAGTATCGCGTATGGCGTCGCCGAGTAGCTTTAACGCTCTAGCGTGTCGCTGTTTACTCCCTCTTCAATCTGAACGTTCAGCGGTTCTTGACCAGCGGCTCTTGACCAGCAGAGATTATGCCAGGAATCCTTGATTATCACTGGAATACGATCAATTCAGGCTGCTGAAGTCTGGTACATTCAGCGTTTCAACAGTGGTGGAATGATATCAAAGTTAATAGAGCCATCTCGGCGGCAAAAAATCCGGTACTAGTATCAACAACCGGACCAGGTTGTTGATAGTACTTGGGTCGCATAGTGCTGTCTTTACCAGCTCGTGAGAACTACTCTGAACCCTTAGCTTCTCGATTCATTGAAACTGGAAGCCACAGTGGAATTACCATTGCAAGACGACCTTTCCTCTGTATCAATCAGATCTGTCGCAGTGGAACGGATTCTTGAAAACCAAGAGTTTATAACAAGGTTGATTAAGGTTTATCCCTTCTCTAGTTGCTCTACTGTCTGTTGAAAAGCGAGATATTTGCTGTTAGTGCTATTCACAAGAGCCCGAGCAAAGACGCTACTCCGAGTTGTATCAAGCTTATGGTTTCGTGTACCTTTTGGGCGAGCTTCTACATCCATCGCAAAGGCTTTACAAGGAATCCGACTTTACAGATCGAGTAATATGGCGAGACTGAGGTCCAGAAAGCGGAATCATGTCGAGGTGACTCTCGAGGATGACCAGGGGGAAGAGAAATCCAAGTATTTTAAGAGTGAAGTGATAGTCAAAGAAGCTGAAGACCGGAAACATTCAGTCTCTGATGAAGATGATGTCGATATTCCATGGATTAAGTCGCTAAACTCTGAAGAATATTTCGACTGGGTGTCTAAGGTCACCGATGACCGACCAGAGAGATGGAATAAGCCATTGGATCCCGACATTTTTTTAAGCCGACCTGATGGAGCACCTCCGTTGCCAGAGAACTTCATTCCAATATACACCAGAGTGCGACTTATGAGGTCGAAGATCAGGACGCCTGTAGATTCGGTGGGTTGCGCAGCTATACCCGTCACAGTTAATGCGCAGTTCAATATTTCGCAGAATCAAATAACACCCAAGAACTACAGGTTACAACTCTTGGTCGCGCTGATGTTGTCAGCTCAAACTAAAGATGAGCTCAATGCCGAAGCAATGGCGAATTTGATAAGATATTCAATAAACGAACTCAATATCCCGGAAGGTCTCACATTGGAAGCATTACTGCGAATTGATGAAAAGGTACTCGTCGATCTGGTGAAGATGGTGGGATTCCACAATAGGAAGGCACATTATGTGAAGCAAACGGCAGAGATCCTGGTAGAAAAATTCGACTCTGATATTCCGACCGATTTGGTCGGAATTCTGTCGCTTCCGGGAGTTGGGCCCAAGATGGGACTTCTAGCTTTGCAGAAAGCTTGGGGAAGGATGAGCGGCATAGGTGTAGACGTCCATGTACACAGACTTTGCAAGATGTGGGGTTGGGTAGACGCAACGAAATGCAAGACTGCAGACCATACGAGGAGGGAGTTGGAATCATGGTTACCAAAGGCTCTCTGGTATGAGATTAATCCTTTGTTGGTCGGCTTTGGCCAAGTTATATGCATGTCGAGGGGAAAGAGGTGCGATATATGCCTCGCAAACGATGTGTGTAATGCAGTCGATAAGAAGGTACTTAAGATGAAGGACACAAAGAAATTCTCCCATAAAATGCCTCCCAAAAGTAATAGAGGTGACTTCTCATTATGGCTGGAGTATCTCGCCGAAAAAGAGAACTCTTTCAAAGTAATAGATGAAAAGGAGGTAGCTCAGCCAATGGACGAAGGTTTTGCATTCATAAAGAAGGATCCTGATGAAATTTGATCCCGGTCTCGGGATCTGTCGAATTATTATATATGAAACTACAGTTTATGTGTACAGTAAATTTCACGAAATGAGCGGGCATTGAATTGGTAACAGCCATGCTGTGCTTAGTGCTGATTCGAGCTATCTAAGCTATTATTTCAATAATGTGTCGCACTGTTCCAGACTTTGCTTGGCAAAGTACTTTACATCAAAATCGTCATCTTGAAGCAACTTCTTCAAGGATGGCAAAATAATCCCTTCAATTGTATCACTGTAACGTGTTCTATCCTTGACTAGTTTCTCGACAATGACCGCGTAGGACTTGGCCACATTAAACCTTATATTTGGTACTGCGTCGTCAGCTAGGTGGGACACGAAAGGTAGTATCTGATTGGCGACGACATCTGATTCAACAACAGGGACAAGTTCTGTCAGCGCAGAAAGTAGAGTAAATCTGTAAACAAAGTTTTCCAAAAGTTGGGAGTCGAACTTTAGCAATTTGGCAATGACGCCATCCCGGCACCAATCCGATCCAAAGATCTCGGTAAGTTTCTTCAAATTATTCACTGCAGCTTCTCTGATAGAGAAAACAGTGTCCCATAACCAAGAGAGACATAGGTCGCTCAATTGTTGGTCAAAAAATTGCACGCCCAGCTGTTCAGCTAGGATAGGGATGTACTCAATGATAGCCATTCTAACTCTCCAGTTAACATCTTTAGCGAGCTCAGTAATCGCAGGAAGAAGGGATTCTGATAGGAGATCAACCCCTATAACGTCATTAACTACCTTCAAATTAGCGATAATGTTCAGGCGAACGTCTGGGAATTCGTCCTTCAGCATGTTCAGCAGAATTGGGAGCAGATGATCAATGGCCTCATCCTTTGACATCAGTGTTACTAAGTTCGTGACGGTTAGAGCCAGCGACGCTCTGACAGCCTCACTTTCGTCCATGCTTAAACTTTGAACTGCAGGTAAAATCTTCGTCAGAACAATTGACGGATCGTTGAGCAGCTTGGCGAAGCCTGATACTTGCTTGGCTATAGCTTTTCTAACATCACTCTCATTGTCCTCGCAGAGATTCAGGAACGGTTGAATCAATTCCGCGATGTAGCCTCCATCTCCTGCAAACTGCGCCGCCAATTCCTCAAATTTGTCTGCAGCCATATACCGCACTCTCCAAGCTTCATCAGCTATGAGCTTTGTCGCCGAATCCAAAAGATCTTTCCTATGTGAATAATCACCCTTGGTGTTGAAAAACTTGAGTATCGAAATTAAGCAATTAACCGTCAAAAATTTGACAGAATCTTGGTTGTCATTAATTATCTTCTGAAACATATTGGAGATGTAATCCCAGTCTTCATTTGTGGAGAGGCCTGGATTTTGAGTCAGCAAATCAATTAGCGTAGGTAGATTCCTTGCTGCCGTTCTTCTCACCATAGGGGTATCATCCTGAACCAGTTGTAAATATAGTGCTAATAGGTCTTTCCTGAAGGTGCTATCCTTTACCCTCACAATGACCGATTTAAACAGACCGCAGGACGAGACCTTGGAGCTGAACCAATCGGCGGTAGCCAAATGTTCAATCAATGGTATAAAATCATGGAAAAGCTGCTCCTGCGAAAGTTCACCTGCTATCTCATTCAAAGATTCTACCGCTTTGTCTCTGACCAATGTCTCCTCTGTAGAAGCAAGGATCTCTAACGTTGGCAGCAATAGAGTCGCATATTCGGGACCTCCAATGAAGGGCACAAATTTACCCAGCTCCTCTGCTAACACAGCAAAGACTTCGTCTTCATCATCCTGTGCAACTTCCATAAGGAATGGAATCAACTCGTCTCGGCTTCTTTGAGGTCCCAATGCGGTCGCAATAGTATCCAATTTTTTCATCGCTTCCACCCTATTTGAAATATCGTCATGTTTCAACTCATCCATAAGCAGAGCTAAGGGATAGAGGTCTTTACCCTCGACACTTTCATTTACCATCTCGAGTTCCGTATTTTGTCACGCCAAAAGACCAGCTAAAAGAGAAGTGAAATTCTTCAAATGCGCTCCACAAGGATTCTTCTAATTGAAGATTTCGAGACCAATCGTGGCAACCTTTAACCTAATTCTACCATTCAATCTGTGTTCAAGTGCATTCAAGGATCTCTATTGTATATGATTCAGCCAAGCTGAGTTCGCTATCCCTCGACCGGGTAACCTCTTCCGTCAAAAGATATTCCTCTAAGACTTGAAAGCATCATGGCTTATAGGACCTCTAGAGCAGCAGTTATATGCTCGAGAGTAGTCTCAGTAGGTTCTTGAGGTGTGGTATCAGCTTTCTTAGAAAATTCGCGAAAAAACGGGGAATTTTGGCCAATTTCTTGATACTTTGAAGCGATGCTAAAAGGACGAACAGTACTAACAGTAAATTCTGTCTCGAGAGGCGGATCTTGCTGAAAAACTTGGGCCAAAGTGACCTCCATTTGGGTATGACCTGGACTGTCCTAGTTTCGTTAGCTTTTTTAAGCGCAGGTTTTGGACCAACTGTCTTTTTATCTGTAATTGACTTGGAGTGTTGCCGCGGCTGCTTCTTCTTGGCAGGCTTCGATTCAAGCCTGCTCAGGATATCCTCCTCGACCGTCTTGCCCTTGTGGACACTGCGTAAGGAGGAAAGTCGGCTTCCCAGATTGGGGACGTGGTAGCACAGTTGCTTGTACAAAGCTGTCGATCGAGTTTTCTGTAGGACTTCGATTTGAATGCCGAAAATATAGGTTTCAACGAGCTTCTCCAGCTCTGTTGCTTCTTCTGGACTACTGGCTTCCTTGACGAGTCTGGAAATTGCCCTGCGAGCATCGTTTTCAAGGTTTATGAACTCTTCTTGACCTCTGGATTGATTCATCAAAGCAGCTTTCACACAGCAGCTGTAGTATTTGTTCCATATTGAAGCCTGAACGCTCTTGGGGGCCTCTTTCAAATGATGTAAAACAATTTGAGAGTTTCCAGTAAAAGTTTGGCGAGCAACTTCTTGCAGTCTAAAGCCCAAGCTCCGAAAGCTGCCTGTAGAATTGCAAGCCTCTAGGAATAAATTAAAATATTTGTAGGTGGTCTGGAGTGACGCCTGCGTCAGAAAGCCATATTCGTACATTTTCTGTATCGACTCTTCACAGTCACCTCTTATGAACACTGCAAGACACTCCTGGAAGTGTCTCTGTTCTTCGTTACCCAGGGAACTGAAGTTGGAAGAACATCCCAATGACTCATCACTAAGTAAATCTTCTAGCGTCGTGTCAACCGACTGGGTACCATCTGGAAGGCTATCTAGCCCGTCAATTTCAATATCTCTCATCTCTTAACCGATAGTATCAGGTCCTCTGTAGCGAATGCAGTCTCAGATATTCAATAACAGTTCTAGTGAGATGCTACACATCCCCAATAACCCTTTCTCAGTGATACGGAGTCTGCTTTTCCTAAATAAAGCTTATAACTTCAAGTCTTTTAAAAGTCAATGTAACCTTGCAGTCTCAAAATATTAAATACATCTACAACTAAGCTGACATGTAGTATTACAAGTATTCACATTCAGAAGATTTAATTAAACAAATATACTAGGAATACAAAAGGTGTTGGATAAGCGACTTGTTATCCAAATGCAAAATAAGGTAGGTGCGGAACTTGGCAACTTGAACTGATGCAGAGGAACTAATCTCAAATATGCAACCATTCATCGTCGTATATCTCCTGGATGGTGGGCCTCTTTGGCGCGCTTTTGTTAAGAATTTTCTTTATCAGGTTGATACACGCTTCACTCACCTCTGCACCACTGCTGAACTTTAAGATACCCTCCATTATCTCATCAATGTTATAAAATGGGTTTTCCTTGAACATAATCGTGTACAATAGAATGCCGATTGCCCAGATATCCTGCGGCTTACCTTCATACGGTTCTCCTCCCAATACTTCAGGCGCTGCATAATCGATAGTACCCACAAACACATCGAAAGGCCCGCTTTTGACGTAAGCGGCAGAGCCGAAATCTATGAGCTTGACAAAACCTTTTGAATCAACAATGACATTTTCATCCTTGATATCCCTGTGAACTATGCCCTGTTCGTGTAGATGCTTGATACCAGAGACCACTTGCTTGAATATCAATTTGGCTTCGAACTCTGTCATATTTGTCTTTAGCTCTATCAGATCAAATAAATCGACGGATCCAGTCTCGCCGTGCACTGGAGTTTCAATGTAATAATATTCATCATCTTCAAAAAAATCCAAGAGCCTTAGTATATTCTCGTCAGGTTGCTTGTTAAGGGCTGCCATGATCTGAATTTCCGAAGGAATGGTTCCCAATTTTCTATCCCTTACCCATGTATCAACTAAAATTCTTTCTTTGAATATCATCTTAATGACAACAATATATCTCTCCTTTTTATGCAGACATAAATTCACTTTACCGTACGCCCCCTCGCCCATTTTCTGTAGGATAGTGAAATCAGAGAACTTCTTGATATGCTTTTGAGCGCCAATGTTGGGCTCCGGAGTCTTCAGAAAGATAGGTTCGATTTCACTTCTGTTTGCGCTAGATGCTGCAGTTGCTTCTTCATCACTCTGCATGTTGTCTAGAGACAGGTTAGACCGGGTGCTATGAGGAGTTGACGTAATGCTTTTAATCAGGTCTTCATCCAACTTGAAATTGCCTTCTTTCACAAACTGGGCCTTGTCCTTGGCATAAATCTTTGTAAGATTCTGTTCCAGCTTCTTTTGGAACTCAGAGTCCTGAATGTCCAGACGAGAATCCTCGTTACCGCTTACCAATAACGAAGACCGTCGAGACGACACAGGCTTGGCTTCTGCCAAAGTAGTAGCTCTCAGACTTGATCCGAGTAAACTTACATCATTCGACCGGCTGGTTGCATGCTCAGAAAGGTCCTTCAAGCGGTCCACCGATATCTTGCTTGATGATCTCTTTGAGGACGCCTCAGAACTGTTATCGCTGCTGTAATATGCGGGTTCATGGTCTTTAAGCATATGCAGCTGTGATGGTGTGGTTGTATAATCTTTGAAAACGACATCTCGAGAATGCGTAATCCACAGAAGGATAACGTTAGGGTTCATTACTCTTAATTGGAAATCAATCTTGATCAAACAACCATCTCTGTGACGAGCATCAATACCAACGGACGTATAAAATCCTTCAGGGTCGTTATTCATCTCCGCTTTTATCTTTCGAAAAAAATGCTCTGTTAACACCAAACCTCTGTTTCTCGCAAGAGTTATTTTTAATGCGGCGTACTTGTCATTGATGAAGTCAATGAGATCCCCAAACGAAGGAATTATTTCTGTTAGTGGCCTTCCTACTAGCTCCGCAAAATGGAAACCAAAAATGTTCTTCAAAATAGACTTATTGGAGCTAATGAGTCTAAGGCTTTGGGAATCAACGACGAAAAGACCCGCCTGATAAGGCAAACTATGAATTTTAAGCTTCAACTTATCTTCGAGCATCGAGGAGGATACAGCACACGGTATGTTGTATGAGAGATGATTCAAGGTAAAGTAACGCGTGATATTAATATGGTTAGCAACTCTGATTGGAATTGGTAAAAGATCATCATCTTCTGAGAATATCGTGCCATCAACGACATCTTTGATGAGCTGAGAAAGCGAATGACTCAATTGGTCAACATTCTGAATTTGATCAGCAAACTTTACTGATTTCCTTGTTTTCATTTTCGTTTCACTTTTATTTTCTTTGCCTAAGATTGAAGCTGGTATCATTTTTATATCACTACTGTCTTCATCGTCATCATCTTCATCACCATTTTCATCAAAGCCTATTTCGAATTTAGGTGTATTTGATATGGTTGACAATTCAGAGCGATCTTCCTCAGGCCGATTCCAGAAAAGACCACCACCATTAGAGACATTACTCACTGAATAATCTTGTAAATCCAGTATCACATCAACATAGTCACATGGGACTTTTTGGAAAACACAGACTAGCATATCGTTCTTCCTCTTGGCCCAGAATGATGCCCAGATAAGGTCCGAGTTCTTGTCACTAGAGCCAGGCTGCATGATTGCCACAATCTCACCAGTGAATACTAACTCTTGCCCCTCTGTCGATAATATTTTGTTTAGCACAAAGTTTCTGCTGTCGGTATGAATCAGGTCTAGCAACGCTAAAGCCTTCAAGACTGTTTTGGAAATGCCGAAAGTTAGACAAGCCAAATCATTGGCCGCCTTAAACTGCCACGGATGCTGTTGAGAACATGTGAAGATCGCCTGAGGCGCTCTATTCTTGCCTGAGGTAAAAGTATGCAGTATACGACCGTAATCCTGCTGAGGCCGTATGCTTCCAATGGGCAATTGACTGTCGCCCTTCGAATCTGCTCCCAAAACATTGCTAATCTCCCGTCGCAGTTCGATCTCTTCCTCGTTGATCTCATCTTCAGGTAATGTGTAATGCTCAAAAAAAGGTTCTGCTAAGCTGTTTAGTAGAGTCTTTTTTAAATGTAACGTCCTTAACTGGGATTGCGACGTGGAATGACTCTGCTCACTGTTTCCCAATATAAGTTTATTGATGTTCAATAGAGAGATCATATGCAGATCCGTTGCCTTTGCCGAAGTATTGTTCTCCAAAGTCTCGTTGAGCAAATCTAGAAGGCTCTCCAAATCAGTCCTTTGGGCATCAACTAGCTCACTGGATGTGCTAGTTGTGCCTATACTGTTGTAGATAATATTTTCCTTACCTGCTTGCACGTCAGCGCGGCTCGTAAATTCGGGCAGAAACGCTATGGAAGATGCCCTCTCAAGACGAGATGATGGTATGCCATGCGTAGATAGAGACAATGAAGTTCTTCCCCTTGAAAGTGCAGGAGATTGAACGCCGCTGGATGCAAGGCTAGCGTTAGTACTGGAAACGAAAGCGTCTAACGCAGCCGAATGGGCGGTCCGCTTAACTTGCTTATCATCTCTCCTATTGGGCATCACTCCACTCCAGTTCCTATGATGATTCGAATCCATCAACATTTGGGGGTTCCCTATCAAAATTTCCAATGTTCTTTTCAAAATACTCAACCTGACAGCTAACGAGTTAGGAGACAACGGATTATACGAATACGCGTGCGTTGACTCATTCGGCAGTGTCAACAGCTCTGCGGCATCCAGGTCTGTAGCTGACGTGGCTATCGAATCCACGGACTGTGCTCTGCGAGATCTCAGCCTCGAAAGTCCGGTCCCATCTGCCTCATGCTCTAACTGCTCTGCCTTTCCCTTACTACACGGTGGCACGTCATCTAAACTGCTGCTATGGCTGGTTGTTTCTGCCGTCGACGAACACGCAGGCGTGTCTGAAACTTCAATCAAAGACGATGCCGTACTCCCCGCTGAACTGTAACCTTGCAAAACTGAACGATTCATCGAATGCTTCTCCTTGAAGCTCCTGAAAGACGACTGAGAAACGTTAGAGGCACCGATATACGGCATCCTAAGTGTACCTTGTCTGTTACTCCCAAACGTATTCTACAAGAGCTACTCTTTCCTGCCTCTAATCCTCACTTAGTCCACAAAATAAAGTGATTATCTTATCGCTTAACTCACTATCTTGTCTCCTCGCAACCACTTTCTGACCATTTCCAACTGCTCAAATGTATAATGTAATAGAGAAGTGAGAAGGGTTCTTTTCACCTCGCGATGCTCCACCCATGCACCCAGTGACTCTGAGCTGTCAAGTTCGCCCAGCATACAATAACAATCTGAAGGACAGTGAACGATCGGATTAGCTTGGTATGGCAATGGAGCGTCGCTGAAGTTATAAGCTCCATGTTAAATGACGTAGGTGCTCGTAGCATGTTTCACCTTTTTCACTGCTCGAAGTTGGCTGGGCATCTCGCATCGCGAGGAGATCTGGCTGAAGGTATTGACAAGACTTCAATCCCCTACTGCCAATCTCTAGTCTTTGTAGTTTGACTGTTGATATCCATTATTGGACTTCGCGGATGGTCTTAAATCCTATCCCGCTGTCCGCGTAAGTTGGACGCTAACGATAACCATGGATAATGCTGTCCTGAACGGGGAACACTAGAATATACCCAAGTGTTAGGAGCAGCGTGAAACTTCTTTGGTTTGTGCGTTTTCTTTAACATGAGTTGGAACCCTGCTATGTGTAAGCTGGAATCTCGCTATCGCCGGTACGGGACCGTTGCTACTGGCTTCCAGACCGACCATACATCACATTCCACAGTTTCTCAGCCGCTTAGAGTGAAAGGGGCCGAGCGGTAGCTCTTTCAGTCTCGGCGGCTAAAATTAAAAGTTGAACTAATTGCCCAAACAAAGAACTCAAAATGAATCTTTATATTATCAACAGCTTGATCCCTTGCAAAAGCACAGTTGGATATCAATATTGCAATTATTGGTTGATCTGCCATTTCTTTGCCTCTCTTAGCCGCTCACAGTTTTTCCTGCAAACCCCATTCCTAAACATCACCTGAGATAGCAGCTCCGATTCATGGACATTAAAGAGTCCCAAAGCTATTATCCAGCTCAAACCGCTATAGATTCAAGTTAATGCTTGTGAGCTCTAATGCTATTAGTCTGGCTAGTCTATGTTTGTCCGGAAGCTAAAATCAAGTGCCCCCGGAGACCGGACAAAAGCTGTCGCCGAGTTTGTGTCACAAAATAAAATATATAAAACTATCGAAAATTGATAGAGTTAATCTTTATCTCATTGTATCACGGATTTTAGTTTCTGGACTTTTGCGTGGGGACAATAAGAGCTGAAGTTTAAATTTACTAGCAATGAGCTTTGCCGGATCACTTCTCTTAACTGGAGTGGGTGCCCTTGTTTACAGATACGATCGCAGTCAGATCTTGAGGAAAAGCCCTGAGTCTCAGTTCGGTACCAAATACTATAAGAAAAAATACGATTCATCCGCGACAAGAGCTTACGGCGTGGTTGGTAATTTTTTGAATGAGTTTTTCAATGGTTCTTCATTTCTGTACCCGCTAAAAGGTGTCAGATTTTTTTTCAATAACACAAAGGAATTATGCGTTCCCATATTTGGAGTTTTCTCGTTATATCTCCTGATGTATTTCATCGTCAGCGTAGTCTACTGGTCTACCATCACGCCTGTTTACACGGCATTGTTTGCGATTTTTGGCCCTCCCGGGTTATTGTTAGCGTGGACTCACGCTATTTTACAAACAAATTTACTAACCATGATGTTTATGAGACTTTGCCATTTTAACAATGAGCTTACAGTTATCACTCTAAGGACGTCTGGATTTAAGAAAGGTTTCAACAAGAAACCGATAAAATATTACGTTCCAATCAATTCTGTATATTTTTGGACTTTCCACCTCCCATGGAAATCATTAAAGTATTTCATGGGGTTTATCAGTCTGGTTCTCCTCCTAGTCGTTTCCTCCATTCCATTGATCGGTCCTCTCATTTTTACGTTTCTCGTCTCACCGTTTATTGCCAAGATTTATTTCTCAAAGATACTCAGATTAAATGGGTTAAGCAATATACAAAGGAATGATGAGTTTTTCGATCATTATGGGCAGTATTGTGCTTTTGGAATAGTCGCAGGTTTTCTGGAGAATTTCCCAATCCTAGCTGGCTTCGCACTGTGCACAAATACTATTGGTGGCGCATTATGGGGCATTGATAGAGATTTATATCGTGAATAAACTAAATATAAAAGACTCGAAACGATTATCTTTACATAAAGTCGCTTCTCTCTTATTGTTTTCTCGCGGTGACACAAACCATCAACAACCATAAGATCAAATGTCAGGCGAAATCTTGAAATACTACCGAGAGAAACTGGAGAAATTGAGGTCTAATATTTCGTTAGCTTCGTCTAATTTATTTGTTGATCCCTCAGCCAGCTGGGAAATTATCGTGAGCCCCTTTCTTGGAATCAAAGAATGTTTTAGCACGACGAAATATGGATATTTGATGTTTAATATCTTCCTCAACTATGCGGTCAGCTATATCACCACCAGCATTTTTTATTTTTACTGCGTTTTTCCATTAACATGTCTCATCTACTCCATATTCTTTGGACCTGCAGGTTTCTTATTTGCCATAGGACATGGTGTATTCTTTTGCAATATCGTCGCTTGCCATGAGACTAGAGTCAGTTCACGTCATTTTATGGAGTTGTTCTTCACAATGGTAGTCACAACAAGTAAGGTATTGGAGAAACCAAAACCCGCCAGAATACTGTCGGTTAATGAAGGCAAAGATTCCGTTTCCTGGAGAATAGTTTCTATTGCACAGGCTGTACGATGGACGGTCGTCATCTCTAAGCTATTCATGTGGTTTGTAATTTCTTTGGTACCAATCCTAGGCATTATTCTACTGAAGCTGCAGTCCAGTACCTCTCGTGGCTTCACATATTTTATTCCATATCTTGAAGGTACCAAAAGGATGGATAAAGACACGATGAATACGCTCTACTACAAATCATTTGGGAAGTGGATACTTTTCGGACTAACAACTGGTTTCTTAGAGAGCATCCCGATCCTAGCAGGACTCAGCATAAGTACAAACACTTGCGGTTGTGCTCTCTGGGAAGTCGACCACGCTATAAATGTCGAAGATCTTGAACTCAAGCATCTCCAGGGCCAGAGTTGAGTTAAAGGTCGGTCGCCTACTAGAAGGCGGTTAACGGCTATTCAAAAGGATACATAGAAGGTGTTTATAAACACTGTTGCTTATTGATTATTGATCTTACTTACTTAACAAGGAGAAACCAGTTCGATAATTGCAGACTTCAAGAAGGTGCTAGTAATATAGCAGTAAAGACACATATTCATTAACCTTACCAGCATTTCTCAGCACCCAGCTATGAAAGGACTATGACAGACGAGAAGATTTCTATCCTAATGGATCTTTACGAGGAACTGATACCGAAGTCAACGGAAGTTCAGTCATTTCTTCTAGAGATTTTAGCAGCCTGTGACGGCTCTTTGGAAGATGCCAGTAAGATGCTTAATGATACACTGGGAGTAGTTCGACATTTACCCATTGGTAACAATCGGAAGCATTCAATAGATCAAGACCAAGAGGCTAGACGACATCACAAAGTCCAAAGAAGTCTGAATTATTTTATTCCAGATAAAGATAAGAAGATCAAGCCAGTTGCTGTGAATACAAGAGCCAAAATATCCAAAAATGCGATTGAATTACACAGTAAGGAAGATATCGAGGGTAATATCAAGTATATAACGTTCCATGAGAAAATCCTTCCGGAGGAGCTTTCGAACGACTTATTGAGACAGTTACTGAATGATAAAGAAGGTTTTACTCACCACGAGTTCCACCTGTTTGGCAATAAATGCACTTCGAACAACACTAGCAAGAAATTCTCATCCGATCCGTTTATACTTGGTGGAGATGCCAGAATTCAATACAACAACCAACGAGGACCCGTTTACGAGTATAATGATGTCTTGAAAGTGGTTCAGTTATTGATTGAGGACGTTGTTAATGAGGCAATACAACAATTCGAACCGTTACCATATCAAGTGAAAGCTCCCAATTGGAAAGGCGACGTTGTGCTAATCAACAGATATGAAAAGGCAGAGTACCTTTTATGGCACTCCGATAGGCTAACTTCAATCGGGCCACAACCAATTGTTGCCTCATTGAGCCTTGGATGTGCGAGAGAATTTCGAGTAAGGAGAAACTATCCTTCTGATTCACAGGTTTACATCATCAGGCCTCCACATAATTCACTTATTATTATGCATGCAGGTTTCCAAGAGGAATACAAACATTGCATTCAACAGCAGACTAATAATCAGACTACTAATTTGCACCCTATATCCAAGGATGTCAGGTTCAATTTGACGTACAGATATTATCTGAGGAAATACATGGAAGATCCACCTAGATGTCCGAGATGCAATTCCGCTATGGATTTGAGAAGATCCTTTAAAGATTGCCGATATCGAGGCCAGTACTTATGGCAGTGTGCCGGACACTATGCCGGAAAAGACTGCAACGGGATGCGACTTGCGGATTTCGGAAGTAGCTCATTAACTGTGGAGTCCAAATCAGGACATGGTTCAAGATGGTTAGCACCTGACGATATCGAAGCCAGAAAACAGCAAGAACAACATGAACTTCCCCGGGATTTAATGTCAATGGACCCAAAGAACTATACCTAGAGCGTGCAAATTGCTTTTGCAAGATTGTAATTTGACCTGAGCAGGATTAAAGTGGCGATCTGAAGTAAAATCAAATTTTTGCTTGATTTGCTAGAGCTTTTAATTTGTCCAGCTTCTCACCAGCCCAACGAAAATAAAGCAGTGCTTGACAGTTTTTCTGGGCTACACTTGTCGAGAATTGAGAATCGAAAATTGCAATGCCTTAGTAGTCGAAAGCGTTCCTTAGCTCACTTGAAAGAATGCTTTTGATGTACCAATTTTTGTTTTAATTTTTTGTGTCGCTGCAGCGAAGATGGACATCAAAATGTCAAGTCTAAAAAGTGTGTCGTCTTCTATAATTTATTCAAGCAGGAGATTCCAATGAATGGAACTATTGATATCATCAGTTACACAAACTACCGTGATGGTAATGGGATCGCTACACCTCGTTCCATAGGCAAAACGGAAATATCATCTACAAGCGACCATGGTAAAGGACGGAAAGATAAACGGATTGGTTTATTCAATTACATCAAGGTTCCCGCATTTCTTGAAAAGCCCTTTCAGTATGAGATGACCATAGTTAGTCGGAGACTCAATTACATGAGACGCAACCTTTTACGAGATTTTTTCCTGGGCCATGCATTTTTTTATCCATTCACAGTTTGTATATGACAGACCTTTGTGTTCGCTCGAGTTCATACTAACAAGCCGCTTTCCAGGGACTTTTCGAACTTTTAGTGCATAATGTCTATTGGGGCCCTCTACTGATTTTTGCTGCTTGTTACATATCGATATTTGTAATGGTTGCAGTCATCTATTATGTGATTGTTATTCCTTTACTCATAGCTTGGGCGTTCATCTCATTGGGACCTCTGGGGATTCTCCTAGCACATATTCAATGGGTCCTGCAAACAAATGCCATCACTACAATGATCTGTCGAAACATTGTGCTTTCTCACATGGACAACCAAATCTTTGACGTTACCCTTTACTTGAATGGCCAAAAGGAGTTCCTGAGAAAGGCTAAATTCATTAAAGTTACAGAGAAACCACGTCCGACGCACAATATTTTTAACGGTTCTTGGCAGATGAATTTGCCACTGTTGCTAGTTCATCTTGTCAGGAAAGGCTTAGTTTTGGTTATCTTGGCGCTCATATCTTTGATACCTATTTTTGGTCCTCCAATCGCCAATCAAGTGCTCAGCGGAAGGAGAGGTTTCTCATACATGAGGCGGTACTTCGCCTTGAAAGGCCAAACTGCAGCAGAAGCTAAAGACTTCCAATATGAGCACCTGGGACTATTCTTCAGTTTTGGGATGGCAGCGGGAATCTTGGAGTTCATACCATTATTCTCTATCATTACGATTACAAGCAACACTATTGGAGCGGCAAAATGGAGCGTGGATTTGATTAAGAAATCGCAAGAGTAATTGATACAAAATTTCACGCTTAAAGTTCTTTGTGCAAAGTGGTCAGTTATGTTAGACAATTTCGCTCAAAAACGCAAGGCGTCTAGTACAACATTACACTATCGACACATCCAAATCCTGCAGCCACACCGCCTTCGTTGGAGCCGCTAAATTTCGATCTCAACAACCAACCTGAATATTCATTTAGATGCACGTCGGTGTCATCGAACAGAATGCAGCCAAAGATGCCAAGCTCGCTGATGATAGGTTCTCTGAAAATGCTACTTCCACGAATCACAACATTTTCTGTTGTTTCATGAGGTTCAATAAGTTCCATCAAGATATATGCGCTCCAATTCTTTTCGTCAAGATTTTCCAAGAACGATGGAATGTCCTCCTTGTAAACGTTGTTACCTCCTCCTTCTCTTTGAGGCTTGAGAACAAACTTTGAGGGCGATTGAAAGGCTAACTTCCTGCCTTCTTGTCCCAGTGGAGAATCATCAAGAGGATAAATCTTCACAAATGTCGAAAGCAATTGTTTTCTGACAATGTTATCTGGGATAAATTTAGCTAAAATATCTTCATCCGTCAGAAGCTGCTGGATCTTTTTCGTCCCGGAAAGGTGTGTTAAAATATCGGGTGCCTTTATAGCATAACTTAGCTCTAGAATTAATCTGTTTTTCCAATCCCTTTCACTTTTGTACTCTGATGGAGAATATCCTGCTCTGAAGTAAACCACAGCAATTTCCTCGCCAGTTTTTTTAACAAAGAGCCTCTTGCTTTTTGGGTCTAACGTCGTGCGGTTGTGTAAATCGCCCAGAGTTATCCTAATCGATTTGATCGAGTGGGTCTTTAACAGTTCGTATTCAATAGCCCTCTGGTCGAAAGCATTTCTTTCATTATCCTGTACGATGAATGCCACCACTTTTCTACTGCTCAATGCTAGATACTTTTCAGCAGCTATTCCAAGAGCTCTTGCTAGCAGGGAAGCAGAGTCAGAAACGGGGATGTCAGATTCATAAAAGCGATCGCCAGTGTTAGCACAGTACTTTCCCGCTTTGTTCAAAAAGTCGTGCAATTCGCCAACTTTAGTTGAGGAGGCACCAAACGAAACGGAGATAGTGTTAAACTCAACCTGTTTAGCTTCATTAGTCCTTTTGTCTATCAAGTAATCGGACCTGAATATTCCAAGTCGCAATTTCTGCGCTATTCCCTGCTCCTTAGCCTTCAAATACAGCTCCCAAAGTTTGCCAGTGAATTCATTATCATATTTCGCCAGTTTGACTGATTCCTGAGTCAACCAGCCTCCTCCAGAATTCCGCGATATATCAGCATATAGCTTATTATAAGTCTCTTGCAGTGAGACAACCTTCTCGAAACTCGTTCTTGGCAAATACGTCGGATACAGAGTAGTAGGAACAATAGTTGCTTGTTCAGAGCTGAAACCAGGAGGATACATCACTAATCCATTGGCCAATGCCCACTGGTGAATTTCGGGCAAAATCTCTTCTTTGATCTCTGTCTCCGACAGATTAGGATATGATAAATGCATGCTGGCAGTCCTGGTACTTAATCGTTCTTGGTTTGGCTTCTCGAGACTTCTTCAACTGCAGTAGCCTTTTCAAATAACGCCCACTTGGGTTCTTTATGTATCCGGTAAAGTTCTCGCTGACAAATTGAATAGTTGGGACTGCAATTTGAGATCCGCAAGCGTAGACCAGCAATATCGAGAAGCGATCTTTAGATTCAGCACCTGACTCTTCTTACAAGGCTCGAAGCTCATTATCGTGGTTGGTATCCTGATAAAATTGGCCTGTCGCGAACAACTCCAGCACTGCCATGACAGTCAGCTCGCTGGCACGGATTGGCCTGTAAAACGCTTCATCTGCTTCATACAGGGTGCTAGATAGCCTACGTGAAGTTTAACATCTTGATGCTTCGCCATAATGTAGTAGCGTCTGCTAATCCGCCTCTTATGCTCTTGATTGATACGGCAGTACGCTTGATTACTCATTATAATACGTACTTTACATAAGATTGGCCATCTTGGCTAATCATTACTGGTGGTGAAGGATTTCTAACTCCGACTACCAATGTTCAAGCTACCTGTCCCCATTGCTAGGGAACGTGCAACGCCTGCAGCGCGCAGTTCAGTCTCATGAATGCGAATTGACCATTGGCTGATGAATCTACGCTGTCGATTATTTCAGTCCAAGGTCGCCCAGTAATTCCAATTCCAGATATTGTTGAGTTCGTCTTGCATAGGCTTTTGTAGTTTGGCATCGTCTTTTGCAACAAACATGTCCTCAGGTGAGTCAACCTTAAGTCTCTTCGATTCGCTCATCAATGATGAAGAGGGCGATGTGTTGGAATTCGCGGGACTGTTTTCCAGATCTTCCAATTTCCTCTTAGTCTTACAAGGCGTCTCGCCGCTTGTGTCGTTTTTAGCAGTGCTATCATTTAGATTCATTTCATTAACATCTGCCATTCTAGAAACGTTCTTGAAGACGGAAGCGAGAGCGCTTGGACGAATACGATACGAACGAGTTGCTGGCGAAGCTTTGCTTTCCATGATGAGTCGGTTGTGTTTTATAGACAAAGATACCACATCTTGGTCCCTGGCTCTTTGTGCAGCCTTTGTAAGCTTCTTCTTACCTGTGCCATTGACTTGGTCAACCAGAGGCTGCGAAATATTCATCACTAAATCAACTTGATCGTCCTTAACACCAATACAGTCGGCCAAAGTGGATAGAAACATGTCAATGGCAGAGCTACTAAAGATTTCTTGACGATGTTTGAAGCGAGAGATGATCTCTGCCTTTCTAATATTCAAGTTTCTGAGGTTATCCTCCTCTTCTTTAAATGGCCTGTTTTCAGCGACACTAGCGGATTGTGATGCTGATGAAACGGTCAATGGAGATGGAGTTTTTTGATACGCTCCACCGCTTTTGGCACCACCCAAAGGTGAACCTGCCATGCCCATTACCGCAGGTGTTACAGATCTGCTGTGCATGGCACCTTGCGGTACGACGCTAGGGGAATTAATGTTCGATTGGCCTGGATTGAGCGGAGACACCTTCTTGATGTTAGATTTTACCCTGCTATGGTTGCCTGTCTGAGGCGAGACGCCTTGACTCGAATTTGGTTTCGCAGCATCAGCGGACATATAGCCAAGGGAAATATTGCCATTTAAAGGATCGAATTCGCTAGAATTCGGAACAGACCCCACATTCGCATCCGGTACTGTCTGCTGAAAGTTGGATGTCATATAGTTATTTCCATTAGTCATGCCGGAGGCAGCCGCAAGTGCGGCAGGATTTGCTGTATTCATTGTGTTCCCGCTGGAACTGGTTGGCATAGGCCTTTGCTGCTGACGCTGTTTCTGCTGCATCTGCTGCTGAATCTGTTGCAGAGATCCCTGCACTCTTTGCTGCTGCTGGGAGATATTTGGACCAGACTGGTCATGGCTAATAGGGTGTTGCTGTTGTTGTTGCTGCTGCTGCTGTTGTTGCTGCTGTTGCTGCTGCTGCTGCTGCTGCTGTTGCTGCTGAATTAATTGTTGCCTTCTTAACAACTGAACCTTCATGCTTTCCCAATACTTTTGATATTTAAGGATCAATTTATCCACCGTATCGAGCCTAACAATGAATACTCCCTTTGTGCACTTTTCCAAGATTTCCTTCGCAAATATTCGCAACTGCAAGACTTCTTTCAGGAAATTCTCGCTTTTCGTCAGCACATATACCTGTGGAGCATAGTTACTGACCTGAGCGAATAGCTGTTGATTGAGTTGCAGCTTTCTCTTAATTTCTTCCTTTTCCTGTGGTGACAAAGTACTCGTGAGGTCAGACAACCTTAACGGCGTTCTGGCTGCTTCAGCTGATATCCTCTTGACAGTCTCGACATCTTGGGGTGTTGGCGCAAACGCTTGTAGAACGCTAGGACGCGGTTGTTGCACTGGTCCTTGCTGTGATTGAGGCTGCGACGGTCTATCCAAGTGTTGATGCTGCATAGATTGCTGCATATTGTTTTGCAGGCCATTAGTACCGTTCATTTGCCCATTGTTGGTCATCAGTCCAGCACTAGCGTTTCTTGAATGCAGTTGAGCCTGCGGTTGAGCCTGTGGTTGAGCCTGCTGCCTTTGCTGTGGTTGCTGACCGCTTTGAGCTGCCATCTGTGCCAGCCGCATATTTTGAATTTTCTTAAGAGCCTTCTGGTTGATGTATTTCCGGATGAAGTTTTGTCTATTAGAGTCTGTCATATTCTTGCCGAATTGGGTCATCTGAAAGTTCTTACAGGCTTCCATGGCCTCTTGCAAAAGAGCTCTTTGCTCCTCCGAAGTGAAAATTTGATTGATTTGCCCCAGAACATTAGGTATTTCACCTGGTTTCAATTGCCTCTGCTGTTGCTGCTGTTGCTGCTGGGGTTGTTGAGGTTGCTGTTGCTGTTGTGGCAGATGGCCGTTGCCTGCCAACCTTTGGCCTTGCAAAGATTGGGCTTGCGTCTGCGGTTGCTGCGCCTGTTGCTGCATAACCATCCTGTTATTGGCGTTCTGTTGCTGCTGAATCTTCGTTTTGTACAATAACTGCTGATGTAATTTGTAAATCTCCTTTGCCACTTGCATATCCTGCGCTGTGAGCCTCTTTTGCTGCGCGAGTTCAGTGATCTGCTGCCACGTATTGACCCCCGGTGGTATGTTGGGTATTCTCTGCAAAAGCTCTCTAGGAATGATCGCGACTTTCATCTGGTTAATCAACTGCTGCTGCTGGGGCGTTAACTGCGGCCTTCGCTGATTCCTCATCTGTTGAGCAGCCTGCTGCCTCACCTGCGCCTGCTGATTCAAAAACGTCTGTGAATTCATGTTAAGCGTATTGGGTACATAACTGCCGTTCATCATCATATTCCCCTGTCTCTGCTGCTGACTCTGTGGCTGGTTGGGACGTCCCGAGTACCCTCCAGCCATCCCCTGGTTGGTAGCAGAAACAGCTGCCTTCTTCCTAGTATCTCTGGTGTTCCGCATCGCATTAACCTTCTCTCTCATACTGTCCATATACTCCTTCTTCGACGAGCTTTTGGCGTACAAAGCTGCCTCAAAGTTCTTGGCATGCAGCTTCATTTTCTCCGCTGTATCGCTATTCCCACCATTGATCTCGTTGATATCCATCAACACCAGCAGCAGATCATTGACATTCTTGGATCGCTCATCCAAGCTCAACGACTCCTTACCACCAGAGTTCATATCCAACAGATTCAAACCTGGATGCAAACTTCAGAAAAGCAACGATCGAAAGCCACTCACGCTACTGGTGATTTATCAAATAGTCAGAACAAATCAATCAAGCACAAGCCCAGTACCTTGTTGAACGATGCTTTCTTCTTTAATCGTACTTTTCACTGCCAATCCGTCACGTGACTGTGCGGTTGACACCACTATTTCTCGCGGGTAGTTTAAATCTCCGGACAAGCTGTAAAACGTAGCAAATATCAACTCCCACAGCGGTAATGGCCTCTGTAATGGCCTCTGGAACGTCAATTGCTGTGCGATACGCACTCTTAGAACTTTTCCCCTCTTTTTAGCTTTTTTTCCTCCCACCACCTTTGCCACCCTAGCGATTTGCAACGTCGATATACCGCCAGCGACGTACCACTCTCGCCCGTCCAGCAAGCCACGGGTCAGATAGTAATGGTTGTAAGCCAGGCTGAGTCCTCTTTGTGTTAAGTTCAAGCCATAAAGTTACACAAACTCTAAATCAGCTCGACCCTTGATCCTTGGGAACCGCGGTTCCCTTTAAACGCATGACAGATTCGGGTCACGTGACCGTATGCGTTTAGCGGGCCAATCGATAATAAGATCGATTAATATACATTGATGGACTCTATATGTTATGTTGTGCTGTAGTAGCTTGTTAGCGACGGTTGCCAGTTTTGGTTGCGGCTACGCATTGCTATTCTCATCATAGATGATGTCCTCTAGGATGTCACTGACTTTATTCTCTAGCAACTCTTGTGATTTCTTGTCGTCTTCGCTGACATGAGTGTCGAGATCGAGCTTGTTCTTCGCGAGCTGGAAGATCTTTTCTTCGATAGAGTCCTTAGTGATTAGGGTTGTGATTGTGACTTCTTTGGTCTGTCCGACACGGTGAGAGCGGTCGGCGGCCTGTCTGTCGTCGTGCGGGTTGAAACTCTGATCGAAGATGATGACGTTGTTCGCGCAGACCAGGTTGATACCGAAGCCGCCGGCTTTCGTGGAGAGGATGAAGACGGGGATTGTGTCGTCTTCGTAAAATTTGTCTATTAGTGATTGTCTGTCGTTGACCTGAGTAGAGCCGTCCAGTCTCAAAAACTTGTAGTTCAAGCTCGACAGCACTAACTCTAGAATGTCCAGCATTTGAGTAAACAGGGAGAAGATCAGCACTTTCTCCTTTTTGTCAACGATGATATGCTTGAGGATTTCCGTTAGTTTGTCTATCTTGCCTGAGTATAGCCATTCCTTGTTGCGGAGCTGGAATTTTTCGAGAGTGTTGGGGAAGTTGCAGCACAGCTTGTGCAGTTCGAAGTCAGTCATATAACTCATGTCCTCCATGATGTACTGTCGATTGCCATTTTCTGCATATTCTGGCTCATCTAGAATGGCGTCACTCATCTTGGCGATGATTTTATCGGTGTACAGCGTCCGGAAGAGTAGCGGATGCATAGAGGCCTTTCTTAGAGCCATTATCAGATTTTTGGATGATGATGACTGTATCTTTGACCTTTCCTTCGGATCGCTTGGTAATGTTCCGTCCCGGATCATTTTCTTGTGCTCCATAACAAGTTTGATCTCCTCGTTATATATTTTCCGCTGAGCTGCATTCATCTCGCAGTGCTCTATGACTCTATGTTTTGCTGGTAAGTGTCTGAGTACTTGATCCTTTCGTCTTCTCAAGATGAAAGGTCTCATCATCATCTTAGCTCTGTTAATCGCCTCTTGGGCCAGTAGCGGATTATAATTTTTGTTATCATCACTTGTTCTGGCTCGTTGCTTGAAGATTGAAGCGAGATGCTCTTTTTTCGATTCGAATAGTGATGGCATAATGAACTCCAATAGAGACATCAATTCCTTCAAATTATTCTGTAACGGAGTACCGGTCAAAAGAAGACGGAAATTTCCTTGAATCCTCATCAGTTTTGTGAATCTCTCGGACAGTGAGTTTTTAAGCATATGTCCTTCATCATAAACGACAACGTTAAAGCGACAGTTTCTCAAAAATGCAATGTCATATTTGTTACCGGCTGCCAAGTTGTAAGTAGTCACAATCACATCATATTGGCCAGCAGTTCTTTCCAGAATCTCCCTTAAACCAGCTCTTTCTTGTTGTGAACCATAATAAGGCTCGATCTTTAGGCTAGGACAGAATTTTTGGAACTCTCTGAGCCAATTTTCCAATGTGGATGACGGCACCACGACAAGATGTGGACCGGGCTCGTTGATTTGCTTCAAATATGCGAAAAATGATATCACTTGACATGTTTTCCCCAGTCCCATATCATCAGCTAATATGCACGACATATGATTATGATAGAGCAGGTTTAACCAATTTATGCCTGTCTGTTGGTAGTCTTTCAGCTGAACTTCGGGATCTAATAACTTGGGTCTTCCCTTAAAGAACTTGACCAAACGTTTCTGAGGTCTTCCCCTCCGGCCCGGTATCGTTGTCCTCCTTGTTTGTCCATAGTCCTCGTCTTCGCTGTTCTCGAATTCAGCATCTTCTTCAACTTCTTCTTCCTCTTCCTCTTCCTCTTCATTGTCACTTGAATTACTAGTTTTCGTTTTGCTAACGTTATTCGTAACGTTACTGGGAACAATACTGCCCGGTGCTGGCGTTGGTGTCGCACTTACCTCGGACTCGTCAAATTCCTCTACAACTGCAGCGTCATCATCATCCGAATCAACATTGGTGAAGTCCAGCTCACCGCCATTTTGCGAATGTTCCAAATCGATACCCCATCGTCTCATTTGACTGGATAGTAATTTACCATAAGATGAACATCTTTTGATCAAGGAATCGATGGCATTATAACCTCTGATGCTTTGATTAATCTTTTCTAACACCTTTTCGCTTTCCTTCTTCTGGTTTCCGCCCTTCCTAACTTTCTTCTGCTCTTTTTGAGATTCATCTTCAGTGGATAGATCTAACTGAATGAACGCATACAAGCTTGAGAATGGTCTCTTTGATATGATGATATTGGCCTTAGAAACTGAAGTGTCTCCGAGATCGGCAAGGTCGCTTGCCTCTGCCGTATTCAAGAATTGAAGCACTTGATCATCAATATTAATCTCTGGCGTTCTTTCCTCGTACTCTTCTCCACTCATCTCTTCCTCTCCGCTCATCTCTTCTTCCGCTGTTTCGTCATCGTCCGACATTCCACGTTTCTTGAGCTTTTCCTTCAAAAGATTCTCCTTGGCTTTCTCCAGATGAGTAGCCTTTCTGTCTCCGCTGAGATTATCAGCTCTTACAAGCCTTCTCCTCTTGTTCGCTCCACCGAGTTTCGCTAAGGACTCTTCATCAACCACAAGAGACTCAGTCATGACCGGCCGTGCCCTCTGGTTCATCACATTGGAATAACGGTCAAAAATCGAAGTTCTCTGCTTCTCAAGAACAATCTTCGACGAGGGATCACCTTGCCTTATCGAGTTTAGTCGATTTGTCGAATTCGATCTGCTCACAGCCGGAGCCGCAGCCTTCTTAGCCCCTTTGGAATTAACAGACCAATTCTGTCTTTGATTCCTGATTCTCGTTAGCCTTTCTCGTGCCATATTCACATCAAAAGAGTTCGATTTAAACACTGCCTGAACCAAAGTGGGCGAAAAATCCGGAAATTCCTCCGCTAACTGTACCAGTTGCACGTCTAGTTGTTTCTCCGCACCATTCCCACCATTTGCCGGGCCGTTATGACCCACATTCCCAGGAGTAAAGCTGAACTTGTCCCGCAGAAGTGAAGCTGCGGAATCACCTTGTACTTGCCGTAACGGCGAGGAAGATTCAGGTACTTGGACCTCGTCACTAGGAGAATCTGCCATGGTCAAATCTAGACTCGATAATCCATAGACTTGTTGACTATCCTACTAGTTCTTGTGGTGTTAAAGTATTGAAAATTTTTTAGATGAGCTAGCTCAGCGGACGCGTAAGCTTCTAATATATGTCATGGCAACACGAAAAGACATCAAGAAAGCTGGTAAACGGGGACCCTGAAGCCGTCTCGATGACTGCTGTGTACAGTCTTGGCTCTAATAGCCGTGGCCAACTTAGGCCTAGGTCACAGTGAAGATGTTATTGTTCCTCAAGAGTCGTTTGTGGAATCGCAAGGACGCGAGGTGGAAAAGATTTCGTGTGGTGGGAACCACACGGTACTGCTGCTAAGTGATGGTTCAACGTATGGTTGTGGCGACAATTCAAATGGGCAGCTATTTGATTCGGCGGAGGAAGGCGAGTGTGGCTCTTGGTCGCGGTTGGATCAGGATTTAAAGGATGTAGCATGCGGCTGGGACTTTACGGTTGGGATTAACAAGGATAATGAGGTGGTGACACGAGGAGTTGGTCTTAAAGGTGAGCTAGGAATTGAAGGATTGAGACAAGTGGGTCATTTTATGAAAGTTATGAGGGTGAATGAGGGATCGAAAGTGCTTGCGTCTGTTCAAAATTGCGTTGTGGTGGAACCTTTGGGAGATGAAGGTGGTTCCAGGGTATATGGATGGGGTAGCAACACGAAATGCCAATTGAGGGAGCCCAAGAGTCGTGTTACGGCTGCTCCCGTGGTGATATTTGAGAGCAACAACACGGTGGTTGAATACGCAGCCTTGGGTAAGGATTTTACTGTGCTTGTTGATGTCTTGGGACGGATAGTACATGCTTGTGGCAACTTACCTTTGGGATTCGATATATCTCAATGGGAAAACCAATCTGGTTTACAAGTGCATTGTATGTGGAGCTCGCTACATATCTTGACGCCGGATGGTATTTATTCGTATGGGAACGGGCGCCACGGTCAACTCTTTGACCGGGCCAAATGGTCTTACTGTGATGATCCCAAGCAGCTTGCTGTGGGTAGCGAACATGGTGTGCTTTTATCGAACTTAAACACTGTTGAATGTTGGGGTTGGGGTGAACATGGGAACTGTGGTAGACTCAGTGACGATAGATCCATTAATAATGACTATTCAAACGTAATCAGCCCACTCAACCGGTTGCCAGTACCAAACGATGCTATCCTTACAAAAGTGTTTGCAGGTTGTGCGACTACTTGGCTGGTCGCAAAGCATTAGAACAGGTTTGCCGTCACAAAGCGCAGATTTGAACCAAGAATCAATTATAAGTTTGATAATCAAAAAAAGTCCAGCATTTGTTTCGAAGTTTCAAAGTTTAATGCATTTTTTCAGGCTGGGCACTAGTTCTGTGATATTCATGGCCTCTAAGACCCAGTCGATCCTCTTACGGCTCGTACAGACCATTACAGATATATTTGAGATACAAATGAGCAAAAAGACCCTCGTATGAAGGCGTTTGCTGGGAACTGACGGGCCACAACATTTGTGCTCATAAGCTCTGAAATCACTGTGCGATAGGATATCGAACCTGCATGGTTTAAGCTCCACGGATTTCAAGATCAATGAATGTGTTCAACGCCGTTTTGAATCGTGACCTGAGAAATGATTACGCTCCGACAAGTTACCAATTGCGATTGGACAAAGCAACCGGCATTAGGTGGCTACACTGTATTTCAAGTTCCGTTCGCGTTCTAAAGGCCTTTTGGAAAATGTCTCCTCTATTGCAAAACTATGTACGCGGCGGCAATATGCTTGTTCGTGCTTAAGTGTTATCGGGCTTATTATAAACGCTATATGATGATAAACCTCTGGCCTTCCTAATGTCATCAAATGCGACGTCATTGAGCTCCCTTCGACAAGAGACTGAACTCTGCAGCGATGAGCTACAGTCTGGGGCCGGTAAAATAACAAACACTCCAGCTGCGTCGATTTTGAGCTGGTGGGCCAAGCGCGGCAATACTCGAACGACACGAGACGAATACTTTGAAGCAAACTCCTGGTCTTTTCTGCTCGTAGCATGGAAACCGAAGCTCGCAGTTAGAACTCTGTAAGCACTAAGCGATGTCCGCCAGACAGAAGGCGCCTCCTCTTGACAAGCTCGAATTTTACTGATCCAAGATGTGGAAGCGATCTTGCAGCTCCCGCTTGCATGTTAAGAAGCACCTTTCCCGCACTCATTGACCGTTAGGCTCGTACGGGAAATATGTAAAGACTTCTTGATTATTTCTCTAGGAACGGTAGTATCATGAAAGGAGTGTAAAATCAAGCTCTCCCTCATTTCTTTACGCAACCGTGTCGAAGACACGGTTGCTATCATCCCATCACGCTTAAGAAACAGAGGCAGACTAAGACTTTAGTTTGTCAGCGTTTCTCGCGGTGTACATATCAAAGCGTAGAGAGCTTGTTGCTATCTAGATACGCTTAATTGAGTGCATTGGCACTCATTCTAGTGCTCTACAGAAGGGGAACATACCTTTCAGAACTGCTAAAGTTCGCTCGCTTTATATAGTTTTTCTGTTCGCGGTTACCCGCACGAAGGCGTACAAGGTGACATCGATTGACAAAGTTGCTTGCTGGATAAGATGGAACAGCTGAAGGAGGGATAGTAAACAAATGGAGGATGAATGGTGCCAGGGACCATGAATAATCCTTCTATATTGAGCTATCCAAGCCTTGGTCCACAACAGCAGCCGAACATGATGCCCGGTATGCAGCCGGGTACTCCGACCGGGATGCATCAGCAGTTACAGGGGAACCCGTTACTAGGCGGCACAGGCGGAGGGGGAGGTACGATGCCGCCTCCTGGAATGATGAAACCTAATTTGGGGAGTGGGAATGATGGTGCTGCTTTGCAGTTGTTGAATCATCTTGGTACTGGTGGCGGTAAATTAGCTGGAACGAATAATGGGGCGATGACAGGGTCTGTGAATGGAAACGAGAAGAATCCGCTTTATCATCTGCATTTGGAAGAGCCAGGGCTTTTGAATAATCCGATATGGAAGTTACAGCTGCAGTTGGCAGCTGTTTCCGCGCAATCGATGGGGCAACCGAATGTCTACGCGAGACAGAATGCGATGAAGAAATATTTAGTGAATCAGCAGCAGCAGCAGCAGTCGCTGGATCACCAGCGGCAGCCGGGTCTGCTTCAGCAGGTTTCTGGATCGCAGACTCAATCGCAGATTGCTGAACAACAGCAGCAGAATCCGCAGATGGCCGTGGCGTCTGTTTCTTTAGTGGATAAGACTAAACAGCTGTTAATGGAAATGGCTGCCGATATGAAGGACACTGCAGCAAGCAGTAATAATGGTGTTGGCAATCCGCCAGGCTCTGCAAATACTTCGGCTACGGCCAATACAAGCGGTTCTGTCTCCTCGCCTTCTACGCCCAAGACCGAGCTACATAACCTAAGGGACCAGAATACGGGAACGCCAGTATTACTTCTACAGCATAAGAAACTGTCACAATTCAATATAGATGAAGACGACGAGCTAGAACATCGAATGGCTGCGCCAAAGAATACCAAATTTGATGATCAGCTGTGGCACGCACTCGATTTTTCCAATTTACAAATTTTCAACCTCAGTGCGAATCTATTCAAGTACACGTTTTTGACAAGGTTATATTTGAATGGAAATAGTTTGACCTCAATCCCGCCAGCAATAAAGTCCCTGGTTAATTTACGTGTATTGGACTTGTCGCACAACAAGCTGACCAGCTTACCAAAAGATATGGGACACTGCTACCAACTGAAGTATCTCTATGTCTTTGACAACATGATTACAACTCTACCCTGGGAGTTTGGTAGTCTCTTCAATCTGCAATTTCTGGGTATCGAAGGCAACCCTTTGGACAAACAACTGTTGAAAATCCTAACTGAGAAGTCCGTGACAGGTTTGATATTTTATCTGCGCGATAATAGACCGGAAGTTCCCATGACCAAGGACCGAGACTTCATAGAAATCAATGCTGACGGTGATCCAGTAGAGAAATACGGATCGCTACAGGAGGCCGATGAACATCTAAGTCGAGATTTGGCCAAAAGAAGTTTCACAGTGCTATCTTACAATACGCTATGTCAGCATTACGCAACTCCAAAGATGTATCGCTACACACCATCGTGGGCTTTGAGTTGGGATTACAGACGTGAGAAGCTGACGGAACAAATTTTGTCCTACATGACAGACGTTATCTGTTTGCAAGAAGTAGAAGCGAAAACTTTTGAGGAGTACTGGGCACCTTTAATGCAGAAACACGGTTATTCGGGCCTGTTCCATGCCAAGACAAGAGCAAAAACTATGCACTCAAAGGATTCAAAGAAAGTTGATGGATGTTGCGTTTTTTACAAGAAATCCGAGTTTAAAGTCATTTTCAAAGATGCAGTTGATTTTAGTGGAGTTTGGATGAAACATAAGAAATTTCAACGTACAGAAGATTATTTGAATCGTGCAATGAACAAAGACAATGTCGCCATTTACCTGAAATTGGAACACATCGAAAGCGGCGAGCATGTCTGGCTCGTTACGACGCATTTGCATTGGGATCCTCAATTTAATGATGTAAAAACGTTCCAAGTGGGTGTCCTGATGGATCACATGGAAGACCTTCTCAGAGAACAGGGCAATGCTCAATCCAAGCAGGAAATTAAGAAGTGTTCCGTAATCCTATGTGGTGATTTAAACTCAGAGATAAACTCAGCCGTTTATGAGCTCCTAAGCACTGGCCGTGTGCAAACACACGATGATGTTAAAGGAAGAGATTTTGGTTACATGACGCAGAAGAACTTTGCTCATAACTTGTCCATGAAATCAAGTTATAGCCACATTGGCGAACTACCTCTAACAAATTTTACGCCTTCGTTCACCAGCGTTATTGACTACATATGGTTTTCCACTCAGTCGCTGCGGGTTCGCGGACTGCTCGGTCCAATAGATTCAGATTACATATCCGAATTCATCGGGTTTCCCAACGCTAAATTTCCAAGTGATCATATACCCATCTTAGCGAGGTTCGAATTCGTAAAAGGAGGAGCCGGCTCCAGCAGAAAGATATGAATAATCGATAAATTCCATCCAATATTATGGGCTCCCTTGGGACTCCATTCTAGGCATTTAGATATACAAAGGTAGCGCATTAAAATGTAATATAGAGAGTTTGATGACGCTTAGTGAAGTAGCATCTTTCTTGGTAGTTCGCGTACTCTTGCTAAACTTCATTGACTATAACTTATCTTGTTGATAAGGACAAGAAGGAACACCGAGAAACAAACCAAGAAAGCAAAGCTGTGTCGTATCTGATGGATTCTAATGAGCTCATATTAGACTCGGAGCTAGATGGAACCTCGGAGCTGGATGGAACCTCGGAAGTAAGAGGAAGTTCGCTTGAACAGGAGTCTCTATGGAACAAACTGCATAATCATGCCTATCTAACATTTATGTTCATAGGCATTGGTCTTCTGTGGCCGTGGAATTGTATACTGAGTGCTTCAGTTTACTTTAAGCATGATGTCTTTCATGATACTACTGTTTGGGCCAAGATATTCACTAGTTCAATGATGACCGTTTCAACCCTATCATCAATGCTGTTCAACATATGGCTGTCGAGGAGACAGCATAGCTATTCACAGAGAGTTACAAGAGGTTTGATCTGGGAAATTGTTGTCTTCTTCGCATTGGGGGTCGTTACATTAATGCACAGGCTGGTTCCCTTATGGTTAACGTTTGTGTTTGTATTAACGTTGGTCGCCATCAGCTCCGTGGCCACCGCTATGACGCAAAACGGTGCTATGGCTATTGCCAACGTCTACGGCTCCGAGTATAGCCAGGCGGTTATGGTCGGACAGGCAATAGCGGGTGTTCTACCCTCAATAGTGTTGCTTGTCATATCATTTTCCAGTGATCCCGCCAAGCAGAGTGTCAGTGGAATCCTAATGTACTTCCTAACAACAGCTATTGTCGCTACAATCTCAGTGATCCTTTATCGGGTTAATGAGATAGATGCAAGATTGAACACCACGAAATCCACAGCTCTCGTGACGCATACGATCCCGTTCAGCACTTTGTTCAGGAAACTAAAGTACCTAGTACTGTCCATTTTCACTACCTTCGTAGTGACTTTGATATTCCCCGTCTTTGCAGCTAACATCCCGGTCAAGGGCCTTCCGCTCTCGGACTCACAATTCTCGCCCTTCATATTCACTGTTTGGAACCTGGGTGATCTGCACGGTAGAGTTCTAGCCGACTGGCCGATGTTCAGGAGTCCCCGCTTCACTCCCTTCAAGACGTTCGTTTACTCGCTGTGCCGCCTGCTGCTTGTTCCTCTGTTCTTCTATTTCAGCATGAATACCAGTTCCACAGCTTCGCTGGCCATCCTACAGGATCTGGGCTACGCTTTACTACAATACGGCTTCGGAGTCACCAACGGACACGTTATATCCATCAGCTTCATGAAAGTCCCAGAACAACTGGCCAGCGACGACGAAAGAGAGGCTGCTGGTGGATTTACCAACATTTTTGTCTCTACAGGTCTGACGATCGGGAGCGTTGCCAGCTATCTCTTCGTCTTCGCGATCAGCTCGATCAAAAGATGAATATCAGCCAACAAAGGATGCCATTGAGGGCTCATGGCCGACAGAATCGGTCTTAGGCCTGGTCTGTTCTTAGTGATGATCAGGGTCGTTCTGGATGATTGTTCAGCCTGGACACGTTAAAGGTATAAGAGAAAAAATGGACGCCAAGATTCAGGTTCCCTCTATGAAAACACTCTAAAATAGCCAATTGAAGGACCAGTCGAGGCCCAATTGCAGTCTAGGATGTCGTCTGCAACTGGTTTTGATGGAAGCTCCAGGGATAGTTCCGCAAAAATCAGACGGAGGCATAATGAAGAAGTTTTGGAGGCTGATTCTGTGAGGGAACGCGAAGATCTGTCTAAGTTGAAGGGTGAAAAAGTTCGTACGTTTGCCAGGTTGGAATCCATTATTATGCCGATTGTTTTTACTGCTTTGGCATTTTTTCTGAGGATGTACAAGATTGGCATCAATAACCACGTTGTTTGGGACGAAGCTCACTTTGGTAAGTTCGGTTCTTACTACTTGAGACACGAGTTTTACCACGATGTGCATCCTCCTTTGGGGAAAATGCTAGTGGGGTTCTCCGGCTACCTCGCGGGCTACAATGGCTCGTTTGACTTCAACTCGGGAGAACTGTACCCGGAATATGTGGACTACGTGAAGATGAGATTGTTTAACGCCGCTTTCTCTGCACTCTGTGTTCCGCTGGCTTACTATACAGCCAAGAATATTGGCTTCTCTCTGCCAACGGTATGGCTTTTTACTGTTTTAGTCCTTTTCGAGAACTCATTCACAACGCTGGGTAAATTCATTCTTCTGGATTCGATGCTTTTATTCTTCACAGTGGCTTCTTTCTTCTGTTTCGTTACATTTTACCAGCAGAGATCCAGACCTTTCAGCAGGAAGTGGTGGAAGTGGATGTTATTGACCGGTATCAATATGGGATGTGCAATCTCGGTGAAAATGGTAGGTCTTTTTGTCATTACGGTTGTTGGAATCTACACTGTGGGCGAGCTGTGGAATTTCCTCTCTGACAAGAAGATGACATGGAAGACATATACTATGCACTGGATCGCCAGAATCATTTGCCTAATTATCGTTCCATTCGTCGTGTTTATGATATGCTTCAAGATTCACTTCGAACTCTTGTACCGTTCAGGAACTGGTGATGCTAATATGCCATCGTTATTTCAGGCTAACCTCCTCGGTTCTGAAGTTGGCGAAGGTCCGCGTGACGTTGCGATAGGTTCCTCGTTGATTTCTATCAAGAACCAAGCTTTGGGTGGTTCACTCTTACACTCACATGTTCAGACTTATCCTGAAGGTTCATCTCAACAACAGATTACTGGTTATGGCTTTAAGGATGCCAACAATTTGTGGTTTTTTGACAGACCTAGAGGATTACCCAATTATAATGAGAGCGAGACCGATGTTGAATATGCTCAGGCAGGCATGACCTACAGATTAGTTCACCAAAAAACCGGTAGAAACTTGCATACGCACCACATTCCTGCTCCAATCTCCAAGTCCGCTTGGGAAGTTTCTGGCTATGGTGACCATTTGATTGGAGACGAGAAAGATCACTGGATTGTCGAAGTTGTTGCGCAGGATGGTAATGAGGATAAGTCTAGATTGCATCCCTTGACCACTTCATTCCGCTTGAGAAGTGCTGTTCTGGATTGTTACCTGGCTCAAACTGGACATCATCTACCAGAATGGGGATTCAGACAATCAGAAATGGCTTGCTTGAAAAATCCTTTCAAGAGAGATAAGAGAACGTGGTGGAATATCGAAAGTCATGACAATCAGGTTCTGCCCCCAAGGCCAGAAGACTTCAAGTATCCAAAGACAAATTTTTTCAAGGATTTCATCCATCTGAACCTGGCAATGATGGCCACAAACAATGCTTTGATCCCAGAGTCAGATAAGCTTGATAGCTTGGCGTCTTCTGCTTGGCAGTGGCCAACTTTGAATTTGGGTTTGAGACTCTGTGGCTGGGGTGATGACAACATCAGATATTTCTTGCTTGGCACACCTCTAACAACTTGGTCTTCTAGTGTAGCAGTGGTTCTATTTGCAATCTTTGTGGTAGCTCTGGTCCTGAGATGGCAAAGACAGTATACCGACTTTTCAGATTCGAAAGATGCCAGTGTCTTCCTGATTGGAGGTATTTTCCCCATGCTTGCCTGGGGCTTGCACTTCATGCCTTTTGTCATCATGTCAAGAGTCACATATGTTCACCACTATTTGCCTGCACTTTACTTCGCTTTGTTAGTGATGTCCTATCTTTTCGAAGTCGGCACCAAACGTTGGATTAAGTCAAAATGCGGGAAGGTGATGAGAATTTGCATCTATGCCGTCTACTGCGCGGCCGCCATAGCTTGCTTCTTTTACTTTTCACCAATCTCGTTCGGAATGGAAGGACCAGTCTCTGATTTTGAATATCTCGACTGGTTACCAGGCTGGTACATCTCTAATAAGAACAAAAGATAAAAAACTCATTGATGCATGCCAGTATTCTCCTTTGCAGAAAGCAGCCTAGCTTTTCCATGTACAATGCCAACAGGAAATTGGCTTAAATAAAACTATATCGACCTGATATAACGACTAAGAAGGCGACGTCGTCCTTCAAAGACTGTCTAGGCATGTAACTGGAGATTAATTAATTAGATTTACTGTGTTATCCTATCACTGTCCAGGCGCTCCGAGATGTTTTGGAGTGATATATCTCTGGTAGCCTGTGGCGTCAGCAGATGATCGTTGAAGGGATTGTTACCTTGAATACTGATCACAGATTCCAGCTGCGGTGACTGAACAGATGAAAGAGCTCTAAGGGAAGATGAAGAGTTATGATGATGAGCCATTGGTGGAGGGGCTATCGATTGAGCGAGCAATGGGTCCCCACGCGTCTCAGCTGCGGATGGCAGGTCAGACATCGATGGCAGAGACTGGGATGTAGAGCTCTTTGAGATAGTATTCTCATAGCTCGGCGGTGACAGTAGTCCAACATCTTGATATATCGGCGGGACCTCTTCATCCCAAGAAATACCCAAACCGGACCTCTCGGTAAGGTTGAGTCGAAACTGCATACGCAGTACACGAGCTGCACCAGTTGGCACGCTAATAATCTTAGAGCCTGTAGAGTTGCCTCCATTTCCTTTGCCACTATGGGTTGATTTAGTGCTATTTCCAGACTTGGTAGGGGTCAATGAATCATTCTCAATCGGCCTCGCCTTTACATTATTTCTATTAGCAAACATGGGAGAAAGTTCCGCTAACCTTTGATCAGGATCATTAAGATTCGGCTTAGACGATGAGATAGAGGTGGAAGATTTTCTTATCGGTTGGCCGTTTGCATATTGGAGTGTTTCTTCAGCCACAACGATCTCGACAGCCAAAACGTGCGACACATTGATACCCAGAGTGGGGTCTTGTATGTCGCACGAAACGTTCGTATCTTGCTTCAGGGTCTCGACGAAAGGCTTGGCAGTTGAGACATGAGTTATTGGATTCGTAACACCTGAAGTAAGGGCAGTACAATCTATGTCTGTGATCAGATCGACTTGTCCATTACTATCGAAATCTGTCTTCCAACCGCTTTTCATTTCATCTCGGGCAACAGTTCGCGTTTCTTCGGTGTATATTTGAATGTCATTCTTGAGCTCTTCTTGAACCTGCTGCTCTCTCGCGCGCTGCTGCTGTTGTAACACTTGCTGTCGCAATGCATCATCATTAGGGTGAATGAAATCATTGCTAGGTCCTTCTTCATCACGGTCTTCATCATGGGGACCTTCAGTTCCCGCTTGAGGCCCTCCTAGTAACGAGTTTCGCCGCAAATTTTGTGACGCAGGTTCTTGAGTGGAACCCACGGTTAGCCTCACTTGTGGTCCTGCATCGTATTTCTTAATCGTTGAGCTTGGTTTCCTGTTGGATTCTTTCTCTATAACAGATTTCTCCAGCTGCTTCAGTTCATGTTTATGTATATCACAGGCGTTGCACCGTACCCGAGAGATTTCTTCAATTCTCCAAGCTAATTTACGCATCCTCCATCTTCGATCTTGTGAAGATATACCATTCAGCTTCATCTCCAAAGGAAATGTAGATTTCGGATATACGACACTGGGTAGGACGGCCGTTGCGGTTAGTTCTGTAGGAGGGAAAACTCTCAACGAATTTTTGTCTGGGCCACGCGGTATGCTTCTTGTGACGGATATTGGCATCGTGAGTTGCAACAGCTGTTGCTTGGACTGCGAGCTCGAGCCTCGCCTAGGGTCCTTGTACGTCACCACGGCTATCAGCTCGTATCTTATCCTGGTTCCCGAGTTAAGTCCCAGAGACGACTTGGCCGGGACGGAGCCTGGGATCAAATAAGAGAAAGGAAATGAGTGTCTGCCAACGGGCATGTCCTGGGCATTTTTCTGAATCTCCCACGTCTTCATATTGGTAGTTTTCGTTTTACAGTTCATGCACGAGTGGAACGATTGGCCATCTGGCAGAAATGGTTTATGAATCTGAACTTTCTGCACAAAGGTAAGAGTAACGGACGTTATGCAAACTCTAGTGTATCCAGACATTATCTTCAAATTTGCCGACGACCCTACGGGCGACATGTTCGGCGAAGACAGAGAGAGATGTGACAGTGTGGAAGAAAGCGAAGATCCCAAAACACTCCTGTGCTTCCCATCTCGGCTACTCACAGGACTAACCAATTCGGAATGCGGCTCACTATCGTACGGATCCTTGATATCTAACGTCAGAAGCCCGCTTAAAAGAGCTCCGGAAGATTCAGTCGCCGATCCGTACAGAACACATGGCGGAGACTCAATATCGATCGAAAGTTCCAATGGATGTTCCTTATGAGAATGAGTTAAATCCCTTAATCTTGAATGCGACTTGCCTCCGGATGCTGAATGGTATGGCATAAGCTTTGAAAATCCCATTGTCCTAAAATCCGCCGAGCTAAAACCCCAGAAAACGCCCAAACCAGAAAGGACAATCCAATACACCTAGCAGGACAACTGGAAGACGAAAAGCGGTCCGTAACGCGATGCTAATAAGCATTAGACCAGTCACATCTGCTCGATCAGCTCTGCTTATCAGGTAGAATCCTGAAAAATTCAATATTCCGGGTAACCGTGACTTTATCGATGCCCTGAATCTTCAATATAAAGCAGATCCACGTAGTCTGCTGGCCTGGGAGCGTCGGTAGTGCTGCTATTAGTCCACTCCACGGGCACTGGACGGTGAGAGACTGGTTGGCATCGAGCAATGGCGTCGGCGCGGCCAACTTCGGTTCCGCACGCATTGACGCGTCCACAGCACCGCAAGCGCCGGAATCTTTGCGGGAATCTGATCTCATAGGCGTCGCGATCGTTAGGTGGTCGCCGAGGGCCTCTCGGGGCTCATCTCTATGCTCTTTGGGCTTAAGAGCCTTGAAGTTGTAGAGGTCGTGAGATATGACGCCTTTTTTTCAACATACTGCCTTAAGAAGGCTCGATGGGTTCGAGCTTTACGCTAGTTAGACAGGGTTTAGGTGGTTACTCTGGTGTTGGTGGTGATCCTGGGGCCTGTGTTGCTATTGATTGGAAAGTTGGGAAGCTTGGATTTTGCTTTGGGAGAGATTTCTCGCAATTTCAGCAGTTTATTGAAAATATGATGCAAATGGAGTGTTTTAGTAAGCCAGAATACTATCCTGTGCCGTCTGAAGCTGTGATTTCATACGCTAGAAGAGGTGGGAATGGCGGTGGAAGAAAACGGATTTTGAAAGCGGATCTTTTAGCGCTGATAGTGTTTCTTACGTCTCCGGAGGATGCAGTTGATTATACAGCGATCTCAGATTTCTTTCTGATCTACCGGAACTTCATCTCGCCGATGGAATTGTCCGATCTGCTGATTTTGAGACTCCGGTGGTGTATAAATGAGGTCAGTTCGCCGAACAATGAAAAGCGAAAGATCGGCAAGATTACGCTGGTGCGAACATTTGTGTTGTTGAGACACTGGATACTGAATTATTTTGTTCAAAATTTCCTTCCTGATGTGAATCTGCGACTTCGTGTGATAAAATTCCTGAACGAACCGTGTGATTCGTATCCTAGCATTGTTAAAAGCATAATTGTTAATCTCAAGAAAGCATGGGTCCGTTGCTCGAAGCGAGTATGGACAAATTTGCTGCTTGGGGAACCTGTTTCTTTGGGACAGGACGATAGATGGGCATTGTATGAGATAAAGGATTATACACAGTTGGAAGAGCTGCGAAAGAGAGGCAGTCGACTGAGCTCATACGCCAAAAATGGAAGCTCGAGCCCGAACTTCCGCAATCAGAGCGTGCTTTCGCTTTTTAAGGAATCAGATAACTTTAAACTTCCTGTTGAAGCGGTTTCACGTACAGCTTCCATGCTACTTTTTCCGTGTGATAATTCTAATGTCAAGACAGGGTTCAGCTCGGAGTTCGAGGATAAATTCGGCAATGAACAGACTCAAATCACTGCCAAGATTACTGATGCTGAGCATAGACGTATGGTAAGCAATCTTTCAAAGATGACCAACGTGTCGGGGATGCTCAAGGATGTTAAGGAATCTGTAACACCTAATCTGGACCAGCTGATACCGCCGACCCCTGCAAAGAAGGTCGAACTTATCCTCAAATTGCCTGAAGATATGGGTCCAGACAGAGAGAGAAAGGAGAACAAAGGGAAAGGCGGACAAGTTTCAGCGGCACCAAACTCTTCGATTGATAAACATCGTGGACCAATGGCATTGCTATCGAAATGGAAAAATAATCATTCAAGAACGGCGAAGGTGCAAGCCGGCGCGGCCGGCTCAGTTTCTAATAGTTTCGCGAAACCGGAGATGGATAATTTCGTGAAATATGTCATCTCCATCACCTCTTTGGAAAGCAAGGTTCAAGAGCTTGAGGATCCCCAAAATCTCGTCAGCTCTAAATTCGATATTTTGAGTGCTAGAACGATAGAGGAAGTTGAGTTCCTGGTTTCGCTGGAAAATGATCTTATTTCCCAAGTGCGCGATTCAAAAAAAGCTAATGAACACGCACCAGCTAATGATTTGATTAAGGCTGATGATGAAGACTACATGGAAACTCAGGGTTTTAGTGCCGTGGATAACTTGAACCTGTATCAAACTGTCAGCTCGATTGCAAATTCTGTCGTCTCATTGTCGAACAACTTAAATCAACGTTCTAAAGTGCCTAACGGAGCTATTTCACCATCTTCTGCTGCTTTAGAAAGACGAAAAGTTCAAAGTTCAGTGGCAGCCGTTTTGCGCTCAAACTCTAAATTCAGTTTTGTGAGTAGAAACAATAGCATGAAAGAATCGTCAACCGAACCACCAGAAGGACCACAGAGATTAGTGTTTCATGATTCCGAATCGGTAGGCCAAGAAAGGGATAACGATGAAAGCTCTTCCGAGATAGGGCCCCAGCTGAGTATATTGAAAAAGAGGTACTCACAGTCACCGACTCGGACTTCACCGCTGCGGAATAACTTCCCTAGTTTAGTTGAGCATCAGTTGAACCGTAGCATTCAGGGCGATATGGCTAGAGCTTCAAGTTGTTCTTCGATAACATATGATTCTGATTTATCGTCCCTGGCGTCAACAGGTGACAGACACATTGAGGGTGACAACCAAAGTATAAACGCGCTAAAACGGAAGCGGGCTCGGAATAACTTACGTGAGTTTACTTTCGAAAGCCAGAGAAGGAGCGCGATGCAAGATATCGAATCTGCTTCATCTTTCGTAACCACAAGGGAGTCTATTGATGATGCAGCTCCCCTCAGTCAAAAACTGCCGGACGAGGTAGCACGGCCCGCAAGCGGACGTATAAGCATAATGAGGAAACCGACCATGACCAAAAGTCCACTTCGAAGTATTCAACAATCCAAGGAAGAAGATCTGGATTTCTTGCTGAGAGATAAGGAGCTAATGCAGAAGGAGTTGGAGGTTGCACTATTGCAGAAAAAGACTGCATCATTTACCACCAGCGTTGATACTGGTGTGCTGTTTGCTTCTCAAAAAAACAGTCCAAAAAAGCTGATACACCACGAAGCGTCGTGTATCAGGCTGTCTAATACACCTAGCATACAATCAATTACTGATGAGAGTCCTGCGTTGATGAAAACTGCGACGGATAACACGCAAGGCTCGCACCAAAGCCAAGATCGTAATGAAAATCTCAAGAACGAACTTCAGGAGCTTAATCTAGAGACATCAGCAGAATTATCCTTTGGTTATCCCGATTTTGAAGAATCTGTTTCACTTTCTGATGCGGCAAAATCTTCAGGACTGAAGAACAAGTACTTATTCTCACCCGACAACGATAGTGTAGACATTGCCTCTCCTGCTAAAAACGTAGAAGAGCTAAAGGATAAATTTTTAAACAAAGATGAAAGGGAAGATTCTACTGAGTCGCCATCGCAAACGGACCTGACCAGCACAAGCGGTTTAGCAGATGATGCTGAAAAACTAATAGCTGAATTTAAAAATAAGGCAATGCAGGAAGAGAATATTTTTAACATTGTAAGTCTGCCCGACGATTCAGTTCATGATGATCCCGTCAACGTTGCTTTGATGAAGCTTGAGGGCACTTATAAGAAGGGTTCAGATGATAAATCGGGTAGCGAGCAGGAAAGTAGGTCATCTTCTGTTTTGGCTCAAGAGGTGGATATGCTGGGGATTGCTGATTTATCGGTTCCACAAATCAATCCGAGCGATAGGCGTAGGTCATTACTTATTGAGAAAAGGCGGCAAACTATGATGAACATTCCGTCCACTCCTGACACTGAGAAAAATACAGCAAGCGTCAATGAGAAACAATCACGGATGGACGCAAAACAACTCCTACAGGGTTACCAGCTAAAAGATCCCAGTCTGCTGATAGCCAACAATGATCTGCATGTCTCGTTCATTTTAATGTACGATTCGCTGTCAATAGCGCAACAAATGACACTGATCGAAAGAGAGCTCCTAAGCGAAATAGATTGGAATGAGCTGTTGAATCTGAAACTGACAGACTCTGCACCCAGAGCCACGAGCTGGCTGCAACTTCTTGTGCAGAACGAGTCACTCTCCGGCATAAACTTAGCTATTGCAAGGTTCAATCTGATGGTTGACTGGATAGTTTCCGAAATTGTGCTAACTGCGGATGTTAAACTCAAGAGAAATACAATACAAAGATTTATACATGTTGCGGAACATTGCCGGCTTTTCCAAAACTATAACACAATGATGGAGATCGTTCTAGCGCTTGGTTCTACCGCCGTTCAAAAGTTTTCCGACGCCTGGAGGTTAATCGAGCCTGGTGACCTGATAACTTGGGAAGAGTTGAAAGTAATACCATCCCTAGACAGAAATTACTCCACCATTAGAAAACTACTGAATGATGTTGATCCGTTAAAAGGATGCGTCCCCTTCATAGTCCTCTATCTTTCCGACATTTCCCTTAACTCAGAAAAGAAGAGCTGGTTTGTGGAGAACCAAGTGGTTAACTACAATAAGTTCGACACGAACGTACAGATGGTCAAAAACTTCATTCAGAGGGTCCAGTGGTCCAAATACTACGATTTTCCCGTGGATCACGAGTTACTAAGCAAGTGCGTCTACTTAACGGCGCTTACCCAAGATGAGATCACTCAATTGACTCGCTAATAGCATATATCACCATTTAAAAGTTGGATCATTAATATCGATAGAGCCTAAAGACTGTCATAGTAATGGGTGAGAGAAGCCGGGTAACGGTTTTTGAAAAATTTTCTAAAATTCATCGCTAAGAATTAACGAGATGAGATGAGATGAGATGAGATGAATTGGATTATTCTAGGCCTTTTGTCATATTTTGGATCACTAGAAGCCGTCTGGAACTTCAAAATTGAATAAGCTGTTGCCGCGATTCAATCATAATGTCAGATGATATAATTTGGCATCTTATAAACAACCAATTTTGCTCCTACAAGCTTACGACCGACAAAGGTCAAGCATTTTGCCGCAATGAATACAACGTGACGGGACTCTGCAATAGGCAGTCATGCCCGCTGGCGAACTCCAAGTATGCGACTGTCAAGAGTGTGAATGGCCGGTTGTACTTATACATGAAAACAGCGGAAAGGGCCCACACGCCGGCCAAACTGTGGGAAAGAATCAAGCTCTCCAAGAATTACTCAAAGGCCATTCAGCAGATCGACAGCCACCTTCTTTATTGGAATAAATTTCTGGTACACAAATGTAAGCAGAGATTGACCAGACTTACGCAAGTTGCCATCACAGAAAGACGTATGGCTCTCAGAGAGGAAGAAAGGCATTACGTCGGTATTGCCCCCAAGGTCAAAAGGAGGGAGGAAAATCGCGAAAGAAAAGCGTTGGCGGCGGCTAAGATCGAAAAGGCTATCGAGAAAGAATTGCTGGACAGGCTCAAGAGCGGCGCTTACGGTGACAGGCCGCTAAACGTCGATGAGAAGATCTGGAAAAAGGTGATGGGCCACATGGAAGATGAAGACGAGGTACACGAGGACGAGGACGAGTTAGAACTTGAAGAGGAAGAGGAAAGCGACGAAGGTGAGGTTGAATACGTGGAAGACGAGGGCGACGACGAGATGGTGGACTTGGAAGATTTGGAGAACTGGTTGCAGGGATCAGACTCAGATGAGCCTTCATCCGAAGAGGACAGTGATGAGGAAAGCGAAGAGGATTCGGACGAAAGTGACGCTGACGAGAAACCATCGAAGAAGAAGAAGGTTGCCCCGGCAAGAAAACGCCCCAAGGTTGAAATTGAATACGAACAAGAGACTGTTTTACCAGCCGTCCAGGAGGCCACCCGTTAGAGCCAGAGGATATCTCCCAGGTAATAACTTTTTCTACTATCATTCTAGTCTAGAGCTTAGGACTTTATGTACATTTGAATTTTAAAAAAAATCAACTAATCATAAAAGTTGATGTGTCAAAAAAAAAACCGTAATATGGCTGAAGGACGATGGAGATGCCCCAGATTGCATGCCGGCAGACCTCGAGAGCCGATAGCTGATCAGATAGTAGATGGCTTATAGAGTAAGTGAAGTCACGTGACTTAGCGTAATAACACCGCCATATATGGATGGCCACAAGTTCAAAAGAAGGCTTATCAATAAGTCGATTAAATAGAGACTAGTTGGCATCTAAGAGTGCTCTCCACTCGACGTATAGCTCAAGTTGACCGCTGCCGATGCCGCCGTCTCGTTCTGAAAGTCAACCGGGAGAAGATACGCTGTTCGATGTTGATTTCCTAGATTTACCGCCAACTGGAGGGTCTGACCAGCGTTATAGAAGTCAGCAGAGCTCCTTAGTTAGCTCTCAGCATAACTATGTTTTACCAGAGGAAACGATTGACCTCAGCAGGAACATAAGCATCGAGAATGACCTTGATGAGGAGTACAGCTCTTTTCCACAGGAAAGATCCGCAAAATGGACTCAAGATCACTCTGGTGACGCCACTGGCGTTGCGAACCTGCGGTCCAAAGGTACTGGCAAGATTTCAAAAATGTTTGAAGCGGTGCGAAACACACTCAGCCCTTCTAAGGGCAGCAGCGGATATCAAAGTTTCGAAATGACAGATTTCAATAAAGATGCTGACAACTACGAGGATTCAAGAAATCAGTTCAACATAAAAGTGTTATTTAATCGCTACGTGCTGAGAAGACCAGCGGCACCCGCTGACACTAATGCTCATAGGGTGATTCATATGAATGATAGGGCTGCAAATGCCTCCATAGGTTACGGTGACAATCACATATCTACCACCAAGTACAATGCGGCGACTTTTTTGCCTAAATTTTTGTTTCAAGAGTTCTCGAAATATGCCAACCTGTTCTTCCTCTTTACATCGTGCATACAACAAGTGCCTCATGTTTCGCCGACAAACAGGTACACAACGATTGGTACACTCATAATTGTGCTTATTGTCTCGGCAATAAAAGAGTGTGTTGAGGATATCAAGAGAATTAACTCCGATAATGAACTGAACAATGCTAAAACGGAAATTTATTCAGAAGTGGATGGTGATTTTACGCGAAAGCGCTGGATCGACATTCGAGTAGGAGATATTGTAAAGGTTAAATCTGAAGAAGCGATTCCTGCAGATATAATCTTGCTATCGTCATCGGAACCTGAAGGTCTTTGTTACATTGAAACTGCGAATTTGGACGGCGAAACAAATTTAAAGATCAAACAGGCTAAACCAGAGACATCTCGCTTCATAGACGCTAGAACCCTACGAAGTTTACAGGGAAAGATACTTTCGGAGACACCGAATTCCAGCTTGTATACATACGAAGGAACAATGGAATTGAATGGTCACAAGGTACCTTTGTCTCCGGAACAAATGATACTAAGGGGGGCAACCTTGAGAAACACTTCATGGATATTTGGTATTGTCGTTTTCACAGGCCATGAGACGAAATTAATGCGAAATGCAACAGCAACTCCTATCAAGAGAACCGCTGTTGAGAGAATTATAAATCTGCAGATTGCCGTATTATTTGGGGTATTGATCATCCTTTCGCTCATTTCCTCCATTGGTAACGTAATCATGAGTACTGCCGGCTCTAAGAAATTATGGTACCTTTACTTAGGTGGGACTAACAAGGTTGGCCTTTTCTTTAAGGATATTTTGACTTTTTGGATTTTGTTTTCAAACCTTGTTCCGATTTCATTATTCGTCACTGTGGAGCTGATTAAATACTATCAGGCCTTTATGATTGGCTCAGATCTCGACTTGTATTATGAGGAAACGGATACTCCCACTGTTGTAAGGACTTCCTCTTTAGTGGAGGAACTGGGACAGATTGAGTATGTTTTTAGTGATAAGACGGGTACTTTGACGAGGAACATCATGGAATTTAAATCTTGCTCGATTGCCGGTCGCTGCTACATTGAGAAGATTCCTGAAGATAAGGCAGCAACCATGGAAGATGGTATTGAAATCGGTTATAGAAAGTTTGATGATCTGAAACGAAAATTAAACGATCCAACCGATGACGAATCTGCAATTCTTGAGAATTTCTTAACTCTGCTCGCCACTTGTCACACCGTCATTCCTGAATTTCAAACCAACGGTGAGATCAAGTATCAGGCCGCCTCGCCTGACGAAGGAGCACTGGTGCAAGGTGGGGCCGATCTTGGGTACAAGTTCATCATTCGTAAACCAAGTTCAGTGACCATACTTCTGGAAGAAAGCGGTGAAGAGCAAGTTTATGAGCTTCTCAACATTTGTGAGTTTAACTCAACGAGAAAAAGAATGAGCGCAATATTTAGATGCCCAGACGGTTCTATAAAGCTGTTCTGCAAAGGTGCTGACACTGTCATAATGGAAAGGTTGGAGAAAGACTACAATCCATACGTCGACGCAACAGTAAAGCATTTGGAAGAGTATGCATCTGATGGTCTCAGAACTTTGTGTATAGCGATGAGAGATATCGGGGAAGATGAATACCAAAAATGGAATGAGATCTATACTGCGGCTGCCACAACCTTGGTTAATAGGGCAGAGAAACTCGATGAAGCTGCTGAAATGATAGAAAAAGACTTATTTTTACTGGGTGCGACAGCCATTGAAGATAAGCTACAGGAAGGTGTACCAGAGACTATTCGGACCTTGCAGGAAGCGGGTATTAAGATATGGGTCCTGACTGGTGATAGACAAGAAACAGCCATAAACATTGGAATGAGTTGCCGCCTGCTGAGCGAAGAAATGAACCTACTTATTATCAACGAGGAGAGTAAAGAGGAAACACGGGCCAATATGCTGGAAAAACTGCGGGCATTTGAAGAGCACCAGATTTCACAACAGGATTTGAACACGCTTGCACTTGTGATTGATGGTAAATCTTTGGGTTATGCACTTGAGCCTGATCTGCAAGATTATCTATTAAGCATCGGAAAACTTTGCAAAGCAGTCATCTGCTGCCGTGTATCTCCGCTACAAAAAGCTCTCGTGGTGAAGATGGTTAAAAAGAAGTCCTCTTCTTTGCTCTTAGCTATTGGAGACGGTGCTAACGATGTCAGTATGATTCAGGCTGCTCACGTTGGGGTAGGCATTAGCGGTATGGAAGGAATGCAAGCTGCACGTTCTGCTGATGTTGCTATTGGGCAATTCAAGTTCTTGCGGAAGCTTTTATTAGTGCACGGTTCTTGGTCTTACCAAAGAATATCGGTCGCAATATTGTATTCGTTTTACAAGAACATTGCCCTCTACATGACTCAATTCTGGTACGTATTTGCCAATGCTTTTTCCGGCCAGTCCATCATGGAATCATGGACTTTAACGTTCTATAATGTTTTTTTCACCGTTCTGCCACCATTTGTGATGGGAGTATTTGATCAGTTTGTTAGCAGCAGGTTACTAGAGCGCTATCCACAACTGTACAAATTAGGTCAAAAAGGACAGTTCTTTTCGGTTACAATTTTTTGGGGCTGGATTATTAATGGTTTTTATCATTCGGCTGTGACCTTCATCGGATCCACTCTGATATACCGCTATGGTTTTGCACTCGATAAAAACGGAGAGACTGCTGATCATTGGTCATGGGGAGTTGCGGTTTATACCACCAGCATCTTAATTGTTTTGAGCAAGGCTGCTTTGGTTACAAATCAGTGGACAAAGTTCACTCTTTTTGCCATTCCAGGTTCATTCATTTTTTGGATCGTATTTTTCCCAATCTATGCTTCTATCTTCCCTTATGCTAATGTATCGAGAGAGTATTTTGGCGTTGTTTCGCACACCTATGGATCTGCAACTTTCTGGCTAATGCTTCTTGTATTGCCAATTTTTGCATTGATGAGAGACTTTGTGTGGAAATACTACAAGAGGATGTACGTTCCTGAGCCGTACCATGTTGCTCAGGAAATGCAGAAGTTCAATATCAGCGATTATAGACCTCACGCCCAACAGTTCCAAAAAGCTATCCGTAAGGTAAGACAGGTTCAAAGAATGAAGAAACAGCGTGGATTTGCATTCTCCCAAAGCGAAGAAGGAGGCCAAGAGAAAATCATCAGGATGTATGATACGACTCAGAAAAGAGGTATACATGGCGAGCTACAAGACGCTTCAGCGGATCCATTCAGCGATGAAAACTACGTCAATATTCCCTCTGACCCATTCGCGGAGGACATTTTGGAAAACCCAGCAGAAGCTTCTCAAGAAAGTGAATCTTTCATTTTGTAACATCGATACACTCTTGCATATTACCATTTAGGCATCATAACAGTTAATCTAAGGTCCCTAAATTAAATATTCACCTGGCTGATGTCTAAGTCTTTGTGGACAAATGCTCTTTTACCGCCGGCGCCCAAGTAGTCGCTGGCGACTTGACCTTTACCTCTAATTTGATATTGGTAAGTAACTAGGCCATCTAAACCGACTGGACCACGAGCATGAATCTTTGAAGTTGAAATTCCGACTTCTGTGCCAAATCCATATCTGAATCCATCGGCAAACCTTGTAGACGCGTTCCAATAGACACCAGCGGAATCAATACCCTTCAGGAAAAGCTCGGCATGCGATTCATTTTCTGTGACGATGGCATCCGTGTGTTTGGAGGAGTGCACATTGATGTGTTCTACAGCTTCCTTTGTCGACTTGACAAATTTGACAGCACAATCTAATGATAAGAATTCGCGATCAAAATCCATAGATTCATCAACATCTACAATCTTGGATCTAGTTTCGTCGTCAAAGGCATTCTCCTCTTTCAGCTTCTCAATATACGCCTCTTTCACGTCACTCGCTAAATGAAGAGTGACACCTCCTTTACGGCTCAAGTGCTCCAAGACCTTCCACCAGTTTGCTAGCCCAGGGTTGACCAACAGAGTCTCCATCGCATTACATCCAGCAGGATAGTTTGTCTTTGCATCCAACGTAATTCTCTTTGCCTTTTCAAGATCAGCTTCCGCATCTAAATATACAGAACAGATCCCGTCGGCATGTCCTAACACAGGAATCTTGGTGGAAGACTTGATCTGTCTGACAAGGGCGTTCGATCCCCGTGGCACAACCAGGTCTATGTATTCATCCTGCATCAACAAGCCAGATACATCTTCTCTCGTTTCTATCAGTTGAACCGAGCCCACTGGAACGCCCGTTTCCTCCTCGTACTTAGCAATAGTGCTGTTTATAATGCGGGCCATCTCTCTGAAAGTGTTCACAGACTCCTTACCACCCTTGAGGATCCCAGTGTTTCCAGATTTGATCGCCAAAGCCGTGATATTAGCAATGACCTCTGGACGAGACTCGAAAATGACCAACAAAACACCAACTGGTGCCGTAACCTGATACAATACAAGATCCTCGTCAAGCTGTCTGGCGAGCTTCAACTTACCAACTGGATCCTCAAGCTCCGCAACATCTTTGATGCCCTGCAACATCGTATCGAATTTATCCCCTTTAAAGAGGTCCAACCTTTTCACCAAGGACTGAGCCAATCCACTCTCGGCAGCTGCCTGCAAATCAAGCTTATTAGCTTCCTCAATAGAAGACGCATTTGCCTTCAATTCGTCATGAACCTTGTACAGCACTTTTGAACGATTTGCATCGCTAATCGTCTTCAAGATGTTACCTGCCCGACGGGCATTCTTTGCTATTTGTTCTGAACTTGACATGATGGCAATAGATTCCTGAAATACTGGTCTTGTCGTCTCAAAATAACCTTGAACTATAAGCTTTAATACCACTTTCTTAGTCCATCAAGAACTGATTGACGTTGAAAAATCATGACTCATCCGTACCAAGTGCCAGGCAGAACGACTCAATGCAATGAACTCCCGTAAGGACGTCTCTAGTGGCCCTATCGTCTTGCCTTGCCGTCCACAATGGGGCCGCTGGCATCGCTAGCCTTGTGTCTTGTCAGGCGAGCAGTTCCTCTTCTTGGAAGACGCGAATGCGTCGAGAAAAGGTCGCTATCGCTACCGGGATTGAGTTCAGGGTTCTTAGCCTCTCTGGGAATGGCGATGTCTCTTAGGTCTGTGCAGGATGTGAATGTCGATACACTCACCAAGATTGACCACAGGCTTGTACTTGATATTTATTTCGGGCTTTTCTTCCAGTTCAACTGCAGTTTGATCCAAGCTCGGGACAATTTGATCATCTTCTTCCTGGAGGATTGTAGGTTTGTCTAGAGCCACAGTCTCTGCGACGAGGACTCTACGTCTGGCATGGAATGAGCCAGCGTTATACGGTAGACCGAGTTCTTTGGAAAGCAGGAAAGATCTTATGTCTGACAGCCTCTTGACGCTGCTGATGATGATCTCCAGCTCCCACTCGCCCTTGTAATGCAGCTTGTACCTAGATTTGGCAATTCTTGTCAAAGTTTCAATGCGAGAGGTGATGAGCCCAGCATCGTCGCCGCCAAGCAGCTTTGACACAAAATTGGAGGCGAAATCTGAGCTCTGATCTATTCTCAGGTTCCCAAACTTGCCGCCAGCAACTAGTTCCGGCGCTAATTCATACGCAACTAGAAGAAGCTCATCCTTCAACTCCGAGCACAGGTCTCGCATATCTTGGTTCGAGAGGTATATCCTTGTAGAGGGAGACTTGATGTACACTATGGAGTTGTTAGCCAGCAGAGGAGCGTGGAATACCGGTTCATTGGAAGTTTTCTGCAATATCTGCTTCCGATTGATGAATACTCGCAGTGGTAGAACAGCGTTCTCGGCGATTTTAACAGTAGCGATACTTTAGCAGTACTAGGTTAGTTTATTGTCTCTCAGAGGGCTGGAAGAATTGCTCACACGTACCTTGGAGCCATAGCGCAGTTTTGGCGACCGTAGATGGGTTTGGTTGGTGTTCTTGCGGATGCAAGAGCGTTCCAGATGTTTTCGAGATGAGCAGACGCTTGCAAGGTCTTCTACACGTGAATTGCCTAACTCTTGATAATCTGGGCTGTCTATCTGGCTAGATGCCGCAATAGACTGCGTGTGGCTGTTAGACTTGACCTCTTTGTTTGTGGGTCGCTTAACAAATCAAGCTGCACTGGACCTGCCGAACCCAAAAGACTTCTCTAGATCCAGGATTGATGCCAAATCCCAATGTAACACCTGTTAAACATCTACTAACCACATATAAACCATTTAACGAGAAAAACTACCAAAATCATGCCAATGAATACCCCAGCATCAAACACCAGATAGCGGTATTTGTACGCGAGCTTGGAGGTCGCTTTAGAGTTCAGTAAAGAGTCCTCCAGGCTGAGCAAGCCCTCCAACTTCCTGAGCGTCTCCCGCTGGTGGAGCAACTTTTTCTTGCAGCAGTCTATTCTTGCCTCGAGACTCTTCAATTGAGTGGAATTGGCCCTGATTGACGCGGTGACATTCGAAATGAAGGAATTTTGATCGCTCTGGTCGAAATCCTTGCGAAGTTTCACTAATTTAGTATCCTTTACTGAGTCGTGCAAACTTTGCGCATCATTTTTCAGTTTATCCAGTTGTGCAATCAGCACGTCGAAGGCTTTCCAGTTCAACTGCATGTCAATTTCGTTTTTCATAATGGTTTCCTTTAAATTGTGTTTTAACGTATCCTCAAACTTATGCAGTTCTGCTTCAATGTGTCGTCGATAAAAATCGGCTTCATTGTAGTTGAGAGATATCCCGCCATTGATAGTTAGGCCACTACCGTTTACATCCCATTTGTCGAAATTAAATGATGATTCTTCTGAATCATAGGGGCTTAAAGAGGGACTAGAACGCTGGTCAGCGTGTACAACAGAAAGCGACGACGAATTCGAAGACGATGAAGTTGAAGACACAACAAAAGGTTGCGGCGGCACCATCGAATTTGGTCCCTCTGTCAGACCTGCAGACGTCAAATCATGATACAGTAGGCTTTGTAACGAGCTGTGAGAACCGCAAGCGTACCCTGCAAAAGCCGGCTCTTGTTTCTGAGCACCTCCCGAGCTGATTCCTTGAGACGATATCTGCAGAGATCGCGAAGCCTCCAGCGATACCGGAGATTCCGCTCCTGCGGGACGCGTGGATCGCAAGAATTCGTTGACCAGCCGCTTATTATCATTAAGACCCACATTGGCGAATGAATATCTGTGTCTGCGGTGAACCCCCGATGACGGGTGCTCATGATGGCGGCGGTGATGTTTCAGAGGTTCCACCGCCGTCTCGTCGTGCGCTTTCTTCCCCAGATACACGGATGAACTCGCCGTGGTTGACGTTGAAGGATGTCGCACGGGTCTCTGCGACTCGGACTTAAACATACACTCGCTAAACATCCCCGCAGACGCGCTCATCACATCTGCCCCCACCGAGCTGCGTCTCCCATGGTGAAACGAAGACACCCTATCGTGATGTAACTCCTTTTCCTCGTTCAAACTATCTTTCCTACCAAAACTCGACTTTCTTGGCGCAATCTTCCCCGAAGCAATCGGCTTATCGTTAACCGAGATAGTCGGCAGATCAACACTAACCTGCTGTCGCTGCAACCTCTCCCTCTCGCCACCACTTGTCATTCTTCTCGTCGGCACCCCACTACCACGCACAGAGGGAACCAAAGGAGCGGATTTTCGCTGGCCCGGGTTCTCCATCCGGTCTATCAGCAAATTCATCACCTAATCCACGCCATCAACCACCCAGCTCTGCTCATAAGCCCATTTTAGACCTCTTCAATCGCTAGTTCTTATATAGCAGGGCCTTATATAGTGCTAGAATACACAACGTATAAAACGACTTTTCTTAACTATGGTGAAACAACAAGATCGAGATGATGTTTACCACAGACCACAAGTTTATCGATCAAAAGAGCGGTATTGCGGGCTCTGTGGACCTGTTGGAGTGGCCAATTGGGGAGATACGTTTAGTGCGAAAGTGGTTTTCCTAGGGGTCGAGTTGAGTTGAGTGAAAACGGTTCACAGATCGATGTCTTTTGAGGTTGGTACCCGCTGTTGGTACCCGAACGAGGAGCAGGGTTGGATTGGTGGTGAAGTTACGAAACATGAGCTGAAAGACGGAATACACCATTTGGAGTTGACTTTGGAAGACGGGAACGTTGTTTCTATCGAAACAGACACGTTAGTAGGAAATGCAGATGGCACTGAGGGTAAACTACCGCAATTGAGGAATCCTCCGGTGTTGGAAGCTACCGAGGATTTGACTTCGTTGTCGTATTTGAACGAACCGGCGGTTTTACATGCGATAAAACAGCGGTATTCGCAGTTGAATATTTACACGTACTCGGGGATAGTTTTGATCGCTACGAATCCGTTTGATCGAGTTGATCAGCTTTATTCGCAGGATATGATCCAGGCGTACGCTGGTAAGCGTAGGGGGGAATTGGAGCCGCATCTTTTTGCCATTGCCGGTGAAGCCTACAGGATGATGAAGCATGATAAACAGAATCAGACAATCGTGGTTAGCGGTGAGTCGGGAGCCGGTAAGACGGTATCAGCTAAATATATTATGCGGTACTTTGCGTCTGTGGAGGAAGAAAACTCGTATGCTATGAATAACGTGCAGCATCAAGTGGAGATGTCCGAAACAGAACAGAGGATCTTGGCCACAAATCCGATTATGGAAGCGTTTGGTAATGCAAAGACCACTAGAAATGATAATTCTTCGAGATTTGGAAAGTATCTCGAGATTTTGTTCGACAAAGACACTTCAATCATCGGTGCTAAGATTAGAACTTATCTGTTAGAACGCTCGAGATTGGTTTATCAACCGAAAAGCGAAAGGAACTATCATATCTTTTACCAGCTGCTGGCGGGTTTGCCGTCAGATCAAAAGAAGGAGCTGCATTTGACGGAACCGTCAAACTACGTTTATATGAACCAAGGTGGCGTCACGGAAATAGAAGGTGTAAATGACGCTGAAGAGTACAAGACGACTGTAGAAGCTCTCACACTGGTTGGAGTGACCCAAGAAACGCAGCAGCAGATTTTCAAAATCTTAGCTGCTTTATTGCATATTGGTAACATCGAGATTAAAAAGACTCGGAATGACGCCTCGCTTTCATCAGATGAGCCAAGTCTGCAAATAGCTTGTGAGCTGTTAGGAATTGACTCGTTCAATTTTGCTAAATGGATAATCAAGAAGCAAATAACCACAAGATCAGAGAAAATCGTCTCCAACTTAAATTACAATCAGGCAATCGTGGCAAGGGATTCTGTTGCCAAATTCATATATTCAGCATTATTCGATTGGTTGGTAGAAAACATCAATACAGTATTGTGTGCTCCTGAGGTAGCTGACCAGGTGAATTCTTTCATTGGTGTTTTGGATATTTATGGGTTCGAACATTTTGAGAAAAACTCTTTTGAGCAATTCTGCATTAATTACGCCAATGAGAAACTACAGCAAGAGTTCAACCAGCATGTTTTTAAGCTTGAACAGGAGGAATATGTTAAGGAAGAAATTGAATGGTCTTTCATTGAGTTTAACGATAACCAACCTTGCATTGATTTAATTGAGAATAAGTTGGGCATTTTGTCCTTGCTGGACGAAGAAAGTCGACTACCAGCAGGCTCTGATGAGTCCTGGACTCAGAAGTTATACCAAACACTTGATAAACCACCAACGAACCAAGTCTTTTCTAAACCACGTTTCGGTCAAACTAAATTTGTGGTGAGTCATTACGCACATGATGTTGCCTACGACGTCGAAGGATTCATTGAAAAGAACAGAGACACTGTTTCTGACGGCCACTTGGAAGTCTTGAAAGCATCAAAAAATGAAACATTACAGAATATTTTACAGACTTTGGAGAATGCAGCATTGAAGGTCGAGGAAGCCAAGAAAGCTGAACAAGATCAATCAAAGAAATCCGCTCCCTTGACTAGAACGGTTCAGCGGAAACCTACATTAGGGTCGATGTTTAAGCAGTCATTAGTCGAACTGATGGATACCATTAATTCCACCAATGTTCATTATATCCGTTGTATCAAACCGAACAGCGACAAAGAACCTTGGAAATTCGATAATTTAATGGTTCTATCGCAATTGAGGGCATGTGGTGTTTTAGAGACTATCAGAATCTCATGTGCAGGATTTCCATCCAGATGGACCTTCAGTGAATTCGTGCTCCGGTATTACATACTAATCCCATCCTCTGACTGGTCCAAAATCTTTAGTGGAGAAGAAATGACAGAAGATAGCATTGTTGACATATGCCAGAAAATTTTACAGGGAACTGACAAATCAAAGTATCAAATTGGTAACACTAAGATATTCTTCAAGGCTGGTATGCTTGCACATTTTGAAAAACTAAGATCCAACAAGATTCGTCAATCCAGTGTTTTAATTCAAAAGAAGATTAGGGCTAAGTATTACCGCGAACAATATCTAAACACAATCAGAGCTTTGAAGAATACTCAGACTTTCGCTAAAGGTTATGTCGTCCGCCAAAAAATTGATAGAGAATTGAAGCTAAATCTAGCGCGTGCTATTCAAAGGTTATACAGAGGATCGCTGGTGCGGGCGGAAACTTTTGCAGTCCTTCGTAGCGTTACAATGATCCAGTCAAGATTGAGGCAACAGCTAGCACAAAGAGAACTGGAAGCTAGAAATGCACACAATGCAGCCGTCACAATTCAGAGCAGGGTCAGATCTTTCCAACCTCGTAAGACTTTCCAACGTTTCCGCAAAGACACTATTAAGGTTCAATCGCTTATACGGAGGAGAGCAGCTCAAACTCAATTGAAGCAGTTGAAAGATGAAGCAAAATCTGTCAATCATTTGAAAGAAGTCAGTTACCAATTAGAGAACAAAGTTATTGAGCTGACACAGAACCTGGCGTTAAAAGTTAGAGAGAATAAAGATATGACAGCTCGATTGCTGGAATTGCAAGAGAAATTGCAGTCCTCGGGAAATCTAAGGGAAGAGCTTGAAGCTCAAAAAGAAGAACATGCTAGAGCTTTGAAAGATCAATCCATGGAGCATGATGCTAGATACCGTGACATTGAGGAACAACTTGAGATTTCACGACAGGAAGTCGAAGCAGCTCGGGAAGAAATCAAAGCGTTGACTGCAAAGCATCAGGAAATCAAGGAAGCATCTCGTCAACAGCTTGAGGAGTTGAATAGTACTAAAGAATTGCTCAACGAATCAAGGACGCAAAATTCTGATCTTCGTGACGAAGTAAAATCACTGAAAGACGAAATTTCTCGCCTGCAGAACGCGATGAGGACTGAACACATTGTCCAAACTCCGAAGTCCGTCAAGACATACGGGGTGAATGGCGGTTTGATAGATGATACAATGTCCCCAAGCCAAATGAACATTGTCTCGGTCGGCGGACAAAGTTCTTCAGTTCCTGTCACAGGATTAGGTATCGAATCGGATAACAGATCTACCTTGAGCACATTATCTCAAATTAACGACGAGCTATACAGATTGCTCGAAGAAACGAAGGTGTTGAATGGAGAGATTACTGAAGGCTTGATAAAGGGCTTCAAAGTACCGGAAACAGGTGTTGCAATCCAACTAAGCGAAAGAGAAGTCTTGTACCCTGCCCGCATATTGATAATAATCTTAAGTGACATGTGGAGACTTGGTCTAACCAAACAAAGTGAGCGCTTCTTGGCAGAGGTCTTGACAACTATTCAAAGAGTTGTTCAGTCCTTAAAAGGGGCAGATGTTATTCCAGGTGGTGCATTTTGGTTGACCAATGTCCGCGAATTGTATTCATTCGTAATTTTCGCGCAAGAATCGATTCTACATGACGAATCTTACAATAAGGGTTTAAGTGAAGATGAATACAAGGAATACGTTGTTCTGGTTACTGAGTTGCGGGAGGACTTCGAGTCACTAAGTTACAACATCTACAATATATGGCTAAAAAAGCTGCAGAAGGACTTACAGAAAAAGGCTGTACCAGCGGTCATCGTTTCGGAATCATTGCCAGGTTTCAAGAACGAGGCCGGCAAGTTTTTGTCAAATCTTTTCGGCTCCGGTCCAGAATACAATATGGATGACATACTGACTTTCTTCAACACGATATACTGGTGCATGAAATCGTTCCATGTCGAGAACGAGATTTTCCGCGACACTGTTTTGACCTTACTAAATTTCGTCGATTCTATTTGTTTCAACGATTTGATTATGAGGAGAAACTTCTTGTCGTGGAAGAGAGGACTACAGTTGAATTACAATGTCACAAGATTGGAAGAATGGTGTAAAACCCATTATATTCCAGAAGGGGCCGATTGCTTACAACATTTAGTCCAGACATCTAAACTGCTGCAACTCAGGAAAAAAGATTTGGATGATGTTAAAATCCTATGCGACATTTGCACTGCATTAAAGCCTGCGCAACTACAAAAATTGATGTCTCAGTATGCCGTTGCAGATTACGAAGCTCCAATATCGGATGAAATCTTGAACTATGTTGCAGAAAAGGTCAAGAAAGCTTCTTCTTTGTCATCTGATGGTAAATCGAAGGTCCATAGTGAGGATATCTTCTTAAAAGTGGAAACAGGCCCATTCGAGGATCCATTTGTTGGTATTGAAACTAGGCAATTCCGCAAGATCGAAGCCTACATCCCGGCTTGGTTGAATTTACCAACCACAAGGAGAGTCGTTGAGTTGGTTACAGAACAAGTAACTGTCCAAGAATCACAGGCTCTACTAGACACCTCGGTGGTGGGTGAGTCAACAGCATAACCACACACGCGTATCCCAGGTTGCAGTACGATGTAGCTGTATAAATGAAATGTATTTTTTGCATACCTCGATGGCCGCTCCATGCTCTTCAGCTAGTTTAATAGACGTCGATTGCGCCATCTGTCGAACATACACAGATTAACTATATCTGGGACCTTCCTTCCAGCTTGTGCAACTATTATATATTGTAACCGCATATTTACTATACCTCAACCCAAAACGAGGTGAAAACGCTCATTTATGCTCAACTAAAGTGTACAACAATGGGGACGATAATCACAACCAAAAGGATGATCACGACGAGCACTAAGCATAATCTCATTTTCAGGTCCTTCCACCACATTTGCTTTCTAACGCGATTCGCACCTCTCTTGAAACCCTGTGCTGATACTGCCAAGTTGTCCGCCTTGTCTTCTATAGAGGTCAGTCTTTCACCACGTTCAGCAACCTTGTTGATATTATCTCTCATAATCCCAACTGTGTCGTCGATTTCCTAGTTATCATACAAGAATGTTAGTATCTTTGCCGATATCAGCATAGAATAAAACCAATTACCACATACTGCTTTCAAAGCTGCCGCCTTGGATTGCTCGGCTGGCTCCTCTGGTGGGATATATGGATCATAAGGCACTGCGGAGGACATGATTTATTGAATTTCTATTTCGATGGATCTTCTGCAAAACTTTGTAAACGTCGCCTTCAAACAGTAACAGATCTTGCCTCAATACCTAGGACGATATTCAGCTACCCAAACCTGAACAGAACCTGTATTCAACTGCTGATAAGTGGCAAGTTGGTGGTGTTAACCGTTAATCATCAGCCTTCTACTTCTGATTCCTATGTCCTCCGATATCACCGTGGACGGTCGCGTCAGCGTCAGTAAATCTGGCGCCAGTAAATCCGGCGTCAGTAAATAAAATAGCAGAATAATACGGTTCAACTGAAATTGTTTTGACTGGTGAGAGTCAAGGTATTATATGTTCTATATGGGTATAAAATTACCGCCGGGAATACGAATTTTGCAGAGCGTCGACTTGTTGTTGGAGACTTTGCAGGTCGCTCAAGATATCGCCGCTTCGGGGACTGGCGGGAGGTGGCATTGCATATGGTCCGGGCGCTGAGGGTCCGTTGGCGTGCGGTTGCTGGGGAATAAATCGTTGTGGTTGCTGTGATTGTACTTGTGGTTGGCTGGATCCGGTGTACATAGGTTGCTGTCGATTGGGAACCGGACTGGAATACTGGTAGCCGCTGTTATAGGTTGCACGAGACTGGCTTGTAGGCGCTTGGTTGGGCAGCATATCCCGATATGGACTGCCAGAGGCCATTACTGGGAGATTTGAAGAGCTCGGACTCGGGGATGGCGAATGCGATAGTAGCGACTGAAAGTAACTTCCAGCAGGATTGGACACTGAAAAGAGACTATGCTGTTGCTGCTGTGGTTGCAGATTTTGAGATTGAGGTGTGACTTGGGGGGACAAGTGCTGGTGCAGCGAAACATTTGGCTGTGGAGCCTGCAGATGATGATGCTGCTGCTGCTGCTGCAGCTGTGGTTGCAGATTCTGAGATTGAGGTGTAACTTGTGGAGACAATTGCCGTTGCAGCGAAACATTTGGCTGTGGAGCCTGCAGATGCGGATCTGGAGATAATTGACCAGTATAAAGTGGAGAGGTGCGTCTATGGAGGTCATTCGGTGCGTTAGAATTGTTAGTGGGCTGCGCGAATTGCTGATTGAAGTGCTGCTTCATTAAATAATTTCCTGATCCGGTCGCAGTGGGTTTTAGTGGTTGCAGGCCGCTTACTGGACTGGAGCCAGTTGCTGACGGAGAGGATCCCGATGCTCCATGCTGTGGCGGAGGCAGATGGTTGCGCATCAGATAGTTAGCTGAGCCCGTCGCAGTTGGTTTCAGTGGTAAAAGCGGTGTTTGGTTCTCAACCTGCGAATCCTGAGGTGGGTTATAATGCTGACGAAATAGGTAATTCGCTGAACCGGTAGAAGTTGGCTTTAGTGGTGTCAGAGCTTGCGCAGGCGTCTGCGACAAGTTGCCATCGTTATTTGCTTTGCTGCTGTCGACTACTATGGGAGGAACATTCCCCGGAGCCATCGAGGCAAAATCCACCGTCTGAATCTGCTTGAAATGCGAAAGAGAGTCCTTCATCTCCTCCAGAACTTCCCTTTCTTCCTCAGTTTCTTGTTGCTCGCTAGGCATTGACGATACCAGAGCAGTGTTCTTCCCTTTCCTCTTCGCCATCCGCTTCAGCAGTTGATCCATCGGTAGCGACAAGTCAAGTTTGTCGCTCTCCTCGCTCTCCTCGATATCATCTTCGTGTTTTTCATCAACACCGTCAGAGCTTGGTGCCTCTTGGAAAGTAAGATGCTCCGAGAAACGAACCCTCTTATTCTTGTCGGCGACGATAGTAAGTCTTCTCCTTATCCTCTTGCGAACAGATTTCCCCGTAAGCAAGAGTGACGCAAAAGAATCGAAATCTACCTTCCCACCATTGACATCATCAGGCTCCTCTTCCACCTCCTCGTAGACTTCTTCCCCAGCAGCGCTACTCAGAATCGGGCGCGGTTTTGGGATCGGTGCTTTCTCGAGAATCATCCTCCGATTAGGCATCTTACCCTCTATAAGTGCTTTGGAAACTAGTCTTAGCACTGCAAAGAATTGACCAATGTTCAGGGCATTCTTACAGGTTCTGAAGATCATTGAAATGCGCTCCTTCAGCTGCTCGCTGATGTTGAAGTTCGACAAAAACCTGAAAACGTCTGCTAGCCTCACCAATTTCGAGTGCGTTCTTGAAGTAATGTAGTTGTACCATCTCAGATACGTTCGGACTTCCTCGTGTGTCAACTGTGACCGCGATAGCGAGAGAGGAACCCGCAATTCGTCCGGTGTCTCCTTATATTCCGTGTCTACTTCTCTCAGTACCTTATCCGGTTTCTGTATCCTGCTCTGCTGGTTCTGGACTATCTCATTCTGATGATTCCTTGGTTGCTCGTTCGGTGAGGCTTGTGACATACCAGAACTGTTGCCATTGACAGTCCTAACGCTGCTATCACTGAACCCCTGCTTGGGTTGCTGGTCTGAGCCATTAGCAGGCTGCTCTCCATTGAAACTAACGGCAGAACCGGGACCAAAGTCAAACGAGACGCTTGGCGGAGCCATTTGACCTGCCTGTTCAACGGAAACATTACTTTCATCACCACTTAGTCCCGGAACATTCAACCAATCGAAGGACATCCTCTGCCGCGGCCAATCTACTTCTCTTGACTCTAACCTGTAGCTTATGTGTTGTTTCAATCAAGGTCCCTCCTTTATCGCTAGGTTCGGCGACTCCTAATGATGGCTATACAAGAGAGGCATACTAGCCAAATCGCTATTCATCCATCTAGATTGCCAGATCATCTGGAGGATAGGCTCCATGCCCAAGAAGAATAAGAGACCTGTCTTTGGTGAGGACGACAGTGACAGCGAAACTACTGGCGATGGCTTTAAGGCATATCTAGACAAGAAATCGCTGGAGTCGAGCAAGAGGGCCAAGAGCTCACAGGCTCTAGCCATGGCTAAGAGCAGTATTGATGACGAGAAAACTGGAGGTTCTGAGAAACCTGAAGAAACGGGACAAAGATCTTTTATGGAGGGCCTTTTGAAGTCCAAGAGACAGCGTGAGATGGATAGACTGCACTCGCAGGCTATCAGGAATACGTTTGAGAATGAGTTGCAGAAGAAGAAAGATGGTGCTGATAAAAGTTTCGTTACTGAAGGATACAAAGTGAAGAGGAAGGAATATGACATGGCGGAGCTCCAGGCGGCGAAGGAAGATGAGCATGATGAGGAGGAAAAACTGCACAGTGGATCGTCAAGAGCGCTGGCATTACAAATGTTGATGTCTGAAGCAACCCCTGACAAAGATCCTGAGCTAGTTCTTGAGGAGGTACAGTCTGAGAAGAAAGTTGCAAAGGAACCACTTTTGTTTGAAAACGATATATATCGTTCCGAACCATCCAAGACGAGGAAACCAGCCGCGGAGGCGAATCATTCGGTAGAAAGCTTGATAAAACTGCGACCCGAGGAGAAACAGTCATGCATTCGCGAGTTCCTTCGATCAACAAAGTCCATGCAGGAAATTAAGCTGCATGTCGAGAAGTACTTTGAGCGACAATCTGCCAAAAAAGATAAAGCATAAATTGTAATTATGAGTTGGCCTGTAGTTCATCTTTCGACCTATTATGCATTTCTTTGAAAAGTGCGTCGTTTCTCATACCATCTTTCTTGACAGTCTCAGTAGCTGTTTTTCTGGGCTTTGGACGTCTTACTTTGCGTCTAACGCTGGATGAAGTGTCGTTGAGAACATCGTTAACAACATCGTTAACAACTTCTTCAACGTTGATCTTGTTCAGTATCTGTTCCTTCGATGCTGCATTTTTTCTGGACTCGTCTATGCATTCATAGAAGATATCATAGGCTTTCTTGCTTCCTACAACTTTTCTTCTACCTCTTTGAGACACCTTTTTACTTCCAGCTCTTGGTTTTTCATCAGCCGATTCCAGATGAGAATGAGCAGTTGGGTTAGAAAGTTGACCAGGTGCTTCCTCTCGGCTCTCGTGAAAGACTTGAGCATGTGTTTTTCCTGCTTCGCAACGGCCAGCCGCTGCGGTGCCTGGAGCCGGTTGCTCAACTAGTGTCGCTGTAGCAGATTTCGCAGTAGAAGATTCCGCCAGACCAACCGTTACGTTTGTGGGAACCCAATTCTTCTTTACGCTGGGATTTGATGCAATTCTCCGATGCTTTTTACCCTGTTCTCTTTCCTCCTTCATAGTCATGGCATAAGCTGTCCACTTTTCTGCGCGCTCGAAGGGTGCGTTATCCATAATGGTAATTCTCTTTTTCTTCCCTTTTTTCAGATCTCTTAAATAATCAAGTAGACCATACATTTCTTCTCGGTTTTCTTTTCGGAACTCTTTATTTGTGGTCTCTTGTATATACGCTGATTCTAGCGCATCGACTTTCCATTTCGCATTTTGCAATTGCATTCTTAGAAAATATTTCCAGAACTCCTCTGAATATGCCCTGTTATATTCTGCAAAGACTGGCTCACGATACTTGTACGGAAGATGAGAAACTTTAATGGACTCTTTTGGATCCTCTAGGGCGCTTCCGGGAATCTCCAGCAATTTTCTCATATCAATACTCTCGCCAAATGGGATTGGATTTGGATTGGATGGTGTGATACAGTCCATATCAACCTCCTTTCTCATTACACGATCTATGTCCACCGCAGAGAAGAACGCACAGTTCTGGGGCAAATCGTCGATACCCAACTGTTCACAAAAAATTGCTCTTGTCCATATGTTGCTCACTTGCAAGGCCATAGCAGCTTTATACTTATCCTTCTCGGCAACCAGGAACCTAATTTCATCGTGGATGGAGATTGCGAGTCGCGCATTAATGTTATATTTTGCAATCAAATAATGCATCGAGCAAGCCAAAAGATGCAAATAATCTACGCCAGATGACTGAATCGCCCAATTGATCCTCGAGGGCAGAAATGAATTAGCTCCCAAATTCCTCTTCATAAGGGAAACGGTAATACCGCAACCGAGCACTGGGGTTTTGGGAACATCCTGTTCAGCTATGCTTTCAAGTTTATTGAACAAGATCGATTCCGAACCACCATACCAGAACCTCTTAAAAATTTTCGATGTCTTAGTCTTACCCTTGGTGCTTTCATAGAGCTTGCTAGCAGTTGCTTTAGCCTCTTGGTCCGATAAAGACGGATTGAATTTCTTTAGCAAATGGGCAGCAAACTTAACTCCCGCACCATAAATTCTTCCGTAGTTAAAAATCTTGGCTTCGCTTCGACTACAACCCAAAATATGCGCTGTTTTGGTATGCAGATCGGTTCCCTCATTTTTACTGCCTTCTAAACACATCCAACCAATGGCGGTCCCTCCGTGGATATTAAAAACAGAATCGCTAACAAGAGAAGCAATCCATAGTTCTTCACTATCAACGTCTGCTCCAACAAAGCAATAACCCTCTGGTGCTCTAATTTGTGCTTTAAGCTCTGAGCCAATCCTATTGGACTTCGCATTGGACGCTGTTAGCCAAGTGTTTTCGACCGCTCTGCGAGTAACGGTCCCCATCGGTATCACAGTAGGTAAAATTATACCCAGTTCTTGGTTGTCTTTATGGTTATCACCAGAAGGCTTTAGTGGTTTGAATGCCTCTGGGAAGCTAGGTTGAGGAACTACGAACTGCGATAGAATTCTTTCGCGAGCTGACATCCAATATGAGCCGGATGAATTGATCTTTAATGCATCATGTGCGAATTCAGACGCCGAGGTTAAGATTCCTTTCTCGAAAAAATGGATATATGGTTTGCTTAGTAGTGTCGTGCAATTATTATCGGGTCCATTCGGATGGGGAATCTTGAAAAGCACCTCAGGGGTCTTCAGCTCAACACCTTTGGCCTGAAGCTCTTCATGATATCTTTCATTGACCAGCTCATCAGCGAGCATGTAATTTTTTGATTTGAATTTATCAACCATTGAGCTTGGGACTGGAAAACACCAACCGTTATCATCCGTCCACACTGTTGGATAACCTTCCCATGACAGTTTGAAAAAAATTGGTATAATTCTTGATTTTATGGTAATATGAGGCTTGGTAGCGTCTTTATTGGGGAAAAGGGATCTGTACCATTCTGGATAACCCGGTAACTTTTGGTTCTTCACGGGAACACCCTTCTTAGTCAGCTTCAATGGCTTTATAGACCAATCTAGTTGACGCATCCAGGGATCCTTATTGATGACTTCCAAAGAGGAACCAGATTGATATTGTTTCAATGTGTCTTCAACTATTTGGATTATCTTGCTCTCGATATCTAGCTTTGATTCCTGATAAACACTTTCTGAGCTTCTTAGGTATTCATTCCACTGCTTATGGCGGGTCGGTAAAATGCAACTGCTCAAGGATCGTAGGGCGCCAAATGACACCGGATGCGGGCACTTCTCCAAAAAAAGAGGGAAAACTTTATCAAAAACTTTACTAGTAGTTTCAACATCAGTAGCGCAATAATTAACCAGCAAAGGGAAATTATCTATTACGTCGTTTTTATCAGTAGTTTCGAAAAATTGACGCGCCTCTTTTTGCATTTTGATTCCACAATGCAAGTTGGCAACATCGCTTAATGAATTCATGGCAGACACACTGAGCCAGGGATCCTCTTCAAGGTTCTCGAGCTGTGTACTCTCCACCTCTTCCTCCCCATTACTGTCATTCTTACTTGATTTGAGCTTTTGACTTTTAACAAATTGTGGTCTCTGTCTTGAACAAAGACCAGACGATGCAACATGCAAGGATTGAGTATCCAGATAAAAAGCCTTGGATGGTCGAAAATTGTACTCATCTAGGACGCGCGCTCTATCATAACCCACGTTGTGACCTATTATCAGTCGATTCTGATCCATTGAGTCCATTGGTATCAAATGCTCCACCTTATCAGATCCACAGATAAACGGAGAGCACCACAAATACCAGGCTTTACCCGACAACGCAACTGCCAGCGTTGGGTAGGACGAAATCCTATACAGCGTTTCGACATCAAAGACTAGAGTATCCTCCAGAGGTGCCGAGACCCGTTGTGGCTCTTTACCCGGTTCGTATCTCATCCATCCCTCAGTTCTGATCCACTCTCGAGGCCTCGGTACTATCTCACTAAATTTTTCCTCACACATCGTTCTAAAAGGTTCAGAGGCAAAATGCCCCAATTTCTGGAAATGTTCATCGAGCGAATCGCCCTGCAATTTCGGTAGTTGAAACGATATTGGCTCCGATATAGACGTTTTCTTCCCCAAAAGATCAAAACTCTTCAAGAACTGACGAGACAGGTTAACCAAAGCCTCCTTTTTCGTCTTATCCAAAAAATCCTCCTTCTTGCTATGTTTTCTGCCGCCGAACAGCTGCTGATACAAAGACCGACTCAGATACTGAATACCCACAGGATTAATCCTAGGCTCCTCCTTGAACTTTTCAACCGACGAAGAATACTGTCTATACCGATAAATCGTGCGACAACTCGCCAATCGGGTCAATACCCGTTGTGACGACCTCCGCGGTCCGCCTCGAGGCGCAAAACACGCCACCATTCCCACAACACAGCGTTTTCTTGCAGTTTACAACTCTAAAAGACGAAACAAAGTCCAACACACCAGCAAAGACCCTTTACCGACCACCTTTCCTGACAGTTTTGTGTCTTCCAACCTCTTTGCCCTTCTTATTTGTTTACATCGGCCTACCATTACCTTCGTACCGAGCGATCTGTCTCCCAATCAACCTTAACTAGCAGCTGCAAATGGGCTCTAGGAAGCTTTAAAGCAGGCATTGGCCCTACCATGAGCCAGCTGGTAACGGTGGCCTCTATTCCGCTAGTTTTCCCAAGCTAAAAACCCTTTTTGTCTGCAACCCGCCTTGATCCGGCCCCATTTAGCCCAGCAGACTAGCAGCGACCTCAGCCGGGTCTCCAGAACACCGGGCAAGAGTGGCAAGTCCCAATGGCCACCCATCTAGCCAGTTTAGCGGTTCAAATTGAATTCTTAGTATGTGAATCATTATGAACGAGGTGTATTTGCCATATCTTGATGGTTTTACAGCCATATATACTGGCAGTTGACTATCCCTTTGTATAGAACCGAACAACTGGGAAGTAGAATTGCTAGATCTGCCGATTGCTAGTCGTTGCTTGGCCCTTGGTTGTTGGTTGTGCGATCATGTCGTCTGTTATCACTGCTTTGACACCTAACCAGGTGAACGATGAATTGAACAAGATGCAGGCATTTATCCGGAAGGAGGCCGAGGAGAAGGCCAAGGAGATCCAGTTAAAGGCTGATCAGGAATACGAGATTGAAAAGACTGGGATTGTGAGAAACGAAACGAACAATATCGACGCGAATTTTGAGGAAAAGTTGAAGAAGGCCTCGCTAAGACAGCAGATCACGAGATCCACTATTGCCAATAAGATGAGACTTAAGGTGTTGAGCGCCAGAGAGGAGTCCTTGGAGAGGATCTTTGAGAGCACTAAGCAGGAATTGGGTAATTTGGCTAAGAAGGAGAAGCAGTACAGGCCTGTGCTTCGCTCTTTGATCCTGGAGGCTTCGTTGAAGCTTCTGGAAGATACCGTTGTGGTCAGGGTCGCGAAAAGAGACCAGAAACTGGCCGAATCGTTGATCGACGACGTGGTAAAGGAGTACAAGGAGCTGGCAAACAGAGATCTCACCATCAAGGTTTCCGACGCGTTTTTGAGCGACGACACCGTTGGTGGTGTGGTGGTTACCAGCGAGGATGGTAAGATCGAAGTCAACAACACCCTGGAGGAGAGATTAAAGTTGTTAAGCGAAGAGGCTCTTCCAGCTATCAGACTGGAGCTGTTTGGTCCCTCCAAGACAAGAAAGTTTTTAGATTAGACACACCTATTGCAATGCCATGCATCATTTATACACAAATAGTCTTAAGCTCAGAGCTATGAATGTACGCTCTGGCTTTCCCGTTTCGTAAAATGGAGCAGAGCTCTTGTAAGAGCTTAAGAACTCCGTTGCCAAGACAATCTATGAAATGTAAATCCTGCACGTCATCGAACCCATACATACACAAAGCGTCATATTAAACACAACAAGAGATCGCCGTTACAGATTGCCAATCTGATAGTACAATGGCCAATTAATCTCTTTGTTCAGGACGGAATTACTTTCTTAGCAAGGCCTCTTCTGGCAATCGAAGTTTAGCGCAGTTCGCTATGAAACTGCTTGCAAAATGCGAAGCTCGTAACGTACAAACAAGCTTATTCTGAGCTCAATTAGGCTCATTGGCAGCTCAATTAAACTTTTTCATTTAGTGATCTTAAGCTTATAGCCAGCGCTTTTGCCAGCTAGAGACAGCTGCAGACACGCTAGTGACAAGCTTCAAAATGCTGAAACCACTGCCTATCGGTTAGACTAAGGCAATCGGCCATCTGGAGGTAAGAACGTAGCCTAAGTAGTGCATCTACGGTTTTGAAGTTTTTTAGTTCTTAAGTAGCTGCTTTACTATGTATGATTAATGAAAAAAAGAGCCTCGAAGTCAACTAAACAGCCAGCGTAAGAAGGAGCTGGAGGGTTCTGTGTAAGATTGCTGGGCCTCTAGTTTTATGAGGCCGTGGATAAGTCGAATCTGAGTTGTTGCTGTTCATGTATTTGTCAACAAGGAATGGATTACTACGATGTGCTTGCAAACTACGACCTTTACCCATCGCTGTTGCCAAGAGATTCGTCGCGACAAAGAAAGCTAGTCTGAGTTTACCACCATTAAATCATCAGTTACTGTCGTTGAAGCCAACTACACCAAGTGATGCCCACGTTTCTTGCACAGTTTTCAATGAAAAGGGCGATGTTACTGCAGTATCGGAGAAGTTTCCCAAGTTGGGATTCCTGAGAGATCATTCCCTGTATCCGAGAGACTTGCGTAAGATCGATACTACTGCAATAGACATTATCCCTAGCATTATTGTTAAGAACAGCTGTATTGTGTTCAACATGTTACACATCAAGGCCCTGATAGAGAAAGATAGAGTGTATGTGTTTGACACAGCAAATCCGCTGGCAGTCGCTAAGCTTGGTGTGCTTATGTATGATTTGGAAGCGAAATTATCGTGCAAGAATGCAGGTTCGATGAGTACTTTAACGCAATATTACGAACACAGGGCTTTGGAGAGTATGCTGATTAATGTCATGAGCTCACTGGAGACAGATTTCAAGCGCCATAGCAAGCTGTGTGGACAGATCTTGACTGATCTGGAGGATGAAGTGAACAGGGATAAGCTACGTGATCTGCTAATAAGATCAAAAGATCTCACGTTGTTCTACCAAAAATCACTGTTAATTCGTGAAGTGCTAGATGAGCTGTTAGAGAACGACGATGACTTGGCTGGCATGTATCTGACGGTCAAGAAAAAGGAGCAAGATGACGATTTCGCAGATCTGGAGATGCTCTTGGAGACTTACTATACCCAATGCGATGAGTACGTTCAGCAGGCAGAATCGTTAATCCAGGACATCAAGTCAACGGAAGAGATTGTCAACATAATTCTGGACGCGAACAGAAATTCTCTGATGCTGTTGGAACTGAAAGTTACCATATACACACTAGGATTCACAGTGGCGACTTTATTGCCAGCGTTCTACGGTATGAATCTCAAGAACTTTATCGAAGAGAGCAACTACGGGTTCGGCGGAGCAGTCCTGTTTTCCATCGTGGCAGCGTTGATGGTCACTGGTGCCAACTTCAAAGCATTGAGATCCGTTACAAAGCTCACCATGCTGAACAACCACGCCGGAGCAGAGTCTGCGCACCACAAGCAACTGGCGTCCAAATACGCAGAAGAGCATATCCCATCTTTCTGGACAAGATGGGCGCAATGGACAAACCTTGTGTGGAACGGTAGGGCAGGTGCCACGCAGCGACAGCAGGGCAAGAAGGATAGAGATATTGCATGGAAGTGGCTTATTGATGACGAGAAAAAATAATGACTCATGAAACATATAACTTGTAAGTATTTTGGTTTAGTTTTTCCAAAACCTTTAGCATATAGCAAGACGCTAACTGCTACTGACCATGTGTGCTTGCAGCTGTACCAATATGTGTCACATATACATTGTGGAAACCACATCCTAGGGACATCTCGACCAATATGTTCTCGGATCGTTTCGATCATGTTTCATCGTTATAATCTGGCACCTTGGTTAGCTGCCACAGTAACGGAAATATGGGTCTAGCTTACGCATAAATAGTTTGGTCGCAGTCAATCAGATGCCTGAGGCGATGGCCGATAACAAGACTGAGAAGTGATTCCATCTGACTAGTTTTGTCTCTGGTAAGACATCCGGAAGGTTTATCTAGATCGCAAACTACTAGTCAAAAACGAGACCAACTAAGAAACCTCCATTAGTAGAGCCACTTTATTGGATTAGGATGCTTGCCAAGGCAGCAGCTGGCGCCTCGGTTCCAACGTTACGAGGATCGGTTTACCTTGACTCTCACGATGCGAAGATAATACAATATAAGGCGGCCATTTACAGGCTAGGGGAGATGAGTAGACTGCTCAATGTTTTGGAGAAAAACCTTAGTGGTTCCAGCAAGATAATACCACTAGTAAACTATATTCTGTCATTATGTGAAGGTCCGCTATTCAACGTTCATCCTGTTTTAAGAAAGCGATACCAGCTGCTTTGCGAATTCAAGGCTTGCAAAGTGACTCCCGTTCTTCCAGCTTTGAGCACATCACAAATTGACCTCGAGTTAGAATTTCCCAACTTCGTCAGAGATCCAGAGTCGCTCAGAAACAAGATTTATGATGATGAACTCCAATGGAAGCTGTTAGGGTGTCTACAAAAGGTACTCGCCAACTGCTCAACGATATACGAGAGAAGGCTGAGGCAAATACAGCTCGAGAGGAATGCAATGAGGCCTGCGGACAGTTCAGGACGGTCTACTCCTTTAGATCTGAGCGCTGTTGAAGACCTTCTCAGGCCACAGGAATTGTCTTTATCTTTAGATTTGGCTGTTTTGATCAATGACCGAGAACAAGATACAAGAAGCCGCTCACTACTGAAACTGCAGACCCAGGTACTGGCCAAATTCGCTCTATGTCTGCAAAACAAAGTCCTACCCGTCATCAAAGGTTACTATGGCCAACTGCAAACTTTCTGTGCATCTAGAGGCGTATCGGCCGCAGCGGTTAAAGAACTACAATACTGGCAGTACACGCTTCACAGAATTTATGCGTTAATGCTGAGGGCCCTATACATTTTAGACGTCATGAAAAGTCTGGCTACACAAATCTACTTCCCGAACCGATCGTATCTCAACGATATAAAAACTAAGCTCTTGAGCCAAAATGTATTCTCGTACCAGGTAGTTTTAAAAAGATTTGAAGAGCTATGCGACACGTTGGAACATGCAACGATAACCAAATTGGTCGCAACACTTGTTGATTTGTCTAGACAGAATGTCGCTCACCATGTACAACCGGGGAAGATCTTGGAACTATATCAAAACTCTCTATGTCAAGTGGTTCCGTTTCTAAGGACTAGTACACAAACCTTGGGCGAATTTGCAGATATGTGGAAATACATAGAAGGTAATTTGGAGGCGCAAGACTTGATCAATGGATATGAGACTTCACAACTGCGTCGAATGCTGGATGAACGTTTAGAAGCAGATAGACTGACTCATATTGAAAGCAGAAGGGTGAAATCCCCAACTAAGGAACCGGGATCTCCACTAAAAAGCAGTACGTCAAATTCCAAACCTGTATTGAGGCGAAACCTGGTCGCGAGATCCGGCGGCTCCTCGAACTCATCAGTATCGTCCAGTGGCCACAGCTCACCCGGGACCATGTCACCATTGAGGATGAGCAGAACAAATTCGGTCGAAGGACAGTCCTCTAATTCCTTAGGCTTTACATCACCGCAGGTTTCACGCCGAGCCTCTATCACTGAGGGCCGTTTACCAAATTCAACCTCTGCAAACGGTTCATCAAAGGCGATTATAGATCAAAACAGTACACGTTCTCCCGTTGCAAACAGGAGAATCATGGGTAGACCTCGATCTTCCTCGTTGCAGTCTGCGCTCGAGAGCAACCGAAGGCCCAGACAAGGCCCCGCTAGTCCATCGCGCTCCAATTCCCTACAAGCTGACGCAGCCGTTAACCAAAAGATCATCCAAGATAGAGTATCGAAAAGTTTTAATGAGACCAAAAAGGTAAGCTCGCCTTTGAACAAGGTCCAAACCAGGACGACGCTTATCGATGAAATCCGCTGTGAGTCTCCTGTATCGGAGTTTGAGAACCTGACTCTAAATCCTAAAGATAATCAAAATGGCGAATCTAACTCCGTGCACATTAACGAATCCCCCAGCGTCGCTTCAGCGACTAACGTCTGTATCAAGAAAGTTCGTTTCATTGGAGTACCACCATTAAATGAAAAGGAGGACCCAAGTCCGAAACGACGTGGCTGGTACAAGAAACCTGCAGTACTCCATTACCCCCCTCCTCCACCACAGTTTGCGGTCCAAAGATACAAGATGCGCCAGGAAGGAATGGCCTTCAGGACAAGTCTACGGGAGGACGACACGAGCAAGAAGCCAAACATACTGATGAATTTGGATATTTCGCAGTCTAGGGATTCCACAACGCAGAAAATCGCATCCAAACTGCGTGATAAACTTAGATAGAGTTGCATATGTAATTTTGCCTGTAATTTCACGATTTTTCACTACCATTATGACATTATACAGGGTGGAAAAGGTTGAAAGATAGCTTATCTTTGAAGCTCAGGTAGATAGAAGCCGAGGCTAGAAGGGTTCAAAAGTTGCTAAATGTCTTTCTCATCACTGCTACCGCCGCCAAGGAGCTCCAAGGTTGTGTCTAAGGATTCTTCTTCAAGCAATAGAGAATTAGCTGTGAAAGCGCTCACTGATAATGATGGTAACCAAGAGGATATGATTCAGAGTAATGTAATAGACTCCGTGGTGGGTTCCAAGCTGAATTTTCAGGATTTTGTGCCAATACGACAGAGAAACTTTGATATGGAACTACCGAAGCCTTCCAAGTTAGAGATAGAAGAGACTTACAAGCGTACCAAGAAGGCATTTGACAAGATTCTCGCAGGACTTTCAAAACCAGTTGGCCCAGTTGTGAAAAGTTCTGCTCAGGCGAATGCAGATGCGTATGTGGTCAAGTATGACACGGTACAAACTACCGGAGCAGTACGATCACGATCTTTGAAGATTGTTGAACATGCTCAGGATCCTTTACAACCGTCCCAGGTGAAGGCAGGGAAAGTTGTGGCTCCACCAGTTGAAGAGCCTTTAGCTCCTATTTTACACAAAACTGACTCTACAGAGAGTTCTAATAAGCTTTCCAAAGAGGAGCGAGAGCGATGGAATATACCAGCAGCGATATCGAGCTGGAAGAATCCCAAGGGTTACACCATCTCTCTGGAGCGCAGATTGGACATGGATGCAAGATATAACAAGCAGCATGCAGGTGCTCAGGAAGTCAATGAAGGGTTTGCAGAGCTTTCAAACGCCTTGGATGTCGCCGAACGTGAAGCTAGGCAGGAGATCAAGTTGAGGGCAGAAGCTAAAAGGCAGCTGGCCGACGAAGAGCTGCGACAGAAAGAACATAAACTGAAACTACTCGCCCAAAAGGCTAGGGAAGAACGTGAGAATCAAAGAATGCACCCGCCTTCCAGAAAGCGCCTACTTGAGCAAGGGAATGATTCCGCCAACCAGCGTGAAATATCTAGGAACAATAGAAGGATGGAGCTAGAGAAGGATCTCAGAAGATCGAAAATGAGCACAGCTGACAGGTTAAGAGAGCTGGCTTACTCTCAGGGTAGAGATGTTTCTGAGAAAGTGATTTTAGGCGCCGCAAAAGCAACGGATTCTGCTGTTGATCAATACGACTCACGTTTGTTTGCCAAAGGAGCTAGCTCTGGCGCTAGGGTTAATGAAGGACAACTTTACGATCGCCCTCTATTCGATCATCAATTAAGAGACAGCTCTAACAGAGCGAACTTGGAGCAGATAGAAAGGTTCATACGACAAGATAAAGGTGATACAAGTCGTCCGATAGAATTTACACCGACCAGCGAGAATAAAGATGAAAAGAGCAAAGAATATGGATTACAGAAGAAGCAAGATAGCTGACGTTTGCGAATGCCGAATAAAAGTTATTATACTTGTATGCTTAAGTTCGGTACGTCCAGACGGGCATCTATAAATAATGGTATCAGCCCAGGTGACTATTAATCCACGTCGCACCAGCATTTGATTGTGCAAGCAGCCGCGGCAAGTCACAGTTCCTGGTCTTCATCTTCGCTTACATCTCGGAAGTTATCGAATGCGATATTGCTTTGCTTGAGAACAGACAGTAGTTTTTCACTTCGCCTTCCGGCGTATTCCTCGATCTTCTTTATAGTACCACTCACCTTAATAGGATTTACTATGACCGCGCCAATGTCGCCTACTTTGGTTATAAGAGCCAGTGCAGCGACCAGTAAGTCGCAATCCTCACGGTGACATCTGAGGATACCAGTTGATGTCATATTCGAGAAGTACTTTATTTGCAATAACGAATTGGCCTTTCCAGAACCGTAGTCTCCAAAGTTAATCTGTAGCGACCGTCGTATTTCCTGTAGTAACGATTTGATCGATATATCCGGCGGCGAGACCCGGTGAAGTTTCAGTAAAATGTCCCTCTTGGTGATGTGAGTCGTTTCCACAGTTGCTACTTCATTGGGGTATAAAATCTCAAACAGAATGTATCGGCTCTTCAAACGAACCATGGTTCCAATTGGCCTGCTATCACAGATCAACTGACTTCCTTCCCTCTGTTTTATCAAGTGTATTAGTGACTTTGTTTTCAGTAGTAGCCATCAATGAAAATTCACTTATAATGGTTGTTCAGATAAAAATTACGTCTCTAACAGTACATAGCGTTGTTATGCTCTAAGCAAGTAGCTTCTCTTTGAAAAGTGCTTGTAGTTCGGAAATCGCCTTGTCGACGCCTTCCTGCTTGTCACCCACACCTTGGAAAACGTTACCTTTACCACCAGCCTTTCCGCCAATGGCAGCGGTGACTATCTTGTTCAAAGAAGGACCGTCAATGCCCTTTGATAAAGCATCGTCGGACAAGAAACAACCGTGGGCAACTCTGCCTTCTGGATCGTTACCAGTGAATAAATACAGGGATTTGTCTTTGAGAGAAGATTTGACGTGGTTAATTGCCTCGGTGATGGCTTTAGCGTTGGTAGGAATGTCAATGAACTTAATTAAGAAAGGAGATGATTCGTTCTGGGCGAAATATTCCTTGACGGTGTCCAGAGTTTGTTTTGCTTCCTTCTTAGCTCTTGTTTTAACCTCGTCCTTGACTGCTTTTTCGATCTGGGAGAATCTGTCTCTCAGTTCTTGTTTCCTGATAACAGAAATAGGTAGCTGGCCCAATTTGACACCCAACTCCTTAAGCTTCTTTTCCTTGAGTGGCGAAAACGGTAGTTTATCGGCAGCAACTAGCTCGAGATCGAAATCATTAGCGATTCTTTGAGCTTCGTGTGCTTCAGAGCCGGTAACCGCAACGATTCTTCTGATACCTTTAGCAATACCACTTTCCTCCAAGATGACGAATTCCTTGATGTCTCCAGTTTTGGCGACATGGGTACCACCGCAGAATTCGATCGAGTACTTGCCCCATTCCTCGTTGGCTGGGTTTTCCAAGAGCTCGTCAACAGACTTACCTACAGAAAGGACGCGCACTGGGTCTGGATATGTTTCACCGAAAACGGCACGAACGTTGTAGATGGATTTAGCCAAATCCAAAGGAACATCCTTGTAAAACACCTTCAAATTTTGACGGATTTGGTCGTTGCAGATGTCTTCCACTTTGCGGAGTTCATCGATTGTCAGAGCTTTCTTATGGGAAAAATCGAATCTCAGTTTCTCTGGCGCAACCAACGAACCTTTCTGATCGACTTCTGTGCCCAAGGTCTGCAAAAGTCCGTAATTGAGAATATGAGTACCAGTGTGGTTGTTTCTGATTGGGAAACGACGCAATTCGTCATAGGAAGCGATGATCTTGTCGTTAACTGATAGTTTCCCTTCGGAAAGGGTACCTGTGTGGAAGACAAATCCATTGTAAAGTTGTACGTTGTCGACATTGAATTCTGCAACGTCATCGATAACAATCTTTCCTTGGTCGTATTCCTGACCACCCTGCTCAGCGTAGAAACACGTTTTGTCAAGAATAATACCGTATTTCTTACCTGGTTCAGAAATTTCGTCAACGAATTGCGAGCCATCAAATAGCTTCAGGATAGTAGCCTCAATGTTTTCTGTACCGTATTTGGCGCTGTCGTCAGTTTTCGCAACACTTTCGTCGTTTAATTGAGAAATTTCGTGCACATTCAATTTCAAAAGATCCCCGTTATCCTTCTTTCCACCTCTTTTGGAAGCTTCATAGGATTCTTGCTTTGCCTTTTCGAAACCTGGTCCGTCAATTGACAAGCCCTTTTCTTCTGCCATCAATTCGGTTAAATCAACAGGGAAACCATACGTGTCATATAATCTCCAAACTTGCTTACCATCCAACGTTTTCGTACCCGACTTAGCAGCTGCCTCAGCATATTTTTCGAATAGCCTTTCACCACGGTCTAAAGTTTTGGCGAAGGAAGCTTCTTCTTCGTTCAGAATTTCAAACAAAAATGACGGATCTTTAGCAACTTCTGGAAACATGTCCTTGACCTGATCGATCAAAGTAGGAGCCAGACGCGAGAAGAAGTCGCCAATTGGGTAGTTCATGTACTTACGGGCATAACGAGCACCTCTTCTTAAAATACGTCTCAGCACGTAACCTCTTCCCTCATTATTTGGAACGCCACCATCTGCAAGAGCGAATGTCAACGTACGAACGTGATCCGCCAAGACTCTATAAGCTGTATCAACCCCATCTTCGTCTTCAGCACCGAACTTACCGCTATATGGCCTTGAACCAGTGATAGCCTGAATACCAGAGAACAGGGGCAAAAACACATCGGTGTCGTAATTAGATCTGCAATCTTGCAGGACAGACACTAGTCTTTCAAAACCCATACCGGTATCAATATGTTTAGCGGGAAGTGGCTTCAAAGAACCATCCTTTTCTCTGTTAAACTGCATGAAAACCAGGTTCCAAACCTCCAAGACATCTGGATCATCTTGATTCACTAAAGCCGAAGCATTTCTGCCTCCAATTCTATCGTAATGAATCTCCGAGCAGGGACCGCATGGACCTTGGTCACCCATTTCCCAGAAGTTGTCCTTAGCGTTTCCTGGCAAGATGTGATCTTCGGGCACACCAACAGCCTTCCACAACTCCAGGGCTTCAAGATCTGCTTCCAAATTCTGTTTAGGATCACCCTCAAAGTACGAAACATACAATCTATCAGCTGGGATGCCGTAAACATCGGTCAGAAGCTCCCAAGCGTACTGAATAGCCTCCTTCTTGAAGTAATCACCAAAAGACCAGTTACCCAACATCTCAAAAAACGTGTGGTGGTACGAGTCTCTACCAACATCTTCCAAATCATTGTGCTTACCACCAGCTCTAATACACTTCTGAGAGTTGTGAGCACGTTTCAAATTGTAAAATTCAGAAGCCGGATCGACAGTCCCCAGAAAGATCGGCTTATACTGGTTCATACCAGCGTTAGCAAACAAAAGAGTCGGATCATCATATGGAATCACAGGTGAGGATGGAACAAACCTATGCTGCTGGTCCTTAAAATAATCCATAAAAGTTTCACGAACTTTTTTAGCCGTCCATTTTTCCTTATCGCCAATAGTCATCCTGTGTGAATTCGTTCCAAACTTTCTAGCGAAGTTACAGCAACCCAACCTTTTCAACTGGAGGGATAGCGTTTTGCGCCCGAATAGATTCCCTGAGGCAAACAACACTTCGTGAAGACCTTGAAGTTCCAACCAGATGTTCGATAGTTAGTCTTATTTCTACCAAATCTTGGCAAATTTCACTTCCAACTGATAGAAAAAGAAAATCTTGAAGGAGACCCGGTTCCCGGACAAAGCAGATTTCGGATAGGGTACGATCCGGACAAATCTGAAGGACTATATAGCTGGTTAGCTCTAAGACACCGATGAGCAAGGAAGTTTGAAGGAAAGGAGGAGTTGCGGGGAGTTGTAGTATGCTATTGTGGGGGCTGGCGGTTGCGACATTGGCGTTTCTGCGGTATGCGGCCTCTGTGAGCGTTTTTGGTTCCGCAATTGGAGTACCCGAGTCGGTGCGAGTATGGAGTATACTGCAGTTCCTACTTCGTGGAGATAACCGCGAGCTCCTGCCGCGGCTGTATCCGTTTGTCACACAATTGGAAGAGTTTGAAGCGGAATGCGAATCGGATTGTGAATTGGTCGCAAGAATAGGCGAAATGCTAGTAACCGATTATGGACTGGATGATATTGCTTCGCTGTTACCGATTTATAATGAGCTATATCCAATGGGCCACCCACTGCATGTTGGGAAAACGTCGAATGAGAACTACTTTGTACTGAACGGCAAGCGATATGGTAAATCCGATGATGTGTTTTATTTAAAATCTAAAGAGTTGCAACAACAGGCGCGGGTTCCTGACTCTGAAGCTGCTCACGGCGATGAGGTTATCATAGGAGTTAATAGTGAAGCACCGATCGTGTTACTTTATGGATGCCCTGACGATGATGGCGAATTTGAAGAGTTTAACCGGAACCTGTACTCTGAAGCGTCAGACACTGGTAAGCTGAGGTATGTATGGCGCCCTACATGCTCTCTGGACGAGTACAGTCTCAGAGATGTGCCACTTGGACTAACGAAAAGGAGCCGTACCGACCCCTCTGTCCTGCCAGCAGAAATTCTTCAAATACCCGCCGAGTTCGTTCAAGCGAGTCTGGGTCTTCACGATCTGGAAGAACAAAAGTTGACTCATGTAGATCTTAAAGTCGCAGCTTTAATAGCTTCTCACCAGTCCAAGTACAAGGATTTCCATCGTACTTTGAAGTATGCAAAAGGGATCGTAAACAACTTCCCACTTTTGGTCGAACAGTTGGCGGATCTGGAAGTGAACACTTCCGAAGTTTTGAAGAGTAATGAAGAACTCAAGCGAGATGGCATAGATTATAACATGCTGGGGCTTTACATTAATGGCCAGCACTGGAGATTATTGGAGATAGACAGGTATGCTTTAATCAATGCCGTAACTCATGAATATTACGCAATGAAGCATTTGGGATCTATGCTACAAAAATATGACGATGATGCTAGCCCTGTGACGGCAAAGAAGTTGCTTCAAGTTTTTTCCGAGATATCATTGCCTAAACTGGAACAAACTCAGCCAATTAAGGTCGACCTTCATCGAATCCCGGGCTTTTCTGAATCCGTTATTTACTTCAATGATATTGAAGCCGACGGACAATACGAAGATATGTCGACCAATGTTCGAAATTTTTTTGAAGAATCCAAGTTTGGTGAGTTACCTGACGTCCGACAAAACTGGAATGAAGTGATATTCGCCATCGATTTCGGCAACCTTAATGACGATAATACCCAGATAGCTTTGGAAGGTCTCACTCGTGCCATCAAAGTAATAGCTCAAGGTTATCCGCAAAGAATCGGACTGCTACCATTTAATACGGCAGGAGGTGAAGGAATAATACACAAGATTTATCAGCTGAAACATAAGGATCTTTCTGAACTTGCCGAGTTTTTAGAGAGCATTCCACAGAACTTCATCACAAATCGGTACGAAGGAACTCCCGATTACTTGTCAGTAGTGGAAAGACTTCAAATTCGTGAGACTTCAATTATAATAAATGGCAACATTTATCCTTTCAAGAAAAATACATGGCATTATCTAATCGCCAAGACGATCAAGAGGGACAGAGCATATTTGAAAGCGGAATTGGCAAAGATTTTGCCTTCTGGACTGGACCGGACGGAAAACATAGATATTAGAGGCATACTGCATTCCAGATCTGCAAGCACTAGGCACCAAAAGTACACGCCAGATTATTTTGCAGACGCCTCATATACGTCATTAGACAGTGCAATTCTCAAAACAATTGCCGACAGCGTTGTTGAGATTGTCAAAGGAGAAAAATATGCGACTTTGCACACAGTCACTTTAGTTGATGATTTTAATACTCCTATTGCTCTCAAAAGGTTAAAGAATCTCTTGAGCACTACATTTTTCGGTGTCAGAATCAGAATGATAAACAGCGGCTTGATGGATAAAGGACGATGGAATGAGATAAGGAAAGCTGTCAAAAAATCTGATATAGCGAAGTTGGATTCGCTGAGTAAAGCTTCTCACAATAAGCGGGCGCTGTTTTCATCAAATCATGAAGCGCTTGCTAAATGGCTGGTAGATCTGCCCTTAGAGCCAATTATGAAAGGCGCCTTTGTTGTCGTTAACGGGCGCTTCATACACCTGGAGAGCGAAGAAGTTCCGACAAGGCATGAATTCGAAGCAATCATCCGGAGGGAAGCACAGAGAACTCTAGACACCATGCAAGCGCTGGAACACGTATTGCCAGATATGACTAAAAGATCAATTGATCCAGATTTCATCGAAACGGTTTCCTCAATTTTATCGAAGCTCTTCTTTCACGGTGCGGACATCTACAATAACGGCATTGACTATACCGCAGAGGGAACACTGTCTAGAGTGAATCTGCAATTAAAACATAACGATTTTACAGTTTTCCGAAGCCATGACGCTCCAAGGCCAGTTGATGTTACACTCTTTATGGATCCAACTGAGGAGAGATCACAGAAACTGGCTTCTTTACTTCCCCTACTAGAGAAAATCCCTTTTGTCAATCTTGAGATTGTTGTTCTCCCAACAGAGGAACTCAAGATATCGCCTATTCAGCGCATTTATCTAGACGGTACAGAGGATTTTGCACTCAGCAAAGACTTAGAGGAGAATTTCCAAATTGAACTGGATCCACCCTCATCTTTTTTCATTTCCAACACAAGCGAGCTAGATGGTATCGTGGTCGAAGCCCACGTCTTTAAAGCTGGCGATACAAGGAGCAAAGCAAACATCGATGGCCTGGGAGGCGTTTGCCTTGAGCTTGTCGACAGGGACCAACACATCGCGGCGAGCTGCAATTCGATGGGCGCTTTTGGCTACTGCCAGTTTATCGTTCGCGGCTTACAGGCCGATTACACGGTCAGAAGCTGTGACCCACGGTTCCGAGTCGTCTCGTTCGCAGTGAACAGCCGTCCTGACTACGTAAACTCCAGCAGCTTTGCATTATTGCACGTCGACAAGGTAAAGCTGCACGTTGAAGTCGAGCAAACGGGCGTTCCGGCTGAACTACCGCTACAACAAGAACTGAACATCTACACTGTTTTAAAGGACAACCGACAGGACGAGGCAAAGGCGCAAAAGATGATAGAAGCCATCCTCGCCAAGACACCCAAGGGCAAGAAAATCACATTTTGGATTCTAGATCAGCCGCTCCTAAGCAGTTCGTTCAAACAATTTTGCCGCCAAATCAACAACGATCCATCATCGCCCGCCTCGATCCAGTTCATCCCATACGCATGGCCCGCCTGGCTGAGACCGCAAAGGCTCAGCGACAGAAGAATGGACCTTTTCAAGATACTTTTCGTCGACGTGATGTTCCCACCAACAATTTCCCGCCTCGTCTACATGGACCCTGACCCAGAACCGCTCAATCCGTTCGAGCTCTACAACCACCCGCCTACCACATCTCCGCTCGCGATGTTCGAAGCCACCGGAAGCGGCTACTGGCAAGAGGGATACTGGGCGACGAAGCTCGCCCAAACCAAGAAGCGGTTCCACACCGCGCGACTCCCGTTCGTCATCGATCTCGCGCAACTACGCAAGACAAACGGCGGAGACAAGCTTCGAATCCACTACCAGCGACTGTCCGCTGACATACACTCGCTGGCACACACCCACGAGGACTTGATCAACGACCTACAACTCGAGATCCCAATAGATACCTTGAAGCCCATACCCGATATCGCTATCCACGACGAACTATGACCCATCGGTCCATCCCACCGCGCGCGCAAGTGAAGTGAAAAAAATTTACCACTATGCTCTGCTCTACAGGACAACCAAGAATGAACGCATCGGGTACCCGACACGGGCATGGAGATAGTTGACGAGGCAATACGCCACGACGGCGCCGCAAGGAAAAGGCTTGCATGTTCCAACTGTCGCCGGAGACGGAAAAAATGCGATCTAACGTTCCCCTGCGGCAACTGCCAGCGGCTGAACCTGGAATGCAACGTCAACGAGGAAGATCTACGGAAGAAACGCTACGCAGCGTCTTACGTGAAATCGCTTGAAAACCACATCGCCCATCTAGAGACCTCTTTGAAGAACCTGGTCGACAAAGTATACCCTAACGAAGAACTGCACGTGCCGATCACTTCCAACGACAACCACCATCATCGTCACTCCACGACGCGCAAGAACGACAAGAAACGCACGTTCGGCAAGGGCAGTTTCTACCCGGGCAGCAGCGATGCCGGCCCCGGGGCCGGCGCCGCTGCTTCTCAGCCGCTCGGCGAGCGAATCGCCGACCTGCACACCGCGGTGATCGTACGACCGCAGCCGCGCAGCGGCGCGGTCACGGGCAACGCCCTGAACAGCGACACCAAGATCCTCAAGTCGCTATCCAACTTCTACACGTGGCTCTACCCGGGCCACTTCATCTTCGTCCATCGCGAGAGCTTCCTGTACGGATTCTTCAACCACGCGGAAAACGAGTACGCAGACTCGCACTACTGCTCGCCCGAGCTGGTCTACGCGATGTGCGCCGTCGGCAGCAGGCTTTCGCCCGAGCTGGCTCCCATCTCCGAAGTGTACTACGAGCGCAGCAAGGCGCGGCTACTGCAGCTCGTCTTCGACGAGCGCAGCGCCGCGCGAATAACCACCGTGCAGGCGCTGTTCTGCCTCGCGTTCTACGAGCTGGGCAAGGGCGACAACGAGATCGCATGGTACCTGAGCGGGTTGGCGATCCGGGTCGGCTACGAGATGGGGTTCCAGCTGGACCCGCAGGTGTGGATCACCGCGGAGGATCCCGTTCCGCTGACCAAGAGCGAGCTCGAGATCCGGTCGCGGATCTACTGGGGCTGCTACGTTGCAGACCATCTGATCTGCGTTCTGCTGGGACGTACGCCGACACTCTCGCTCAGTAACTCGACCATCTCGCAGAGTGACGAGTTACCCGAGATCGAGGGCACCGAGGAGTTCAAGTACGAGAGCCAGCACGAACTACGTGTCGCCTTACCGCTCAAGAACCTTATCGTTCTGTCGCGTATCGTGCAGATCTTCACGGCGCGTATCTTTATCGAGACGGGGCCGACCGCGGACAAACTCGTGCTGCTCACGCGTTGCAACTCGCAAGTGTACAACTGGCGCGTGTCGTTGCCACCGCAGCTGCGGTGGAACCACGCGTCGCTGCGCGACGCGCAGCTCGCCACAGATCCCACAATCTCCTATTTCTGGTACTACTACTACACGGTGCGGCTGGTGTTCAACAAACCGTTTATCGGAGATTGCCGCGAAGCGCGCGCCGTGGTGCGCGAGACGGTCGACGATCTCCGCACGGTTTTCACGCAGTTCAAGACGCGGTTCGGCGATTTCCGGCACGCGACACTGCAGCAGCTTTACGCGTGTCTGCTGGCGATTCAGTGTCTCCGGGAGCTCGTCAAGGAGGACAACGCAGAGCATGACGACGCAGACGCTGCGGATGCGGATAATTTGCAGTTCTTTTCGCACGTGTTCCACAAGTATCTCGGAGCCACGTACGGATTACCTGGGCGGCTACGCAAATTAGAAGAGCAGGGTCACGTGGCGGCGGCTACAGATTCTACCGCTGGAAACGGCAGCGTGGGGTTGCAGCAACCGATTGAAGTGAGTAACATCAATCTCGTGCACGATTTTTCGCTCAGTAAGGAGATTGATGATTTAATTCAGGAACTGTTTGGTCACGCGGATGTCGCGTGACCAGAAAGAACTGAAATTCCTTTTTCGTGCACAGCCGCACGAAGCCGGGTTAGTCAGGCAGGGCTGGGCGGACGTTTCTTTTTCGGGGCTTCTGGGTTGCGATGAGGTCGGAGATCGCCTGGTGGCACATTGTGGTTGCGGCGTATATAAACGGATGGGGAGATGGGAGGAGTGTGGTTTGATGATAGACACTGAGAGAGGTATTGTAGATTGTTGGGATGGAGTTCTATTCGCCGCAGCCGGAACATGCGCAGTTGCATGGAGCGGGCGTGTCGAAGCATGCGTCGCAGCTTTTGGCAATGCTTCATCGTGAAGTGGAGGATAGTTTGGATGCAATGTTAGAGGAGAAATCGATTTTATCGCCACCACCGTCGCCCGAGACCAGTGATGACGAGGCAGAAGATGAGGGGCACGCAAAGATTGTTGTTGGGCCCGCTTGGAGCACGGGATTAGATGCTCATAAGGCGAGAGTGGTGTTGAGGAATTTTCTGGCCGAGTACCGAGGTCTGGGGCCGTCGGGAGCGGCAGCTCGGAGACGGACCGGGTTGGGGAAGTCTTTGCGTGAGCCAGAGAGGTACTACAGAACGCGTACGAGAAGAGTACAAGAGCTGGCGAAGCCGGGATCCGATGAAGAGGAGGAGGAAGAGGACGAGACTGATGTGGTGAGGCCCAGCACGCCGGCTCGCCGCCACAGGCGGGTCGCGGCATCGTGTGTTTCGCCCTTGGCGTCAGCAGCAGTGCTGAACCAGGGGGCTTCGCACTATGTGCCGAGTATGTCGTGGCAGGGTCTGCCAGACTACAGCCCACCAACGGATACGCTGCCAAATGACCGATGTTTGAAAGTTGAATGGAAGGGCTCGCCCATGGACCTTTCCGGTGACCCACTGCGGCATCTGTTGCATCCTGCTGAGTTGGCATTGGCACAGGTGCTGCGGCTGCCCTGTGACCTGTACCTGGACTCGAAGCGGCGGCTTTTCCTCGAAAAGACGCATCGTTTGAAACAGGGACTGCCTTTCCGGAGGACAGACGCGCAGAAGGCGTGTAAGATAGACGTCAACAAGGCCTCACGGCTGTATGCGGCGTTCGAAAAGGTTGGTTGGTTGAAAGATTTTAATTTTACAAGTTTTTTATGACTATATAACTAGTATTAAACTATAACCTGGGTCGTGATCATTCCTCGATTTCTTCGTATCTGGCCATTAGCCTCCTCTTGTACTCGTCCATGTCTCGTTCCCACAGCTCTGCGGCCACTGCATTTAACGGCGAGCCGTTGTTTGGCTCCTCCAAAAGCGCCTGCAGCGATAGCAGGATGGTCTGCACATTGTACACAGCAGACCACTGGTCTTTCAGTATATCTAGACAGATGTTCCCACTCATGTCCACGTTCGGATGCCACATCGGACTCACAAATCTCACACGAGGCGGCTCATACGGGTACTTTTCAGAAAAATGCAAAGAAATCCGGAACTTCAATCCCTCGTAAGGAGTTCCCTCGAGGCCAGCAATGACTCCCGACCATCTGGTAAGATCTTCCTCGGATGTTGGGAAAGCACTAAGCCCGGGCGTTGGCGACATCATCAATTGCACCAACTCATTGCGCAATCTCTTAACCACGCTATGGCCCTCGGGAATCCCCTCTGGGTTCGACATCTGGCACTAGAGCGTGAAGACGCCCTGGATCCTTTTGTGTGCTGACGCCGTACCATTGGTATTATATGTGCAATACGCTGTGTTAGGTCACGTGAGCGCAGCTTCTAGCGATTCAACATCTGGGTCTTCGATAATGCAGCTTGGAGGAGCCGTTATGGGTTCTGTGAGTGTCCTGGTGGTGCTCCCAGGCTTCTCCACTGTGTCCAGGATGATCTTTGTCTTGCTGTTGATGTAAGTAGCCCGTGATTTGAGCGAAGGACGAGCGGCCTGTGCCCGCCGGGACAGCGACTCGATCTGGTCTGCAGATCCGTACTCTTCGCTTTCCACGTACAATTGTTTCAATTGCGTGGTGATGAGACGTATAGAGTCGTCTAGCGGTTTCAGAGAGCGGAACACCTCTTGCATCTCCGGTTCGCGGCATTCGAGCAGCTGGACCAGCAGTTTCTTGAACTTGCGAATCTTGGATTGCAGGAGCTTCGTGGACTTGATCTGGGCGGTCAGTTTTCGGTGCAGATCCATGGCGAGCTCAATTTGATGCACCTTATCGTGTATATCTCGAACGCTGTTCTCTTGCTCTGTCTCATCTACGATCCTGAGGTCTCTCTGGTAAGCCAGACGGAACACTTTGGCATCCAACAGGTCCTGCGGTATACTCAGTACGTTCCTTAGCACGTACAACTCCAGCTTATCGAAATTCTTGTCTACAGAGTTTTCTAGCAGCGTCTCCAACTTTGCGACGCCAATCTTGATCTCTTCAGTATAGTCCACTCCGTCGATGATACTCTTATCCAGCAAATATCTCTCCATTGCGGCGGTACACTTGTACATCAGTTCATTCACAGCGTTGATTATATCGTCGACCAGCGACACGGCAGGGTACTGCAGGTGCTCGGTAAGCACGGACGTGGAGTTCATCGTTGGGGCCGACATCCTGGCTCAGTTTCACTCCTCGATACCCCGTTCTCTTTCTATCTTTGCCTTGACAGTACTATGTTTGACGTAGCGGGCTCGCTTGTAATGATATTTTCACTTATATAGTGCTTAGTTATTTTACAGATCTATTGTCTTGTAGCTCATTCGCTACTGCTAGAATCCTCGTCGCTGTCTGAGTTCTGCTCGTAGATGATCTCTTCACCATTGTCCTCCTTCATCTCCGGCAGCTCCAGCTCCTTATGACTTTCTCTGTTTTCAGTCGACACTTCATCGTCAAATACTATCTTTCTGTTGGAGACCACTGGTAGGTTTTCCGCCTGGGAGCGCTCTTTGTCCTCGGTGCCATCTAGTACCAGGCTTCCCTCTACGGAAATGACTTTGCCGGTGGTGTAGACGTTTCTCACCACAAATTTCAGTTTCCCGTCCACTTTTTCGCCGTCGGCGTCGACCCAATGGTCCATAGAGCGCCTTTCAAACTGTGATCCCTCGCCATTCTTTTCATCGCTGTCTCGGCTCTGTGAATCCGAACCCTCTTGTACTTCTTCCTCCTCATGAACAAAGGTCCAGTTGGCAGGAATATGATTTTTCTTGATACTGGCGTTGAATGTATCGTGGATCAGTAAACCGATGTGCGAAGCAGATTGGATAAAGATCCAGCCTTCAAGCACATCGCCAATCTGAGGCTGCCATACGTAAAGAACCACGTGACACCATGTGAACCCAAATGGAGTATCTGCAGTCAGCTTGATCAGCTTCCCATCATCCTCAGACTTGTCCTCCAGCGGGCACGCATCCAGTATAGTCACATCCTTATAGCCTAATACCACACCATTGACTTTGCTGTTGTACTTCATTACCATTGGGTTTAAATGCTGCTTCATAATGCCCTGCAGCGGCGTCTCCGCATACACCGGAGCCAGAGATACGTACAGCGACACTGGTACACGTACCATACAGTTTGATACTCCATCGACAACGGGATTTTTATTTGTTTTCCTATGTTTCTTGATAAACTTGGCAGCCTGGAGATCGGCAAGCGACCTCTTTTTCGTCTCAGCCATTCTGCTCCACGCAATAATGCAGTCTCCAGCCACAGCAACGACCTGAAGACCTTCAATTGCCTCCTCCAGTCGCGATGAGATGGGTTTACTAGTAATAAAATTTTCATTACCAGTAACCCATCGTTCGCACGTGATAACTACAGGAGCAGCAAGACGGCCACCGAATCGCATCGTTTGAGCCGCTGAGAGCCCAGATGTATCACTAGTCGTGCCGTATCGTCTGTCATCCATTGCGGTCAGAGGTGCTTCCGTGTGTTTGCAAAAAAACCGAAAACTCGACCATCTCTCATGCCAGCGGAACCCGACTATCCATCCCCAAATTCCTGTCCCCTCTATGCAAGCGATCTCGTATGCCTAGCGGTTACGGGACTACTTGCGTCGAAGATTGGCCACTTCCACCCGGCAAACCCGTCCTTCCAGCGTCTCCTTCCACAGAACAGATGTCTAGCGGCATAACACCCTGCCCTTCGAACTGATAGATCCCATAGCCTTTCTGGACAACACTTCGTTCTTCTTAAAAGTGACAAGTTTTGGTAAAGAAGAGCTCGGCGGCTAAATTCCTGATCACATGGCCATTATGTTATGGGCTCGTGCAAGGTGATCTGGGTATTTTGAAAAATTTTGCAAATTGATGCTCATCTCATCTCTAGTAGACCTCGAACTAGTATTGGATTTCAAGCTGAATAGCGATTGATAGCGATTGATAGTGGATTACAGGGTCTTAACGATCATCAGGACTTCGTGGGAATATTTTATTATAAACTCTTGAGAAGGACCGAAGATGGATATCTCGAAACCCGTTGGATCCGAGATAACGTCGATCGATTTTAACGTCCTTACGACTCGGGATATTCGTGATTTGTCCGTGAAGCAGATCACAAATCCGACCGTTTTGGACAATTTGGGCCATCCTATCTCCGGTGGTTTGTATGACTTGGCTTTAGGTGCGTTTTTGAGAAATCTTTGCTCGACATGTGGTTTAGATGAGAAATTTTGCCCTGGGCATCAGGGTCACGTAGAATTGCCAGTTCCTTGCTACAATCCGCTGTTTTTCAACCAATTGTACATTTATTTGAGATCGTGCTGTTTGTTCTGCCATCATTTTAGGTTGAAAAGCGTGGAAGTACACCGCTACGCTTGCAAATTGAAGCTTTTGCAATACGGTCTTATCGATGAATCGTACCAATTAGATCACATTTCCATTGCAGGAATGCAATATCTGCTCGATGATGATGAGCAGGAAGATCAGGAAGCGGTAGAGGACAACGCAATGGATGCCAAGTCTTCGAAAGCTAAAGGAACCAAGGATATTTCTGCTGCTTTGAAGGCGGAGATCATGGCTAAGCGCAACGAATTCGTCGATGAAAAGATTAGCTTGGCTCTAAGCGAGGGAAGGACTTCTGAGAGGGGTACTTTCACTGCTACGACCAACGACGAAAGGAAGAGACTGATTCATGACTTCCATAAAAGGGTTCTAAGTAGGGCTAAATGTGATAACTGTGGGATGTTCTCACCAAAGTTTCGCAAGGATGGGTTTACCAAGATCTTTGAGACGGCGCTGACCGATAAGCAATTGACAAACAACCGTGTGAAAGGTATGATTCGCCAGGACATGATCAAGAAGCAACAGCAGTCGAGAAAATTAGGTGGCTCTGAAGAGGAAAATAACTCTGTCGAGGAAGATTTTAGCATGGAAAGGAATTCGTCTGCCAGACCCAAGACGGGCTCGACATACATTCTATCGACCGAGGTCAGAAACATACTGAGGGCTTTATTTAAGAAGGAACAACAAGTGCTTCAGTATATCTTCCACTCAAGGCCTAACTTGAGCAGGAAGGTGGTAAAAGCTGACAACTTTTTCATGGAAGTTGTGCTGGTTCCGCCTACAAGATTCCGTCTCCCATCGAAGCTGGGTGAAGAAGTGCACGAAAATACCCAAAACCAACTGCTGTCCAAGATATTGACCACGTCATTGCTCATCAGAGATTTGAACGATGAAATGTCAGAGATTCAAAAAGATAAAATGTCCGTAGACGACAGGAAAGTGATCTTCAGCAGGTTAATGAACGCTTTCGTCACCATTCAAAATGATGTCAATGCCTTCATCGATTCGACAAAGGCCCAAGGTAATTCAAGTTCTAAGGTTGCCGTTCCTGGTGTCAAGCAAGCTTTGGAGAAAAAAGAAGGTCTTTTCAGAAAACATATGATGGGTAAACGTGTCAATTATGCTGCTCGTTCAGTTATTTCGCCAGATCCAAATATTGAGACTAATGAGATTGGTGTTCCACCCGTCTTTGCAACGAAGTTAACTTATCCTGAACCGGTTACAGCTTACAACATTGCCGAACTTCGCCAAGCGGTTATCAACGGTCCCGACAAGTGGCCAGGTGCTACGCAGATTCAAAATGAAGATGGCGCTCTCGTCTCTTTAGTCGGTATGACCCTGGAACAGCGTAAAGCTTTGGCAAATCAACTTTTGACCCCATCTTCTAATGCTCTGACCCATCCACTGAATAAGAAAGTGTACCGTCACATCAAAGATAGAGATATTGTCCTAATGAATCGTCAACCTACTTTGCACAAAGCTTCTATGATGGGTCATAAAGTTAGAGTTCTGCCGGGGGAGAAAACATTGAGATTGCATTACGCAAACACTGGTGCTTATAATGCCGATTTTGACGGTGATGAAATGAACATGCATTTCCCACAAAATGAAAATGCTAGAGCTGAGGCGTTCAATTTGGCCAATACTGACTCGCAGTACCTGACTCCAACTTCGGGTTCTCCTGTTAGAGGTTTGATTCAAGATCACATCTCTGCTGGTGTTTGGCTAACTAGCAAGGACAGTTTTTTCACAAGGGAGCAATATCAACAATACATATATGGTTGTATTCGTCCTGAAGACGGCCATGCTACAAGGCCTAGAGTTGTTACATTACCTCCTGCTATTATGAAACCCGTGCCGCTATGGACTGGTAAACAGATTATTTCAACAGTTTTACTGAATGTCACTCCGCCTGATATGCCAGGTATTAACTTGAAATCAACGAACAAGATCAAGAATGAGTATTGGGGTAAAAACTCCACAGAGAACGATGTAATCTTTAAAGATGGTAATTTGGTTTGTGGTATACTTGATAAATCTCAGTATGGTGCTTCGAAGTATGGTATTGTGCACTCACTCCACGAGGTTTACGGGCCAGAAGTTGCAGCTAAAGTTCTTTCTGTTCTTGGAAGACTCTTCACCAACTACATCACAGCTACCGCTTTCACTTGTGGTATGGATGATTTACGTTTGACCGCGGAAGGTAACAAAGCAAGAACTGAAATATTAAAGACTTCCATTGATGTAGGTCGCCAAGCGGCTGCAGAAGTCACTAACTTGGATAAGGACACAGCTCCGGATGATACGGAGTTGTTAAAACGTCTGGAAGAGATTTTGCGTGACGAGAACAAATCAGGTATCCTGGATGCAGTCACTTCCTCTAAAGTGAATGCCGTCACTTCCAAAGTTGTTTCGACATGTGTTCCAGATGGTACGATGAAAAAATTCCCTTACAACTCCATGCAAGCTATGGCCTTATCTGGTGCTAAAGGTTCGAATGTCAATGTTTCCCAGATTATGTGTCTGCTGGGTCAACAAGCCTTGGAAGGTAGAAGAGTTCCTGTGATGGTCAGTGGTAAGACACTACCCTCTTTCAAGCCATTCGAAACAGATGCCATGGCTGGTGGTTACATTAAAGGTCGTTTCTTCTCAGGTATTAAGCCTCAAGAGTACTATTTCCATTGTATGGCAGGTCGTGAAGGTTTGATCGATACAGCAGTCAAGACCTCTAGATCTGGTTATTTACAGCGTTGTTTGACCAAACAACTAGAAGGTGTCCACATATCATACGATAACAGCGTTAGGGATGGTGATGGAACTCTGATTCAAATGTTGTATGGTGGTGATGCTATAGATGTCACGAAGGAGTCCCATATGACTCAATTCGATTTTTGTTTGGATAACTATGATGCTCTTCTCAAGAAATACAATCCATCTGCATTAGTCGAACATTTGGACGTGGATAGCGCTCTGAAGTACTCCAAAAAGGCAGTTAAGCACAGAAAGAAGCACGTCAAAGAGCCTCATTATAAGCAGAAAGTCAAGTATGACCCAGTGTTGGCCAAATACAATCCTGCTAAGTACTTGGGTTCCGTTTCTGAGAAATTCCAGGATAAGCTAGAGTCATATTTGGATTCCAACGCTAAGGCATTGAAATCTCGCGGAAACGTAAATGAGAAGAAGTTCAGAGCTCTAATGCAGCTCAAGTATATGCGTTCCTTGATTAATCCTGGTGAGGCAGTTGGTATCATAGCCTCGCAATCCGTCGGTGAACCATCGACTCAAATGACTTTGAACACTTTTCATTTCGCTGGTCATGGTGCTGCTAACGTGACTCTGGGTATTCCCCGTATGAGAGAGATTATCATGACAGCATCTGCTGCGATAAAAACTCCACAAATGACGCTCCCCATCTGGAATGATGTTTCCGATGAACAAGCCGATACATTCTGTAAATCGATATCGAAGGTTCTACTGTCAGAAGTGGTAGATAAGGTGACAGTTGTAGAAACAACCGGTTCGACAAATGGCAATGTTGCATCTCGTTCGTATGCGATCAAAATGATGTTCTTCAATCAGGAAGAATACAACGAGCAGTACGACATCTCTAGCGAGGAATTGCAGAATGTAGTATCCGGTAAATTCCTATCATTGCTTGAAACTGCAATTTTGAAAGAGATCAAAAAACAGAAGAAAACCACTCTTCCTGAAGTTGGTATTGCAGTCGCAAAGGAATCTCCTGCGACAGCATTAGATGGTTCGATGGAGAAGGCATCTCAAGACAATGATGAAGAAGACGCTCGTAAGAAGGGCAAGCAAGCGGTTTCCTACGAGGAACCAGATGAGGAAGAGTTAGAGACCATGAGACAAGCAGAAAAGTCGTCAGATGAGGAGGATCTGGATTCTGATAAGGAGAGCAAGGAATCAGATTCGGAAGATGAATCTGATGTGGATATGGAAAGAGAAATCGAGTCGGCTGAGGAAGCTATTAAGGATATGAGCAAGGCTCAACGCGACCGCCAGCATGCCATTATTTCAAGACAAAGATTTGTCACCAAGTACAACTTTGATGACAAAAACGGTAAGTGGTGTGAATTTAGACTGGAGTTGGCAGCCGATACCGAGAAGCTACTGATGGTGAATATTGTAGAAGATATCTGCAGAAAATCTGTCATCAGAGAAGTTCCTTGCATTGATCGTTGTGTGCACTCAGAGTCAGTGAAGGGTAGAAGAACGCTAGTTACCGAGGGTGTTAACTTCCAGGCTATGTGGGACCAAGAAGCCTTTATTGACGTTGACGCCATAACGTCTAACGACGTCGCAGCAGTATTAAGGACATACGGTGTTGAAGCTGCCAGAAACACTATTGTGAATGAAATAAACAACGTTTTCTCCCGTTACGCAATTTCGGTTTCGTTCCGTCATTTGGATCTTATCGCAGATATGATGACTAGGCAAGGTACCTATCTTGCTTTCAACAGACAAGGAATGGAGACGTCAACGTCGTCCCTGATGAAGATGTCTTATGAAACGACTTGTCAGTTCCTAACCAAAGCCGTTCTCGACAATGAGCGCGAGCAGTTGGAAAGTCCTTCGGCTAGAATCGTGCTAGGAAAGCTAAGCAACGTTGGTACGGGTTCCTTCGATGTATTAACAAGGGTTCCAAATGGCGGTCGTTAACCTGAATTTGCAGCTTATCAATTATCATTGTATGTGTAGTTTGGGTCAATCTGTAAAATAAATAGACAATGAGAAGTTCTGAGTATTGACATAACAGGCATAACAAAGGAGAGACAGGAATGACTCACTAGGAGCCGTCATTGTAAAATACAGCTAATATTTATATACATTCAAAGATTTTCTATGGATTATGACATGCGTATCAACCTTTTTTATGCAAACAGATCATTCGATGCCAAAGACAGGCTTCATCTTTTTGATCAAAAGCCAGTCGGCTCTGGAAACTTGATCTCTAAAAGCTTTATCCTTCAAAGTGTCTATAGACCTTCTGGAGATCATTGAGTAAAGTGTGTCGGTTTCATCGACATGACGACCCCAGATAGGCTGCTGGCCTGAAGGGTCATCCAGACGCATGGCTACACCAGCTGCAGTTTGACCTTTCTTCACCTCGGTGACAGGTTGATGATTGATTTCGAGAGAAGTGACCTTACCAAGTAGCAAAATCTGCTTTTCTTTAGTTGTTGGATCGCTTCTTACAGCACATATTGGCGTACCTATCCGAAGAACACCATCGATGACATCAACACCAATAATCATAGGAGAACGCTTGTTAATGATTTGTAATGTCTGTAGCGCACAAGGGAAAATCGCGTATTCCATGAAGTTCTTCCGACGTTCTTCCAAGAGTTTTTCTTGGTAAGCAGTGAAAGAATCAAACAAATGATAGATAATATCAGCATTAAAGATCTTAATGTGCTCTTGTTCAGCATACTGCTCTGCTTCCTTATCCACTTTCACATCGAAACACAACATAACAGCATATTCTGGTGCCTTTTCAAGCATTGCACCTGCCTTCATCACATCACGTTTGTACACAGGACCCAATCCAATAGACATAACTGGAATTTTCATGTCTTTCAAAAAGTCTAGAAGAGCTTCTAGAGACCCCAGAGTCGAAGCTTGAACAACAACACCTCTACCAGATGTATCGACGGAATCCAACAATCCGGTCAAGTCGTCCATAACGTCATCCATTAGCTCTTCCTCGTCATCCTCTGGACCAACGACCAATAGTCTAGAACCGGAAACTGCCTTTTCCAAATCGTTAGCAGCAATCTTGACACCAAGTGCAGCTTTGACTTCTTTGTGATGAATATACTCCGACTTCAGACGAAGTTCACGTAATGGTTGTGGCGTCAGTAAAGCTCTGATATTTGTAACAATAGGGCCGTTCATACCACACAAAACAATTCGATCACCCTCTCTCAGGTAACCATTGGATAGAATGACATCAATCGTAGTTCCGAAACCTTCAACAACCTTGACCTCAAGAATAGTGGCTTCGACGTGAGATAAGTACATTAATTGCTTCGACATCCTCTTTTGAGTCAATTCTAGCAACAGCCATAACAAATCTGGAACACCTTCACCGGTGACAGCAGAAGTTGGAATAATTGACACGTACTTAGACATGTTTTTATTTTGGAAGTAAAGTTCTGAATTCAAACCTTGCTCCGCCAATGCCAACTTGATATTTTGCAATCTTGTCTCGAACTCGTCTTTGACAGCTCTCGATTGCTGCTCATAGGAATCTCTGAAAGCATTATTAGGAGTCGACTTCCAGTCATATAATCTGTCAATTTTATTCAAGGCAACCACAAATGGTGCTTTCCTGTCCCTCAATAATCTGATAGATTCCAAAGTTTGTTGTTCCAAACCATGCATAATGTCGATGACCAAAATTGCAATGTTACAAAGGGAGGAACCTCTGGAACGCAAGTTCGAGAAAGATTCGTGACCTGGTGTATCGATGATCAAAAGGCCAGGGACATCAAAAGTTTGTTTCTCATATTTGGTCATGACCTTGGTCTTGTTTTTGATGGCTTCAATTGGGAAGTAAGTAGCACCAATTTGTTGAGTAATACCACCTGCTTCACCGCCCTGAACATTGGTCTGTCTGATCTTGTCAAGCAGTTTAGTCTTACCAGTATCGACGTGACCCAAGATACAGCAAATTGGGGAACGCAAATCCTTTTTGTTGGCACTTGATGGAGATGTAGCGACTGGCTTTGCTTGTTCGATCTTAACTACCTCAGGAGTCTGAGCCATGTTCTCTTCAGCTTCGCTTTCTGTTTCCTCGTCTTCACCTTCTTGCTCTGAAAGAGGAGTTTCACCCGTTTCGTCCCCAAGATCCTCTCCCTCTTCGTCATTCAAAGCCAAATTCTCCCAGTCATCGATCAAAACTTCTTCGGTGGTCTGCTTGGTTTTGGCTTGGTCTTGTCCCTTTTCGACAATGGAGGAAGATTCACTAGTCTCATCTTCCTTGACGCTCTTCTTCTTCTTTTTGCCATATACAACCTTTTTTGGTTTTGGTGCTTCAGGCTCTTCTGAATCCGCTTTCTTGCTCAAAGCAGCGACCTTAACATTGCCAGCGGCTAGCAAAGCCTGACGTCTCCTTTCCAAAAGCTTCTTTTCCTCCTTTTGTTTCTTCGAAAGCAGTTTTCCCTCAGCTTTTAGTCTGTCACGCTTAGCCTTTTCCTTCTCTCTCTTCGCCTTTCTCGCTTCCTCCTGTTCCTCTTCTGCTTTCCTCAGTCTTTCTTCCTCTTCTCTTTCCAAGCGTTCTTCCTCTTCTCTTGCCAAACGTTCTTCCTCTTCCATCTGTTTCTTCAGCTCTAGCTGACGTTTCAAAGCGGCCAAACCAGCTGGAACTTTCTTACCAGGCTTTTTGGCCGGTTTCTTCAACTCAGCGGGCTCTTCAGACGCCCTCGCCTTGGCTTCTTTCTCAGCTGCAGCCTTCTCAGCATTTTGCTTGTTCAATTCTTTATTCTTCTCCTTCTGGGCCTGCTGCTGAGCCTTCTTCTTGGCTGCTTCTTCCTTCTTCCTCTTCTTTTCCAATTCTTTCTTCTCCTTCTCCTTCTCCTTCTTCGATTTCAACACTGGCTTACCATTGCCATTCTCAGCCTTCTCCTCGACAGCCTTCTTATCCAATTTCTTCTTAGATTTCTTCAAAGTAGACATAAAATCAGCTTCGACAGCCTCTGCTCCAGCTTCCTCCGCTGCTGGCGTGCCTTCCACAGACGGCGTTCCTTCCACACTCTCCCCAAACTGCTCAGCCTGCGGCGAATCCTCTTCAAAGTCCTCATCCCAGTAATTTTGCTGGTTCTTCTTTCCTTTCTTAGCCATTTTGTTCTAAATCCTACTCTTTTACCACTTTATTCCCCTAGTTTTGTACCATACGGCGGCCTCTTCACAATTACCTAGTCCAACCCCTATGCAGATAGATTCAACTAGCTATCCATCCACAGAATCAGCTAAAATGGTCGCAAATCAGACCTTTCAACCATCCCAACTCACCTATTGATTCTCTAGTCTTGACCTTTTAAATCAGCGATGGCCTAAAATTTTTCATATCACGTTATACGTCGATGTCACTCAAGACGATGAAATTTTTCAGTAATACCGATTTTATGATGAGATGAGCTATATGGATGGGAAGATGAATAGGTTTGGTAGAGGCATTGAAGCCGTTTGGAGTTGATTCAGGATGTCTACTACTGTCGAGAAGATCAAGGCTATCGAAGATGAGATGGCCCGGACGCAAAAGAACAAGGCTACGTCGTTTCACTTGGGACAGTTGAAGGCGAAGTTGGCGAAACTGAGAAGAGAGCTTCTGACTAGTTCGCAGTCTAGTGGTGGTGGTGGCGCGGGTATTGGGTTTGATGTTGCCAGGACGGGTGTAGCCAGTGTGGGTTTTGTTGGTTTTCCGTCTGTGGGAAAGTCTACACTGCTTTCGAAATTGACCGGTACGGAGTCTGAAGCAGCAGAGTATGAGTTTACGACATTGGTTACTGTTCCTGGTGTGATCCGTTACAAGGGAGCCAAGATTCAGATGTTGGATTTACCGGGGATTATCGATGGGGCCAAAGACGGCCGTGGCCGTGGTAAGCAAGTTATCGCAGTGGCTAGAACATGTAACTTGCTGTTTATCGTTTTGGATGTGAACAAGCCATTGCACCACAAGCAGATCATCGAAAAGGAACTGGAAGGCGTGGGGATTCGTCTGAATAAGACGCCGCCAGATATTTTGATTAAGAAGAAGGAAAAAGGTGGTATATCGATCACTAACACAGTCCCACTGACACACCTGGATAACGACGGGATTAGGGCAGTCATGAGCGAATACAGGATTAACAGCGCGGAAATCGCGTTCAGATGTGATGCCACTGTGGATGATCTGATCGATGTACTGGAGGCGCCAACAAGAAGATATATGCCAGCGATCTACGTTCTGAACAAGATTGACTCTCTGTCGGTAGAAGAGCTTGAGTTACTATACAGAATTCCAAATGCAGTGCCCATATCGTCAGGCAGAGAATGGAACCTGGACGATCTTTTGCAGGTCATGTGGGATAGGCTGAACTTGGTCCGTGTATACACAAAACCAAAGGGTCAGATGCCAGATTTCACGGACCCTGTTGTTCTGAGATCAGATCGTTGCAGCGTGAAGGATTTCTGTAATCAAATCCACAAGTCCCTGGTCGACGACTTTAGAAACGCTTTAGTCTACGGATCCAGTGTTAAGCATCAACCCCAGTACGTGGGTTTAAACCATATCCTTGAGGATGAAGACGTCGTCACAATCTTGAAAAAATGATGCTTCTTCCGGGAAGAATAGTACATACGCATATTTAGATCGAATCCGGTTTAAATCCAAAATACGGCCCTAATCGAACCTGACTCTTTTTGATCCCACAATGCGTTCATCGGCCGGTTCTGGTGTTCCTCCCTGCAATATCGAGTCATTTCTCTTCCTTAGAACCCGCGGCGTTTGGTTACAACCAGTGTAACTTTGTTGTTCTTTAGTTAATAAAAGTTGGTGGAACTCTGACAAAGCGCTGCAATCATGTAATATCTTTTCAAGTGAGTCGTCAATGGTAGGCCTTATCGATTTGATGAATTGGTATGCTTCCACCACGTCAGTACCAGGTTTCTCCTTCAGAACAGCAGATATCAGAAAAGTGATCAACTCTAGGTCATTACCGTTTTGCGAAAACACCAGTATTTTAGCCGTAGGGTTAAGGCGCTTGAAGATTGTTATGAGATCGTTGAATGATGCAAATTTGCTGCTCGACGAATCCCAACAGATGTTCCCGCTGTTATAATATGCTTCAATGTCGCCATCGATTATTTGAGCAAAATCGTATGTCTCGGGGCTTGGCGTTAAACATCGGTATCCCTCTCGAGCTGGCCACTCTTGATTGCTTTTCAAGAAATTTTCAATGATCAGCTTGAGAAGTCCTGAATTTTGAGAGTGATACTCTTCAACAGCAGAACCCGCGCTCCCGCCAGCGACGCTTGCAGGATCAAACTCCAAATCAAAGTTTAAGACCAAACAGTCATTCAATTTGCCAGCAAACGAAGGAATTTCATTTAAAATGGGAGCCAATCTCCCGGTACTCAGTCCTACACCAATAAATAATTTAATATTCTCGCTTTCGATGAATTCTTTCTGAGTCAAAGTATTCAAAGGACCGAAAAAAATGTTACCACTCAACCTTTGTGGTCTAAGTTGCTCCAGCGAGTGAGCCAAATAGTAGGCATTATCGACCATCATGACTATGGGTCAATTGACCATAACTGTTCATAGACGCCATCTCGAGCTTGAAAAATTCGTTCTTATACGCGTACTATATTTCTTTTTCAACTGTACAAGTAGAGATGAGTAGCTTTGAAGATTGAACAAGTTGGAGCTTGGGATATGAAGGACAACCAGCTGGAGGCAGGCGTATGATAACTATAGTCTACCAGGCGCAGTTGTCTAGATGCAAATTTGTTCTCTGATGCTCATGTTTTACTCTTGCAAGGAAAATTCAAAAATTCAATGCTTCAGTAGCTCAGTAGGAAGAGCGTCAGTCTCATAATCTGAAGGTCGAGAGTTCGAACCTCCCCTGGAGCACTCCTTCGATATTTTTTTATCATTAAATCGTAATTTTTGTCAGTACAAAGAGTACATGTGTAGTCTATAAATTCGTTGCATCATAAGAAACCGTCTCTATCATAATAACCGTTCCGTCTTGTTTCCTTCCCTCACCTGCCCTTCTTCAAGGTCTCGAGCTCGTTTTTCAGCCTTTGCACTTCCATTTCATACAGTCTCTCGCTGTTCTGCAGATACAGGATGTAGTCAACAGCCTTTTCGAGTATCATGCTCTTGTTCAGCTTGGTGGCTGACGCAGCTGAAAGCTGCGTCGCCACCTCCTGAGCTGATCCGCCTTCCTGCTTCAAAGAGTCTCCGACCTCAAACGCGGTCCGCTCGCTCGCGACCCAAGGAATAATCTGCTGCAGCTTCGCAATCTTCGTGTTGATGTTTATCCTGTACCGTTTCTCGATCCTGTTGTGCGCCTGTTTCTGGTGCGACGTCAGCCTCTTTCTGGGCGCCCGCTTCTTCTTACCGTTCGCCAGCGCGTTTCTCAGCTCTTCTTGAGGTTCTGCCCCGCACACCCCGCCCATCTCTTCGGCTTCCTCTCTCTTAACCGCGGGGACCACTTCGGGCGAATTCGCATACGACGACGGGTCCGTGAACAGCGGCTCGGACTCCGCAAACACGTCCGCCACACCGCCGCCGATCGGAGACCCCACAGAAGACGTCGAAGCAGAAGATATGATGTTCTCCAGCGGCTCGTACCACGTCCACGACGACGAGTCCGAGCAGTCGCCGCCCTGCGCGCCCTGCTTGCTGAAGATCCAGTCGTCAAGCTGTCCGTTCTCTACCGCATTGCCCGCGTCCAGCGAGTGAGGTGCAACAGCTGCCAACATTGTAGTGTTCATCGTGTAATCCCAGATAAAGTACAGACCTGTTTGAATATTAGCCCCTATGCTATCGCGATGGGTTGACTACTAACAGAGAGATTGGTTACGTCTCTACCAATTTTAAACGAATGTCTGCTGACAAACAATCCATTCATAAACTCGATTACATATATATGCTGCAAAACCTGCCCCATGGGCTAACTATTGAGATCTTTTAGCTCACCGCACACATCACTTTTGCTAAACGACACCACTACAGATCTCTTCGCGATAACACACGGAGCCAGCGCAGGGCTTCCATGCTCCTCGCAAGCCGTGGCAATCTCTTCGAGGAATAATCTCGCTCCGCAAAAGAAACGCAGGCACTAAAAACGTACGATTCTCGGCGGCAGTTAACAGCCGGCCGCGAGATTCTTCCGAGCGGGCTGGCAACCGCGAGAATGTGGTACCGTTTTTCCGCATTGGGTTCCGTCGGGATCCCGAAATAGTGGAAGCCCGAGCACCGAAAAAGGAAGCCGGGTCAACGAGACAAATTGGTGCTTTCAAGGTTGATCGTGCGCAGAGCGGGCTTATCGTTGCTCGCAGGTGTAGCGCCATACTTGCTGCAGAGAACGGTCGTTGTAAGCTATGTGCTGGTGAGCGTAGATTAGAGAAGCTAGTTGAGAGGCAGATAGGTCGGAAGGACTGGTAGAGACGACTGATGGACGACGATAAGCTGCTGGAGATACTGGAGAGCAGCCAGGAGGGAGAGGAACGAGGGCTGGACCCTGAGGAGCGCGATCCGGCGGAAACTTTGGGTAAACTGAGCGACGATGCGCTGATCGAGTACATGACGAATTTGTCGCAGGGCGCGAGGAAGGATTTCACGAGGGAAGAGTACTTTAGGGATAAGGAGATTAAGCAGCGCGAGCGAGATGAAGCTACAAGGGCCGGCTTGGGAAGGGCGAATGCGCCGATATTTGCAGGGTGTACGATATACATCAATGGATACACGAAACCGGGGAGGCTGCAGCTGCACGAGATGATTGTGTCGTATGGCGGGAACTTTCAGCACTACCTTATGGCCAAGAAGAAAGTTACACACATCGTGGCGACGAATTTGCCGCTGAAGAAGAGACTGGAGTTTAGAAACTACAAGGTAGTGCGGCCGGAGTGGATTACAGAGTCTATTGAGCAGGGGAAGTTGCTGCCGTGGCAGGATTATGCGTTGTCGTGGGACCAGGAGCAGCGAAATTTGCAGTTGAAGGCGGCCAGTCCTCCTGCGAGCAGTGTAATTGACTGCAAGGACCCGGATTTTTTGAAAACTTTCTTTGAGAACTCGCGGTTGCACCATCTTTCGAATTGGAAGGCTGATCTGCGAGCGCGGTTTCTGGCCGAGGGCTTTAATAAGCCGTCTCCAGGCGATGAGCTGTCGATCTTCCACATTGATTTCGATTGTTTTTTCGCTACAGTGGCCGCGCTTAGCTGCGAGAGCTGCGACATAGATCGAGATCCCATAATCGTGTGCCACGGGTCGAAGAGCTCCGATATAGCGAGTTGCAACTACGTTGCGAGAAAGTACGGTATCAGAAATGGGATGTGGGTGGCGAGAGCCAAATCTCTGCTGCCGCCTGGCGTCGAGCTGGTCTCGCTGCCGTACAATTTCCAGCAGATCGAGGAGAAATCCAAGATTTTTTACAGTGTGCTGAAAAATTACAGGATTAAATTTGATCTCATTTTGCCCATCTCAATAGACGAGGCCGTCTGTGTTGTGGTGAACCATCACACTCCGCATCCGATAGACTGCGATGAGATTTGCAGGGAGTTGCGTTCTGAAATTTGGGAAAGTACGGGAGGCTGCACGGTCAGTATTGGCTGCTCGGATACCCTTGTTCTGGCGAGGCTGAACCTGAAAATCGCAAAACCAAATGGTTACCATATTTTAATGCAGCAAAAACTGGTTGAAGATGAAGCAGATTGGGATTCCTATCTTGCCAGGTTCCAGATCGATGACTTGCCGGGGATCGGATACTCTATCGTATCCAAGCTAAGAACTGTACGTCAGCACCTGAATAACCTTCTCGAATTGAAACAATATTTCCATAATTCGCTGCCGTTGTTGCAGAAGTGCGTTGGTAAAAAAACCGGCAGTAAGATTCTGATGTTTCTTGAAGGAAAGGATGACGAGGAAACCAGCAGAATGATCTTTGAACCGGAAAGTTTTTTTGCCCGGAAATCTTTATCGATAGAAATCAATTGGGGAATACGGTTCGATAATGTGCAGGAAATTGACAAGTTCATTGATACTTGTGCTGAATACTTGGTGCAAAAACTACAGGAAATGAATAAAAAAACTTCTCAGATAACTCTCAAAGTGCTGCGTAGATGTGCGAACGCCCCTATTGAGCCCGAAAAGTATTTGGGTTGCGGCGAATGTGATGCACTCAGCCACAATTGCAGGCTTGGCATTCCGACGTCTGAGCTAGGTGTCATTGCGACAGAGTTAAAGAGCACCTTCAGATTACTAGGCTGTCCTTCTAAAGATCTAAGGGGTGTTTCAATTCAATTTAACAAGTTAACTGAGGTCTCATACGACCAGAACGATAATCAGCAGCGATTAAAATTACCATTTCAGAAAACTTTGAATTTCGATGTTTTCGACAATCTTCCCAACGATGTGAAGAATGATTTCTCAAAAGAACTAAAACGGCGTAATATTGTTTTAACTAGTTCGCCAAGGCCTAAAATTAGCTATGCGGCAACTTATGAGGAAAAATTCATGGAGGAATTACCAACACAGATACGTAATGAAGTGAAGAACGACTTAAGAATAAGTCGAAAGATCGGAAAAACGAAGGTGAGTGAGTTACGCGAACAAAACCGAAAGAAGAAGGAGTCTATCAAAAATGTGCGAGCTCATCTATTAGGTCAGGAAAGCCTGTTTGAGCCTATTAAATTCCAAATGGAAACGAGGTTCAAGGATATTTGTAAAATTTTAATGGAGTGGTTCGATGCTTCCTTGATAGAGGGACCTCACGAGAAAGATTTATTACTATTTGAGAATTATTTAGACAGGTTATCGGATTCCAATAGGGTTCCTTTAATTTTAAGAATTTCGAAATTGATTTCTGTTCGGCTAAACTTAAAATCTAACCAGTATGGACAAGAGGAGGGGTTCCAGGAATGGGAACAATTCCTACTGAAAAACGTGATACCTAAACTCAATAAGAACAAGCACACGTTTCAAACTGTGAGGAAGCTAGATATAGACTTCGACATTTAAGCAATTCACTATGTAATTCATTTCAATTTGAAGATTTATTGTTTGCTTACTTTGCTCTATATAAAATAAACCTACTACCGTAACGTGTAAATTTTAAAGTTCATTAAATTCCTTACTTAGATAGACCAAGCCGTTCCGTTTACACAACAGTGACACGTAGAGTGTTGGAGTGACCGACACCTGGCTTCAAACCTTGGATGGTGACGATGGTGTCACCTTCCTTCAAGAAACCGAAGTTCTTAGCTTGTTCAATACCGAAGTTCAAACGAGCCTCAACGTCGTCGGACCAGTCAGCCTTAGCCTCAGCAGTGTAGACGAATGGGAAGACACCTCTGTACAAGTGAGAAGATCTGGCGGTTCTTGGGTTTCTGGTAACCAAGACGATTGGGCAGTTTGGTCTGTACTTGGAAACCAATCTTGGGGTGTTACCGGAAGTGGACAAGACGATGATAGCCTTGGCGTTTTGTTCGAAGACAGCAGCAACGGAAGCAGCAGCAATAGTCTCACTGGTAGAAGTTGGCTTTGGAGTAGAGTTTCTCAAGTCATCGTAGTTTGGTAGGTAAGCGATAGCTTGTTCAGCGATGACAGCGGTGTCAGCCATGGTGGTGACAGCGTTGATTGGGTAGTTACCCTTGGCGGTTTCACCGGACAACATGACACAGTCAGCACCGTCCAAGATAGCGTTACCAACATCGGAGACTTCAGCTCTGGTTGGTCTTGGGTTGAAAGTCATGGACTCCAACATTTGGGTAGCACAGATAACTGGCTTACCGGCCAAGTTAGACTTAGCGATCAACTTCTTTTGGACAGCCAAGACTTCTGGGGCTGGGATTTCGATACCCAAGTCACCTCTAGCGACCATAACGGCATCAGTGACCTTCAAGATTTCGTCGAAGTTGTTGACACCTTGTTGGTTCTCAATCTTGACAACGATCTTGATGTCAGCACCGTCTTCACCCAAGACTTCTCTGATGGTCAAGACATCTTGAGCAGTTCTGATGAAAGAGGCGAACACCATGTGGACACCGTTCTTGACACCGAATCTCAAGTCAGCCTTGTCCTTCTCAGACAAAGCTGGCAAGTCGACATCGGTACCTGGCAAGTTGACACCCTTGTGGGAGCAGATCTTACCAGCGTTCATTGACTTGACCTTCAAGGTCTTGTCGTCAACGACTTCCAAGACTTCGAAAGACAAAACACCGTCATCGACGTAGATGATCTTACCCTTGGAGATAACCTTGGTGATGTTCTTGTAGTCAATGTACATGACCTTGTCGTCACAAGCCTTGGCGTACTTGTCGTCGGTGGAGAAGATCATCTCGTGGTTTGGTGGGATTGGGTAGTCAACCTCGTTGGTGGTGGTACCAGTTCTGATCTCTGGACCCTTGGTGTCCAAGGCAATGGCCAATGGTCTACCTGGGTACAGTTCCTCAGACTTTCTAGCATTGTCAATGACAGATTGGTGGTATTCGTAAGAACCGTGAGAGAAGTTCATACGAACAATGTTCAAACCGGCTTTTCTCAAGGCAACCAACGTCTCCGGGTTGTTGGTCTTTGGACCAATAGTACCGATGATAGAGGTTCTTCTAGCGGCAGCGCCTGGAGTAGTTTGCAATTCGGTTAACCAACCTAATCTGGAAGACATTATAGCTATGTTTGGAGAAGTAATCTATTGAAATCAACAAAGAATTCCTTACCGGGATTAAAACAAATACACCAAGAAACACAAAGCCCAATAAGTACTACCCAAAGGACAACTCTCCCAAGACCTAAACCGTTTTTTCAAGCCTTTTATAACGAAGTCGTGCGATAATATTCAACTGCAGCAACCTAACAGAAATCGTTGGATATGTGAGTGAAAAACGAATGTCAACCCAATGGTGCCCATGCTACCGCATGCTACCGCAGCGTGTTTTGATGCAGACAACCTGATTCTCAATGAAGTAAAAGAAAGGACTTCCCAGCTCACTGGACAATACTACCTTGAACACAGCTAACCGACTAAACTGGCCTGACGATCTGCCTTCTCTAGACACGATATGCAGTTGGTTCACAGCACAGACATCAGCCGGGCCCACTGCTACGAGATTAGTAGTACGATCCTGATGAGCTAGTCGTTTGGTCAGTCGTGCTGATAATTTTTCAAGCCTTGCGGCTTCCTGTATGTGTAGAGGAAGCTGGATTTAGAGGAAGCTGGGATGGAAATGAGGGGGTGCATGGGTTTAGAGATCCGTTACCCGGCTGACATACCGTCACTTGACACGGGAAGGTAGCGGGTTACCCGGATCACTTAGTGATATGAGGATGCGTGGGTTTTAGTAGAAACATTACCCGGATTTGCAGTTCATCTTTGTGGTCAAATGACACAAAGATGAACATACACAAAGATGAAGATGATATACAATAGAATATGATCTTTCATTAGTACGTATTTACAACAGAGATTCTACAGTAGAGCGTCCATAAATTTCGCGAAGCGTCCCTTGGGCAGCTGCCTTTGCTCGTCTAATATTCTTGTCTTTTCTTCGATCTCCGCTAGACCAGTCACCACGTCGATTTCTTCAACGGCGTACCACCATTTCTTCAGGTCTCTTGTGTAGATTTTGTGTCCTATCCACAAGAGCAGGAATAGGGGCAACGTAATGTAGGCGGCAACAAAGTCGGAAGCGCTCCAGAACTTGGGAATAAAGATTGCGTAACCATTGGTGAAGATGACCAGAGTGACGACAAAGAGCGACCACCATACCATGTACTTCTGGCCCCATGGCGCGTACGGCAGTCTGTGTTCAAGGCCGTTGTACTTGATAGCCTTGCGGAATCTGAGGTAAGCGACCATGCCGCAATCCCAACCGATGAAGCCCGAAATGGTACTGATGTTTGTGAACCAGTTAAAGACACTTGCGGTAGAGGAGGAGACGTTCAAATATGCCAAACATGAGATCAACCCGCTGAGAGAGACCGCCACCCATGGAACTCCGAATCTGTTGATCTTGCCGAAAATCTTGGGTGCTTGTCCGTTTGCCGCCATGGTGGCCAATGTTCTGGAACTGGCAAAAGTAAAGGCGTTACCTGCGGACCATGCACTGGTTAGGATGCAGGCATTGATGATGTGTGGCAGGACTTTTATGCCTGCGTTTTGGATCCCAATGACAAAAGGTGATGAGCCAGCACCCGGTTTGCCGGCAGCTAGCGCCGAGGCCAAGACGGGATCGTTGTAAGCAACGATTACGCTGATCGACAGAGCGCCTAGGATGTAGAAAAAGATCAATCTCCAGACGAATCTGCGAGAAGCCCTAGCAATATTCCTCCTTTGGTCGTGACACTCCGTGCTCGCCAAAGACACTAATTCGGGACCTAAAATGAATGCGAATGCACCCTTAATTATACCGGTGTAGATGTCCAGGAAGTTCCCCAAGTTGCCTCCAGTGATATGATGAGCAAACCCGCCAGGATTTTTCCAATAGCGGAACCCAAGCCTATCATGGTTTGGACCGCCACCCCAGAAGAGAATGAATGAGAGGATAATCAGGCCCACAATACAAAGCACTTTAATCGACGCGAACCAGAATTCGGTCTCACCGAAATATTTGACGGCAGACAGGTTAAGCCCTATGCAAACGACTAGAAAGATAGTTATCCAAGCTCCGGTGGGAACTGCATCGGTCCAATAGGTGACGACACCGGACGCTGCCGTACACTCTGCGGCCACAAGAATAACATAGCAGTAGAAGTAGTTCCACCCAGTGGCAAAGCTTAAAGATGGATCGACGTACCGACCTACTAAGTGTGCAACCGAACCAGCAGAATCGCTACCGTCTCCAGGTAGGTAACACACCATTTCACCAAAAGCATTCATGATCGGATAAAGAACAGTCGATATTATGACGTATGAAATGAATAAACCTGCTGGACCACATTCATGCAACGTACTACTCGTCCCGACAAACAACCCTGTACCGATGGCACCACCCAGGGCAATCAATTGAATGTGGCGTGCCGACAGACCTTGCTTTAGCCGATGTTGCTTATCATCTGAAGAACCCCTACCTGCTTCCTTACTGGAAGATCCCTGAGCCGACAACGACTCTAAGTCGATCTCAACAACTTGTCCAGCCTTTTTATCAAAAAGACCATTACTACTGCCGCTTTCTACAGCTTCTTTCTCTTTGTCCCGTTTGGCAAACATCCTGTATCCTACAGTTTATTGGACTTGTCACCCCTACCTACCAGCAATAGCATGAAACCTCGCCAGGAGGTAAAGCCACCGCAATTGCTCCACCTTAAGTACCAATGCTTGGGCACAAAAATCGCCAATTTCAGTCCCATCCCCGAATCATTCTCCACTCAAGATACTCATTATCTACACGATAACTCCTCCATGGAATAAGCCACGTACAATAGCTGCGGTGGAAAGCAAGGCGCTCGATTCAATGAAACAGTCATCCCGATATCTGTCGCACACTATAGCTTCACTAACGGAACATCTTTATCTCCCTTGCAATGCCGCTCTGTATATTTGATCATTCACCAAAGGTCGAGAGCGGACTCCTAGAACAGCCCTGATAACGAACTCCGCCAGCAATAACTAGCCATATTGATCCACAAGCATTTCCCGCCGCAGCCATCTCATCAGTTTGCACCGCACAGGTTACTTGCATCTTAACTATGGGTATTCGTACCCGATAAATTGTGAAATTTCGCCTCAGATAAGGCATTTGATCGTGCAAGACGACATGATAGACGGAATTCGTTTCCCGCTTCGGCCCGCCTATCCCGAAGAAAAGAAACGCTTAATTATCCACGTGACATGGCCTAACGGAAAAATTATTTTTTCCGGTGCCTGCGGCCGGATAAATTTCGGAAAAACTATAGTTCCTTGACCCCGCTATGCTTCCAGAAAGCGTTAGTGTATTCTAAAGCTTCCGGGACTTGGGAGTACAGATAATTAGCGATGCTTAGGATTGTCTGCTGGTGAGATCTTGGACATGTATGATGAACCGGTAGATGATTTGCTGAAACACATCGACGATGAACTAGAGAATATATCCGTGGACAATGTCGAATCACTACTGAAGCGAATCGACGCTTTCCAACAAGATCCAAGCAAGTTGGAATCTGGTGGGAGGTTGTCTCGCTACGTCAAGACAGTTGTCAGAGACTTTTTCATTCTGGACCGAGAAGATCAATTGCGGAGGTGTAGGGTTTTCTACAACTTATGCAAGGTGGTGAAGTGGAAAAAGGTCGTGATCCATCTACCTACGAATGTTTTTCTGTTGTCCGGATTGCTTGCTGATTTGAAAGAAAAGGATGGCGGATGGTTTCGTCCGCATTTGTTGTTGTCATGGGTGTATATCCTTACGCTGTCGCCGTTCAAATTCAATGAGCTTTATGATGATATACATCGGGTTATTGAAAGTTATCGAGGGCTGCCGATTTTGAAAAATATCATTGCTCATATTCATTCTCAGCTGCTCTTGAAAAACGTTGAGCTTCTTGACAAAGAGGTTCAAGGCTTGGATCCGCTCACGCTGAACTACTTTTTGAAAGCACTCAAGCCAAACGACCCCGTGATAAACGAGTGTATTTTAACCCAATTGAACTCTATCGAATTCAAGGACGATGACTTGACTACATTAAAACTACTACCGAAGCTCTTCAGGATAAACGTTGCACACGAAAATTGGGAAGCGGCAGAAGATATCATTTCCTTCTACTTTTCGCATTTGGATAATCGTCTCACTGACTATAGATTTGCGCTGGCGCATTCATTTTTGAAAGTGATTTCGACACTAATTGAGGATACTGAAGATACTGATACTGCCTTGGAACTGATCGAGACCTGTATAAATCAAATCAGAGTTTCCCTACGAGAAACCGCGGCACCCCTGGTTGATCATGACTTGCTTCATACAAATTTATTGATCATAGCCGAAGTTTCGAATGTAATATCAGTCTCGTGGCCCCATCTTCTAGAAGTTATAGCCGAGGAGATAATACCCTTTGCCTCTAAATTTGAACAAGTTAACATGAATGAGATTAGGGGATCCCAAGTGAAGGATGCATCGAACTACATCTGCTGGTCATTCGCGAGATTAACAAGACTTCCAGGAGTAAAACTATCCAGGAATATTCAGAAAACCATCTTCTTGAATTTACTTATGTGTTCCGTGTTCGACAGAGACTTGATGGTTCGCAGATCTGCCAATGCCGCCCTCCAAGAAGTTTTGGGCAGATGCTTCGCTTCATCAAATATTTTGGATAATGAAACGGTCATTAAGCTGATCGAGCTACCCATTCTCAATCTGGCCGAATCGTATAGAAAGAATACTATTCAAATATATCACATTTTCACGAGACAACAGCTGTACGAACCATATGTCCACTTCTTATTAGATTGGCTGATCGATGCTTGCCTTGTCCAAACAAGCGATCTCGGTATCGTCAAACTGATGGTGCAGGCCATGTCCTTGCTGCTAAGCAATAACCCATCGGCAGGCCCAATCATAAAACCCAAGCTGGAAAAGCTGATTGCATCCGCGCCATCAAATGAGCCTTATATCGCATCAAGAGTTCTTCTACTACTGGTTACACTTGAGACAGAAAAGATTCTAACGGCACACAACATTGACGTGATTCCCCAGATGAAAAGGTATTACCAAAACATTCTGGCATCTGTTAAGAGTGAACAGAAAATTCATGACAATAACCATGAAGAACATTTCAAATTTATGGTGGTATTACGGTACTGGAATTTCTGTTTCAAGAAAAATCCAGAACCAATATTCAACAGTGATGAAATACGCGTTTGCTTTCACATAGCTAGGATGATTCCAGAGAGGAGCTCTGAATCGAAATCTCTTTTTAGCGATTTCATTGCTTTTCTTTCAAAGGCTTCGAATAACTTCTCGCAACCGGGGGATGAAGCGCTATTCTGGACCAGCTTCGAAAAGTTCATCAGATTTAACAATTCAGTCGTTTGTTCAGCAGTGCCGAGACTACCGCCTCACAGATTTCGGCTTATCTTTTACAATCTGCTACCCGCGATGGATTGCCAGAGAAAAGCGGAGCTCTTGCGAGCTTTAAGTGATAACCTTCCGCAATTAATTGATGTTACGGAGGCCAAGATACTTCAAACTGTTGTACAGCTTTTAAACGATTATACTGTAACCCAGCAAGGTGATGTAGGGAGACTCGTGCGAATTGGTGCAGCGAAGATCATTGCTCGCCACAGGGATCTTTTCATGAATCATAAAAAATCCAATGTGGCCAATGATGCCATTGCAAATCTACTAAGATTGAGCGGTGAACAAGTTACAGACTTAAGAATAATTTGCTTCTCGACGCTTTGTAAGGCCTTTAACTATGAATCAGAATATGATGAAAAGGATCTTAATTACCAATTGCTTCAGTTTAATCACAGATTTTTTGGAAGTGAATGCATGAACTTTTGGAAAGGCTTTATGATTACTGGAGGTGCCATACATTTTACGGATTCACAGGTGGTCGATGCGATTGATGCCTTCTTCCGTTATTACAACCAGTTGCCCAACAATCAAGAACGATTGGTGTTATGCAATTCCTTGGTCCGGATCATACCTTCTGCCAAGTTGGTTAATGAAGTGCGGAATTCGCCTTCCAGGAAATTATGGGGCATGATGGAATGCGATGTAATGAAAGTGGCCGTGAACTATCTTAACTTTTGGAAAAGACTTTTCGAATCTGGTTTAGTTTTAGATCGAACATTCAATTTCTTTGGATTTTACGCTAAAATCCATAATCTGAATCTCATCAATGGTAATAACCTATTAAAGTCATTAACGATACAGCTGTTACCATTCCTCATTTCGTCACAAACCAGAGCTGCTGGTCATCTTGACAGAATATTTGCTAATAAGATCATAAGCCGCTTATTGTCATTGGCTCAAAGGGAAGCTTCTCTCAACAAACGCGAACCTTCTGGGATTCAGAAGGATTCATTGCAAGCACTGGCGCAGATCTACCTTGAGAACGAGTCTTTCGAGCGCTTGGAAGTATTAATGGAGGCAAGCCGGACGAGCGGTTCGTTCATGGGCCTCTCAGAGGCACAATTAATTTTATAGATTTAGAATTGCTTCATGTTAATGTTTTCCTTGAGAGAATCTAACAGGCGCTGCAACCTACGGCTCGCATGCAAATCAGGAGCCAGACGATATTGCTCATCAACGGATAACGTATACTTATTCATATTCTTTTGCTCAAGGGCTATCATCGATTTGACAGTCAAATTAGGCAAGTACTTGTCGCCAAAAGCCTGTTTAAGGAAATCTGAATCAATGTTAGTATCAGAAGAAGCACTCGATTTATGCTCCAGAAACCAATCGCGAACCTCGTTTACGATCTGCATAACTCTATCGTCACCTCTTCCTTTAGCAACCTTATGCCTCAATAGCTGCTCAATACTCGCTGGTAAAGTCCACGAGGTTTTTCCTTGATTCTCAACGTAAAGGGATGGCCCCATCTGTCTGATAAATTGAAAGAGGAAAAAATACAGCGAATGGTGATCAGCCGCTGCCACGGATGCCTGCATCATATAGTAAAAATCCAATGAAGTGAACATGAACGGTATTTGCGGATTTTGTTCAAGAAACTTAAACAATGTGTAGGATGAAAAGATAGCTGGATTTCTGAGTGAAAAAGCCTTGAATAAACAATGGAAACCTGAATATCTCGATACCGAAAGTAGTTTTCCCGAGTCAACTAACTGCTGAGCATATCCCTTCTCGTATACTAAGTGCTCGAGGATAGATAGCACAAAAGGTAATCTTTTGTTAGAGACCAGATACATAAGTATTGTGTTCACAGCAAAAGATTTTAACGAAGGATTAGGGCCATGAGGAATCTTATTATCCAAAAATACTTTCCAAGCCCTGAGGGTCGGTCCAACTATGGCAAGCTTCTCTTGGAGAAAGTCTAAATCCTGATTTTCTTTGAACAAGTCAATGTTAAGATGGCTCAGATGTTCTATAAATTTCTCCCACGTCCATTGAGATTGAAGTGTTTTCCACTCCAACAGAGGATTGGACCCTGCAAGGGCAGCTAGAACTTGATATGAGGCATATTTTTCACAAAGCTCCAATAACATGCCACGATGGTGTGGATTTATTTGATAACCCCAATCTTTCGAGAGTTTGGTGATAAGCCGTGCGCTTGTTGGTTCGTCACCATAGATGATAAAACTCTGTATAATACCAAAAAGCAGTGGAAAGAAGGCATCGATTTCGTCTGAGCTCAAAGTTATTTCGCCAGAATTTATTTTATCCAATTGAGAAACGACCTTCGTGAACTGCGAGGAATGATAATAAAACGCCAGCTCCGCCAGATATTTGATATTTTCTTGTCCAGCAGGTATAGCATCCAGAGCTTCGGTGATCAATGCAATGGATTCCGCCCGGGCAATTGGTATCAGACAATTCCTAAATAATTTGGTTCTCACTTTCAAATCGAAGGCCGCTCTATGTTCTATTGATCTCTTATAATTGTGCAATAGGTTTAAGGTAAATTCCGAAAGCAGTCGTAGCTCCTGTGAATCACACGTTAGGGAAATCCGGTATATCATGCTCGCTATTTCATTAAAAAACTCCACAGGAAGAGCTCCACCGGTGTTTATCGGTTTATCAGCAATATTCAGCCATGATATCCTTGATGATTGAATCTTGCTAAGAAGTGCAAAATATGAGGCTCTATTATCCGTCGATCTTAATCTTTGCAATGTCTTCAGGACGACAGGAAGGTGAAGTGTCACAGCTTTACCATTCTTCGCAGAGTCACTTACCACCTTAGCATTTTTCAACCAATTATCTATCAACGTCTGCGATCCACCACTGCGTATTGTGAGCGTCTCTGCTTTATGTTTACCGTTTCCATTGCTATCCGCAGGCGCCTTGCTCAACAGAATTTCACTGGTCAGTTTACCGATCCCAAAAGAAGAGACTCGTTGAGGGACCTTATTCATGATCAAGGAAGCAACTTCGCAAAGAGTTAGACAAATTGAAACATAATAGCCTAGCCATTTATGTGACTTGAGATATCTGAATGCCAAGTATTGTCAAATCGTTCCATATGACTTTCGTTTTCTAAAATATATCCAGGTCTTTCGTATCACCATCGATTAGCCAGGTTTGTCAATTGATCATTTAAGGCATCCTGCAAACCAAATTCCTTTGTTGTCCACTGCTAGGATGACCCAGATAACGTACCATACCGATCTCACATTTACTGAATCCCTCATCGCTAGACCTTGAGAAAAGCCATTAGTACAAATTGACATTCATGAACACATGGCAAAGGGCATTTTAAATCTATAGACCTGGTCTGTGCTTTTTCTTCCGTGGACCGGTGTGATCCATTGCAACGCTTTTTGGTAACTTACGCTTCCATTCAATCGTGCAGTCGTGGCTCACGTTATCCTTTGAAGCACTTTCATGTTCTTCTCGCGCTTTCTTCGAAGTTTCAATCGAACTAAGGATCTTCTTAGAGTATAATTTTTCAAGCTGTTGAACATGTTTCGAGATCCAGGGATGACGAAGGCTTTCATCACAGTCCAATCTCTTGTTAGCGTCTACCTCAAGCAGCTTGCGAACAAAATTCTTAGCGCTTTCGGCCACAGCGCTCCATTGTTTAGCTGTGAAGTTGAGTTTGCCAACTTTAGCGTTTTGAATGATGCTTCTTTCGGTGCCATCGCCATAGAAGGGTGAGATGCCCGTCAACATTATATGAGCGATGACACCAAGGGACCAAAGGTCGCATTTTTTGTCATAACCCTTCTGCTCTAAAGTAGCAGCACGACTGAAGCATTGATATACTTCACGGTTGGCCTTAAACCCAACTTCAGGCGCACAATATTCGGGCGTTCCGACTACGGTATGCATTCTGGTCTTTGCAGTCGATAAGTCCTTAGCAATTCCGAAATCTGCTAGCACGATTCTTGTGCAAGGTTCTGGTGCACAAAGCAGAATATTGTCTAGTTTCAAATCACGATGGACAATTCCCTTATCGTGTAAGTATTTCAAAGCATGCAAAATCTGGTATACGATTATGAGGGATTCGGTTTCTGAGATCGATGCTAGGCAATCCCCTTTGGCCAGGTACGAGAACAAGTCTCCACCTGGTAACAAATCTTGGAAAATATATAGGTTATCCTTTTGGTCACAATATGTGTGATGCACTTGGATAATGTTTGGCTGCCATTAACAAATTGCGTTAGTATCTATTCCTCTTCTCTGGTTATTGCTCATGGGCAAAAACGGTGCTTGAACATACATGATTCAACTTGAGCAGAATCTTGGCCTCTTTATCCAATCTACTGGGTTTCAACTTGATGATTTTGACGGCGTAGTTTTCTGGCGAATGCTGGGGAACCAAGTTCGCCCTCTCCTCAGCATTTCTCGCACTCCTATAAGCCACTAAAACATGTCCAAAAGTTCCGTTCCCTATAACTCTTGAAGTCACTTCCCAATCGTTCACTCTTTTCTGAAACCCCATCTGCTCGATAAGCTGCGGATTAGCCGCCTGCCCCAGTCCTGAGAACCTGAAAACCTTCCCCACCCGGTCATGGAGAGATATAAGGTCCCCATCTTGCAACAGATAGGCACTATTCCTCTTCAGTAGCGATCCATTCATGTAGGTGCCATTCAGCGAGCAATCCTTAACATAGCACATTGGAGAGCTTTCTTCATCGAAAAGAATCGCCCAAAAAACACAATGAATCGAAGATATCGCAGGATCCTGAAGCACTAAGTCACATTCCTTCTCATTCCTACCCAGTTTCAGCATTCTGTGTTTACAAATCGCTAGCCGCCGAGGATAGCCGCCCAGGGTCATACTAGTCATAGTTTCATCGGAATCATCCTCGCTCCCACCGATCATCTCCAGGTATCCCAGCATAGGTTCTGTCATCCTTCTTCCGGCCTCAGCAACCTCTCACCGTCACTTTTGTGTCTAGCTCAGAGTAAGGATAAGTTGTTACAAAGGATAAACAACCCGGGGCAGCGCTTATAAGCTCTCTACGAAGACACAAAAGAGAAGATGAACAAAGAAGAGCGGCTACAGCGGTTGGAGCCTAGCTTGCCATTGCAAGCTGACGCTGTCTTCATCGTTAGCGGTTGATTGACACCTCAAAGACGCCAAAATCTCCATAATTGATGGTGACACCGCTCTTGGTGATCCCCGGACGGTGGGACGCCGCCAGCAATGTTGAAGAGATCATAGGAGGGCCTACGAGACCAATCAACACGGTACATTGGACCTTTTGACCAGGTTAGTTATGTTGAACGCGTGTCACGTGGGCACTTGGTGAGGATTGGTAGCCTTAGACTAGGGGACCGTCAAGATATAGAGGGTTTGAGCAATGGACTGTTACAATGGTGGTGTATTAGGAGGCTCTTGGAAGTGGGGAAGTGTCTTTTCAATTCTGTGGAACAATGTCAGAACCTGCCACTCCGCTTCACGCGAAACCAAACGAACAGATAGACCTGGACAATGTACGGAAGCTTGACGAGCGTGATATTGATGATTTAGATCTGAATCCGGAACTGGAAGGGTCGGTGAGTCTTAGCAATTTTGAGGATGACTCTTTGGACCAGGGAAATGGGGCTGGAACCAAGAGAAGGATGTTTGAGGCGGCGGATAATGACGCGCAAATGTATGACGAAGTTGACGATTTCAAGCCCCGAGTGAGTGTGAATTCTCCGTTTTCCTCTGGGCAAATGCTAAATAAACTGAGTGGATCTTCAGGTACTCCCGTGAATTCCGCAAGGCGGCTCTCACTGTCTCAACAGTCAAAGTTTATATTGTACTGCGACGACAGATTGATGGAAATCCAAAGAAAGTATGTCCAGTCGCGTGGACTTAATACGCAAAATGGTTATTCAGGCCTATCTCCTCTGCTGCAGGACTTGAAGTCACTGGTTGATTTCATATGGTATTCTATTGAAGGTGTACCGAACACCGATTACCTCTTGCGGGGGGATTCATCAGATCTCAAGGAAAGCGAGTCACAAACGGCCGACAATTCCACTTACTTTGGACAAAGTGCGTATCTCATTCGGATTGCGGACGACTTGCTGGACTACGTTGACAAGTTTGAGGTCCGGTCTCTTCCCACTGAAGAACAGGCTAACACGCTCTCTAAGCTGTTCAAATTGCTTCTTATACTCGACAGGATATTCGCCAGGCTTCTCGACCGCACTTCGGGTGGATCTAAGATGACAGGGACGGACGCAGTACGATTGACTGGCATAGCAGAGAGGACAAGAACCAAGGTGCCACGTTTTCTAGAGCACAATGATATACACGGATATCATTACGAAGTAAGCAAGATTTACGAAGAAACTTTAGAGAGCTGCGGTAACTAGGCAATGCGTTAATTGACAAGGAAATGCTGTATGTACGGAAATATTTAATGTCGATTTTACGTAGCATCAAGGTTCATGCGATCAGGGTCAGATTGCCTATCCCGCGAAGTTGTCGAAGGGATTCGCTACCTGAGAATGGGCAGGCGTAACCAGCGGTGTCGTAATAGAAGTATAGAACTTCTCATCGTGATCTTCCCCAGTAATGCTTGCATGCTGATTTGAAACAGTATGCGAGTGTGCATGTGATTGGTTTTGTGAGCCGTTCTGTGCTTGATTTAGCACTGAGACACCTTTGTATGAGCTCAACTCTAAAATTACTGTGACATCTTTCGTAATCTTAGCCAATGCGGCCAGGTTTGGTCTAATTTCGTTCAACCCTGACATATCTGTCATCACGACTTTAGTATTCGCTAAAATAGAAATGATCGACTTTAAGAAAGCATTAATATTCTCCCAGGTTATGACCTTTTCAGCGGTGGTTAGTAATTTTTCAGAAATATCCGTCTCTGAGGTAAGCAGCTGTAGACGCTCATTTAAGATCTTGGATAGTTCCATTGCCTGACAACATGTATCAGTCAAATCACGAATTTTAGACAAGAGGATGTCGCTTAGTTCCTGTTGCCCTGTGGTACTTGCCATGGCAGCTTTTGAAATCTCTGACGTCAATCGTTCATAAACAACATTCACCATGCCGATTACTGTGCTTAAGGTCTGATATAGCTGAGGATCAACGCTCGAACCACCTGAGGAGGTCGACAGAGGACCAGTATCAACATCAATTCCATCACGGACACTAGAGACTTGAGACTCGGTGACTTTTCGAGATCGCGGAGAATTGGTGTGATGCTGTCGGGGTGAGCTGTCGGACGGCTTTGACTCGTTAGAATGATATGAGACATTATGCATATGCGTACTATTAGATGGAGGGGTGACAACAGCAGCACCTTGAGAAGCCTTAGCTTGAGTAGGAGAATGAACATTTGCCGGCGGAGAGAGTATAGCATTGCCGCTGTGGCCAGCAGTGTTATGCAAAGAATTTTCCATCGGCGGTTGGACAGCATTCAAACCAAGTGCGGCCGGCGGCACTCTCGATTGAAGAGTGTTACTTCTCGTCCGAGGAAGGTATAATGCAGAAGTGCTTGCCGATGTGTTCGATGATGGAAGGTTAATAGCCGAGTGTGCTCGTGCTAGATGTCGATTTCTGGCTTTTCTGGCCTCTCCAGCATCAACGAAGCACCAAGCGTTGTAAATCTCTGTGTAGGAGCATACAAGCGTCATGTAAAACATTCTGATGAAGCAAAGATCGTCAGCTCCAAAGAAAGCTTTGAAGTTTTTCCTCAACTGACTGATTATCAGCTTAAAAATTGCAATAATAGTCATGCAGAGCTTGATGAGAGCTCCATCGTGCGAATTCTTCTCATTTTCGGCCTGCTCCAGTACGCCGACCAGATTGTCGATGTGTGATCTTACTGAGTACAAAAGAGACACAACATTGACAGCAACGGCTTTTTCCTTGCAGAACGATGCAATTTTCCTTACGTTTTGTTGGCATTCGGTAAAGCTGAAGAGCAGCTTACGACAAGCAACCACTAATTCGTCATGAGAAACTTTATGTTGTTCGTTATTTGACGCTTCTTCCGGAAGAATGGACAGCCTCTTGAAATAATCGTTAAATTTGGAGTGATTGTAAAGGTCATTATTTGTAGTTTCTGCTGTCGAATAGCTGCTGTCAGCATCGGAGTTAGGCATTTGAATCGGTACAGGGGACGAATTGGATGAACCGGCAGAGTCGCTTCCTGCAGAGGCGGGGTTAACATATCCCATACGCTTTGCGGCTTTGCTCATCTTAGACTCGTGATGACTCTCCGGGACTGGTATTGAATGATCTTCCAGATACCTTCGAAGGGCTATAACCCAATACTCTTCTTTGACCATACTTGAGGTCATTGGCGTATATGAACGTACTGCTTCGAGCTCTTCCTGATTGATAGGGTTACCAAGTATCTCTAGCACTCGCAGATTCTCGAATTTCGTAATGGACTTCAAACCCCAGATCGAACTCACATTGTTATTTTTCAACGAAAGCACTTTCAGCTGCTGCGACCACAACGGCGATATCTCCTGCGGCAGACATTCGATATTATTGTAGGAAAGATCAAGAATCTCAAGTTTTGGACACTGCATAAGGACAGGCGGTATCTCTTGCAGAATGTTATTATCCAAATCCAAATACCTCAGACTCTTCAAAGTACAGAAATTAGCAGGCAAATGCAGTAGTAAATTCTTCCGAAGTGACAGTCGTTCAACATTTCTCAGTAATTCCACATCCGGCTCCGGTATACTTGTAATATTCAAACCAATCAATTTCACTGTCGATCCACTCGGATCCTGCTGTGACAATCTCTTCGAGATCACATCTCGCAACGCCCGTTCCTTTGGTGGTTTGCTTGTTGTCGCCACCCCGTGGTCCAACGACACTAAACCCGCCTTCGCCTGTACACCCTGATTCTGACCATCACCTAGAATTGGATTCATCGACGACATCACCCCAGTAGCAGCTGCCTCATCGGCTGGTGCTAATCGATCAAAGTTGTAGTCCTTATGCTGCCAGTCTTTATCTAGCTGGTCCAAGTCCGGGTAGCGGCGCCGCTAGCTTAAAGCTTGGCGATGCTAAGCTTAGTTGAACCGATAAGAGTTGCTGATGGAAGTCAAGGTGTTAAGTCGGTTGGAGGTCCATATCGTACGGTTAGGTATATCATGGGTTGGTTTTGGGCAAGTACTGGTGTTAATAGGCCGGCAGCGGGAGTCGCTAAGGATGGTGAAAACGTTTCGTCATGTCCTGTGCAATACAAAAAGTCATCGGATCGATCGGAATGTCCGGTAATGCACGATTCTGGATCTGGTAATGAGCTTAATCCGATGAATAACATGCCTGCTTTCATTTCTGCGAAGAAGCAGCCCGGACAGAAGTTGAATCTGCCCACGGATCGAACCGTTTCGAGTATACCCAAGGGCGAAGACGGGGAGACGAACTGGGAGTATCCTTCGCCTCAGCAAATGTACAATGCCATGGTACGGAAGGGTAAGATCGATCCCAACACCGGGGAAGAAATTCCCGAAGATGCAGTTGAGTCGATGGTGTTTGTTCACAACTTTCTGAATGAGGGGTGTTGGCAGGAAGTTTTACAGTGGGAGCAGCCATACACGGAGCAGACCAGTGTTCCTCCGAAGCTACTAAAATTTATGGGCAGGCCCAATGAACTTTCGCCCCGTGCAAGATTCTATCAAGCGCTTGGCCAGATCTTTCCAAACCATTTTTCGCGAGAACCGCCGTTCGATAGGCACGATTGGACGGTTTTGAGGGCTGATCCAATGTCTGCAGATCCGGAATTTCCTGGGTTTAGGAAGGTGCGCTATGTCATTGATTTTTATGGCGGACCAGATGACGAAGACGGGCTACCAACGTTTAACTTGGACGTTCGACCAGCGTTAGACAATTTTTCCAACGCCAGAGATAGGTTTGTTCATTACACAAAGCCTATATTTGAGGAGTATTTTGGCAAGAAATAACCTATACAACTGCAGCAGCCTTCATATTCCTCCCCATTTTTCCTCGCTTGCTTGAAATGTGTTCATTGTTTCTCGATCAGTAGTATTGCATGAATACATTCTCTATATACATGGTGAGACGTTATTATTGTATGATTGCCTATGAGATTTATTCGCCTATTTTTACATTTGCCTTGCGTAACGTTTCGATATCCCGTGCGTTAGGGCTAAAATTCTTGATCGATCCCATATCCTTCAGGAAAAGATCAACAAACTGTTGTTGAAGGGGATTAAATTTTCCCGAGTTTTCCTTTGCAACTAGCGCTAATGAATGTAAAATCTTGGCGATTGCTTGATATGTTAATTCGAGATTGACTTTGGAAGCAAAAGTATAGTACGTGGAAACTTTGAGCAGAAAGCTAGGGTCCCGTTCGGTAATAGCAAGCTCACTGAAACCGCAGATCAATGGTTCTAGTACAAACCTGTCTACCTTCTTCGAATGAGTCTTAAAGTCCTCCAGAAAGTTTTTGAAGATTTGTTCGGCTTTCTCGTAACTTCCGCCTGGCTTGGTAAACTCTGCGTCAATAAAGGCACCATACTTCCTGGTGTCTAGAGGCTCCTTCACTTGAGGAAATAACTTGTGGATAGGCTCTATCGATGGCACTAGGCGAATGAAATTTTCAATAATTGCATTCACCTTCAAAACGTTCTTCTTACTTTGAAAGATACTTTTGAGGAAATCAAATGATTCCTTATCGGATGCATAATGGTAGTTTGCCCACATTCTAATGGCCAGAGTTTCAACATTTGGTCTTTTCTGCAAGTCTAGGTCTTCTTTTTTGGCAAATTGAGCAGCAAAGAAAGAGTCGAATTTCTCGTTAGAGACGTTATCCTTTAGCATCTTCGACAGTATGGCATTGATCAAGTCAATCGACTTGATATCAGCAGGTATTTTTTCAGCTATTTCGTCAAATTTGGTTTTGTTGGTATCTTTCAAGACCGCATTTAGATACGATTCTATCACGAGAGGATCTTTCTTCAGTTCTTCTGATATTTCTTGATCCCAAATGTTCTGCAGGGCTCCAAAGTTCTTTGACACCCCGAGAGCTCGGATCAAGAATGCGTATGATGAAGCCGATGGACCAGCTGGTTTGATGAGACTATTCCAGATTGCCAAGATTCGGTCTAGTCTAACGTTTCTTGTGCTAGCAGGCAAGGTTGCTACGGCAATCAGTAGCATATTCTTCAGCGAAGAGGAGTCCAAAGCCTTATTTTCGTTAAATATCTTGACTGCACCAGCTGCATTGTTACAGAGCAGAAATTTCTCCATAAACTTGGCAATTATTTCTGGATCCACAGAGCCTCCGCGGTACTGATTGTACAGGTCCTGCAAGTGGTGAAACTGTAAAGTGTCGTCCAACTGTCTTAGGAACGATTCTTTATCAGAGTTCACATACTGGTGAAACAAAGATTTGGCATTTTCTGTCAACTGCTCCTTCTTTTCACCTTGGAACAGCGAATTGCTTAAAAATCTTATCTTGTTGAAAGGTATTCTTTGGCCTGAACTCTGATCCACTTGCAGAATTTGACATAACATCTCGAGGTCAGGTTTGACTTCGGGAAGCATGAGATACGCTATAGTTGCCAATGCTATGTTATTCTGATGAGAATCGTTGTTACCATTGCGGTTGTTGAACGATCGAGATACAGCATTTGGGTTCTCTGCTATCGTTTCCAAATACTTGACCCACAGCGCAATTACATCCTGCGGCGATGCGTGAAGCAACAAGTGTCTCAAAACAATCTCGAAATGAGGAGATCTGGCCACTTTATAGTCACACAGGGTATTGAGGATCTGGTAAGGATCTACATGTGCTTCCTTATCTGTCGCAGATTTTTTCAGAAATTGTGCCAGCGGAACGTTCAAACCAAACGATCTCTGCAAAGTGGTTGGATCAGTCATTTCATTTGAGAATTTTTCGAGATGATCCTTCAATGAAGAATACACTTCATTAGTATCGCCCGACGCTAGTTGCTCGCTGAGCTCCTGTCCCAGTTTCGAAACGGGATGCACATAGGTTGATTGATACCGTGACAATAACGGCAATCTCAACCGACAAATACTCCTACGAGAAAGCATCGCTGTATACAATGTTCTCCAGGTGTCTGTCGTCTAGCCCATCATGATAATTTTTCACTATGTCAGTAGCCAATGCCAAGATATCATACAATAAATCACAGATCACGTGATATAGCTATGATATAGCCTCCAGAAAGCTCCATCGCTGTCGCCCTCTGCATTGGCCAGTTTCACCGAAGGAACCGCTCAGTATCGGCAGTCAGCCGACGTGTTCAGCTTTCTCTTGCAAAGTCCCAATTGGACTCGTGACACGACCGCGCGGCGCTACCATACAACTTCTCAACTATCTCTATCGGCTACCACCGGTCAGATCAAGAATCCGGTCCAGAAGGGTACCGTGAGGGCAGCGGCAGCACAAGCTACAAGCCACTATCACTGCCACGGGTTTCAGCTGCTACTCCTTTACGTTCCCGCATTTTCCCAGCCCACCATCCCAGTAATGTACCGTCAATCGGCCTCAGCGCCCCCTTTGACAGCCTATCGTAGGGCTAAATGCTTGCCTCAGTAGATGCCCAGAAATCGCAAAATTTGCACTTTTTCCCTAAATAGGAAAAACGTCAAATCTTGTGCCCTATTCCTTCCAGTAATTTCTCCTCGCATCCGCTTCGTGGATTAGGGCTCGACAAAGCTGGTTTCAGCATGGCAGACACGGGAAATTGGCGTATCTCGGCATACAAATTTTTACCCGTAAGAGTAACTATACGGTGAGATGGTAGAGCACACCGTTCAAATGAGGATGGATTACGATCTTGCTGTACTAGAGCCTCATGCCTCTGTCTGTCGGTTGAAAAAAAAATTTTTTTTCAGTAAATCAGGTTGTAATTAATCTAAGGCCCGCTGGGCCCACATCGGCCCTTTGATAATCCTTGATTTGCTATATATTCCTTGGCTTCAGATAAAGGAGCTTAAAGGGTCTTTCACAAGTCTTGGCTATTTCGATTACTTTGCAAGGTGGGAGCCGGTTAATATGAGTCATGTCAAGGATGTAGCTGGAGCGGTTGATCTAGGGCATATGTGCCATGTGAGGAGGAATGTGGCTCATCGGAAGTCGCAGGAGGCTAACTTGGTGGCAAGAGAGGCTGCTTGCCACGAGTTCTGCGTGATGGAATACAGTAATCAGTTGCTGAACCATTTGATTCGATTAGAGAGAGATAACACTGTGCACGTGACCGCAAGGCCAAGCTTATCGACATTCCAATCACAACCGCAGATCAACCATAAGATGAGGTTCCTAATCTTTGACTTTCTCATGTGCTGCCACACTAGATTGGGACTCTCTAGCTCCACGCTATTCCTGTGTTACAACATCTTGGACAGATATACTTCGAAATATATTGTCAAGAGTTGCAACTATCAGCTTTTAGCATTGACTGCTCTGTGGATTAGTTCGAAGTTCTGGGACTCGAAAAATAGAATTGCCCCCTTGAAGTTGTTGGTGAAACTATGCTGCAAGCATTATTCGCCCCAACAGTTCAAGGAGATGGAGCTACATTTGTCAAAGTCACTGAACTGGACTTTATGTCAATTCGCCACGCACGATTCGTTCATCGATCTGCTGTTGTTCCTCAAGAACGACACGAAGGTCCCCTCAACAGTTTTGCTGGATAATAAGTTGAGCCTGGATCGGATCAAGTTTGGTGCGACGATGTTATGCGAATTGGCTTGTTTTGACATAGAGCTATCGTTCAAATGCTCCGCTTCCCAGATCGTTTTGGCTGCAATCACGCTAACTACCTTAGCTTTGAAATTCGAAGAATTCAACCAGTGGGAAGAATTCAACTCGAAGAGTAACGATGCAGGTTTAGTCAAAGTTTGCCACTCGCTACTGGCATTGGCTGTACGAGAAGATTCTTTGCCATCGAGCTTCAAATTAAAATACATCAATGAGAGTAAGATCGCCTGCGATAAGATTTTGAAGGCTCTGCAGAACTACTTTATTCAGCTGCAAGTGGAGCAATTCTACCAATCTCAGGAGTTTAAGAACGTTGCTCCCACGTCATATGAAAAACGTAATGATTATAATGAACGTATCCAAGACGACATCGATGGGAGAGCTCACGCCACGGCAAATTCAACGAATCATTCATTTGCATCAAATCCTTCCATAGCATCGTCCCATTCGGCAGTGACTCCTCCGTCTAGGACTTCGTCTTCTGCATCACCCTTTGCATCGCCGTTTATGGCTCATGATTTTATTAGCTCTCCGGACTCCTTACCAACGCCCTTCTACGATAAAAACATGCCATTTTTCAACAGAACACAAGCATCAAATACAACACTGCTGCCGCTAACACCGACTACACCAACGCTTTTAAAGAACAAGGTGGCTGCTATCAAGAGAACATCTATGCCGTTGCCGACGCGTAACCCATCGCACCAGCTGGCACGCTCTAATACCGACGAAACACAAAGTTTTATGAAGGGCCATAGAAAAAGAGCTTCGTCCAGCATGGATATAGATTTTTTCGAAGATGAAGTCGCCATCAAGCGCTAATCCGCATCCTAACAATATCTAACGATACATAATTGTTCTTACCAACAGACACTACATTACAAGAAAGACGGCAGCCACCCGAGAGCAAACGTTCTATGCGAAAAGCACAATGGTTTGCAACGCTTCAGATGCAATCAGGGGAAACTGCCAGCGCAGGGGAGGGCGCAGACCTGATTTTGAATCGTCGATTTCCTTTCTGGCTCATTCCAGAGTTCATCGAGCAAATGGCTGGTTTCAGTCTTGGCAAATTCTTTTCTATTTTTGCCCGTTGGGATGGAAACCAAAAAGCTTGCCTATAGAACATCTATTCCTAATTAGGTAATTATTGAAATATTCAGCGTGCCTTCGGAATTCGAAAGAAATTCCTTTTTTTTCCCTACCTAGTGACGAAAAAAAGAGGCCGTGTGATTATCAAAGAGCAGTGTTCCTCATAGTTGATGCGAATCAGATGAAAAGGTCCAAGAATTCTAAGCCCCAAAGTAGGTCTAAAATAGCGGCAGGACTGGATGAGAAGCTCTGCTTGTCCTACGAGGGATACACACCGCCTGAGCCGCATACTGAGATTGATATCGTTAAGGTTCCCGAAACTGAAGATGAAATAAGACGATTTTTCGAGTCCTACGTAGTCAAGAGAAAACCGTGCAAGATTGTTGGCATTCCAGATGACATTTCTGTTCTGACAAAATTGAAGCCATCAAACATTCAGGATGTTCTCCCACCGGAGGAGATTCTGACCATTGAGAAGAAAAATGAAGGTGGTTTCGGTAGCGGCGCTACTCGTCTAAAAATGTCGCTTGGCCAGTTCTTGGATAAGTTATTGAATGAGGGAGAGGAAGATTTATATCTAACCACGCAGTATTTCGAAGACGATCCAAACAATGGGGATTATTCTACCGATGAGGAAGAGAAAGACCAAGTCTTGGAGGACAATTCCGATGCTGGCTCAATAACGTTCAATGACTTGCACGACGATTTTGATGAGCTGCAAGAGGGAGAATCTTGCGGGGCTGATAGTGATCAAAACGATTCTCTGGAAGAACAAGAATTACGGATTAAAGAACTTTATCAACCTCCGATGTCCAATTTGCTCGATAATCTACCTGAGACACCCAAGTTTCTGCATTATCTCATACCACAGCAAATAAATCTCTGGATCGGTGCTGCTAAACCGCAGAATGCCGAAGCTGAGGATGACACGTGGCTCTCCAACTTCGATCCCAGCGACTCGAAGGGCCGATTGGGTCTGGGCAGGAACATTCCCGGCGGTGGGTCATCATCGGGACTGCATCACGATCATGCAGACAATCTATACGTTCCTATCGCGGGTCATAAGCGATTCACCTTGTTTGCGCCTTGCGATGCTGCTAAGATGTACACCGTTGGAACCATCCGCCACTTGTTCGCATCTGGTGTTATTGATTATGTTGCCGACAGCCATGCTCCTCTATGGCGCCAGCTCCGCGACGATGGGGCTATAACAGCTGAAGTTTACAGAGCTCTACTTGATTCCGACACGTTGGATCCCAAGACGAAAAAGCAGTACGAAGATTTCGTGAGCGCCGACGTGCAGCAACAGTTGGAAGCAGCACGCCACAAGCAAGATCGCCTTGACCCTCCCTCTTTTTCCGCCATTCCGCCCTGTGTGGTCCACTTGGAAGACATCAAAAATAACAAGGTCAAGGATTCCATTACTGCATGTAGCGAAAAGAAATGGCCACGATTCTTCAACGCTCATAGAATTACGGTGGACTTGAAGCCGGGCGAGATGCTCTACTTGCCAACCGGCTGGTTCCACGAAGTCACCTCCTATGGTGACAATGACAAGAAGGACAAAAACGTGCACGTTGCAGCGAACTACTGGTTCATACCACCGACAGGACGCGACATTAGCAATCTGTACCTGGACAGCTACTGGCCAAACGACTATGCTATTACGCAGAGAGCACTCAAGAGTATGCGCAGACATGTGTGACTGTCAAACCGTTGTCATTGTGGTGTATGGGTTTGCGACAAGATCCAGCAAAATCCGTACACCCACATTAACGATTTGCAACGGGCCCTAAATAGAGCTTCACAAAGTCAAAACGACACATGACGTAGCATTTTGACTCTACGGCTTTACTGTGGAAATGTACTTTTTTTTTGTCTTGAATTTTTTTTTTTAAAAGAATCGAGAACCCAAGCGACGCAACTTTCTTTTGCCCATCGCTTGGGTTGAAATATTTCAAATCTTTTCAAAGTTATTCACAAGATTCTCATCTCATCGTATTCTATCTCGCGGCTCATTCTCTTATCCCGCATTTATTTCCCGTATCTTTTTTCTTATCATGATTATTTTTTAGTCATCTCTTAGTCTTAATATTTCTTATCAGGATTTCCTTTCGTTAATATTTAATTGACTTTTCTTTCAAGTTCGAAAGGATAGTTTTGTTATATATCCAGATTCCATACCGGGTGAGGGAATCGGTCTCAATTAATCCCTTCACTGGAATTATTACAGCCGAATTGGTGGAGGTTTTAATTAATTTTTCCAACCATTAAGGTTTTTTTTTCTTACTCCGATCTTTATTTTATTATAATGGCATTAACCAATCCAAGACCTCTTCAGATTCCTGCCTTGCAGAACGAGATATTGCATAATACTGCGTCGCCAGTGTTTCAAGCTAGCTCTTTGGTCTTCAATCCTAAGAATGGTGGTAGTGGGTTTCCTAATACTCCGTCGTCTGAGGCATCGCCCAGCGATACGGGCAAAGTTAGGAAGGAAGGTTCTCTCACTCCAAAGAAGGATTCACTCACTTTAGAAATATCAAAGATTATTCCAGTCACAGGCGAGAGACCTATGCCTAAGGATAGAACCGCGCCGCTCGATGACGATGTTCTCTATGCGGTGTTTGTCATATTATGGGAAAAGGATCCAGAGTTGCAGGGTATGACGGTGAAACAGTTATCGGATCATCTGCTGGAGAAGCATCCCGAAATGTCGAATTTGTCGACGAAGTTATCGAATCTAATCTCTGCTAAGCTAAATGCGTACGTCAAAAAGCTGGAGAAGGGCGAAAAGACGTTGACGTATGCTCTGTCAAGAGAATGGTCAAATTCGTCACCTAGAAGAATGGTATACGTCTACAGAGGTATTCTTTCGCCAGATTACAAGAAACATGCTTATGCCGCTGCTGTCCATATGAAACAGCAGCAAGGCTCAAAGGACGGGAAAAATGCGTTAGATGGCGATCTGAAGCGAAGTAATACAGGGTTCTCAGACATAGGTCCAGACGGCAACAAGCAGGCCAACGGGGCCGTTAACCTGGGATTCTCAGTGAGCCCTGAATTTAAGATCCCATACGCTACATCTCCCGTGTCAGCTATTCTAACGCCGACCTCCACTGGGGACGGTTCCACGAGCGATAATTTAACAGATAAGAAGAGATCGCGTCTGAACAGCGAAGTCACAGAAAATCCCAAGAAAGCTAAGATCGACAACAGTGATCAACATACTGAATCCAGCAAGACAGATCATAACCCTGCTGGAACATACATAACAGCGGCCGCTGCTGCACCCAGACTTTCAAAATTCTCTTCCAAGAACTTTAAAGGAAACTCACAAAATTCTGCCAGTATCGTGGCCGCTATCCATAAAGTCTTTCTCACACAGACTCCAATTGATCCAAGACCGGTAGCGACTACTTCGCCTAAGGATCAACCTTACGACCATCATTTTGGCTCATGGATAAAAACTGTCAGGGAAGGTTTTCTAAGTCACGATATCGAGTCTCCCGAGAACCTGTCAATGGAAGAGCTGGAGTGCATATTCGACTCGTAATGAACGCTTTAATGACACTCTTCTTGCAGGAATCGAAGGAATCGGATTTTTCAGGTTTTTTATTTTTTTTTTTTTTCTGGTATTATCATCATCTGGTTTAATGGGTTAGAAAGGGCATCATCGTAGTTCATACTGCAATACATAATAATGTTTGTAACGATTACCCTGGGCCAATTGGGCTTCATGAACGCTTTGTTGACTCTTCTTACTTTAATATATTCTTTTATATTTAATTATTTACTGACACTTTGACCTGGAAAGGCGACAGCCTAAGAAGCGATAAAAAAACGACGACGGGCGCGGGGACAGGGCATCGCCAATAATAATAGTTATAGGTGGCAGAGTTGTTAGTATCTTATTCAGCTCATCTTATAGCTCTCTGCCAGGTGTAAGGATAGTACGTTATGATCAGAAACGTCGGAAAGAAGGCTGCAAGAACTAAATTAAGACCAGCTTTGAGAGCTTTGTCAAAGAACAGAGGTCTTAGTACTTTGCTAATTAGAAACTCGGGAGTCCAAGACCACTATCGTATAGGTTCATGGTTGGGTAGGAGGCCTCAGTCCACGGAAGTTTCATTCGACAAATTGAGCCCGGAGGAACAGAATATTCTCAAGTCGGAAAGGGCAGTAGACAAGGTTGATGTATGTATTGTAGGTGGTGGTCCTGCTGGGCTTGCTACTGCTATCAGACTGAAACAATTAGACAACGAAGAGGGCAATGGACAACTAAGAGTTGTTGTTCTTGAGAAAGGTGCTGATATTGGGTCCCATATCGTCTCTGGGGTGATTATGGACCCTCGTGCTCTTCGGGAACTGTTTCCTGAAAGTGAGTACTATGACGAGAAAGGAGCAGGCATACCGCTGCCTCCAGATATTGTGACAAAGGTTGTTCAGGAGGAATTCAAGTTTCTGATAGGCCAGCGGTGGCTCCCAGTGCCAACTCCATCTCATATGAAGAACGAGGGCAAGACTTATGTTGGTTCCCTGAGCGAGATTACAGCCTTCTTGGGGGGTCAAGCTGAAGAGCTAGGTGTCGAAGTGTATTCTGGAATTGCGGTTTCTGATGTCCTCTATAGCGAAGATGGAAAGTCGGTCGTGGGAGTTGCAACCAAGGACATGGGTATCTCGAAATCAGGCAGACCAAAGGATAACTTTGAAAGAGGTATGGCGTTCAAAGCGAGACAAGTGGTCTTTGCTGAGGGCTGCCATGGCTCTTTGACAAAACAAATTATCAAGAAATTCGATCTTCGTAAGAACGCTCAAAATCAATCGTACGGTTTGGGTCTCAAAGAGGTCTGGGAAGTGAACCCTGAAAAGTTCAGAAAAGGCTTTGTCACTCACACAATGGGATATCCTTTATCGAATAATGTTTACGGTGGTGGTTTTCAGTATCATTTCGGGGAAAACTTAGTGACGGTCGGTTTAGTCGTTGGTTTGGATTATAAGAACCCTTACATATCTCCTTATCAGGAGTTTCAGAAACTGAAGCTACATCCTTACTATAAGCATTTGTTGGAAGGCGGAAAATGTATCTCCTATGCTGCCCGCGCCTTGAATGAAGGCGGTTTACAAGCTGTACCTAAGCTCAACTTTCCTGGTGGTGTGCTTGTTGGTGCTTCTGCTGGCTTTATGAACGTTCCAAAAATCAAGGGCTCTCACACCGCTATGAAATCTGGTATGCTAGCGGCGGAAGAAATGTTCAAAGTTATCTCTAAAATGCCTACTCTGGAGAAACTAGAAGAGCAAGGAATTGAAGAACTCACCGAAAAGCCAATAGATCTCGATACCTATGATGAAGCCTTTAAACAATCCTGGATCTACAAAGAGCTTTATTCTGTAAGAAATGTTAGGCCATCTTTCAACTCCCTCTTAGGCGGAATCGGTGGTATGGCATATTCGGGTTTAGATACATTCATTTTAAAAGGTCGTGTTCCATGGACTTTCAAATTTCATGAGTCTGACGCTTCAGTCACTGAAACCGCCTCTAAACATAAACCAATAGATTATCCCAAGCCAGACGGAACGATTTCCTTTGATATCATGACTTCAGTTTCCAGAACCGGCACAAACCATGACGAGGATGAGCAATGTCATTTGCGCGTTCCAGACCAGGATTTGGACAAACATGCAGAAGCAGCCTATCCAAAATGGAAAGGTATAGAAAATCGATTCTGTCCAGCAGGCGTGTACGAATACATCAAGGACGACAGCGTGCCGCTAGGAGTTAAGTTTCGAATTAATTCGCAGAACTGCATCCATTGTAAGACTTGTGACATCAAGGACCCTACTCAAGATATCAATTGGAATGTCCCAGAAGGTGGTGATGGTCCAAAGTATATCTTGACTTGACGGAAGAAAGATGTTTGTTATTGTAATTACATTATTTATCACTTATTGCACCGTTATTGTGTCCCTAGGAGGATATTAGTATTATGAGCGGGCAAACACTTTGGTCTAGATGATTAGAAATAATATTCTAATGTATGCACAAATTTATCATTGGTTTAACTATAAGCCCAGACATTGAGGATACGGTCTTCGCTTTCCTTCAGCATATCCTTGGCGACGTTCCAATCGTCTTCAGACGCTAGCATCACGAAATCTCCGTCCTCATCCTGATACTTAACCTTATTCACAACACCTGAATGGCTCAGTTTTCGTTGTATGATATGAAGGACATCTTCAACAGTGGAATCAAGCTCTGCGAGAACCGTATAAAAATCGGAATTGTAGGAAATTCGTATTAGTAGCGAAGACCTTGGTATCGAGTTCTTATAATTTTCTGATATGGATCGGTATTCATTATCGTTGGCATAGGAGGTATTGCGCTTAGGTAACATTTCAGAGATGTGCTTCCCCTGAGAACTATTCAAAGATGTTATGCTATTATGCGCATTCCTAAAATTTACCGGAGAAGCAAATGATGACTGATCACCGCTACTAACGCTTCTAAATGACTCACTTCTGGCGTTTCGTACCAGCGATTGCAAACAAGAGCTCCAATTTTCTCGCGTCTCTTCGTTTTTGAATTTCAGTACAAAGTTCCCTTGTTCTTTGACGGATTCCCATGTAATTGTGAGGGAATGATTTTCAAGCGGAATGATTTGATTCAAATTCACTATCATAATGCGTCCTCTTAAATCTAGTTTTGGCTCGCTTACGCCATGCATAGATGCATTAGGACCACTGTGTGAACCTCCCAGGCTGAGTGTCAATGAAGAACCGGAATTGGTTTGTTTTTTCTTTAGAGATAACGAAGCAGATTTCTTTTGAACCACTTCAGAGAAAAGAATTATAATCTTCTCGAAGAGATAGACTTCAAATTCCCGTTCGGGTTCTGTTGTGCCATTTGTTGAAATAAAGACTTTGTCAAAGTAAAGTAACTCACCGAATTTGGCTATGCGGTAACCTTTCCAATTCACGACACGATCGTATAATTTTTTTACCACTTCATGATTCTCAGTTCGTCTTTGGTTTTCATTAATGCTCCTGGCGATACCTTTAGAAATTTCCAGAGCTAGCTCAAGCTCCTTACAACTTCCTGCATCCTGTGAGGCTTGTAGCAGTTCCTTCAACAAAAGAGGGTACCTGCAGAGACGTTGTACAGGTTTGTAAAGGAATGATTGGAGTTCCATCTTATTGCGAATTACGAAGTCCGTCCGCAGCATTTTCTCCAGTTGGTTGGACAGAAAATCTATCGCTGCATTTTGGCCAATGGACCATGGTTCGTAGAGCTTAAAGAAATACTTCGAATGCATGAAAAGTGCTCCTATGCGCTGTTTGGGTGCGTCAATGAGGGCGTTAATCTCCAGAGATACTAAAAACCTTCTTTGGAAATCTATGGCGCCGCTTAGATTTGGGAACAGCATGTAAAGTTCCTCAGAGGTAATCAAATTGCTCTCTAATAATTGCTCTCTGTATCTTTCGAGAATTTCCAGGTCATGTACATATTTCCTTTCAGTGGCAACAAACTCTTTCATAATCTTCGAATATTCCGAATAACATGGCACTTGTTGCAATTCCAATTGGATCTGCTCCTGAATCTTCTCGGCGGTAGAAAAGATTTCGGGCGACGAATTCATCAGAGTAACAATTACGTCTAGGACTTTCATTAGGTCGGTCGTTGAATTCGAAAAAACGTCCGATATCTTGAAAAGCTCCTCGTCATTGAAAGCAAAGTGCTGCTTGCATCCCAGTATAAAATCGTAGATGGATTTCTTGCATATTTTTATATCATCCGATGACACCACTGGTAGTTTAAACTGAGGTTTCAGAGCGTTGAAGATAATGCAAAGCGGAGAACCCTGTTGGAAAAGCTGCGAAAGTTGTGTAACTGGATCGCAATCCATAGAAATCGGCAGTATCCCCATACTGAAAGTCAAAAGTGTATCTTCCATATGAGGGTTGCTCGTACTATTGGTTTGCGACGATGTGTACGTGATGCTGTCGAGCGATATCTCCTCTTTCAAACTAAAATTCGAAATCGAGCTCGTTCTTGCAACATTGTTGGCACCCGGATGGCTATCCCTGCCGCTGTAGGAAGAAGAAATGCTCTGGTGGCCACTAAGCTTCTGTTGCTGCTGTTTTTGAGACAAAAACAGCGACTGCCTCTCGCTCAGCACCTCCGCGGAGGCATACGCCAAGTTCAAATACGGATGTAGCTGTGGTAATCGCTCTAATCTAGTCTTCACATTGGCACAAACGTAGTATAGCGAGTCCAGCTCCGTAACAGAAGCATTCATAACATTAAGCATGGAAGTAGAGTTCGATTGCGAATTTCGCAACGGTAACGATCCGGAAGACATCCAAAGTTGACTTTCAATATAGCCCAATCAGGAGAGCACCGTTCAGCAATGAAAAACCCCCCGGAGAAACGACTAGAGCTCGATATTCAGCTAATATTCCTCCAAATTGGCTTATATAAACAAAGCTTAAGAATGCCTGGTGCCAAAGACCTCGAAGACAACACAACGTAAATAGTGACGTGACAGACGTTATTCAAAGTGTCAGTAATTAAAATACACTGTATATACAATATTTATTGGCTCTTTTTGCCCCAGATGGACCGCTGAGCTCTGTATGTGATCTTGTCGAGGACGGTGCCGACTGCGAGGACGCCGCCGATGCTCGTGATGCAGTTTAGTAGAAACCCTGACCAGGTTTGAGCGTGTTGTTCTTTGTTTATGACTTTTAAAGGCGACATCTCGAAATAGATGAAGAGACCTGGCGATCCACCTCTTGTGTGTAACGTGTTGGGATGATCTTCATCGGCGCCGCCTCTGAGCGGTCTGTCATGGAAGGTAGCGCTGAACTGTGCGGTCTCAACGATTTCATTGTCGAGATATTCGTATCTGGTGGGCACTATCTTGGCAAAATACGAGAATTGATGGAAGTGAGTATCGCGGTCCGGGAACACTTGGCGACCGTCGAGTGGCTGCGTGGAGGCGGCAGCCCCGCGGCCTTCTGCACGCGGAGTGATCGGCACGCCGAAGCTCAGGTGGTTGATGATATGGTTGAAGTTTAGGTGAGGCGTTTTCTGGTAAAGCGAACTATCATGAAAGTGGCCACGGGCGTTTTGGAAGCCTCTGCCGGCGGCGAAATGAATTGTGCCCTGAATTCTGCTCAACTGGGCTTTGCCCTGCACCCTGCAACCTTCTGCCAGCTGCTGATTGACCTTCTCGACGTAGCCTTCGCGCTCACACTGCTCGATATTCTTGCCATCGTAAAATGCCCACTCGGCCTCCAGGTATGCTTTCTTCACGTCATCACACGTTTGGCAGCAAACTCTCTCATTTACGGGCAGCTCGTCGTTTTTACTCTGGTCCTTGGCTCCGTAACATGACCCACAGTAGTTCTCATCGTCAGGAACATAGTCAGGCGACGAATCGCCAGGACGGAACGACGCCGTGGAAATTTCTTTGCCACTGGAATCCAATCTGGTCTTGCTGAACCCCACATCCATGATATCCAACTGCAAGTCCCCGGAACTGTCCATGATGTCCAGGCTAAGCATGTCGCAAGGCATCGAAGGAAACGTCACATCAACCACAAAGTCCAGTTTCAACTGGCGATCCCTATCCACCACCAATTGAGGCCTAGTAACCACTCGACTAAAGTCGTACCATTCACTAATCAACAGAAACAGTGTCAGAACAACACACGACAAAGAGATCAAACCTCCGGTCCTCGTACGTATGCGAACATCCTCTTCTGTCTTTGAAAATGCATCCAAGGACAATAACGTCGACTTCTTGACCATAGCTGGACCTCTCAAAGCTTTCTTTATGCTCTATTCTCGCTGTTCCAGCAATGTTCTACAGCATAGGCTTTTTTATCTGTAAGGCTTAACCTTGACAAGCTTACAACTACAATCAATATTTAAGTCTACAAGCCTCGTAAGAGCCTCCTGCAACCTACGCCGACGTCTTGTGGATGGTCCCATCAGCCTACAAACTTCTTGTCCTCGATGAACCGCACCAGCGTCTTGGAGCCTGATTGTAAGAGTGGGTGACCGACAACGGCCTGTACCCACTTGTTGAGTGCCTGTCGCCTCTCTTCTATGACATCGTCGTTGAAACGGTTGCTTAGTAGTATCTTACCGGGCAGATGTGGAATGGTGACCTTGGGATGGTTGTTATACATAGACAGCTCCTTTATCAGACACTTGCGGAAGAACTCGAAGTCAGAGTAGCGTCTTCTGACCCTGGAGACTCTGGAGTGGAAGCTGGGCAGGTTCGTGCGACAGATGATCTCGTAATCGGTGAACATTCCCCTGGTGTCTGATCCGTTCGGGATGTGTGTCTTTGGGTTTCTCACTTCGACTTCAAGGAAGTTCTCAGGCTCAGCATATATCTCGCTGTAACTGGGATTCTTGTGGGCTTGTGGTAAGGTGCTTTGCTCCGTGGTGCTGAACGATTTAAACTCTCGCATGCCTTGCTGCTCTTATCAGCTTAGACCTTGCAAAGTAGTGATGTATAAGGAACTCGGGCTCTACTGATTGACTTTAACATAGTCAACAGAGACTAAGAGTGATAACATTAGCTGGAGACACTCTTATCGTCGGTTATGGCAGGCTCTGAGGGGGCAGATTTGATAGGTAACCAAGAAGATGGCAGAGCAGAGGTCGTTAACACGATGGAAGGTAACGACGAGGAGGACATGGATGTATTCCGTAACGTGGGGCAGGGTTTGATCGGCCACTACAGGGAGATCATGATCCAGTACTGGCAGGAGCTCATCAACGAGATAGAATCGACGAACGAACCGGATTCGCAGCACCAGGACGATTTTAAGTCTCACTCGCTGCCCCTAGCCAGGATAAAGAAAGTAATGAAGACAGACGAGGACGTGAGAATGATCAGCGCAGAGGCACCGATTCTCTTTGCCAAGGCCTGCGAGATCTTCATCACTGAGCTAACCATGCGGGCCTGGTGCGTGGCAGAGGAGAACAAGAGACGTACCCTGCAGAAGGCAGACATTGGCGAGGCACTACAGAAGAGTGACATGTTCGATTTCCTGATAGACATTGTCCCACGCCATCTGCAGCAGTAGAATCGCCGCAGCGGCGCGGTCAGCTTCAGCTACGCTGAAAGAACAAAGTCTTCGCATCGGAGCACTGGGGGCGCATCCCAGCGCTACCTGGCAGGTTCATGGACGACCAATAGCCTCCAAAACAGTCATTTAAAGCCCAATAAGCTCTCTTTATATGTATTCAGATGTAGTCACGTGCTAATTTCTTGTTAGATTGATCTAGTAAGGCAGTGAAAAGTTGTCAAACATCGGGAACTTCTAGAGATTGCAAGAATATAGCAGGGCATTGAAGGATTTGATCGGTTTGTTGGGCGTTTGAAGGATGTCACTGTCTGAGATGGATCAATTGTACCAGGCCCAGAAGCTGGCTATGGAAAATAGCCCTGAGCAAATGCTCCCTAAAGTGTTGGAGACAGCAGCTTCTTTGTATATATCTGAGGGAACAGCCCCAACGTTGAAAAGGGAGCTGGCCCGATTTACTGCACGATTACTGCTTGATGTGATTACTCACGACAGTATCGCGTCTGCTCAGAAACCATTTATCGCATCTCAGCATTTGGATTGTCTGTGGTCTATAAGTCGCAATGTGAAAGACTTGATAGCGTATAAGTATTCAGTCTTGGCATTTTCTGCGTGTTATCCATTGTTATTTGACTTGGTAGCCAAGACGTCAAATCAGGAAATGTGGAATGTCATGCAAGAAATGAGAAGTTTTATCGCATCGAACTGGAACACCACATATCCGTTGGAGCTCTCGGGTACTGAAAACGATCCTTTTCTCAGTGCTAGGAAGAATATAGGCTGCAGACTCGCGACAGCCAAGTTTTTATCACAGATTATTATCGTTCACACTTCAAGAAATGGTAACAACGTGAAGGCTGGTTCCGTCAGCATCTCCTCTGTCCCAGATAGTCATCCAGTCATCTCAAACAAGCCACAACTGGAATCTGAAGCGAAAAAATTCTTAGACCTCTTGCTCAACTATCTAATCGAGGAACCCATGATGGTCAGCTCGGTTTTCAATGGAGTTCTTAATTGCCTTGCCTTTATCATGAAACAGAGACCTCAAGCTACTATGAGGATCCTATCAGGTCTGCTTAAATTCAATGTGGATGCGAAATATCAAGCTGACGACGTATCAGTGTTGAACTATAGAATGAGCAAGAGATTTGTTGAACGTTGCTATAAGAATTTTGTTCAATTCGGTTTAAAATCACAGCTAATCAAGAGTAGTGGACAAATGGCTTCTCAGCAGATGAAACTATCCAAGATTTCACAAACTCTTCATGTTATCGGTGAAGAAACAAAGAGTAAAGGTATCTTAAACTTTGATGCGGACCAGGTCGAGAATAAAATCACTAGTAAAGAAAAGCAAAAATACCTGGCTCTGAAGAGGAAGCAAGTTACTGCCAAGTTGAACAGAAACGCTGTCCCACCTATGATGAGTCCACCAGCTGGCGCTGCTTCATCTACCCCGCAACCAGGCAACAGTGCTTCGCCGCCCGTTGAAGAGTTACCTGTAGATCCAACTGCACAAATGTTACTAGACCTCCAGAGGTACACAATGTCTAAGAACAATATTGCCGGTTTTTTCAACAATTCGCCTATAGCTATCGATACTTCATACTGTGCCATCTATTCACTGATGAATAGCAAAAATTCCGAACAGGACGTCTCAAAGCTGCCGCAAGATATTATGATCAAGCTCTGCAGCGAGGCGTTCTACTCTACAGATACCACTAAGATGATTTCCGGGCTATCTATTGTCGCCTCCAGGTACACTGACCTGATGAATAAGGTGTCACAGTTGCAACAGCAACAGCAGCAACAAGAGACTGGCACCAAGCGGAAAGTAGAAGAAGAAGATGAAGCATTAGACTCGAAGAGAATCAAAAAGGAGGATGAAGTTGAACTTTCAGCAGACAACGAAGGTAAACTCGAAGATGAGTATGATGACGACACCGCCAAGGATCAGAAATATACCGAGATTGACCTCATCAAACCGGAGCCGATGACCGACGAGGAAAAGATGAAACATCTCGAACGAATTGTCCAACATATCATGGACGTGAGCAAAAACGACGAGTCCTCAGAGATAAACACGGCACTTGTCAAGGGCCAGGGTCCCCTGCAAAAAGTCAAGCTACTTCAGTGGAGCAACAAAGAATCCTGGCTTCATATCTTGACCAGGCTCTGTACAAGAGGCGTCAGCCATCAAGACAACATGAGTAACTTCATTCGACAAACGCTGTACGACTACTTCATGGACGATTTCAACGGCCGAATCGGGATGGCACTAGAGTGGCTGGGCGAGGAATGGTACTACGAGTCCATAACAAACGAACAATCTAACAAATACCCCAACTACGACCATTGGTCCTCGAAATTTCTGGACGGTCTGATTCCCTTCCTCGAGAACCAACATAGAAGAATCTTCATAAGACTGATGAGCGAGTTACCCAGAATCGAGCAACTGCACATAGACAAGGTAAGGCCCATTTGTCTCGACCCCGCGCGAAGCTCGCTCGGTTTCCAAACGTTAAAGTTTCTCGTCATGTTCAGGCCTCCGGTGAAGCCAATGGTCAAGACGCTTTTAGAGCAAATCATGCAAGAGGATTCTACGGTCGTCGAGCATTGTAATGCGATCTTAACCAAGTTCTACCAATGAACTGACCATCTTCAGATATATATACTGGATCATTGTATAGTAATTAGTATTGGTGATGAGCTGAAGACCCTTACACCACGCTGTTAGAATTTTTCATCGAAAATTTTCTGACTGCTTTAAGCGTTGATATAAGCTTATTAGCTTCAGTGACGAGTTCGAGAAGATATAGAAGTGGTTCTTTTAGCTTCGTTTGAGGGACCTTTTTGGGCTTGAAGCTGTGAATTCATGATTACCATGAATAATGCATTTGAGGATTTTGGATCCGGAAGTCAATCGCCATATAACTTGGGAAGAGGTGCGCATCCTGGGGCAGTTCTGCTGTCGCCGCAATCGAGTGCCATGAATTTGAGTAATAGTGCGGCCAGTACAGGAATTCTTTCACCTCAATTGACGTCTCAGTCGCACGGTTTGTCTTTTGACGAAATTTTGGACCGGCAATCTGCGCTTTTAGATCCGTCCGCTCAACATTCACATCAGCAGTCATCAATGCAACAGTCGGGTCCCCTTCCCACATCATCATCAGCAGCCGGTTCTGCTGTGTTGTCGCCCATGATACGATCACCATCTCGCACTCCAGCAAATATTCCAGCTTCTTCCATGTTTTTAGAATCATTCAGCAGACCGTCGAGTAGTAGCATGCTGGGGATGCATAATCGCTCGAAATCGTGTAACAAAGAACAGGCTCAGGGGAAACAACAGCCTCAGAGCGCGGGATCGAAGCCATTGCAGCAGAGGTCTGCGGAACCAAATCCCGTGGTGAACTTTACTCAAGATATCAATCAGCTGTGCTCTTGGATGTCGATGTTGAGCAGTTCCCAGCAGAATACCGTTATGGATAACCTTCTGTCAACGTTGAACGAGGATGTGCTTCAATACACGAAATTAAAGCTCGATAGTTTGATCAACAGTGGTTACCTGTCGCCGCAGATTCCTGCGATTGCCTCCCCCGTCCCCAACAGAGACGCATACCCCATTACGAATCTAGACTCTGTGTTCTCTAATGGCAAGTTAGATAATGATACCAAGGCTAACGACCGCATCGAGCCTATGGTCGACTCGGCGATGTACCAAAAATGGTCGCCGCAGCCAACGTCCGCGACTCAACCGATTTACGATTATATCAAGGATATGAATCAGAGACCCAAATCTGCAGATCCTCACGTTTCGAGAATGAACATGAATCTCAAGAAAGGAGCCACTAGCAGCCACGGCTACACCACAAACAATGGTTATTATTTCATGTCTGGAAAGAGCAGAGCTACTACCAGTGATTTTGAAACCAACAATAGCCAAAATTTCTATGGTGGCAATCGTTCTCAAAATGGAGCTTCTTCGCATGCAAGCTCTCATTCTCAGTCTCCCGATCGCTCGGCTAGCGGCACTGCAAGTATCACTCCAACGGCGAGCGCGGCCACGAATCCATCCGCAAACTCGCCTGGTGTATCCAACGGCAGCGGGCACGGCTCTTCGATGAACCCAAGAACTTTGACAGATCCTCGCCTTCTATCAAACATTCCCATGTGGCTAAAAGCGTTGCGATTGCACAAGTACTCCGACGCATTGAGTTCCAAGAAATGGGACGAGATGATTTACCTGGATGACGAAACCCTAGAGAAGATTGGTATCAGTGCGCTCGGTGCGCGTAGAAAGCTACTCAAGGCTTTCGCGATAGTAAAAGATCATAAAGAGCAGGGTTTAATTGATCAAACCGCTTATGTATAAAATACACATCCTCGAGATGCACTTTTATCTGTTCGCACATATGCATATAATATATATTGAGCCCGGAATGCGCAGTAGGTGGATTTCTCCATGCGAATGACTGATAGCAAGTGGGCATAGCCCGTTCCAAAGAACCGTTACAGTTTTTCCAGCCAAAATTTTTTGTTTGACCGGACGTTGTCTATCAGGAAGCTCAGTTCTGGGAATTTCTGGCAAAACTCTTCGAAAAACTGCTCGGCAAACGTATCGATAAAGAAGATCTGGCCTGCCGGTATGCAGGGATACTTCTCAACCAGCTCATCGGGCGACAGCTCTGCATATGCAACTCCAACTTCATCGTCCACGTGACGCGGCACGCTACCGGCGCTCTCACCCGCCTTGTACTCCTCCAGCAGCGAGCAGTCTCTAAACTCGAGCGTTATCAGATACGCCCATTGCGCAGAGATCGCCAGCGGTCTCGTCACGTTCGAGATATCCGCTGCCTTGATGATCAGTGACGTGAGCGTCCGCACATTATCGATCCTACGATTCTCCTTCAACTTGTCCACATACTCTGCATGCCTTGCCATATCCGTAGCCAGAATCGCATCCGCGATCAGATCGTAACCGCTGCTCCGGCTCAACCCCAGCAGTTGCGGCCACTGGCTACTAAGCAGCTCTTGGAACAGTTCCCTGTGCATATTCTCCAGCACAGACTCGCGGTACCGCTGCGCCACGGGCGCGCGGTACCGCTCCAACAGCCCATTGTTGGACCCTGGATGCCCGATGTCGTGGCCGATCGCGGCCACCGACAGCAGCAGCGCCTGCACGGGCTGCTGCACGACACTATCGCAGAGCCGCCACGTCGCCTGCATCACGTCCACCGCGTGCCGAAAGTTGTGGAACTGGTTCACCTGGTGGTACGACGCTTCGAGCGTGAACAGAAACAGCAACAGACGGTTGTCTGCAAGCGCCACTCCCGCGTCGGCGGCTAGCTTGCGCAGCAGCACAAACGCACACCACAGCAGCTCGCTGCCGCGCAGACTGTGCGGCTCGAAGCTCCACGTAGAGAGTAGCCGCCAGCACCGCGGCTCGTCGCACCGCGCCAGCGACACAAAGTCGATTGCCGATACCGCCCTCGGCACCGTTGGGGTGGCGGCACCGCTTGCGTTGCCGAGGGTGGCGGCTCCCGCCGCCAACTGCCTTGCAATCGAGTACACGCGATCCCCGCAGCCGTGGTACATCCAGTGCGCCATGCGCCGGACCCGGTCGCGGCACAGCGCGGCCTGCGCGGGCAGCTGCTGCAGCAGCGCCCGCAGCCGCGGTGTCGCCACGCCCTGCTCGACGGCCACCAGGTTGAGCACGGGCAACAGCGCCCGGAACGTCGCCTCGAGCTCCGCGGACTCGGCGGCACCGCCCGCGTGCACCACCACGGACACGCCCTCCTCGTGACTGCGACCGGACAGCCGGTCGCTGTACAACCGCACAAACAGCGCGGTCACATCGGGCACCGCGACTTGGCGATCGCACACGCGGGCGAGCGCCTCGGTCAACTCCGCACGATCGACTTTGCCGACCACAAAAACGGTACTCATCTTTGCCCGCCTCTGAGCTCTCTTGCTGCGTTTGACCTCCAATCGCCATCGCTTTCTCGCTGTGCTCGCGCGCTTCTTTTTCGCTGGTGGAGGAAGGTTGACTTCTGCGCGGGGAGAGGCTGACTCCTGGGGGCCGGAGGCTGACTCCTGCAGGGGTGGGAGTATATAAAGCGGGAGGGAGAGGTGGGACTGGACAGTAAGCGCTGGGAGTGTGAGTGATGTTCGCAGTGGCAAGAGGGAGCGCGCGTTGCGCGCTGCGGGCGTTTGCGAGAGCTCAGTCGTCGAATGCGCTGACCAAGACGGCGGTGCCGTTTACGTACTCGCAGACGGGACCGTCTGCGGTGCTGTACACGCGGCAGCACGAGTGGATTGCCGCTCACCAGGACGGCACAGCGTTTGTAGGGATCACCAAGTACGCGGCAGACGCGCTGGGCGACGCCACGTACGTGGAGCTGCCCGAGACGGGCAGCTCCGTCGAACGCGGCGAGCCGCTCGGGTCGGTCGAGTCGGTAAAGTCTGCTTCGGAGATCTACCAGCCGGTAGGCGGCGAAGTCGTCGAGGCGAACGCGGCGCTCGAAGATCAGCCGCAGCTGATCAACGCGGACCCTATGGGTGACGGTTGGATCGCAAAAGTAAAGATCAGCGATGCAAACGAGTTGCAAAGCGCAGAGCTGCTCTCACTAGAAGCGTACGAGCAATCGCTCAAGGAGGACCACGAGTAGGTAGTTACATATCTATTTAGAAGTACGTGCTTTCTGCTCTTGGTTCGTGCGCGTGATCAGCTGGAGCGCGTGGACCCTGTTGGGACTCAGCTCATCGGCCAGCACGCCGTACACGAGACGGTGTCTGGCAGGCAGGTTCATGCCGCTGAAGGCGTCCGTTGCGAGTTCGAGTCTGAAATGGGATTCGATGCGGTTGGCAGAGTCTGCGATCCCGTGGTGTCCCGCGTGCTTGTACGAGTCGTTAAATAGGGCAAAGTGCGAAAGGTCCGGGAACCGGGCGCGGATCTTGCTGGTGATGCTTTGGGCAATTGGTCCGCTGGTACTGCGGTCGGGCGCGGTGGACATGCTCATGCGGGTTGCTAGCCGGCGTAGCATCGGTTGTCTTGTTGTTCTGGTAGTATAGGCCCTCCACTAAGAGTGAAAAATTCATGAGCGCGGGGGGTCTAAGACAGACAAAAAAGTCTGGGTTACGACTGCGATTGAGGATGATCCGCGGTTCGATGATGCCATTGAGGTTGCCAGCTGGGCTAGTTGCTGGTCGTTTCGCAAGACCTGGCGTTCGTCTCTACTCGCTCACTGCAGAGGAAGCGATGATTCAGGAAAAGCTGAGCAAGGCGCTTCAGCCGAAGAAATTGCAGGTGATGGATATCTCTGGCGGCTGCGGATCGATGTTTGCGATCGAGGTCAGTAGCGAAAAGTTCAGAGGACTCTCGATTGTCAAGCAGCACAAGATGGTGAATGAGATCTTGAAGCAAGATATTCCGCGTTGGCACGGACTGCAGCTGCGTACCAAAGCGGATTGAGGTTTGGCGCCGTGGCCTGTATATATTCGGTGCTGATTACATATTCGTACTATCGTATTTATTATTCGTCAACTTTTTCCTCCTTCTCCTCGAGAATCTCCTCCTTCACTTCTTCAACAGTGGTGTAATCGTCTTCGTCGCCATCTAGAGGCAGAACGTCAAAGGCTTTGTAACCAAAGTCCTCGAGCATGTGCGACGAGCTCGATTCTCTGTAGTCGTGCCATTCCTTTAATAGCTCGCGCTGTCTTAGGATCAGATCTCTCATGGCGGAATCCGCCTCCATCGCGTCTTGCTCTTCGAATTGAGCGGACCACTCTCTCAAATTCTTTCTGACCTTCTTCTTCTCAGCGTTGCTCAAGAGAGATTCCGGCCTTGGTCTCCAAGCGAAATTCTTGAAGTTAGCGATAGTCTCCTCCTTGATTAGTGCACCGGCAACGTTGTAGATCTTGAAACCGTTCTCCATCTTGTGTTTCAAAGCGCTTGACCAGACACACAGGAATCTGCCGGAAGGATCCCATTTCATGTCGGTCGCGGACATGAAAGTTGGCTTAGCAACATCCTTCAACGAAGCTTGCACGTCTTTTGCATCGTTGATGTTCTTTTCACCGGCGAAATCCATGTCAAAGAATAGGAAATCCGATTTACGGACGTTTGGTTTTACCAGAGTGGCGACCACAACAAATCTACCAGCTGGTGACCATGAAACAGTGTTTGAGAACTTATCAGCTATCTCCTTCACTTTCTTCCATTTCTTGACACCGGCAACTTGAACACCCTTCTCCTTCTCTCTAGCTTCAGGTGCGAAGAAACTTATTACGTGTCTTGGGATCGCTGGATTATCGTCACCAATGTCACGGTCGGCAATAGCAACAAATCTGTTCCCATTTGGTTCCCATTCAAACGCCTTAACGCAGTCCTTAAATTCAATCTTTTCGACAGGAATATCCTTTTCCGTCAGCTTACAGATCTCCAAGTTGCTAAACAAAGTCTTACCAGATTTGGTGTGACGTTCAACGTTGAAGCATAGGAACTCAGCTTGATTTTGCCAGTGCAGGGATACATCAGAGACTTGAACGAGATTAACAGTCTTTAAAACCCTGCCACGAGAAACCTCAACAACAGTACCTTTACAGGACATATTGTTGGTCTCAGGAGTCCAATAAGCCAAGAGCACCGATGGTTCGTCGTTCTGCCTGAAAGGATATAGTTTAACACCGCTTGGTGCGAAGGAAAAATCTCTGATTCCTGGAACCTTCAGAGCCTTATTGTCCATTGGGGCAAACCCGTTGTTAGAGTCATGAACCACAAGGGTATCACCGACCATACGCGCACAATACCTATCATTGAACGACCATCTGACTAGAGGCCAGTGCAAAAATGGGCTTTTCACCACCGGGAAAGTGGTCAACAGGAGGCCAGTCGCAATGTCCCAGATACAAAGCTGGTGACCTTCGTTTCTCTTGCTAAATGGAGAGTCCTTGTCGTCATCCTTGCAGACAATTGGATCGGCTGAGAAAGTGACTAGGTATTTTTCATTAGGCGAAACAGATGAAGTCCTCACATTAGGATGGTAGAATCTTCTCAAACGATCGAAATGAGGTCCACCCCACGCAACCACACCCTGGTCGTGATACGAGAAAAGATAGGTACCTTTTGGCGAGAACCTAACATAGTTACTAGACCAGTTATCTCTCGATTCCACAACGTTGTCAGCGTCTTCCAGCGACGAATTCCAGAAAACAGTCGTCAAATCGTCCTTTTGCACCACATATTGATCCCTAACTTGCTCATCCAGCAACCAGCTCTTTAGAGCACTCGATGGAACAAATTCCGGCATATCCGGTTCCTTGAACTCGACATCGAACGAGTCAGAGTTGTATTTTTCAACGTCTCTCATGCTGTAGAGATACAATCTATGTTTCAAATCCAGTCTCTTGGTATGGAAAGCCTTGATTATCCTATCAGCATCCGCTGGAGACGCACATTCCACAAATAGAAACCCTTTGTTCTTCTTAGTCTCGGCATCGATGGGGAACTCCATGTCAACAACCTTGCCAGCTTTTGAGAAAAGACCCGTCAACGCCTTCTTCAACACAGGAACCTTGGATTCTGGAATCACAGGCGCTCCACTGACAACAATATACTGATCAAAACTGAATTCATCCGTTACCTTGTATTGCTCTTCCAAATCAGCAAAATCAACATCATCTACGGGAATTTCCTCCAGCTTGATATCTTCAAACTTGGTGGCCATCTTGAACGTAATCTACAACGTAAAAGACCAATTGAACCCTATAAGAAGACCAAACTATCTGACTACCTGACTATCTCTCTTTAAGTACTACTCTCCAACTACTGCTCATCTCCATACTTTCAAGTGAAAAATTTTCGATGAGCTCTTGATAGATCACGTGAGTTGGCGTCACGTGGATAAGTTTCAGGTCACGTGAGCTCTTTTCAGGTCATGTGACTTAAAGTCACGTGGTAAATTTATGTCATGTGATTTAATGGTCACGTGAGTTCTTTTAGGTCATGTGACTTGATGTCACGTGGCGAGCTATTATTTTTGGTCACATGACTTTTTGTGTAACAAGATTAAGATCTTAAGCCTGGTAGTTGGCGTCAACTGAAGCTATAGGTGCTGTAATCACATTGGGCGGTTCAGTAGGTTTATGAAGGTTTGGCGACTGTGAGTGGCCGTTCTACCAGTGGTGCTTATCATTCAAGAGGTTAGCTGTCGTGTATCTGGTGTTTTGAATCGAGCGGAGTTGACGGTTGTGTGGAGTGTGATTTGAGTTTATATGGCGGAAGGATCGACAAGAGACGATGGTGTAGCTTTGTCTCCGGGAGTTAATGTCAATGGTGGGGATTTGAGCTTTACTTGTGGTCCGCGTGTCGCGGAAGGATCGTCGCCGGGTGGAACCGCGAGCGGTATTGCGGGCCGGAGACAGTTTTTGGGTTCTCCCTGCGATGTAGATGTTTCTGATGAGGACGATATGGCTTATGATTCGTCAGGGCTGGCGATACCGCGCCTGCGGGAGTCGATGACGCCCTGGAGATCCGTTGAGGGGACGGCTAAGAAGGAGGGAAAGCGACGTAGTTCGCGGGGTGCTACTCTAGTGGATGGCGCTTCGCCTGTTAACTCGAGACCGGAAACTAGAAATTCGCTGTTTTCCCTAGATGGAGCATATACCGTGGCGACATCGACTACTTCTAACGACGTAGAGCAACTGCAGAAGCAGTTGACCACTTACAAGTTGAAGGTAAGGGCTCTGTTGGAGGTAATCAAGCAGCTGAACTATGGCGATGACGAGCAGAGAAATAGAGATTCGTTCTATGGTAAGTTGCTCTCCACCTTGTCGCAGAGCGATGAGCTTGAAGAACTCAGAAGAAAGTTGGATACCCTGCAAACCAGCAACTCAAAGAAGCAGAGTACGATAGAAACGTTACAAAAAGATATCTTTGAACTAAGCGAAAAATTGGCTACTACAAAGAACGAGCATGCTGAAACTTTAGAATATGCCAACGAATACCTCGAGCACTCAGAGCTGCTTGCCAAGAAAATAGACGAGATGCTGAATCTTTTACTAGAAAACCTTGAGTTTTCTGCCGAGGAGCGCGATGCGTTGCAAAAAACCATTCAAATATCTTCTTCGTTTGCCATGGTAAAGATGAATGCTCTTGTAACGACATTCGGCAGAGTATTGCAAGACATGAAATCATCCGCTTCCCAGGTGGAAGTCGAAGAGAACCACAGCCAGACCAATGTTGCTTCTGTGGACGCGATAGCCAATAGCACCGAAGCTAACGATACTAGCGAAAGCGTAACGACAGAAAAGATGTCTGATTTTCCGGTAAACGAATCAGTCATGGATACACGTTTGGAGATCGCCATAGAAGGTCTGCATCAAGAATATGATAAGTTCTTCCGGGGCATACGTTCCAAGATCGAGCGATCTGCAGAGTTAGAGAAACTTCTTTTGAGCCGTCTTTCTCAACAGGACAGATTATTGAACCGCTTAGCCCGAATGAACGAATCCAAAGCTTTAGAGAAGTCTCCGGAAGTCCATAAGGAACATGTTCAGGCTGTCAATAGTAAGGAATCAATCAATGGAGCTAATTTGGATTTGTCAAAATCTTACAAAGAACATATCGATAACTTAAATTCGCTTTTGCATGAAATGAACTCTGCGATGAGTGAGAAGAACGAAGAACTGCAGAAGATGAAGGATCAGCTGAAAAATCAGGAAGCAATGCGGAAAAATGAACAAAAGCTTAGGAGCGAACTGCAAGAATATAAAAAGCTTGCTAAATTGAAGGAAAATAACTGGGAAAGTTTCGCCAGTGACCTAGAAGAAAGCTTAAGCGTCCTTCAAATGGAGAAAGATCAAATGCTTGAGGTCATTGAGCAACTCCGATCAGATTTACAAAGAAAAGAGTCAAAAGTTGAAGAATTGCTCATGGATGTACAGAAGACAAATCAAACGGCGCGCAATATGTCAAATTTGCACGATCAGGATAAATTGGAGCTCACTGAGAAACTAAAGGACAAAGTACGACAAGTCAAAGATTTGCAAAACGAATGCAATTCCCTTCGAGCGCTTCTTGCTGAGAGAAATAATAGTTTTTTGCTTGAAGAAAAGTATCAAAATGACTTCCAACGATTCAAAGACCATTTACTGCTACATTTGGAAAAGGTTTTCACTACTTTAGGGAAAATTCTGCAGCAGAAATCTATTGACCAATCCAAGAGGAAGCTTGATATTGTACGACGCATGCATGGTCTCACTACCGTCAGATCAATGCAGCCTAAGCTTGAATCGCTTTACAATTTCATAGAGACAGCACAAGAATCAATTGTGGAATCGTACACTAGCATGGTACTTCTTGAAAAAGAGAGAAAGTCAGAGACATATAGCAATAAAGAATTACAACTGAGGATAGAGGAACTGGGCAGAAAATGGATATCTGAAAGAGAACGCCGAAAGTTAGACTTCACTGCAGCTGAGTCTCGCATCAGCCGCCTAGAAGCTGAGAACGAGATGTTAAGAGAGCAATTGTATAACTCGACAATCAGAAACTAATGAACGATGACTTCTTTTCTGTATTCAGAGTGCAGGTTGTAGGTTATTATTTATCTTTATTGAAATATGGAGGCGGCTCGCGCTGACTATTCTATATTAACATCTCCCTCTGCATCAACCGCGGCAGAACTTGCGGGTTCGTCATCACTAGAGTCATCACTATCTCCATCTCCGTTGGCCTCCTTCTTGGCAAATTCGATTGCCTCTTCGAGGAGCTCGCCCTGCACCATTTTATGCAGACCGTTTGTTTCAGATGCAGAGCACCAACTTATTTCCAACTCAAAATCCTTTTCCTTGTTATCTTCATGTGCCATGTAGATAATTTTGGCCGCCTGTTTCACAGCTTCCCTACCGGTTATTCCATCTGGATACTTATCGACCAATTTTTCCAGCTCTGCCTTAGCCGTTTGCCTGCCCTTTCCCGTAGCGGCTCCCTTGTAACCCCAATGAGCGCCACTTGGCTCTAGCATATACAAATGAGCACCCTCCTCATCTATTCCTCCAAAGATCGTCGTGACACCAAAAGGTCTCACACTGTTATACAGCGTGTGCGCTTGTACGTATTGACCCAGACGGTCCGCAAGTGCTGGTATAGGAATAGGTTTATTGTACAACTTTTTGAAACTAGACGCCTCTTCACGCCCTCTGTTCACCAACTGTCTGCCGTCCGGCATCAGACCTGAATAAACACATCCAACGTGACGGTCGATTACCTGGATCTTGACATTCTTCTTAGGTACTAGCAATTTCGACGTAATCAATTTCTCTACAGCAAACACAACACCGTCATTAAACTTAATTCCAATTGAAGTGGTACCGTTTTCCACCGCTTTCACCGCATATTCGACCTGGAAATTCCTTCCATCGGGTGAGAAAACACTATTGGACAAATCGTAACCGGTACCAATCGAAGTCATTTCAATTCCAAATCCAAATCCTCCTCAAGAACCGTTCAAACTGGCTATCGCTGCCCACCAGTCTCTGCAATTGAAGACTATTCTTCAGTCTTTGCCACCCTTCTGAGATCCGCCTTCTTTAAGGCCCTTCGTTCAGAGTGATCTTCAATTCAGATGCCAAGTCTTCAAGATGAGATGTCTTTGGCAACTTTAGCTTATAAGTAGCGATGTTTGGTCCAGTTTGACGCCTTGGGGCCTGTTGGATTGATCGGTGCGTTGGGTTTGGCCTATTCCGTTTTTGTCCGATGACAAAGGACACTATAAGAGTGGTTTTGTGCGGTGACAATGGAGTCGGTAAATCGAGCTTGATTCTGGCTCTGGTGAAGGATAGATTCATTCCAAACCTGCAGGATGTTTTACCAACGGTTACAATACCAAGAGACTTTTCGTCAAGTCCGTATTCACCCAAAAATACCGTTCTGATAGACACAAGTAATGACGATCCCGTAGAGTTGCAGCGACAGCTGAAGAGTGCTGACGTGATATGGCTGGTTTACAGTGGGCACGAGTCATACGAGCGGATTTCACTGTATTGGATGATGACCTTTCGGTCTCTCGGCTTGAACATTCCAGTGATTCTGTGTAAGAACAAGTGTGACGACTGTGGGGAAAATACGACCGGGGTAGAGGCAGAAGATACCAAGGTGGAAGATGAGGAGTTTATTCCGATCCTGATGGAATTCAAGGAGGTTGATACGTGCATTAAGACGAGTGCTAAGACACGGTTCGGCGTCAACCAGGCATTCTACCTGTGTCAGCGTTCGATAACACACCCGATCGCTCCTCTGTTCGATGCAAGAATTGGCGAGTTAAAGCCTCTAGTAGTGACAGCCCTGAAGAGGATTTTCTTGCTTTGTGATGAAGATCAAGACAATTACTTAAATGATGAGGAAATAACAGCGCTGCAGAAGAAATGTTTCCACAGGAATATTGATGCGAACGAGCTAAGTTTTATTAAACAGACATTGACAGATATATCAGCTCCCTCCCAGGAATACTCGGATTGTGAGCTGTACGTCCCTGGGAAAGGTATCACACGAGATGGTTTTCTGGTTTTAAACAAGATTTACGCTGAGAAAGGTAGACACGAGACAACTTGGGGTATATTACGTGCTTTCCAATATACCGATTCTTTGTCAATCCAGAATAAAGTTTTGTACCCAAAGCTGAACATTCCAGATACCTCCAGTATCGAATTGAGTCCAAAGGGTTACAGATTTTTAGTAGATCTCTTTCTAAGGGTAGACAGGGATAATGATGGTGGACTGAACAACAAAGAGCTTCATTTTCTTTTCAAATGTACGCCTGGTCTGCCGAAACTGTGGTCTGCCACCAACTTTCCGTTTTCTACAGTCGTGAACAGCCGAGGTTGCATCACTTTACAGGGCTGGCTAGCGCAATGGAGTATGACTACGTTTCTCGATTATAGAATAACAACCGCGTATTTGGTATATTTTGGGTTCCAGGAGGATGCAAGGCTGGCTTTGCAAATAACCAAATCTCGCAAGATGAGACGAAGAGCAGGAAGGTTATACAGATCGCCGGTCACCGACCGCAAGGTATTCAACTGTTTCATGATAGGAAACGCAAAGAGTGGCAAGAGTATGGTTCTAGAATCCTTCCTTGGTAGATCCTTCACGGAGGTATACTCTCCCACGTTGAAACCACAAATAGCCGTCAACAGCTTAGAGCTCAAGGGCGGTGAGCAGTACTATTTGATTCTGCAAGAATTCGGACAGCAGGAGACCTCAGTGCTCGAAAATAAGGAAAAACTGAAAGAATGCGATGTTTTATGTTTGACTTATGACTCAAGCGACCCAGAATCCTTTTCATATCTGGCAGATCTCTTTGATAAGTTCGAATACCTAAAGAACTATCCCGTCCTATTCGTCGCCCTCAAAGCAGATCTCGACAAAGTCCAACAGAGATGTCACCTCCAGCCTGACGAATTTACTGAACAGCTACATGTGAGTCACCCGCTTCATGTGTCTTCGACATGGTTAAGCTCGCTGAATGAACTTTTCATGAAGATCACCGAAGCCTGCCTCTTTCCGGGAAAGCACACTCCAGGATTTCCACCAGAGGCTGCTCTGCAAGAATCCAATTACAAGCAGAATGCAATGGTTGTCGGTTCCGCAGTGGGATTTCTGGCACTCTTTACTTTTGGTGTTGTTAAGCTCATAAGGCCTTCGCGATACAGTTGATGAATGCATTGAGCGTCTCGTCTTGGCAATGTCAGCATTCAAAGCCTATGCTGGCCGGTCTGCATAAGGTTTGTCGAAATATCTCGATTGCCATGGAGACGCACAGAGTTTTGGCTTGGCATTTAGGAACTCTATATAACATATTGTAAGCAAAGCACGGAGGTAAACGGTGATGGGATAGCTTGCGGCCGTCTTGACCTCTTTGGTCTTGATGCTTTACAAAGCACGAGTTCCCAGATCTGGGAATCTGAATTCCGCGAAAGGAAATAGCACGGTATACAGCATTACGAACTTATTATATATAAGGCTAATAGAAGATCAATTGTACTGATCAGTTTCACTACTCCATTAAATATTGACAGGGAAGTAGCAGATTATACAGATTTTTTACAATGGCATCTAATCCACCAGCTGCTTGCTGTGCTAAAGGTTTTTATCACGAAGGAACACCTAAAGGTAGCATTGCTAATCTTTATGATATTGAGACCTATATTACTGGAGTTGAATCTAACGAAAAGGTTATAGTTATCTTGACTGACATTTTTGGTAACAAGCTCCAAAATACTCAGATAGTTGCAGATCACTTGGGTGCCGCTGGCTATAGGGTCTACATCCCAGATATTCTATTCGGCGATGCCCTGGAGAAACTAGATGAGTCAATTGATTTCAATGAGTGGAGGGAAAGACACAATGTAGCCAAGACTAAATCAATCGTTGACCAGTTCTTGACTGGATTGAAGAAAGAGCACTCGCCAAAATTCATTGGCGTCGTTGGCCACTGCTTTGGTGCTAAGTACGCTATCCAGCAGATTCATGCGACTGAAGGTGCAGCTGACGTCTGTGCAGTTGCTCATCCATCCTTTGTCTCGATTGAAGAGGTCGCTGCGATTGGAAAGGAGAAACCCTTGTTGATCTCTGCTGCCGAGACGGATCCTGTCTTTCCTCCTGAACTAAGACATCTATCTGAAGAAAAGCTAACTGAAATTGGTGCCAGATATCAATTGGATCTCTTCAGTGGCGTGTCGCACGGATTTGCTGTTAGAGGGGATATGAGTAACCCTTGCGTGAGATATGCCAGAGACAAAGTTTTACTGGACCAAATCTATTGGTTCAACCACTTCTCTTCATAAATGAACCGAGCGTGTAGTACTTTTAGGCTTGATGCTTTATATAACTCTATGCACCTAATCGGATTCTTTAAAGCTTGATATGCCAAGTTCAGCCGTCATTGGAAAATAGAAAATCGTAGTCGAAAAGATCCAGACCACCGAAAAGACCGGGAAAATCCATGGGGACGCCGGATGCCAGGTCTGAATCGTTTTTACGATCATTTACCAGTGGATTATCGTTCTTAGTCGCCAGTGGATAATTGCTTGTCTGGCTTGCTTCGGAGGTACTCACAGAACTGGATTGTATGTCTAGATTCTGGCTCAAAGTCGCAGCTGATAAAAGGTTGTCTAAGTTGCGAAGATTGCCATTGCTGTCTGCTAAGTTCGTATCGGAGAAGGTCCCCGGATATAATGCTGTCGACTCCTGCTTCGGAATAATTGCGTTGTCTCCCTCTATCACACATCTCACCTCTCGGAAAATTGCACTCAACTTTTCGGCTGGTAAGTGCACCAGATGATTTCTTTTCCTCAGTTGGTTGATTACCGTATGCCCATCATCCAGATCCAAAGCCAAGGCCATGCTCAAAGCTTTAACTGAGCGTTGATTCATCTCTTCGACATGCTGTAGCCTTAACATGGTAGTCCACAATTCACCTTTTCTCATCCTCTGAATGATTACATCGAAAAGGGCTAACATCTTGAAGACGGAGAAATATGTAAACCGTAGATGCTTGGATGCCACACGGTACACACTTTCCAAGGCAGATTGAAGATCCATCTTTAACGTTCTGAGTGTTTTCACCTTTTGATTGTTTGTCTTCATATCGTCTCTCTTGCTAGTATTTGAGGCTTGATTCGGATGGTTGGAGGAGATCATATTGCTCGCCATTTCTACTCTCATAATGATGCCCAGCATCCCAAAGAACGTTGAGGAAAGAGCGATTTGTGTACCTTTTGTGATATTGTAGCAATAAGAAGGCAACAAACTAGATTTGTACCCATCACCGAAGTACTTGGTGATGAAACCGATCAAGCTGAGAGCATCAGAGCATACTCTCACCAGATACTTTGCGTAAATTGGCAATTGTTCGGGGTTTTCTATCGCCGCATATTCAAAATGGTAAAAGAGTGCCATTGAAGCTCTTAAGAGCACTACTCTGCTCATTATCACTGAATGCAAAGTGACCGAATTTAGGGCTCTAGTCATATTGGACTCGGGGAATTCGGCGGTTTCATCTGCTACCCTACCGGACACTTTTTCCAGATCACTAAGATCGAAGTTTTCGGCGAGGAAGTTTTCAATCTTACTTCGTGATTCTTCTATTTCGCCTAAATGGAATGAGCCTCTATAGGTCAAGGACAGTTTATCCATATCATAAATTAGCAGGGCCAAAAATGATCGTTTCAAACAAAGCTCATGCACCCTCACTTCGCTAATATCTTTTCCGGATTTATCTCGTTTGATCTTTCGCATATAGTCCTCCATAGCGTGGGAACTCTTGAGGCTCGTAAACTGCTCCATTGCAGCGTCCAGAGATAACGGATGCCTACCTTTCAGACTTGATTCGAGGCAGATAGTAGTGACAACAGCAATCCATAATATCCTTCTGTGGGTTATCACGCTCGGATCTTCCAATTTGCACAGCCTGGGAAAGTCAGATGGATCGCGATGAAGCCCTATGGAGGAGGCCAACATTACAATGACCCCAGTTAGAACATCGGTTGGATGTTCAAGAAAAAAATCTCCTTCTTCTGGCGAATAGACAAAGAATGACCATATGTAAAGAAGGCACGTAATGATATTTTCGTTCGCACAGGCAAATAAATTCTCAGCAGAGAGAACATTCTCAGCCAAAATGATAGTTTCATTGCCAATTGGATATTTATTGATAACATCCCTGTTGATGTCGGTACCCATCTCCTCTTCTCCTTCATTGAGAAATAAAAGTGAGATGTATGATAGTTTTAATATGACGAGAAGAATACACAAATTCTCCATCTTACTTCGAAGTCTAGAACGGCCGAGTTCTATCCTAATTTTGGTTGGGTCATGTTCATCTTCGAACAAGGTTGATGCGAGGGATTCTTCGAAATGTTGTTTATTCAGAAAGGGAAGATTAGGGAACACGCTTTCATAGAAATGTGCTTTGTAACTATTGAGTATCTTAAGTGGGGGCAATATGTCTTGCATTTCTATGATAAACGACCTTAGCGCTTCTGAGTAGTCCCCATTGCTGGGACAGATATCCTCCAAGTAGTTACGATCAAACGAGGTCAAAATGGAATTAGGCAACATTCCCACTCGTACCCTGTCCTTGGTATTATTCTGCAAAATTCTTTCCGTAAACTCGTTTATTCTTGTCTTTTGAGCCTCATTGTGACATTGACTTATGAGCTTCTCTTTAAGCTTAGAGACGTTATCCCTGACAGACGGGAGCGCCCTGGAGACACTAGCATTCGCTGATAACGCAGGAATCATGGTATTATTCGATGGTCCCAAAAACACAGCAGCAATCAGGCCAGACAGGAAAGGGTCCTGCGCGATTGCGTAATTTTCTGAAAGCGGTTTAACCTCTCGTTTCATAACTCTATTCATAATCATACTGGGGTGTGTCCTGTACAGGTTAACCTGAACATTCTCCAAATCGGGCGTTATGCCGTATCCGGGCCAGCCTTTAACTTTCTTAGCCGGCTGTGAATCAGAAGCATAACCTGATTCTCGAAGTCGTTTAGGCAAACTGTCATACTGCTGTTCCTTGTTTAAGCTGTCCTGTGCCTTATTTTTCCAATAGGCCACTTCCTTCTCAAGCCGTGCAATAGTTGCGTCTTTGCTAGGGTTCTTTGGCGCTGGTTGCTGTTCCACATCATACACACATGGTATACCATGTTGAACACATCTGCTGCACCGTGGCTTCTCTCGATCGCATTTAGTCTTAGACCTTCGACACGCCTGGCACACAAAAGATATCCTATTGCGCTTCTTGACATGAGCGTCGGCACCCGATGCCGGTGGCATTTGCCCTTCCTCCAGCGAACTCAGAACCGTAGAGCCGCTCCCGCTATCCAATCTTAGTGGTTGCATGTACATATACAGGCGATACCAGGTCCAGAACCTTGCCTAGTTCATCAGTTCAGGCCGATACAAAGTTGATCAAGCCTTACCTTAGTATTACAGGGTATTCTACCTAAGACGGTGCGGAGAAAAGAATTAACCCCGACACACTATAAAATACAGCTTAGAGCTCAATAAGCTTGAAGTAACAAGAATATGTATATGATGGCTAAGGTATGCTGCCTCTGACACTTACAAGGTGGTTGTAGAGCCTCGTGAGTGGCTGTCTTGTGTTAATGTAGTACAGTGAATAATATGTTGATATGAGTATCTCATAAGTAGGAATTTGAATGGTACGGTGAATGTGATGCGTTGTTGCTGTGGCTGTAAAAGCTGGACTCGGGCCTCATTAAGTTGTTTCTACTGCCGTTTGGGGCAGTCGCCCTGGGGTGGTCATGAGCTCCAAATGTCTCGGTGTTGCCCAAGACCGCGGATGTTGGTTGTACAGGTTGCGGTACGCCGCTCTGTGTGCCGAATTTGTTTGATGAACTTGAGAAAGTGTAGGTGCTAGCCTCATCATCGAAAAGCGTCCTGCTGTTGCTGTTCCCGAAGGCATCCGCACGGAGGATTTTTTCTTGATCAGTTTCGTTTGTATCCATGGCAGCTTTTCTTAGCTCGAAGAGCTCTGCTTCAGATTTGTTTGCATGCTCGAATGCGGTGCCGTTGGGGCCCTGGACTTTTGGAATGAACGAGACACGATCGTCCTTGAGTGGTTGGTAACGAGCGTCTGGGTTCCTGTGCAACAAAGCCAACGTGCATGTTACGATGGTGAAGATCAAGAGGAACAAAGCGAAAACTGCGTTCAAAACGAATAGAACGACGGCCATCACCGAGGATACCACTGCAGGCTGCTTGAAAAGATTGCTGAAGAAGAGAAAGAATAGAGAATTGATCAAATTCACCAAGTGGATGGCAATGTTGAAAATGTTGGTTCTCTTGTCCAAGTAAGGCCTTTTCCAGCATAAACTAGCAAAATAAACCAGCTCGATCATAAAGATAATCATAGCCTGGGCCTTGCCATACCGTTGCAACACAGCGACGAATAGAGATCTCAGGAAGCTGTAAACAAGCAGGGGCACTAACCACCAGAAATAATCCGCCTTGAATTGAGTGTACAGGAACCCGTATCTATTCAAAAAGCTTGCATCACCATACAGCAAATATGCCGGATTCTTGTATAGCCGCTGAGACTCGCGACCTTTTATCATTATCCTCACAGTACCATATGCAAGTAAACCAGTGACGACAGTCAACATAACCACTGCGATGACCACCACGGCGGGGGAATCGATCTGTGTGAACTCCCATATGCAGAGCAGCGAGACCTGAGGAAATGCGATGATTGCGAGTCTGAAAAGCGTACCCTTGATGATGCTGCCCCAGCTCTTTCTGTACTGGAAGAAATTAGAGCTTTCCGCCATCAGTCTGGCACGCGTCAGCACTTCCAGCAGTGCCTTGAAGAAGATCAAACAAAACACCACGCAGAACAAGAAGAACAAAAAGAAGACAATACCTGTGAGGAAGAAATTCGATAGTTCAATGCCCGCCTTGAAAGCCACTCTTTCAATCCCGCGCAAAACGAGGATCCTCGACGAGTACTCCGTCGTGTTGCGCTCAGTGGTAGTGTATAACGCCGAATCGTCCAACAAAGATTCAAAACTGTAGTCCGATGACGATGCCAAACTGATTCTCTTGGCGAGTCTTTCCAGGTTTCTCTTTTGCACACTGATACTCAACACGTCCTTGTTGGCGACGACCACCGTCGATACTCCGTTCGTAGCCTGGATATACCAGTCGAAGATCTTTTGCATGAACTCAACATTGATGATACCCATAGACCACTGGAAATTCTGGGTCCACGCTGCCGCGATCGGCGGCACACGAGCGACACCCATCATAGCAGTGATGGCGAGATTCTGGAAATAAATGAAAAGCGAGATCGAATTCGACGCGATATGTGCCGCAGTGGTGCTGTATCCGATAACAGACACGAATCCTGAAGTCAGCACACCGACTCCGGACACCGCGGCGATCGGCCAAGAAGCGTATTTCGTCTGCACCGTTTTATCGTTGGTGAGCACCGCCTGGACACACGCCAGAGGCCGTGAGTACTCCGTGTCGTTCCGCGAGTATACCACCACTCGGATCTGCGCGTCCAAGTCTGGGATCGTGTACGCCACGCCCGGGATCTGTTTCGTGATGTCGCTGCTTATCTTGTAGCTCGACCGCACGTCGATACGCCCCGCGGAAAGCGGACAAAGCGTCACCTCATTCAAAGAACACAGATCAAACGTCTGTTCCACCACTTTGAGCCCATACGTGATCAGCTCCGCCTTCACGGTAACATTTTCGCTGATCGTCGTCGTCGCGTCGATCTTGAACACAACGGTAGAGTTCCCGGGATAGTATCTAACGTCAAAATACGAAGCTGTGAACTCCGAATTCTCCATACACGTCAGCAGCGACGAGGTCCTCAGATGACGTGAACTTGCACTCACATTATTCGCGGCCAGGGCACACCGGAGCAACAGTACCAGCACTGCCAGTCCTCCTTGCAGCCAATTCAACTTCATCGCCGTTACTGTCCTGAACCTACCTCCAGCACTGGTTCGGCAAGCACTAAAGTATATAACCAGCACCTATCGCTGCATTCCTGCAAGCGAGGCTGTTCCATCTGGTCTCGAAGTATAATTAGCAGCTACAGGAGAAACGCGAAACCGCTCGCGTTACCCTGACGTATTTATTACCCGGCCGTAACATCGTTACCCTGTCCTCCGTTGTTACCCGGCGCGCCCCGGCGACGTCCACAATTCCGGTGGGCAACTCCGCAGCTCCGCCCGGACCGCCGCGGGGAACCCCCCCTGCAGGCCAGGTCCTCAACAGCCGCCGACTGGCTGCAGTGGAGCGTCACGACCGCTCGGGTGGGCGATGACCCTGCGTCTCCACAGGAGAACGCACGTCGCTATATAAACAAGCGGCGGTCGCCGCTTGTTTTCGTACTACGTCTCTACTAGCACAACAAACTCACATCCATGCCTCCCATCGCAAACGTACCTTTAACCGACGACGGCCCCAGTCTGGCCGCATCGAAGCCCGCTGTCGACCAACAGCACGACACGCCCCGCGAATACGAGCACCTGACGAGCGTACGCGCGGTCAAGCAGCTGCCGATCGCCGATCGGCTGCAGCCGGAGCTCGCGCCCCACTATTCCCCGCATCTCGAGGGAATCGCGGAGTACGAGCGGCTGTACCGCGAGTCGATCGAGGACCCGGCCAAGTTTTTCGGTGATCGCGCAAGACAATTTTTGAATTGGACACGTGACTTCGATCAAGTGTTTGTGGCGGATCCGATCACGGGGAAGCCGTCGTTCGAGCAGAACGCGTGGTTTCTGAACGGGCAGCTTAACGCGTGCTACAACTGCGTGGACCGGCACGCGTTCTCGTCGCCGCAGCGTGCGGCGATCGTGTACGAGGGCGACGAGCCCGGCCAGGGCTACACGCTCACGTACCGCGAGCTGCTCGAGCAGGTGTGTAAGGTGGCACAGGTGCTGTACCACACGATGGGTGTCCGCAAGGGCGACACCGTCGCAGTGTACATGCCGATGGTTCCGCAGGCGCTGATCACGCTGCTGGCGATTGCGCGGATCGGTGCTGTCCACTCGGTCGTGTTTGCGGGGTTCTCCTCGAACTCACTGCGTGACCGCATCAACGACGCGGATTCCCGCGTCGTTGTCACGACCGACGAATCCCGCCGCGGAGGTAAGATCGTAGAGACAAAGCGCATCGTGGACGATGCGCTCAAGGAATGTCCCCGCGTGCGCCACGTGCTGGTCTACAAGCGCACGCATAACGAAGCGGTGTCGTACCAGCGGCCCCGCGACCTCGACTGGGACGAGGAAGTGAAGAAGTACAAGGGCTACTGTCCCTGCGAACCCGTCGACTCGGAGCACCCGCTGTTCTTGCTGTACACCTCGGGTTCCACGGGCTCCCCTAAGGGGGTGCAGCACTCCACTGCGGGGTATTTGCTCGGTGCGCTGCTTTCTATGCGCTACACGTTCGACGTGCACCAGCCGGACGTGTTCTTTACCGCGGGCGATATCGGGTGGATCACCGGTCACACGTACGTAGTGTACGGACCGCTTCTGTACGGGTGCACTACGCTTGTCTTCGAAGGCACCCCTGCGTACCCCAACTTCTCGCGGTACTGGGAGATCATCGACAAGCACCGCGTGACGCAGTTCTACGTGGCGCCCACTGCGCTGCGGCTGTTAAAGCGCGCAGGCGACTCGTATATCGAGGGGTACTCGCTCAAGTCGCTGCGGTGTCTGGGCTCGGTGGGCGAGCCGATAGCCGCGGAGGTCTGGGAGTGGTTCTCGAGCCGCATCGGCAAGGACCAGATCCCGATCGTCGACACGTACTGGCAGACGGAGTCCGGGTCGCATCTGGTGACGCCGCTGGCCGGCGGCGTCACACCGATGAAGCCCGGCTCCGCGTCGTTCCCGTTCTTCGGGATCGAGCCAGCGATCCTCGACCCGACCACGGGTCGCGAGATCGTCGGTGACCACGCCGAGGGCGTGCTCGCCGTCAAGGGCGCCTGGCCGTCGTTCGCCAGAACCATCTGGAACAACCACGACCGGTATCTCGACACTTACTTGCGCCCTTACAAGAACGTATACTTTACCGGTGACGGCGCGGCACGTGACAAGGATGGTTACATTTGGATACTGGGCCGTGTAGACGACGTGGTTAACGTTTCGGGCCATCGGTTGTCCACCGCGGAGATCGAGGCGGCGATCATTGAGGACGCCATCGTTGCCGAGTGTGCCGTGGTTGGTTTCCATGACGACTTAACGGGCCAAGCGGTCGCCGCATTTGTCGTGCTAAAGAATAAGTCCAACTGGTCGCAGGCCACGGACGTGGATTTGCAAGATATCAAGAAACATCTGATTCTGACCGTGAGAAAGGATATTGGGCCTTTTGCTGCGCCTAAGCTGATTGTGATTGTGGACGACTTGCCCAAGACGAGGTCGGGCAAGATTATGAGAAGGATCCTCAGGAAGATTCTCGCTGGCGAAGCCGATCAACTGGGCGATGTGTCCACGTTGTCGAACCCTGGGGTCGTGAGACATTTGATCGACTCGGTAAAGCTCTAGTAAAATTGTCTTGTTTAGTTTTTCGTATTCTTATGTATCACGTATTCAAGACGCTTAAGGTATCTAGTCTACGAGAGGCTGATGAGCTACGGGATCCCTGCGGACGTTACGTCGCTCGATGAGGACTTGAAGTTGCTGCGGGAGAGTAAGTTCTCCCGGGAGGCAGTCGAGGATATCAAACGGTGGGTTTTCGAGTCTGTTCTGGAGGAACAGGTGCCAGCGGAGTCGTTGCTGGAGAGCCTTAAGGATGGGACTGTATTGTGTAGGTTGGCCAACCGATTGCACAGCGCTGACGTGGGAGACGGGAAGGAATTGATCAAATGGAGGAGATCGACTATGCCGTTTGTGCAGATGGAGCAGATATCGCAGTTCTTGAGCTTTGCGCGGTCCTATGGGGTGCCTGAGGACGAGTTGTTCCAGACGGTGGATCTGTTCGAGGAGAAGGATCCCGCGATAGTGTATCAGACGTTGAAGTCGCTGTCGAGGTATGCAAATAAGAAGCATCCGCAGAAATTTGTTGTTTTGGGACCACAGTTGGCGACCAAGAGGCCTCGTCCGCCCGTCAAGCAGAAACCTAGCCACCTGCAGGCCGGCTGGAGTACCACGGAGTACGGATACATGGGCGGAGCTTCGCAGAGCACAGAGAAGGTTGTGTTCGGTCAACGGAGGGACATCAAATGAGTAGTATTTAGTTTGCCAGGTCCTCGTCGGACGCAATGTGTATGACTTGACCAACATACCGGAGGATATCTGCGGGCATTGATGTTTCGAGCTCATCGGGCATCAGCAACAGCTGTTTTTTCTTCAAATGTCTGACACACGACCAGAGCCCACTCATTGTGCTGCAACGGATCACCTTGTAGCTCTGGTTGTCGAAGGAGACCCCCGGAGCTACCACCAGGACAACATCTTCCTTCAGTAATGACTCCCAGTTGATCTTGTTGGAGTCAGCAATAGATTTTGTGACTACTATACACCTTGATCCCCTGCGCTCCTGTTTCGAGTCATCGCTGGTGCTGGGAGATAGTGCCCAGTAAGAAATCAAGCCACCTGCCACGCAAATGGTACTGATGGCACCGACAATACCAAGCAGCCTCCGGGAGTAACCTCTAGATTTCATCGGTGGTGGTCGCTATGTCCTTGTAGTGCTTCATCAGTAAACGCGTACCTTTCAATGTAACACGTAAGATCACCACTTCGCTACAACCGAAGGAATGAGACGTGATGGCACCATATTTAATGCTTCTACGGTCCACGTCGATCACATTACAACAGCACTAAACTGTCTCATACCATTCGGCACTAAGGAGGAAGTGACAATATTCATAGATGGTGATGGGTTATCGTTAGCCAGGGAACTAAACCATGTAATGCGTATCCAGCTATTCCTAGCGAGGGAACTGTTTATGTCCTATTCGTACGACAACGGCAGTGATAATAACGAGCCAACAAAGGTCTGTGTTAAGATAAGCCATTTGCTTGATAGTTTTAGTGTGGCTAACAGAAATATTGATGACGTTGTAGAGTGTACAATGTCGTACGATGGCTACGGATCGCCATTTGTGCTTATATTCGAAGATTCTACAGTTTCAGAACGTGTTGAGTATTCAACCTACCTCACACAGGGCAGCGCCAATGCGGGATTGGAGATCGATAGAGATCAGGTCACTTTTGAATGCATTATCAAGGGCGATGTACTTTATGCAGCGATGAACGAGCTTAAGGAGACTGGTTGCAAAGAATGCTATTTGTTAGCAAAGACGAGTGAGAATGGTGATCATGTCTTTGCACTTGTATCAGATTCGCAACTTGGTCTTTCCAAAATACGATTGCCAAACAGTAGATCAATCCTTGAAAAGTTGGAGATCTACGACACAGATTATGAAACGGTGGTACATGATAGACCGATAATTGCGAGCTTTGACTTTAATATGTTTGACAAAATGCGAATGAGTATTCGCATAGCCAGCAAAGTATTGTTTAAAATGGACGCTCACGGACTGCTAAGCGTAAACATCCTCAGTCAAACAGATGATGTGATTGTGTCGGATACGAGGCCTACCACAAACCGAGCCAGACGTCTTGATGGCCCAAGACAAGTACAGCTGCCGAGAGAATACCCCGGGATTGTAGTCGAAGTGTGCCTTATTGAAAGAGAGCAATTTGACGATATCGCTAGAAGGAACATAGAGATCCTTATGGATAGCGGTGAACGAAATAAAGCCGTTCTAGGTGGTAGAAATGCCAGTAGCGGTGGCAGGGATAACCGCCCTGCACTTCACCATGATGCAGTTGACCTGCAGAATGGACATCGGACCTCATCGCTCAAAACTGACTTACCGCTATTCTTTTAAATGAACAAATCGCAAAATTTAATTACTAAACTATGTATGGTATGAACTAAAAAATTGTCAATTTGCTTATTGTTGAGAGAAGTGCTCCAAGATCATGGCACGCTCGTCAGTCTCAGCACCCCAGTTGGTGACGACGACGACGGAGGCACCGACGACCTTTCTGACGTTTCCATCGCGGTCAACCTTACCCAAACCGGCCCATTCACCCAATTGCTTAGCATCAGCAACCTTGATCAATGGGACCTTGTTTTCTGGGTCGTTAGCCAAACCTTCGACTAACTTGATGATGTTGTCTTCGGTAACAGAGCTGACCAAGACGACCAATTGAGCTTGACCCTTGGTCAAAGCCTTGGCAGACTCTCTCAAACCTCTAGCCAAACCATCGTGAACCAAGGCGGTTCTCAAGACAACCTTCAAAGCATCCTCGATGGTGACTTCAGCGGTTTGCTCAACAACTTCTTCTTGGACTTCAACAACTTCTTCAACGTCAGACATTTCTCTTCAAAGGGCTAATGGGACTTCTTCGACAGCTAGAATTGAAACTGCTCCGTACTCAGATAAGCCAACCTAGAATAGAATCACAAATAATCGCTGCTACTCAGTTATCCATCTCGACTTCATTTTCCAAATTTCACTATTGTTGCTTGGTTAGTTTCGAAAGGCTGAGGGCTGTGAAGCGCACTCTCGAAAAAAAAAAATGATTCCTTCTGTGGGTGTACAGGCTTTGTCAGGGTGCACAGATGTGAACAGTCCTACATTTAATACATTAGAAGTCTATAGTATTTATGAAGATCTAATGAATAATATGAAGGTGATGTCTGTGCTTAATTCGCTTTTCCTCCCTGAGGAATTGAATTGTTAGAGAATATCAAATAGGAACTACATATGGCTACTTTAGATATGTGCGCTTACTTTGTGCCTGTTCTCTCGGTGCAAAGAAACCTGTCTTTGCCACTTTAAAGCGAAATTTAACGGGGAGCTGAATTAGCTTTTGCATTACCCAGATTGCTTACCATACCAACGCTCGTCATATTTCCATCTCGCCAATGCACTCTGCCGTACCACTTCTTCCAACGCCCATGCTCATCTCGGCATCTTCGTCTTCATCATCCTCAATGGCGTTTTCAAAGTCGGCCTTGCTAATGGCAGCTTCGTCGCCATCCTCAAAATCAAGATCGAAAAAGTCGTCATCACTGCCAACAATCTTCTCGTACAGAACCTTTGCAGCCGTAACTACTTCGTCGTACGAGATTTCCGCAGATGGCATAGCTGTATAAAGAACCCCATTGTCACTGGCGCCAGGAATCAATCTTTCCGAATCTTCGCGATTTATATCAAACAGGCTAGGATCGACTACAGCAAAAGGCGGGGTAGAAGTGTATTGGACGTAGTATAGTTTGAGCAAAAACTGTATTTTCTCTCTTGGAACATACTCCCTGAAGGACTGGCCTAATCGCACTGAATTGATCACGGCTTCGCCATTAGGTCCGAATCGCAGAATGGATTCATCATTTTCCAAGTCCGATGAGGATTCTCTGACGATACTAGCTTCCATTGCCTCCAGTGCGGCGTCTAAGTCCATTTCACCACGCGGACCTTGTTGTGTTGTGGAGAGATACCATATACTTGTTTCTTTCGGGCACGTTTCACTACCGGATCCCAGAATGAACGCTTGTACAACTTCTTGGTTACCAGATTTCAGAGAACCTGGGGGAAATACAACAACGGCTGCCGATTCTCCTTCGGCAAACCACTCCTCGCAGGACTTTTCGACAATACAGGTCAATCTATGAATTTCATATTTTTGTTCAGGCGCGTTCTGACTGTATTTGGGAGCTTGAGTTGGCGACACGACCACCTTTTCGGTAACCGAAACTTTAGAGCCATCATTGAAGTAAGCAATCTTAGTGCTTGGATCATATGACGCCAAAGATTCATTAAGCTTGTATATGGCACCACCGACAGCCGCAGACCTGCAAAATCCTTGCGATAGTTCACCCGGGCCACCATATTTTGAATAGAGAACAGCAAACGGTCCGTAAACGTCAAAACTGCTCAAATAGCGACGTATCCTTTGTAGCACTTCTGGAGTCTTGGTATTCATATTGTAGCACAATCCGATAGAAAACATGAGCTCAAAAACTTGGGGTCTGTCAAGTTTAAATTTCTCAACAAGCATATCACCAATCGGTCTGTTAGAATATGGCTCCCAGATCTCAGGCTGCTCTTCCCAGCTTAGGACAAATTTGATAAACTTCATTAGGTTACGTTTCGTCATTAAAGGTAAATTCTGGTCGGTGAATATTTCCTGCTTCGTGTTTGTGAGTTTTTCAAAAGAATCGTTCTCGTACGTGTGGAAGCTTGATAGTGATTGAAATTCCAGATATTGATGAACTCTCGAATTGACCAGCACGGATAGAAGATCGGATTTAGCAAAGAGAATCTTTGGCGCAAGGTCGAGGCCAAAATCTCTTGAAGCAAACCTTCCCCTCCCATTATCAATGCTCGTCGAAACGTACAGCTTTGCATTAGAATAACAGTTGGAATATTCGCCTTCGTTCACTTGGTTCACCCACCTTTTTATTTGATCCACGGTCATCGTAGCTGAACTGTCTCCATAGTGATCATTCTTATCAATGTGCAACACTTTCGAGCCCTGCCACGACAAAGCCGCCGCGAGAACACTCTCAACCATCCCAGTACCCACCACCAGAACGTCAACTTTGTCGGGAGTGCTGTCAGGAAGCGGATCCTCAATACCTGCCAAATGTGGTACCACCATTGCAGTTGAATTGCTCAAGACCGGTCTACGCTCAGCCATGGAAGGACGACGTTCAGGACTAAGCATTATTATGGTTTTCTTCGCAATAACCTGTCAAAGCAAAATTTTTCTTCTCAGAAATGGGTGCCAGAAGCTTGTAATCTCTGTTTATATGCTAAAATCACTCGGGCAGCAATGATAGATAAGGTATAACGATACGGGGAAGTCTGCAAATGGGGGATACTCGAACCTGATAGCTTTAAAACGTCTAAATGTTCTGCTTGTCTCTGTCCAACAGGTTTGTTGAGGTTATTACCATGGTTTCAATTTTTTTTTTCGGGTTCTTATTGATAGGCGCGTCGTGTAAAAATTTTTCATGCGTGTTGTTTTCAGTTCTGCAGAAAGCTTAAATGGCATTTGACGTCAGACCAGCTGGCTGAGTCACAGCATGGAGTTTCTCTGTATTAACTGGCCAGGCTGACTGATGGAAGCACACATTGTAGAACCGAACCTCTCAAGTAGCAGTCATGCACTTTTGACCTTGGAGCGATGAGCCCACCAACAAGAGCAATTGTTCCGTTAGTATGTAAAACTTGGCATCCGACAGATGTCACTGCATTCGCCTTCTCGGTATGCCCATCTGCCAGAACCGGACGGCGGTGTTTTCCCTCTCCTTCCATGGTCACGGTGTGTCCTTGCAAGCACTGGGTTGTTAGATCGAAGACATTCAATATGTCTGTCCCAATCTTGCGGTTTGCATCGACACTATCAGAAATACTCTTGTTGAGGAATAATTGATCGACTTCTTCTTGTGTGAAACCACCAAGGCTTACGCTTACGGAACCAACGGTAACCATCGATTGTCCAACAAGACAAATCTCTATTGGCACAAAGCCTTCAACTTCGTCCTTACCATACGTGGTGATTGACGACCAGGTTTCCGACTCTAGATCAAACCACCACATGTCGCCAAAGACTTTGGTATTATCTGAACCGCCATGTATGACAACAACGCCTCCCTCAGAGGTCTGTTTTCTTCCCTGTAGGGAAGAATGGGAGTGTACTGGCGATCCCATCCTTTGCCTCAACGAAGAGTTACTGTTTGATCTCATTTCTTTGCCAGTAGTATGTCTCGGATGAGATGTCTCCTTCCTAGCATGTGGGATGTTAGGAAAAATTGGTTTGGTCTTGTGCTGTTCTGCCGGTGATTCGATGCAGAAGTTCTCTGCCAATCGATCCAGCATACCATCGTATGGGGAGGATTTGCCCAGTAATGTTGTATCGGCAAGACTGTGACCGCAGAAAGCTCTACGGCTAGGCCAAGGGTCGGTCGGGTTGGTTCGGGAGATTATAGTTGCTCTCGCACTATCCCCGAACTTACAGTATCCACGTTTGCCGCGGACGACAACTGGTACTTCGATCCTCCAAAAATCATTCATTGCTTCGTAATTATCGTCGCCTGTTTGCCTATAGCCGCCAAAAATAAGTATTGTGTAGACGCCCGATCCATGATTGGCATTGCAATTTCTTGAAAATGAGGATAATGAGGCAGCTGACGGATTCCAAGAGGATGTACCATCTTCAGATGGCATACCAATGCAAGCGGTCTCATGATATTCATTTCCTTTTTCATGATTACAGAGCAGATGATTAGGCGGTATCGACATTTGCATGTGTCCAAATCTAGCTGAAAGAGTTGGAAAAGAGACAAACTTGTAAGGCTGCGCCATTAATTCAATTTTGGAAAATTTGAAAGTCATTGTATCAAGGATGTAGCCAGTGCTATTGAGAAAAGCACGTTTCTTCAAGTGATAGATACCCTTTTCATCGCACGCACATTCAGTTTTAATCTCCAATCCCCCATAAAAGAAAATGTGTCTTTCTGTTAGCTTGGAACCTCTCATGCACAACAAGGGAGGCGGCACACATCCTGAAAGCTCAGGCCTCATTACGTGCGAGGAAGTAAGCGACAATACGTATAAGCGCGCGTTATTAATCATAGAAGGATTATTTATAATCTTGGGCACCAAAGGAGGCGGAAGATTTTCGACTCCATCAACCACAAAATCCTTTAAATCAGGTGCTTCATCATCATACTTGTGACACGCCACTAATCCACCGAGGATATAAACCTGACTGTTGACTTCCACAGCACAGTGGTAACAAAACGCTGGTAGCTTATGCTCAGAAAACACGGAAGATATCATGGTAGAACCTCCATACGCATCGTAATCCTTGAGGATATAGTTAGTACCTTCGATAAAGAGCGGACAGACTTTATCTTCACCTACAACTTTTGTCGGATCCTTGACATTTGTGACCAGTTTCCTAAATTCTTCCTTCATCATAGGCATCCACAAAGTATGTCGTTTCAGAATATCTCGGTTCTTCAGATCCACAGTACGAAGCTTTCCATAATGGTTAAAATATGAGCTAGTCGCCAAAGACTCTCTTACCGCCCTTTTATCCCTCTCCTCTTCGCTAAAGTCCTCATCCAAAACATAACTGGGTAATTGTTCATCAACAGGGTCTGGTAAATCTTGCGGACAGTCCAGGAATTTGTCTAGCAATGTGTTCGATTTCGACCGATCGCTATGTGCAGCAGAAAGATCTGACGAGCTGGTTACGCTCCCCTGCCGCAAGGTAGCATGACTGAGAAGCTTCTTAGACATATAATACTTTTTCAACCAGTCCTCGTTGCTAGACCTGATTTTCGCCTTCATATGCCTGCCTATCGGAGATCCTATTACAGAGACATAATTTGTAGCATATTTCAGAGGCAAAAAATCGCTTGCTTCTCTACGACTTCCTAGTCTCTCATAAATTTGTGTTTTATCTTCATGGTACTTTTCAGGCCACTCATGAGACTTCGCAATCTCTTCATCTAAGTTCCGCCGATGCTTCTGAGGGAATTGTAAGATGTCCATCGACCACAGTAAGGCTTAGTAAAGCTTAAGGCCCGCTTTCAGCTGTTGCAAACAGCTGATATCCAATCCTGACGTTGTATGCCTTCTTCACACAGACTACCCAGTCGTTAAGCACCCCTCCCACGTCTACGTCAACGATCGTTAAGCTATGTGACGATCTGCAGGCAACGCGGCCCTGGAATGAAATTCGATACGATCACATGACTACACATGACCCAGATGTATTTCCGTAAGACTATATGGTATTTAGTGTCAAGAGCGATAGTCAAGAGGTGTTTTGTATCCCATAATGTATCATTGAAACCCGTAGAGTTGTCCGTTGCCCGTAAATGATTTTGACCGTTTTTTGTTTGTGGAATCTGTTTTTGCGCTGGAAGTTCCATTTTTATTGTTGTTGTTGTCGTTAGTGCTGTTGGTATTCTTGCTTTTCCTTTCATTTGGTGTCCATGAAGTTGTTGTTGTTGACTCGGCAAGCATCGATCGTGATCTCTTGAGGCTTGCGATTTTCTTTGAGCTTTTCTGGCTTGTCGGTACGCTGAATTTTTGGGCGTTAGCGACGATTATTTGGAACTTTGGTTGTCTCTTTGTCGTTTTCTTCACTTTACCAGTCTTGGAGAGTAGCGATGATGATGATAAAGCAGCGTTTTTCGAATTTGTCGTCTTAGTAGGGAGTGGAGGCGTCTCACTTTTGAAAGATCCCATCTTGGGAAGTTCTGGTATCTTCAACGTATCTATTGACGATAACGCGTTGCATTTAGGCGTTGGGGATAGCTGAAGCCCCTCCACATCCTCCTTGAACAGCCGATCGTCCACATTAGATTCTGATATTTGTCTAGTCATAACAGGTATCCTTTGCGCCGATAGTCTCCCGCATGATTTTGTAATTGACGAGTTGAGTTGAATGGTAGTCGGCGACGACCCGTAGCAATCTTCATCAACCTCCCGAACACCCCCACATGTCTTCAAACTATCCTTAGACAGAGCTTGTTGACGATCCGTCTTAGCAGTTAATGATTCATCGATGGTTTTCTTCCTCGGCTTGGATGGTGGCGTCTTGGTCATCTTCTTCGCGGTTGGAGGAGAACTGTGTAGTTTAGTCACATCTTTCCTTGCCTTCTGAAAGTCTGCTAATGCACTGTTTGACGAGACCAGAGTCTTTGCGTAAGGGGTACCGATCTCATGAAGAACCTTTCTTCCGTACGGTGTCAGCGATAGAGCAACCCGCTTGGAAGGCGACGATGACGCAGCGGCCACATGATTAGAGTTAAACATGAGATTCAAATCGATACTCCTCAACGGGGTTTGTGTGAATTTATTGATATTAGCATCCTTTCCGTGAGATGAACTAATCGTGGGATTGCCAAATAAATTGCCGCTATTAGCGTCGTCCTTTAGAGAACTACTCACAAACCGTAGAGGTGTCCTTGCCGGTGTCTTATGAAGAATACTGAACCCTGCGGGCGATTCGAACAAAAACTCCTTGAACTGCTCTGGCGACGCTAGCAGGAACTCGTTGGGAAACGCACTCCCACACTGTAGTACGGACGAAGGTTGCATGTTAAAATCATTTAGACCCTCACCAGGGGCCGCATTAGCTGCTCCAGATAGTCCAGGTAACATGCTGTTCTCCATCAATGACGAGGAGTTCTCGCTTCCACCTTGTTGTAACCCCTGATTTGCGTTTTGGGACATCTGTACTTGATTCGATGAATATGGAGTAGGAAATTGCGTGTTGGGCAGTGGACTATGGAAAGCATACTTTAAGTTTTCCGATATGACTCTGAAAAAATTCGCATCCGATTCCAGCTCAAAAGCTGCTGATGAGCCCGCCACGCCAGCGGTTAATCCTTCTTCAACCGGCATCCCCTGCTGTGGTTGTGGTGGTGGTGAAGGTGTCATAGCTATTTTGCACTCGCTACCGAGAGGGAATAAAAGTGACACACGACAGAACTCAAAGCACCCAAGATACCGGAAACTGGGATCAACAACACGAAAGCCAACCTTGCTGGATCTTACCACTGATAAAGTGCCTTGTGATCGCGACCAGTTTCAAGCTGAATATGAAAACAAACACGAATTTCTCACGAAAGTTGGTTCCGGGTAACCCCTCGTTTTTGTTTGTTTATCTTTCACGAAATTTCACAAAGAACCATCTATAGTGCAAGAAGCAGCTTTAAGTGCATCACTGAGGCCAAGATTGTAGCCTTTATTGTGTGTTAGTTGCCATGGAAGAGTCTCCCTCGAAGAATCTGGCGGAGGAGTTGCAAAGTTTCCACATAAGCAGTCCTCAGCCGGTTCGAAAACCCGCAACGACGGATCCAGCCGCGCCTGATATGCTCGGTCGGAACGTTATGAAGCAGTATTTACCCAATAATGAGTTTGCCGACTCCAAATTTGTGTCGTACATGGGTGATACTGAGACGAAAAGCTACATCAAGCGGTTGGGCGACTGGTCTATGGACTACGGCACGGTGCAGCAAAGAGCGAAATCGCCAGCAAAGAAGGACAATGAAGTACCGCAGTTTAAGCAGTATCTGAACTTTAACTTACCGCAGAAGGATTCCAAGCAGGAAGTGTCGAGAGATCCAGAGTCGGAGCTGATTTTGACGGCTTCTCTGAATGATATCTCGGGGATACCGACAAACACTTTCAAGAGACATGACCACCAGATGAAGCGGCAGCATTTGACAAAGACAGAGGTTTTTCCGCAAGATGTTGGCGAGCAGGAAGACGACGAGGAAAAAGGTGACGATCTTGACGATGTTGATCCGGCATTAGAAGCTCGTGGTGTTTTTGACAATATTCTCAAGACTCAGAAATCTAATTACGATTTCCACCAAGGGACAGAGGAACCTGAAACCGGTAGAAATAGATACGAATCTGATGGAAGTTCGTCGTATCTTGGCGAAACTCCGTCGTCGCTATCCCCCAACTTCGGGGCGTACCCAGAGAAGCCAACGGGTATAAAACTTATCACGCCCGAAGAGATGGGCTTGGTGTTTGATAATGTTAAGGGCGTATGGTATAAGCCACCAGCGAAAAATCAAGATATATCCAGCAGCCGGACGATTGATAATGGGGACTCTACCATATCGAACGTTTCCAAGGACCAACATGGAATTGAGGGTTTCACAGCAGCTTCTGCGGTGAGGACACTTGGCAGGAGCAAGAATGAAGCTAGATCTTCATTGCCTGGAAATAATGATACCATTGACGAAAGATACGAGATAGAGGATGACACTCCCTTAGATATTCCGCAAATAAACCCAGAATATCTACTTCAAGTAAATGCGACTAAGAAGGACAAAAAATCATCTGGCTGTAATACAACCCAAAATATGATCGCCAATGTAACTACAGCATCGCAAGTGGAGACTTCTTTCCAACAAAGCAAGCGCGAACTGATATCCATCATAACGGATATTTTACCATCCCACAAGATTAGTTGGTCGCGAGTTAGAAGAATTGATTTGCAGGACAAACAATTGGGTCAGGTGATAGGGCTGAACGAAATCTTGCCACAACTAACCGATTGCGATCTGAGCGATAATGACCTGCGAGGGCTGCTCGGAGTCCCGCCCAGTGTTGTACGGCTGTCGTGCAGAAACAATCGCATTTCATCGGCGTACCTATGTTTAGATACCCTACCACATTTGGAAACCATTGACCTCTCTCACAATTGCATAGGCCACAGTGTCAACATACTATCGTCCTCCATCCATCTGCGACAAGTAAATCTCTCGCACAACAAGATTCGGTCACTAAGCGGCGGGCTAGGTCCTTCTAGGATAATAAAGCTGGATTTGTCAAACAATGACATTAGCGGCACAATTGATTTTGCTCAATTGGTCAGACATGAGGTCAGACATGACCGTCACAACGAAGGCGAACGTGGCTGGTTATCTCTTGAGGAACTTAACCTTGGCAACAACAAAATAACGCGGATTAAAAATGTCCGCGCTCTGAAAAGCCTTAGGGTACTCAAGATCGACGGCAACCCGATCAAAGAGCTTATAGAAACAGACGTCGCCATGGAAACCACACCACGAAGCAAATTAAGGACATTAAGCATAACAAACACTCAAAATACTCTGACCCGATTAGGAACCCTCATCGGTTCCACAGCCTTCAAAGATGAGATACCGTACCATAGACTTCGTATCTTGAAGATCGATTCCTTCAGCCGATTCCGCAAAATACGATCAATGCCCAGGACCCTTGAAGAACTGTCAATTCAAGACGGTAAAGTAGAAGCACTTCCCAGCTGGTCCATCTTACCCAGCTCCCTACGAAAACTATCGTTAAGATCAATACACGGTCTCAGAGAAATTCCTCATACCCTGGCATATCAGCTACCCAGTCTACAGGAACTGGATTTATCCAGAAATCAACTGGACAGTTGCTACAAACTGGTCCAAGCGCTGCCGACACTATGTCTAGTGAAATTAAATCTCCGAGAAAACCCGCTTACCAGTTCACAAAAGGACAAACGTGACCTGACGAAAGTTATCGGCATGGTTTGTCCCAGGCTCAAGAGTCTTGAACTATAGCATAATCCCGCTATCCGTTGACCCGTTCTTCCTCTTGGCCCCTCTTGTGGAATCCGCACCGTGGATGATCCACGTCATCGCTTTGTGAAAGTTGAGAAACTCGAAATCCAACGGACACAAAAAGAAGCGGGGTACCTCCGGAAAACCTGCAGAAACCAAAAGAATACCGGAGTGACCTCCGTCCGCTCACGGTCCGCGCCTGCAGGGTTGTCTAGTTGCGTGAGGGTCTGCGACAAAGGAAAAAAGAAACGTGAGTTTCGCCCCTCTTTGTCGTCTTCTCGTCCTCTCCCCCGCCCCCTCCTCTGCAGCCTCATTTGGCGGCTAGCATGCGAGGGACCAACGACAGAAAGCCATTAAGGGGCGGACGCAGCGCGGTGTACCGGCGGGTCATTAGACGCAGATGGCAGGACAAAGGGTTTTCAACGGATTTGTCAGCTAGGTCTTTTATGTGAATATTGGTTGGACATGTCGTGGTATCAATATGGGCAGGCATAGAAGGCATACAAGATTTGGTGAAGCTATTGTTATATAAACCAGAGATTGGACACAATTTTTCTGTCACAGGACTCGGTTATCCATCTTTTGTAGACAGAAAAGACCACGATTACATCAAGATGTTTGCAAGATCAGCTGTGCTTGCTAGAAACTCCAGCTCCCACATCGGGAGGATCCAGCTTAGATATTTTTCACACTTGCCCTTGTCAGTTCCCATTAAGTTACCCAATGGGTTGGAGTACGAGCAACCAACCGGTTTGTTCATTAACAATAAGTTTGTGCCTTCGAAGCAGAAGAAGACGTTCGAAGTGATCAACCCATCGACCGAGGAAGAGATATGTCACGTGTACGAAGGTAGAGAGGATGATGTGGAAGATGCTGTCCAGGCAGCTGATGCGGCCTTCAACAATGGTTCGTGGTCTACTATTGATCCATTAGCCAGGGGCAAAGCGTTGTACAAATTGGCAGAGTTCATTGAGAAGGATAAGGATATTGTTGCTTCGATTGAGACCTTGGACAATGGTAAGGCTATTTCGTCTGCCAGAGGCGATGTGGAACTTGTGATCAACTATTTGAAATCCGCTGCCGGATATGCTGACAAGATCGACGGCAGACTTATCGACACCGGTAGCACCCACTTTTCATACACTAGAAGAGAACCTTTGGGTGTGTGTGGTCAAATTATTCCATGGAACTTCCCCTTGTTGATGTGGGCCTGGAAAATTGCTCCAGCTTTGGTTACTGGTAACACTGTTGTTTTGAAGACTGCTGAATCGACTCCATTATCTGCGCTTTATGTTTCCAAGTACATTCCACAGGCAGGTATTCCTCCAGGTGTCGTCAACATTGTCTCTGGTTTTGGTAAGATTGTCGGTGAAGCTATCAGCAACCATCCAAAGGTTAAGAAAATTGCATTCACTGGTTCGACTGCCACCGGTAAGCATATCTACCAAACGGCAGCTGCATCTTTGAAGAAGGCAACTCTTGAATTGGGTGGTAAATCGCCAAACATTGTCTTTGCAGATGCCAACATTAAGCAAGCCGTGGACAACATTATCTTGGGTATCTACTACAATTCTGGTGAGGTTTGTTGCGCTGGTTCGAGAGTCTACGTCGAGGAGTCTGTTTACGACGAAGTGATTAAGCAATTGAAAGTTGCTTCTGAAGCAGTTAAGGTCGGCGATCCATTCGATGAAAACACCTTCCAAGGTGCTCAAACTTCGCAGATGCAGTTGTCTAAGATCTTGAGTTATGTGGAAATTGGTAAGAAGGAAGGTGCTACTTTGATTACAGGTGGTGAGAGATTGGGCGACAAGGGTTACTTCATCAGACCAACTGTGTTTGGTGACGTTAATGAACAAATGAGAATCGTGAAAGAGGAAATTTTTGGTCCTGTTGTCACTGTCACTAAGTTCAAGAGCTTGGACGAAGTTGTCGACATGGCTAACGATTCTGAATACGGTTTGGCTGCTGGTATTCACACGGTGAATATCAACACAGCAATTAAAGTGGCTGACAGACTGAAGGCTGGTACCGTCTGGATCAACACATATAACGATTTCCACCACAGTGTTCCATTCGGTGGCTTCAATGCTTCTGGACTTGGTCGTGAAATGGGTGCTGAGACTTTGGAGAATTACACTCAAGTCAAGGCTGTCCGTGCCAAGTTGGTTTAGCGCTTTCGTATGAGCACTTTAACGAAGTTTTAAATATTCTGTACACCCAGGGGGTTTAAATAACTGAGACAATTTGAGCTTAAGTTAAAATTGACTTGAAGCTAAGTTTTGCATTATAACCGTAAATCGCACTAATCATACGCGCCAGAAATTGTCGCCAATTACTAACGCAAACTCATTAAGCCTAATGAAGCCAGCTAATAAAATTATGACCGTGAATTCCAAAGCTGAGGGAGCAACGCAAGTTTGCTCATTGAATTCAAGTAAAGATTAACTTGCACAAGTCAATGCCAGCAGCATAAAAGTTCGGCGTTTCAATGTTATCTGAAGGTATAGGAATCTAGCAACGGTGAACCTTGAATTGAGACGATGGCGTCATTTTCGAAACTATCCTTGTCAGTTAATCTTGGAAGCCTCCCTAATATGGATCCACCGAAAGATTAACGGTACTCGATGTAGTTGTAGGCTGACACCTCTAGATTGCCACTCGCTTGTTCAAAGGCGAGTGTCTTCTGCGAGCAAGATCCCGCTTGAAACGGCAAGTCTAGATACTTCTTGAAGCATCGATCCTCGACAGCCGCCGGTTGTAACTGTTGCTCTATCACAAGTAGATCCTTGCACGATGCGATGAAGTTTTCCCATGATTAAAACCAACTATACTACAATGCATAGATAAAAACCATTACTATTACTTCCCCTAGACTTCAACGTCGTCAGTCAAGACGCTGAACAGGTTCTTGGACGAGCTGTTGGTATCAGAAATCTTCTCAGAATCGCTCTCCATAATTTTACTAGGTTCGTCATTTTCCATATCGTCTTTGGATGCCGCTTCATGCTCTTTGTTCACCACTTCTGCTGAGCTATTCGTTGTAGCTATCTCCCTTTTAATTTGCTCGTTTATGCTATCCCAACCAGCTTTCCTGGCATTCTGTACATATTTGGCACGGGACACCGATCTCGCTATCTTTCCATCCAGCCTGTTTGCAACGTTGAGGGCACGTTCAAACCTCTCTTTATCAGCACCGACCACGCTTGTATTCAGTCTCTCCTTTAGCTGCTTTTTGCCAACCTTGTTCTTATTCTTATTCCGTAACTTGGCTTCCAACAGTGCTTCATTCTTGGCTGCCGTTCTAGTAAGTATGTTTGTCAGATCTGTCTTCTCTGCTCTGGGCAGCTCCGATAACGCTTTCGCCTCCGGCTCTTCGTCAACAGCACGTCTAGCGGCCCTGGAGTGTTTGGATACCTTCTTAGCCATGGAACTCGACGCCAGATCTGCAATTCCGACGCTTGTCAGGCTTCAATCTTGAAGTATCTTGAGCTCATCGCTTGAGCTCATCGCTTTGATGAAAAATTTCAGCTCCATGTGACTATTTAATATGAAGAATCTATACAATCAAGCATTCAATTCGTTGTGATTGTTTGGGGTCAAGAGTATCTTGACGTTGGTTTCCTTGTGGTTCATTAGTTCTACGAACCCTTTCTCCCAACCGTCCTCTAACTTTTGTTTCCCAGTGATGAGTTGTCTGCAATCTTGCAGAGGGATGCGGCCCGAATGAATAGCTTCGACGACTTCCTTGAAATCCTCAACGGTGTAGCCGATGGACCCGGTTAATCTCTTCTCCTTGAGCGTGACGTCCATTGGATGGTAGTCGATAGGTTTGTTCCCCCAGATGGCGACATTCACTGAGACGCCTCGGAAGGTCGTGACGTGCAAAGCTGTGTCGAAAGTAGCTTTGACACCAGAGCAATCGAAGGCCGCATCAAATCCGTCCTGTCCCTCGGGGATCTTGCGCAGTTCTTCGATGGCGTCTGCGTGCTCAGCAGGGTTGAAGACTTCCACTCCGAGAGACGATGCACGATCTCTTCTGATAGAAGCAAGCTCAGAGACGACAATTTTGCTTGCGCCGAATCCTTTGAGCACCAGGACAGCAGCAAGCCCGATAGGGCCTGCTCCGAGGACGCATGCCGTCTGGCCTTTTTGGAAACCCGCTATCTTGGCCGCATGCCAAGTGACAGACAAGGGTTCGACCAACGCAGCTACGTCCAGTGGAAGTTCCTTAGGAATGACGACACAGTGGTTCTGCGAAACAGTGACTCTCTCTGCGAAACCACCGCCAGTAGCACCAAGACCCGTGAAACCAGCGTGAGCACAACAATTAACCATACCTTTAACGCAAGCCGGACAAGCCTTGTTAGTCTTGAAGGAAGAGTTTGCCCAACGTTTGATGTCCAGACAGCTGCAACCTGCCTCTACCACCACATGGTCGCCGACCTTCACCTTGGTCACCTTGGAGCCGATCTTGGACACAATACCAGACATCTCGTGGCCCATTGGCTGAGGCAGTCTCTTGCCCGACAAAGGATGCTCACCGCCATCCTTAGGCATGAAGATCGGTCCATCCATATATTCATGTAAATCTGTCCCGCAAATCCCACACCATGACACATCGATCAGAACTTCCTCATCATTGTCAATGGTTGGTTCTGGTAGGTCATCTGCGAAATGGATGTCGCCCTTCTTGAAATAAGCTAGAGCTCTCATCTTTAATGTTAGAGTATTAACTGCAAAGTATTTAACGTTACGATTTAAAGTTAGTGATTCCAGGCCAAAGAACAAGGGTCTTATATATTGCGCGATTCACGCCAGATCCAGGGAACGAGCTGCAGCAATGCCATGCGAACTTGGTTACGCTATCCAGACTTTATCTCGTCCATATTCCCCAAACGGCGCTACCGTTTAAACGGGCTTTAACTATCGCTCGCAGCCACGTCAACAATCTTGGGTGACTGGGAGACCGACTTCCACGCACATTGGTATTGGCTGTGCTGCTTCCTCGAGAAAAATAACTATTATACAACTAGAACAAGAAATCAGCTAACCCAGCTCGCCGCTGTTGTTGGGGGTCATTAGAACTTTTATGGTCTGATCTTTGTGAGTGATCAATTTCTTGATACCTCTTTCGACACCAAGCTCTAGTGGTATTTTATCTGTTATCATATGGCTTGCCTTTTCAACGTCTATCTTCTTTTCTGCGAAGGCATCAATTACCTCTAGAAAATCGTCAGCTGCGTAGCACATCGAACCCATGTATTTCTTCTCTTGCTTGGTAACATCCATCGGTAGGAAGTTCACTAGGTGGTCTCCCCAGATGGCGATGTTAACAGCTGTTCCTCTGTAGGTGAGGCAGCGAATTGCCGCCTTTAGAGTGACTGGCAAGCCAGAACAGTCGAAAGTGTAGTCAAAACCGTCACCTCCAGGAGCAATGGATCGTAGGTAGTCAATTGATTCGTCGTGAGGCCTGACCGACGGATCGTAGGTAATTGCGCCCATTTTTTCAGCCAATTCTCTTCTGATTCTAGCTGGCTCAGAAACAACAATCTCGGTGCAACCGAAACCGTTCAGAGCCAGAATTGTTCCCAGGCCTATTGGTCCAGCGCCAAGGATTAACGCTGAAGATCCTCTTTTAAAATCACAAAGCTTCAGGGCGTGCCAGCAGACAGCTATAGGCTGTATCAAAGCGGCAACATCCAATGGAAAGTCATCGGGAATTTTAAAGCAATGCGGCTCATTAATTACCATCCTTTCAGCGCAGCCGCCGCCTTGAACACCGGCTCCGCAAAGACCCAAGTATGAACAGACGTTGTATAAACCCTTTTTGCAGGCTGCGCAAAACTCTTGGTTAGGATGTGCAGCAGTTGGCCATCTATACCTGTCTCGACAAGTCCCTATGGGCTCGATCACAACATGATCTCCAACCCGCAAGCGTTGGACTCCGGGGCCTACTTTGCTGACCACACCGGACATTTCATGACCAATTGCCTGCGGAAGACCTAGCCCACTTATCTGATTAGTTTCGCCGTCTTTGGGGAAAAAGATAGGATCATCTAGATATTCGTGCAAATCCGTACCGCAAATTCCACACCAAGCGATATCGATGATCAACTCATCGGGTGCAACTATCTTGGGTTCTTCCAGCGTCTCAGTGAATCTAACGTCGCCTTTCGTGAAATATACAAGGGCTCGCATGTCACCTCAATCCAGCCTAAAATCAGCAGTTTTTGGTCGCGATGAGCTTAGCATCATTTGGACTGTCGCTATGACAATAAAATTAAAAAGGGGTGCCTCCTTATAAGTCTAGGCAACAATCATTTATAACAACCCTGTTCTGGTTGCGAAGACGGCTACCTGGTTGCAAAGCAGCTTGGAGAGTGCTTATCAGTTTTTACTGCTTGCAAACTTTGTTTTATGTTTTGGCAGTTTTAGCTAACATTTGTTCTCTGCAACTCTAACCTAGAAAGTCTCTGCAAGGCAAAAAGACAAAGAAATCAGGAATATACTAGTATTCTCATGCTCGTTAAGTGATTTGGATTCAATGGTATTCGATATATGCTTAAATTTCAGATTATATATACAGCTTTTTCTTGCATGCTTTTACATTAGAAGACATCACCTTGGTCGAACATGGCGTCAGCGACCTTGATGAATGAGGCCAAGTTAGCACCCTTCACCAAAGATGGCAAAGTTTCCTTGTTGGTTTCGTTGCTGTAAGTTTGAGCAGCACTGATACAGTCGTTGAAACAGTTGATCATACCTCTCTTCAATTCCTGGTCAACGGTTTCTCTGGTCCATGTCATTCTTTGGGAGTTCTGTGCCATCTCAAGACCGGAAACCAAGACACCACCCAAGTTACTAGCCTTACCTCCGACGTACCAAACAGCATCCTGACCGGACTTAGCAGTCAAACGGGCGGTTTCGAAAGCGTGGATAGCTTCTGGGGTACAACCCATGTTAGAACCTTCGGCGACAAACTTGACTCCAGCGGCAACCAGTGCCTTAGCTTCGTCACCAGAAACTTCGTTTTGGGTAGCACATGGCAAAGCGATGTCGACCTTACCGGCGTGAGTCCATGGACGAGCACCAGCCACGTATTGGACCTTGTTCTCAGCGAAAGCAGAGAACTCACCGACGATTTCTTCCAGACTCTTGAATCTGATCTTGGCGTCTGCAATAGCGCTGACCTGCTCGGAGGTAATACCGGACTCGGAAATGATACAACCCTTGGAGTCGGACAAAGAGACAACCTTACCGCCAAGCTCGATGACCTTCAAAGCGGCGTATTGAGCAACGTTACCGCTACCTGAGATGGCAACACGCTTACCTTCGAAGGACTCCTTTCCCTTTGTAGCGTAGTCGATCATGGCCTGGGTGAAGTAGATGACACCATAACCAGTGGCTTCTGGTCTGATCAAAGAACCACCCCAGTTCAAGCCCTTACCGGTCAAGACACCTTCCCAGGAGTTTCTGTAAGCTCTGTAAGCACCGAACAAGTAACCAATTTCACGGCCACCGACACCAATGTCACCTGCTGGCACATCAGTGTCCTGACCAATGTGTCTGCTCAACTCCCTCATGAAAGAGTAACAAATTCTTCTGATTTCGCTGTCGGATCTGCCCTTCAAGTCAACGCAAAGACCACCCTTGGCACCACCCATGTCCAAACCAGTCAACGCATTCTTAAAGATCTGCTCAAAGCCTAAAAACTTCAAGATCGATAGGTTCACAGTTGGGTGGAAACGCAAACCACCTTTGTAAGGACCTTTAGCAGAGTTGTACTGCACTCTGAAACCGGTAGCCACTTCCTGCTCACCCTTATCGTTCTCCCAGGAAACTCTGAACTGGATAATTCTCTCTGGAACAGCGACAATCTTCAAAACCTTCTCGTACTCTGGCTTGACTTCGAAAAGAGTCGAATCTCTCAAAGAAGAGACAATCTCATCATGTGCCTGTTGAAATTCTGGTTCGAATGGAGCTGCGGACATTGTATGTATTAATTGAGATTCGCGAAAACCTTGGGTCTACGAAAAAGAGCCAAATAAGAAGCCTGCTTCTCCAGATCTTAAAGAGTGGACGCAGGCGCTTTATATATACATCTTCGAACGTCCGAACTGTGGATGCACTCGCTGCCAGCTCTGCTTCCAAGTCAAGTTCCATTCTTTCTGCAATGTTACATCGTAATATCTAAGGCAATGACTTACGCTTCTTTGAACCCTGTCTCTGATAAGACTTACTTTTAACGCCCTAATTGATTCTATTGGATATTTTCTTGTCGTGAAAAGGCACACTCCGTCGTTCCAAATGACTCCACCTGATAAACGACGCCGCTTCTTTCTAATTGGCCTTCGCTTCGTTTCTTATTGCAAAGAGGCGTTTTCTCTATGACGTGGCAGGTGATCGCCGGCCTGAATTCCTCGGAAAAGATCCAGCATGTGGATGAGCAGTGCGGCGTATAGCCAACTGTCTCAATTGCAGTAGGTCATTTTAGTTGTGATGATATTACATGACCGGTATATAGAATCTTGCGTAATTGTTTTTCACAAATTGGTTTCGTGGTCTAGTTGGTTATGGCATCTGCTTAACACGCAGAACGTCCCCAGTTCGATCCTGGGCGAAATCATTTTTTACTACAGTAACTGCTGAAAACTAAACAATAGCGAGGGACTCAAGCAATCATTCTGCCAGACATTTACTCTTGAGCAGTTCCTCGGACGCCTCTACATAACTGGCAGCGTAGCTTGGAGTCATACCTTCCGAAGGCAAGATTCCTTGCGCTTTGTTGTTGTAAAATGTGCCACTGCGTTTTTCCAGTTCTGCAGCGACCATCAGAGGAACCATCTTCGCTGCATACTGTTCGGGAGTCTTGGTAAACCACCCGATAATACCTTCAATGATATATGATTTCCAGGAGTTCTCTCCCAGCAGATTATCTCTAATATTTGTCCTCACGATCCCTGGGTTCAAGCCATAAATATTAAGCTGGGGATACCTTTCTGCGGCAACACGAACCAGCGCCTCGTTGCCCGCAACTGTGTTCATATGTGCTTTGATAGCTCCGTAGCTGTTTTCCTGGTTCAAGTCATCAATAGTTCCCAATTCACCTGAACCTGGGTAGCCCATGAAGAAGATTCTCGGCTTGAATCCCAAGGAGTTCTTAGTACGGCTCATTTTTGGAGCGATTTCCTTAAGCATCACAAGCCTGTTGAGATAGCTAACTGCAAGATCCCGCTCTAAGCCTTCTGTTGTCACCTGTCTTGATGTGCTAGCAAAGATACCGGTCGTGAACAGCAAGATGTCCAAAGTCTCTGGCTCAATTTGTTGCGCAACTTGTCGAGCTACCTCCATCAAGCTCAAATCTGCCTGTACAAAGTTAATGTTCTCCACCCCCCCGTTCTTGAAGCTCCTTCCAACAACAGTAACATGAGCTCCACGGGAGGCTAGCTGCAAAGCAATGGCTCGACCCAAGCCATTGGTTCCTCCAATTACCGCAACCTTCAGCTTGTCAAGCGCGAGCGAATCTATGGGGGACTCATGCCACTCAAAAGTATCGTCTCTCTTCATTCTGCTTACAATCTTGAATTGTCACCAGGTGGAAACAGGATCAGTGATAGACTCTTCTTAAATACTGAATCCCGATGAGCTAAGTGCTTGATATAAGGTCCCCTAATTTTATTGCATGTCAGCAAACATCATAAAAGAGCAGTAAGAGAAATAACCAGCAGCCCACCAAGCTCACCAAGCACACGTGTGCGGATCGCACATCCCCTTCAAGTACCTGGAGCCTTGTCGGCGGCGCTTTGCTATGAACAGTGGTCACATCAAACTGCCACGCCAACCAAACAGCCAGTGAACAAGAGCTCACCTTATAAGACGTAGCATCCAATTTGTACTACCTTTCCCCTTGGCAGCTAGCGGTAACGTACTTGTCGTCCGTTGTCGAGGGCTAGCCATCATGTATGACTGACAGAGCTAACATCAGATGGTAAGCGCTGGAAAAGCATCGCATCAAGGGCTTTGGGGGCGCAATGGTTGCATAGGACGCTGTAATGTGACGGTGAGGAAGGTAAAAAGGCAGTCACTTGCCGCAAGACAGATCATGACCTAGTTTGATCATCGCGCCTGTCCAGGTGCAAAATCCTCAGTCAGGTCAGAAGAGCGTGTACATGTTAAAGCCAGCTTCAGAATGAAGAGTTACTAGTGGTTACGCTGGAGAGGCGAGTGACTTAGCACTCGGCGAGAATTCCACCGATGCGGATCTTTGCCTATCCATTCAAGTTCAACGCATTTCTAGAGCGAGATAGCGACACTGTCATTGTCAAGGCGGACCTTCCTTCCCAACATTAGACCTGCGTAGAAGCTCAGGGCTTATGTGGAAAAGATGGTAGAGTCTCATTGTCGACCCAGATCTCCTTCAACACAAAGTGCAAGCGAGCTGCCAGTTATGAAAACCGAGTTGCAGCACAACCTCACGAACTATACGCCTTGCGGCCCAAGAATGTTACTCCCTTACGAGGATTCGCAACAAAGTCTGTTTTCCAGCATCTCTGCACGATAACCAAATCTGCGTTAACTTGCGTATCAGACTGTTCGTCTGCAAGCGTTGCACATGACTGTAAGACAAAGATCCTTCGTTCCAGTTGCCAAGCCAGACACACTTGCAAAGACGCCTTGAACGAGCTATGGCGACGGTACACGCCATATCTCTGATTTGTAATGAGAAGCCATAGTTTTTCTCGAGCAGTGAAAAAAATGGACAACGAGAGAAACTGCGAGGGGCGCGGCGAGATACACTGTTTGATAACGGAGGCTGTTGATACTACAGCCAGGTGATAAGGCAATGTTCCGCCGCTCTACCGTTGACGCTCAAGCAGGGAGTTGCGGCGTGTCTCAGTAACTTGATTGCGAAAGTCATTGATGTGGTCGGCTCAGGATTGTGAAAATGTTTAAAATACTCTTGTCTGGTTTTCCATAGCTTCTTAGAGGGCCTGCTTCTTAGCGACTGACGAAACTGTAAGCGTAAAATAGCGGGCTATTCAGCATGGGTAAAGTGGAGGAAGTCTCAGTAGATGACAAAAGCGTTGTTATAGCGATTGTTGCTGATGGCAATTCATCCAAGTCTAGCGGGCTCGAGACGGGAGTCGTGAGCCAAGTTGTGGGAACTCTGGAGAAGGAAGGCGTAGTAGAGGTCAGCCTCAGCGAGGAAGCAGGGCTCGAGGTGGAGGGCGTTGCTGAATATGTAATCGATGACACAGTGTGGGAAGGAGATCCAAGTAAAATGGCCAATTCGCCGTACCCGGATGTTAGAAATGCGGTACCGGTCGGAGATGACCCCGGTATTGTTTTAAACCACTGGAGGACGTGGTTTTTGACTACGGTATTTGTTGTGGTTTTTGCAGGTGTTAATCAGTTTTTCTCATTGAGGTATCCAACGTTGGAGATCAATTTTCTAGTGGCGCAAGTAGTGTGCTTCCCGATAGGTAAGGCGCTAGCCTTGTTGCCAGATTGGAAATGTAAGAGATGCTCATTTTTCAACTTGAACCCGGGGCCATTCACCAAGAAGGAACATGCGGTTGTGACGATCGCTGTTGCATTGACTTCGTCGACCGCTTATGCTTGTTACATCTTGAATGCGCAAGTTAGTTTTTATCGAATGAATTTGAACGCGGGCTATCAGCTTTTGCTGGTGTGGACCTCGCAGATGATAGGTTACGGTGCCGCAGGCTTGACGAGAAGATGGATCGTTAATCCTGCAAGCTGCATATGGCCGCAGACTCTGATTTCGGTGTCGATGTTTGATTCTCTGCACTCCAGATCCATCGAGAAGACGATTGCAAACGGCTGGAGAATTTCACGCTACAAACTGTTTTTCTACGTTTTGATCGGAAGCTTCGTATGGTACTGGGTTCCAGGATTCTTGTTCAAAGGTCTATCATACTTCAACATAGTGCTTTGGGGCCCTAAAACTAGACACAATTTTGTCGCCAATGCTCTTTTCGGTGTTAATAGTGGTATTGGACTGCTTCCATTGAGCTTCGATTACACTCAAGTCTCCCAAGCTATGTCGGGGTCTGTGTTTGCTACTCCGTTCTGGGTATCGGCTAACACATATGCAGCTGTTGGGCTCTTTTTTATGCTCATTTTACCAATTTTGTATTTCACCAATACCTGGTACGCAAAGTACATGCCTGTCATATCAGGTTCCACTTACGATAACACACAATCAAAGTACAACGTGCAAAAGATTTTAAACCCTGATTTTTCGATCAATTTAGAAAAGTACAAGAATTATTCTCCCATGTTTGTGCCTTTTTCTTACCTACTAAATTATGCTTTGAATTTTGCTGCCGTGATAGCCGTCTTCGTTCACTGCTTTCTTTACCACGGTAAAGATATCGTTCGCAGGCTGAAAGATGAGAATTTTGGTGGCATGGACATTCACAGAAGAATATACACACAAAACTACAAAGATTGTCCTGATTGGTGGTATATTGTACTACAAGTCATAACACTCGGATTAGGTTTCGCCACTGTTTGTGGATTTGATACGCATTTTCCACCTTGGGCTTTTGTTATTGCCTTACTGATTTCATTTGCAAACTTTGTTCCACAAGGCATATTAGAAGCTATCACGAATCAACATGTCGGACTGAACATTATAACTGAGTTGATCTGTGGCTATATGCTTCCATTGAAGCCAATGGCTAACCTTCTATTCAAGCTATACGGTTTCATCGTTATGAGACAAGGCTTAAATTTGAGCAGAGACCTTAAACTGGCATTGTATATGAAGGTTCCACCAAGACTGATTTTTGCTATCCAAATCTACGCGACCATAATATCTGGAATGGTAAACGTCGGCGTTCAGGAATGGATGAGATTCAATATCAAGGGATTTTGCGATTCTGATCAACCGGATGGCTTTATTTGTGCAAATGGTAGAACTGTTTTCAACGCTTCTATTATATGGTCTTTGCCTCAGTATCTATTCAGTCCTGGAAGAATATACAACCCTCTAATGTGGTTTTTCCTCATTGGACTTGTGTCCCCAATCATCATTTTTTTCCTACAGAAAAGGCTTCCCAAAGTAAGTTTCCTAAAGTATATCCATACGCCAGTTTTCTTCACTGGTTCTAACAGCATTCCTCCAAGCACGCCATACAACTATTCACTCTTTTTCGGAATGTCCTTCGTGCTTTTTACCATTAGAAGAAAATGGCCAGCATGGTTTTCGAAGTACAACTTCGTAACAGGCGCTGCTGTTGAAGCTGGCGTTGCGATAGCAGTTGTCATCATATTTCTGTGTGTTCAATACCCTGGTGGCCATCTGGACTGGTGGGGGAATTCGGTTTATAAAAACACCTACGATTTCGAATCAAGGAAATTTTATAAACTGGCGAAGGGTGAAACCTTTGGCTATGATAAATGGTGGTGATATTTTTGAGCATGCCCGCGCGCTCAGCTGTTTCATTCAGAAGCGGACTCACTACTTCTGCAATTATTTAATCTATAATAGAGTTTTGAATTTTTAGGAAAGTTTTTATCACATAACATCATAGCAATTCAGTGCCATAGAGATTGGTTTACTAGAGTGTTAAGTAAGCAGTAATGCCAACCGTTTGATTACCCCTTCACCTCAATTTCTTTTACGTTTTCTTTCTTAATCTATGCTTCGCTAGTATGTGGAGTTTCAGATAGGTAGGTATTCAACAAAAAGATCTAAGATAGGAATACCCTTTTTCTTTTCTTTGATCATCTGTTCGACAAGTCGAAAGGAAAGCCTCCTATGATGGTTACCTATGATGGCCACTGTGGTCACAGATGTTACCATCAGCTAAAGCAGGTCTGAATGCTTGGACATTAAATTGGTTGACAGAGGCGTACTAGTCCCTTATCCAACCGAGAAGAAAGTCATTTATGGAACTACCGCTGATCTCATTTTTCTCAGCTTTTAGAGATCCGGGAAATTACAGAAAAGGCTTCAAGAATCTTTCAGATTAGCTCCAAAAACTGTGCATTCAGCTTACGGATCAAGTTGATTAGCGTAATGATCGAATTCTGAACTATTCATATGCCGACATTAGCCGGGAGATGGAATAATATATTCCTCTCACAGAGCGGTTAGTTTGAGTCGATTGATAATTTAGAATGTTTTCTTGTTGCATTTGATCCCATTTGTTGAGCAATCCTATTGATTTTAAAGGTGGCTTGGTAATGGAAGGGGTCAGTTCGCGTTAGTTTAATTTGATCAGTATGGCCAGGACCATCTACTTGGATTGAGCGGAAGCAGCCGGTAAATAAGGGTGCTAAAAAAGGGACACTTTTGGGTGGGAAAAAGCATGGGCAGGTAAGTTCTTATAATTCATCCAAGCTATTCAGTTCTTTGTCAATGGTAAAGGTAAAAAGATAAAGATAAATTAACATGCTTTGCGCAAGCCCGGAATCGAACCGGGGGCCCATCGATGGCAACGATGGATTTTACCACTAAACCACTTGCGCTGATGATTTGCTAAGATATGTGATAGTTTGTTAAGTATATAAACTATACTTTTGTCCTCTTGAATTCCCTCCCTTTTCTTGACTTGGTTAGCTCTCTAATAGCTCTCAACTGGGTCCCTTTTATATGTTTCCTTTGGACCTCTCGTCGACTCGCTATCAGTAGCTTTACTCTAATGGCTGGTCTTCTATGTTTTGACCAGCCATTCCTCTTAGTCAGCCTTCTTACTTATACATCCATCTTGTCGAGCTGGTATGTCCAGTTCGTACTATTACAAGATAATTTGTCAATATTATTGTCAGTACTTAGTCTTCTCTCTGATTTATCACTTACTTCTGTTCAATCTAAGATTAACTACAGAGTATTGCCATTGGATCAATCCTAGGTGGCCTTCTATTTATACGTTCCAACTTCAACGTTGAATTACTCTGCTTGAATTCCACATATAAGCTTTGGTTTCCATCATTATGTGTAGCATAATCGTCTCAATCATCAAACCACCAGAGTAACGACTGGATTAAACGACAGGTATCGCAACACTGTTGCCACATCATTGCTTGCAGTCATCAGATGGTAGCCTGGATTTGGCCTGATCAAGCCGCTCGTTCCGCCTTGTTCAGGTTGAGCTCTATTTCCTCAGCTTAAGGTTGTATCAGTTCTAGACACAGCACAGATGTAATAATGCGGTTGACTATTATTCTTGGATTGGTCTCCTTGATCCTATAGAGTAAGCAACTACTCTCTAATTATGATCCATTGGCTCCTACTTATACCCATCGGATGGGGTTCCATTATAACTTGCGGTCGGGATCCCCATGTCTCTTAGTGTTAGCCAACTCTTCCTAAGCTGTCTCCTCATGTTTCAGACTGTGCTCCATTGCGTTGTCTATGGAGACAATGCTATTCACGCTGGTATGATCAGCTCTTTGTTTATCAACACACAACAATTTTGAGCCTTGTTGGCGCAATCGGTAGCGCGTGTGACTCTTAATCACAAGGTTAGGGGTTCGAGCCCCCTACAGGGCTTATTTTTTTCACCCACGGACAGCAGTTCGAATTAGCCGCTTCGACAGTTTCAAGCTTGTGTTGTACGCATAAGTAGATCGATAAGAAATCCATGTTTAGTTCAGAAGGTGATATTATTGACAGCTAAGTAAATGAAAATCCAATACCGTAGGGTGAACTTTGATCTTTCCGATTGATCTCCAACTCAACCCTACCACGGCCGAGGAGATTTGTGCTTGCACCCACATCGACCAGTAGATGGTCCTGCATCATTCTGATCGCCTTATCTGATAATCATAATCACCGATACTGAGAGTTGGCTAATTGAGTAGAAGGACGCATCTTAAGACTCTGGTGCTTGAATTGACGCCTTTGACTAAACAATACGGCTATTTCACCACACATTTGCCAATAGTCTTGGATGCCAGTACGAGAAGCACTTTACCGATTCTATTCACAGTTATAACGTCTTACTAGCGGAAAAATCATAATACCAGTTGAGACCCATACGCACACACATCGGCTGACCTGCATTACTCCATGTGCTTAGGAGTAACCGGTAGTCAGTCAAATGGTGTTGCAAAACGCTTCGCACTACGTTCAAGGGTTGTGAGGCGATTTGTTGAATCTTTTCGAGGGGTTGTGATCTGACATAAAGTCATATCGTAACTCACCAAATTAAAGAAAGAACGACTTACTTTGGGGTTAAGTGGCAAAAAATGCTATATAATGGGCACAAAGGAAATTCTGGCAATTAGTCCAGGGCCGATTCTCATCGCTTGTAAAGAGATAAGCAGCACCAGGAGCTGAGACACCAAGTTCGGCTCATTTTCGACTGCACATCTGCGTTCTGTGACCGTTGAGCAACACTCAACAAAGGAACTTAAGCGTCCATAGAAGATCTCGCACCTCGCGGATTTTCACTAGCTATACTCCGATCTTCAACTCAATTTGATATTCGTACCGTTCTGACTGCCCAGTTTCATTTCGTTTAAGAAGGAGAAAAAAATACTCCGAAGCGGGGAGTCGAACCCCGGTCTCCACGGTGAGAGCGTGATGTGATAGCCGTTACACTACATCGGATGTGTTGTGGTTATGAATAAAAAAGTTTCTAGTATTACTCTTCGATACGTGCACCTGCTGCGATTCGATTCAGTGAGCAACCACTCTCTTCCTGCAATCCCTTAGTTCATACTTATTCCATACGACTTGAGGTTCCGCATAATATGAAACATCATATTAACATTCGTATGTCCAAATCGTTCTGTTACAATCTTCCGGCTCCTACTGGACTTTCCTAGGTTGTTCAGATTCGGTTACTATCTGTGGACTCTGCAGTGGTGAGTCGTACCTTTGGTTTGGTGTCGTTTTCGTCTTCTTCGAATGGTACTGTGAATCTGGGGGTCACGTTTTAAGTTTGCAACAAAACCGCTTGTCGCCTGGGTCATAACATATGATGGCAATGATATCTTGTAATTTGTTCAGTCTCGTCATTTTGTCCTGGGGCAGCCGTGGTAATACAGTCCTTCCCTAATGGTTAACTTCTTTAGCCATTAGATATTGAAAACTTGGTGTTTGGTTGTGATTAGTAGATCTAGTCCGGCGGAGTCTCATTGACTTGCATAACTACCCGAAATGGTCCCAAATGGTCCCACGAAGGACGGTTGAATTTCCCAGTATCGTCCCGTGTTTTGTTAAGCAGCTCTGAACACGCATTCGCCGATCTTAAACTCGACTTTCTTTCTCCCTCGATTGTGCGTTGACTCCTGCCGTTCTTGGGCCCTAGCAAGACACTCCTTGGTGAATGTGGTAATCGTTTTCAGACGGCGTACAAGGTCGACCGCTTTAAAGGATCTCGCTGACAACTAATCATCCGTTTTGATCGTGGGTTCTGTTGGATTGAAACCGCAGTCCACCTCAAATGGTGTCTGACCTGATGAGCGCGACGACGTCGAATTGAACACATACTCTACCTGAGGCAGCAACTCGTCCCAATGGGAATGGTTCGTGCTACTGTACGTGCGGAATAGTCGATTCAACGTCTGGATCGTTCGTTCGAATTGACCATCTGTCTGAGGGTGGTTGGATGACGACATCGTTAGCTTGATCCCCAGCCTTGTGGTGAAGTCTCGAAATAAATTGGCCGTTAGTAGGATATCCCGATCCGATGTTGTTATCCTAGGGAATCCGCGGTACGCGAATACGAATCTGTAGAGCAGGTCGATCACCCCCTGAGCATCCAACGTTTTGGCGCAAGGAATAAAATGCCCCCTCTTTGAAAAACCGGCAGACCACTACCATGATCATGTCGTAGCCCGATCGTGTCCGCGGTAGATCTGTCGCAAAATCCATTGCGATATCTAACCGTCGTCCTTCAGAGACCGGTAACGGCATGAGCAGACCTTGGGATTTGTGGGCTGAATTTTTCATAATTTGACATTGGATACAGCTTTTCACATCTCCGGATTGTAGCCAGCATTTTTGGTCAGTAAAATTTCGGTGCTACTTTCTCATATGTGATGCTATCTCCATAGTGCCCCCCCACCCCCTCACCAAAAAGCCCGTGGTCGTGGTAAACAGCTAGCACTTCATTGTAACGTTGGGATGGTACGCATATCCTTCCTTCGAAGTGTAAGACTTCATTTTGCAGGTGGTACCTTGTCATGGTTCGAGGTGATCTCCGCAATTTCTCTATTGCGGTGCGAGTTCCTTTTGGCAGGGAGTCTAGGGCTATGTTGTTACCTTTCAACAGGAACAGCGGAGCTGCTAGTTTCTCATCTTCCTCTTGGTCTGTGCTCCAAGCCGAAGGATCTAACGTTGGAATCGTTTCTAATGCATTAACTGGTACGTTACGAGATAACATATCTGCTACAACATTATCCGGACCTTTCCGATACTCGAGCTCAATGTCATATTCTGCCAATTCGTCTAACCATCTAGCAGCCGCCATCGACACTCGCTTCTGTTCTTTAAGGCTAGCAGGGAGATATGATCGGTCCTTAGTTTGAATCGCTTACCGTGCAGCAAGTACTTGAAATGGCGGAGATTTTCGATGATACCCAGCAGTTCCAATTCTCCAGCTGGATAGTTATTTTGGGCGCCTTCCAAGGATTTCGAGAAATAGCCTACTACCCGAGACATTCTGTTGTTGGATAGCTCCTCCAGTACTGCTCCGAGCTCTAGTTTACTGGCATCCGTCGTTAGACGGTATTCACTCTTGGGACGAAAGGGTACTAGTAGTGCGGCAGAGACTAAAGCCCGTTTCAAGTCATCGAAAGCTTTGGTCTGTTCCGTCGTACCGGGTGTTTTCTTGGCTATGAACTCACTTAATGGGCGCGCAATGGTTGAGCGCCTAGGAATGAACTGACGATAATAGTTGATCATTCTCTGAGTCTCCTTGATGGTCTTGCATAGCGGTAAGGCGCTGATGGCCTCGCATTCATCTTTAATCGGCCGAATACAGCGCTCAGCGATCTGGTACCCTAGAAAATTTGAATCTCCCTCTGGAGGAATTGGCATTTTTCTCTTTGGCTATTAGATGATGATCTTTGAGCCTCCCTAGCACTGTATCTAGGTGCTTGATATGTTGCGTGGTTGTCGTTGATATAACTAATATGTCATCCAGCTAAACAAGAGCAAATGGAAGATCCCGGAAGATGTCTGCCATATACCGTGAGAAGGTAGACGGTCCATTAACTAACCCGAGCGGCATCACTCGGTATTGATATTTCCCGTTGTGAATTGTAAAGGTCGTCTTGGGTATGTCCTCTTCTTTAATCGGGATTTGGAGATAGCCAGACTGAAGGTCGAGTGTGGAGAAGATCGCGGAATTCCCTATCTTTATCAATAATACTTCGATTCTAGGTAAAGGAAACGGAACCTTGATCGTCGCTTCGTTGAGCACTCGATAGTCCACGCATAAGCTGAACGAACCGTCCTTCTTCCTGACTAGCACCACCGGAAAGCTAAAGGGGCTCTTCGAAGGTTCGATAAATCCTTTTTCAAGCAATTCGTTTACTATTTTCACAATCTCAGCTTCCTCCTTTGGTGACCTTCGGTATGGCGGGATTCGTGGCATCCTAGCATCGGGGTTGGTCTCGATCTCGTAAAAGATCTCCTTTTTATCCAATACCGATCTGGGTAGGTCATTTCTAACCGTTTGCCTGAATTTCTCCTGAAGGTATTGAGGTAGGCGTGAGAAGGTGCTAGGGTCTGGGGGTTTCATGGTATCTGTGGTATCAGCACTGTACTGTCTGAATGCTAGGCTCTGGCTCTCCGTGATTCCTGTGGTATCGCAGCGCTTTACTGTCTGAATCTGTACAATGTATCCGCTCAGGATCCTGCTTTGTTTCTTGCTGATTTTCCGAACCTGGCGGTCCTCATTGGTGAAGATGAGACCAATGGCCAGTCTGGCTCGGTTTCTGGAGTGATCTGGTTGCTCGAACACCTGTCCAAGATCTGACCCAGGCGAGAGTCCGTTTCTAGTACCGGGTTCCCGATGATAATCGCCTGATTTATGGCCGTCGTAACGTAGACCTTGTTTTATAAATCTTCCGATTAAGCGTTTGTGCACGACTTGCGGCTGTCAGCGACGTTCCTGCTCCCGTATCTAACAGAATGGTGGTTGGTTGTTGGCTACTAACACCGTGATCTCTCTCCGATGTCCAACCAGGGGTGGTTTTTGACTCTGAGGTTTCCTATTGTACTCGGCTTGTTTTTTAGTGATTGATGAAACTAGTGTACATTGGACTTCTGGGGATTCAGGTAGGCCTCGCTTCAGGGTAGTTCTTTGCCCAATGCTTACCAGCCCGGCACCTGAAGCAGATGCCGAACTTCTGAAGCGTCATGCGTTCCTCTTCATTGAGTTTGACTTTGCGTTTGTCAAATGAATCTGGTTTCCGCCTCTTGTACCCCGTTCGGATGGCCTCGATTTCTGTCTGGGCCTCTACGCCGTTGGCCTCCACTGGATCGTCCTTATGTCTGTCGCTGCCCGTGGCCCCATGCTGTTGGCTGTGGAATCCGCTGACGGAGCTTCCTTGTGTGAATTCGTTGCTAAAATTATGGCAATCTCCAGTGAATCAGGTCTCAGATTGCTGACCGTTGTTTGTAATGATTCTTCCAGTCCATCCAAGTAGAAGTGCATCTTGCTGTCGGCCGACAGTGATTTGTCTGGTATGGCGTTGGCTAGGGCAGTGATCTCTGTGTTGTATGCCTCCAAGGAACCTTGTTGTTTGCAGTGGCCAAGTATATGGCTGACTACGACATAAATCAATGATCGAGGTATGAGAGCCATATATGTGGACTACCCGCCGGTAGCGAGTAAACGAGAGGCCCAATCAAACATATAAAACGGACCCAGTTCAGAGCTACTAGAAAACCATCCACGTCCAGAAAGAAAGACGATTCGATAGGATATAAAAAAAGTTCAATAGTAATAACGGTTTCCAAGTTTACATTTCTTGCCTGCGTTCCTTTCTTTGACGACGCGACAGTAAATGGTGACGCTGATCCGTTCTCTTGTTGATACTAAGACACAAGTTTCACTTTTGATGCAAACCTTAATAGAGCTTCAGCATTAAAATTAACGAATTCATAATTCAACAATTTTTCTCGAGAGTTCTAGACGGGGTTACTTATTCATCAACAAGAAGTGTAGAGAAGATTGTTCGGAGTGGTTGGGGATTTCCCAGCTTAATTGCTCTTTCTTTTACTTGCTTGAACATGAACACGACAAGCTTAAGCTTCGAGAATTAAATCCGCATTTCGAACCACGTCTTGAATTTGATTCTAGCTTGAGTTTCTGATGGGTCCTGCAATTGCAAAAACGAATACATCGAGCAGACGTCGACACGCTGCAGGAATGGGAAAGCGAACTAAGCTAACCATGACCATGACCATTTTTTTTCTCTTTCCATCAAAGTCCTTTTCTCAATGTCAACTTTCCATAAACAATCCAAAACGAACCAACTCAACTTCCTGTCAGGTAGCTCTTCCCAAAGGCACCTCGGAAAAACCGCAGATTGAAAAAACTCCCACTGGTCCCAAAAGGCTGCTCTCAGCTAAAGCCTCTACCCATGTTTGGAAAATCGTAGGTCGTTCACTGATGACGAATGTAGCAAAAGGGTCAAATAAAATTTGAATTAGTTGGGAAGTAATCGCAACCCCTATGAACGCTCATATTATTGTCATGAACAGGTTGCTGCTAAAAATCTGAAATTGAGCCTCTTTAGCAGGAGCTAGTTTGATTATTCTGTTTCAACTATGAAACGAAAAAAACCTTCTGCGATTCACAAGTTATGCAGATATATGCGGAATTGAATTGCCCACCTATGGTTTCTGCACATATCTCTGCCCTAAATCTGAGTGCTCAACAACGAATACATCAAAGCCAGTAGTGACGATAGGGAAATACGGATTGATCATGCCAGACAGTCCCACTTCACCATGACTATAGCAACCTCCTTATATGCTGAATATTTAGAGTTTCCGCTGGTGCAAGAAATGATCTTGCTTCCTCTCGAGTCGGTCTGTAGCGCGTATTCGGTCCTCAAGTCCCGCCGGCACAGAAACAAGTTCTTGGCTGCACAAAGACTACGTACATGACAGGAAGCGTCAGCAAACGTGAAACCTGATAGATTCAACCACGATAGCGACGTTAAGGGCCTAGTATTCTCATATAATTGTTGCACAGTGTGCATTCCGATATCTATAACATCACGTGCACTATTTTTACAGGCGTAATTTTTACAACCTCTGGGCGAACAACAAGGGTACCTGAGGCAACCCCATCGCTCACTTTGATCAGTTAGAGCTAAATCAGCAGGACTTTGCAGATCTGTATGAAGAGCAAGGGGAGTTTCTAACTGTTAACTAACTGAACAATGATCCTATGAGAAAGCAGGATGATAAAGAGAGACACAAACCGCCAGCGTTGGGTCCGGCGTTGCAGGAGTCGGTATCATTTGACCACCGACGGGTGAGCATAATCAGATGCAATCCAACTTCAGTAATGTTTGTTTTTTGGTTCCATGTCTCTTGCTATTTCCCAGTTTTGACGGCCTGTCTGGGGCCGATAGGAAATACTATATCCATTGCATGTGTTGTGGAGAAATGGAGGCTTCTTAGCATTCCCGATGGCGGCGGTGCCACAGGTTCAACTTCCGAAAATGACCCAGTCGGGATCTTCGTTGTCAATGTTATATCTTTAGTGCTAGGATTCATTTCCAACATCGCGTTACTCTTGCATTTTGGCGAAAAGTTGAGCTATCTCAAGGCACAGTGGATATGTATTGTGGGCTGGACCACTGCAAGCTTTATGCTAATGATTGATGTAATAATATGCGGTTCAAAATACATGGGAGAGGATCATGAAAAGTCTATTGGATATTGGTTTGCCGCTATTACATCTGGTCTCTACTTTGCATGTACTCTCACTTTAACTACGCACTTTGTTGGATATCTTTTGGGAAAATATCCGGCTAGATTCAATCTGATCAAGAACGAGAGAAGCTTGATGGTATTTACGGTTTCTTTCTCGATGATTTTGATTTGGGGTGGTGGAATGTTCTCAGGATTGCTTCATGTTTCATTCGGAAACGCCTTGTATTTTTGTGTTGTCTCGATATTAACAATCGGATTGGGTGATATCTTACCAGTCTCTGTCGCTTCCAGGATTTTGATTCTCTTTTATTCTACTCTTGGTGTGATTAATTTGGCACTAATCATAGCTATGACGACGGGAATATTCAGATCTTCTAGTGGTGCTGTAGTTTTCTTTCATAAGGTTGAGGTGCAGAGGAAGAGGGAGCTTTTCCGCATAAGGAACAATGAAATTTCCTACACATCTGAGGAGGCCTTCTGTAAGATGCAAAGTATTAGGAAAACGGCCCGCTCAAGGCAGAGACTTCAGGCTTTGCTGTTTACGCTTTTGGCTTTCGTTATTTTTTGGAATTTGGGCAGCTTAGGATTGGCGTTTGCGGAAGGTTGGACCTACTTTGTGGGGATTTATTTTTGTTTTCTATGTCTTCTAGCCATTGGGTACGGTGACTATGCGCCTGCTTCCGGAGCCGGTAGGGCACTCTTTGTACTATGGGCTTTGGGAGCTGTACCAATGATGAGTGCAATTCTGTCAAATGTCGGTGATATTTTACTCGAGTTGTCAGATAGCATTGACTTGTCAATAGCTAAAAAGTTCAGGTTGGGACTCCAGAGCATCATCATTCGTGGCTCTGAATCCTGGAACAAATACATTCTTAAGGATGAAGAAATATTGCCTGAGGATGATTCGAGTGGCCAAAACTATGACGAAGGAGATGATACCGATGAGACTGACAGTCAACAACATGAAAGCAGTAATCGCAACTCTAAAGAAGCTGAGCTATCGGCTTCTAGTGATCCTCCAAAGCTTCAATCCGAAACGTCAATACGAACCCCTGTAAGGTCGAATACATCTGGGAATGCTGAACGCGAGCTCCAAAATTCTCTCGATATTTTCAGCCTCTTTCACAAAGAATCTTTGCCTGATCGCGGCAGTTTAGTTAGGTTCAAAACTAGTGATTTGCAGCGCATGCTTGATACATTAAGAGAATTCAGGTCAATTGCAAAAGAGAACAAGGACTATTGCCTCACTTTCAACCAGTGGCGCGAATTGCACGAGCTAAATAGCCTGACCTATGATACTAATGCCTTTAATGACCCGGTTTTCTGGCTCTCGGAATGTAGTCCGCTGAGGTTCCCACTTAACCAACCGAAATTTGTCGCCTTACGCCTTTTCAACAGAATCGAGCAGATAGTTTCTGATTTCTTGGTTAGAGAGGAAACTGGATGTTATGTTTTAGATAGTAGGACAACTGCAATTCAGGAATCGAAAGTACAAGAACAGGGAAGGTCTACAGCTATAGGACTTCAAAGAGCAAGATCTGCAACATTTTGACTTACGACAAGCGCTCTTCATTAAGATCATGATAGAATAAAGACAGATCTCCAGTGGCCAGATATGACGCAGAAATAAGTATCTAGTTGCTTCTGGTTTTATTGTTCAAATTCTCGTTTTTGCGGCGCAGGTACAGATTCTGGAGACCACCTCCGGCCATATTCATAGGTTTCCGATAGTGTCTGGTTATTTGCAACACGCCTTTGATTCATTTTTCATGTTTTTTGAGATGTACGTTCGTCCGGAGCTTATCAGCAGGACTTGGACTCACCTTTCAGGGCTTGTTCAAATGTTACGCCGTCAGGAGAGAACGACAATGAAAAAGAAAGAATGTCGTTGACGGGCAGGCGAAGCATGATTCATATCACGAGTTTGGCAGAAGCTGATGACTAAATATTGCTAAATTTACCGTTACTTTAAAATTACAAATTCTGACCGGTTTTGTGAAAGTACAGCTTTGTGCGTCTTCAGGAATAGAGTATTGATTTTTTGAAGATTTAAGCTAGGATAATTCGTTGGTTTTAAGGCATATTCTCGCTTCTCAGAATCGACTAACTCAGCAAGAAGTAAACTAATGTTGTTGAACTGTAGAGTTCACAAATTCATCGAAAAAAAAAAAAAAATAATAATAATTATCCCCTTATCTTGTAAACTCCTAGACATATATAGATCTATAAACGCTTTCGGAAAAACAGAAAGCGTTTACATTCTCTATTTCGGCTCTTCCTGAGGTGCGGGGATTTCTCCAACAAAGTCGTCGAAGCAGATTTTTTCTAAATCGTCAAAGATCATACTATACATTTAGCTCCGGATGGAAGGAGATGTGATAAGGACGTGGTGGAACCTGGGCTCAAGTCAGCCGACTTCGTCACTCTCTTATCTTTTTGTGCTTGCTGACGACAAGATCGTCAGATCAAGTGGTACATCTCCAAATACTGATCATCCGTCGATCATAGATGAAGACCTTAAAAAACCACTTGTTGGTTCGCGAATGAATGGGCTTTTCTCTCTTCGAAAATCAGCGTCGAATGTTTACGATTAAGCCTCAGCCTAAACAGGTCTTAAACAACAATCGATCCAGTAATATTTCATGAGCATTGGCCGGAAGAGTTGAAAATTAAGTGCAGGAATCCAGAGTTGTCGAATATTAATCATTCTCTAACGCTGAAAAGTATTTTTCGCCTACCGAACAAACAGAGGACCTAGAGAAAATCGATCAGATATGGTTAATGTGAAAAGACGAGAATTGCCCCTTCCCTTATCAAAATATAATGTTAGGGCGAGAGGGGATTCAATTTGAAACGAGCAGGATAACTGCTTATCAGCGGCGTTTATATTATAAGCGTAGCTACGTGATGTCACTCAATGAACCTCAGGCAGGCATAAAAAGTGATAGCCGATAATAAAACATAGCAATAAAAAAACCAAAGCCATTCATATCGCAATATGTGATGAACAAATGGTGAAATTCACCACAAAGATCAGCCTTCAAAAATAGGAAACGATATATTTTATTGATGAATGAGTTCATGCAAAAAGGCTTCGACAGACGAGCTGATTTTCTGATTATGAATCAAGTAACAAATTTCCTTAAATTACGAACTGTCGAGAGCTAATCAGAAACGTTGCTACATGTTGATCGCTTTTCCTAGCGCCTGCACCGGCAACTCAATTCATATATAAGTGCATGCATATCGCTAGCTTTCCTCCCTCACATCCC